>CM052586.1:48258775-48275711 GCA_028551445.1 Miopithecus talapoin
CGGTCTCTTCCAGTCAAAACCGGTTTTAGCTGGTCAAAACCGGTTTCAGCCCGTCTGGTGTGGTTTGAGCAGGTCAAAACCGGTTTGAGACGGTCTGGTCTGGTTTGAGCCGGTCTGGTCTGGTTTGAGCCGGTCAAAACCGGTTTGAGCCGGTTTGGTCTGGTTGAAGCCAGTCAAAACCGATTCGAGCCTGTCTGAGAAGGTCTGGTCCGGTTTGATCCGGTCTAATCAGGTCAAAACCGGTTTGAGCTGGTGAAAACCTGTTTGAGCCGTTCTGGAGTGGTTTGAGCCGGTCCAAACCGGTTTCAGCCGGTCAAAACCGGATTGAGCCAGTCAAAACAGGTTTGAACTGGTCTGTTCTGGTTTGAGCCTGTCAAAACCGGTTTGAGCCGTTATGACCCTGTTTTAGCCGGTCTGTGCCTGTCTGGTCTGGTTTGATATGGTTTCAGAGGGTCTGGGCTTGTCTGGTATGCTTTGATCCGGTGTTTGCCGATCTGGTCCGGATTTATCCGGTATCATCCGATCAAAACCGGTTTGAGCCGGTCTGGTCCGGTTTCAACCGGTCAAAACCGGTTTGTGGCCCTGTTTTTGGTAGTCTGTGCCGGTCTGGTCCGGTTTGATCCAGTTTCAGCTGGTCTGGGCCGGTCGAGTCCGGTTTGATCCGGGCAAAACAGCTTTGAGCCGGTCAAAACCGGTTTGAGCCGGTCTGGTCTCGTTTGAGCCAGTCTGGTCTGGTTTGCGCCAGTCAAAGCCGGCTCAGGACGGTCAAAACCATTTTGAGCCGGTCTGGTCTGGTTTGAACGGGTCAAAATCGGTTTGTGGCCTAGTTTTAGGCGGTCTGGGCCGGTCTGGTCCAGTTTGATCTGATTTTAGCCAGTCTGGGGCGGTCTGATTCGGTGTGATCCGACCTCACCCGGTCAAAACCGGTTTTAGCCAGTTAAAACCGGTTTCAGCCGGTCTGGTGTGGTTTGAGCAGGTCAAAACCGGTTTGAGCCGGTCGAAACCGGTTTGAGCCGGTCTGGTCTGGTTTGAGCTGGTCTGGACTGGTTTGAGTCGGTAAAAACCGGTTTGAGCCGGTCAAAACCGGTTCGAGCCGTTCAAAACCGGTTTGAGCCGGTCAAAACCGGATTGAACCCGTCTGGTCCAGTTTGAGCCGGTCAAAACCGGTTTGATCCGTTCTGTTCTGGTTTGAGCCGGTCTGTTCTGGTTCGAACCATTCAAAAGTGGTTTGTGTCCCAGTTTTAGGCGTCTGGGCCGGTCTGGTGCGGTTTGATCTGATTTTAGCCGGTCTGGGCCAGTCTGATTCGGTTTGATCCAGTCTCATCCGGTCAAAACCGGTTTGAGCCGGTGAAAACTGGTTTTAGACGGTCTGGAGTGGTTTGAGCCCGTCAAAACCGGATTGAGCCTGTCAAAACCGATTTGAGCTGGTTTGGCCCGATTTTAGCCTGTCTGTGACAGTCTGGTTCGGTTTGAGCTGGTTTGAGCCGGTTTGTGCTGGTCTGGTCCGGTATGATACGGTTTGGGAAGGTCTGGTCCGGTTTGATCCAGTCTAATACGGTCAAAACCAGTTTGAGCCGGTCAGATCTGGTTTGAGCCGGTCAAAACAGGTTGGACCCAGTCTGGTCTGGTTTGAGCCGGTCAAAATAGGTTTGAGCCGGTTTGGCCCAGTTTTAGGCGGTCTGGGCCGGTCTGTTCCAGTTTGATCCGGTTTGAGCCGGTCTGGACAGGTTTGAGCCAGTCAAAACCGGTTTGAGCCGGTCAAAACCGGTTCGAGTGGTTCAAAACCGGTTTGAGCCGATCAAAACCGGATTGTACCGGTCTGGTCTGGTTTGAGCCGGCCGAAACCGGTTTGAGCCGGTCAAAACCGGTTTGAGCCGGTCTGGTCTGTTTTGGGCCGGTGTGGTCTGGTTTGAGCTGGTCAAAACCGTCTCAGGTCGGTCAAAACCGGTTTGAGCCGGTCTGCTCTGGTTTGAACCGGTCAAAACCGGTTTGTGGCCCAGTTTTATGCGGTCTGGGCCGGTCTATTACGGTTTGATCCGATTTTAGCAGGTCTGTGCTGGTCTGATTCGGTTTGATCCGGTCTCATCCGGTCAAAACTGGTTTTATCCGGTCAAAACCGGTTGCAGCCGGTCTGGTGTGCTTTGAGCAGGTCAAAACCGGTTTTAGCCAGTCAAAACCGGTTTTAGCCCCTCTGGAGTGGTTTGAGCTGGTCAAAACAGGGTTGAGAGTGTCAAAACCGGATTGATCCAGTCAAAACCGGTTTGATCCGGTCTGGTGTGGTTTGAGCCGGTCAAAACCGGTTTGAGCCGGTCTGGTCTTGTTTGAGCCAGTCTGGTCTGTTTTGAGCCGGTCAAAACCGGTTTTAGCTGGTCTGGAGTGGTTTGAGCTGGTCAAAATCGGATTGATCCAGTCAAAACCGTTTTCAACCGGCCTGGTCTGGTTTGAGCCGGTCAAAACCGGTTTGAGTCGATCTGGTCTGGTTTGAGCCAGTCTGGTCAGTTTTGAGCCGGTCAAAACCGGATCGAGCCGGTCAAACCCGGTTGTAGCCGGTCTGCAGTGGTTTGAGCCGGTCAAAACCGGGTTGAGACGGTCAAAACCGGATTGATCCAGTCAAAACCGGTTTGAACCGGTCTGGTCTGGTTTGAGCCGGTCAAAACCGGTTTGAGCCGTTATGACCCTGTTTTAGGCGGTCTCGGCCGGTCTGGTCTGGTTTGATCCGATTTCAGCGGTTCTGGGCCTGTCTGGTACGCTTTGATCCAGTTTGAGCCAGTCTGGTCCGGTTTGATCCGGTATCACCTGGTCAAAACCGGTTTGAGCAGGTCTGGTCCAGTTTGAACCGGTCAAAACCGGTTTGTGGCCCAGTTTTATGCGGTCTGGGCCGGTCTGGTCTGGTTTGATCCGGTTTCAGCTGGTATGGGCCGGTCGAGTCCGGTTTGATCCGGTCAAAACCGTTTTTAGCCGTTCTGGAGTGGTTTGATCCGGTCAAAACCGGGTTGAGACGGTCAAAATCGGATTGATCCAGTCAAAACCGGTTTGAACCGGTCTGGTCTGGTTTGAGCCGATCAAAACCGGTTTGAGCCGGTCTGGCCCGGTTTTAGCCAGTCTGGGCCTGTCTGGTCCGGTTTGATCCAGTTTCATCCGGTCTGGGCCGGTGTTGTCCGGTTTGATCTGGTGTGAGCCGGTCTGGTCCAGTATGATCCGGTGACATCCGGACAAAACTGGTTTGAGCTGGTCTGTTCTGGTTTGAGCTGGTCAACCGGCTCAGGTTGGTCAAAACCGGTTCGAGTCGGTTTGGTCTGGTTGAAGCCAGTCAAAACCGATTCTAGCCTGTCTGAGCTGGTGTGGTCCGGTTTTAGGCGGTCTCGGCCGGTCTGTTCCGGTTTGATCCGGTTTAAGCCGGTCTGGTCTGGTTTGAGCCGGTCAAAACCGGCTCAGGCCGGTAAAAACCGGTTTGAGCCAGTCTGGTCTGGTTTGAGCCGGTCAAAACCGGTTTGTGGCCCGGTTTTATTCCATCTGGGACAGTCTAGTCCGGTTTGACCGGTTTCAGCTGCTCTGGGCCGGTCGGGTCTGGTTTGAGGCGCTCAAAACCTCATTGAGCCAGGGAAAACCGGTTTGAGCTGTTCTGGTCTGGTTTGAGCCGATCTGGTCTGCTTTGAGACGGTCAAAACCGGCTCTGGTCGGTCAAAACCGGTTTGAGCCGGTCTGGTCTAGTTTGAACCGGTCAAAACAGGTTTGTGTCCAGTTTTACGCGGTCTGGGCCGGTCTGGTCCGGTTTGATCCATTTTCAGCTGGTCTGTGCCGGTCGAGACCGGTTTGATCCGGGAAAAACCTCTTTGAGCCGGTCCAAACCTTTTTGAGCTGGTCTGGTCTGGTTTGAGCCTGTCTGGTCTGGTTTGAGACCGTCAAAACCGGCTCAGGACGGTCAAAACCGGTTTGAGCCTGTCTGGTCTGGTTTGAACTGGTCAAAACCGGTTTGTGGCCCAGTTTTAGGCAGTCTGGGCCGGTCTGGTCCGGTTTGATCCGATTTTAGCCAGTCAGGGCCGGTCTGATTCGGTTTGATCCGGTCTCATCCGGTCAAAACAAGTTTTAGCCGGTCAAATCCGATTTCAGCCGGTCTGGTGTGGTTTGAGCAGGTCAAAATCGTTTTGAGCCAGTCAAAACCGGTTTCAGCCAGTCTGGTCTGGTTTGAGCCAGTCAAAACCTGTTTGTGGCCCAGTTTTAGCCGGTCTGGGCCGGTCTGGTCTGTTTTGATACGGTTTCAGCTGGTCTGGGCCGGTCGAGTCCGTTTTGATACAGTCAAAACCGCTTTGAGTTGTTAAAAACCGGTTTGAACCGGTCTGGTCTGGTTTGAGCCGGTCAAAACCGGTTTGAGCCGGTCAAAATTGGCTCAGGTCGGTCAAAACCGGTATGAGCCGGTCTGGTCTGGTTTGAGCCGGTCAAATACGGCTCAGGTCGGTCAAAACCTGTTTGAGCCGTTCTGGTGTGGTTTCAGGAGGTCAAAACCAGTTTGAGCCAGTCTGGTCCGGTTTGAGCCGGTAAAAACCGGTTCGAGCCAGTCAAAACCGGTTTGAGCCGGTTTGGTCTGGTTGAAGCCAGTCGAAACCGAATCGAGCCTGTCTGAGCCGGTCTGGTCCGGTTTCATCCGGTCTAATCAGGTCAACACCGGTTTGAGCCGGTAAAAACCGGTTTTAGACGTTCTGGAGTGGTTAGAGCCTGTCAAAATCGGTTTGAGCCGGTGAAAAATGGTTTAAGACGATCTGGAGTGGTTTTAGCCGGTCAAAACCGGTTTGAGCTGGTCAAAACCGGATTGAGCCAGTCAAAACCGGTTTGAACCGGTCTGGTCTGGTTTGAGCCGGTCAAAACTGGTTTCAGCCGGTTTGGCCCAGTTTTAGCCGGTCTGAGCCGTTCTTGTTTGATTTGATCTGGTTTCAGCAGTTCTGGGCCTGTCTGGTCCGGTTTGATCTGGTGTGAGGCAGTCTGGTCTGGTTGGAGCCAGTCTGGTCTGTTTTGAGCCAGTCTGAGTCAGTTTGTGCTGGTCTGCTCCGGTATCATACGGTTTGAGAAGGTCTGGTCTGGTTTGATCTGGTCTAATACGGTCACAACCGGTTTGAGCCCGTCTGGTCTGCTTTGAGCCGGTCAAAATAGGTTTGAGCCCGTTTGGCCTGGTTTTAGGTAGTCTGGACCGGTCTGTTCCAGTTTGATCCGGTTTGAGCCGGTCTGGTCTGGTTTGAACCGGTCAAAACCGGTTTGAGCCGGTCTGGTCTGGTTTGAGCCGGTCTGGTGTGGTTTGAGCCAGTCAAAACGGTCTCAGGTCGGTCAAAACTGGTTTGAGCCGATCTGGTCTGCTTTGACCCGGTCAAAGCCGGTTTGAGGCCGTTTTAGGCGGTCTGGGCCGGTCTGCTCCAGTTTGTTCCGATTATAGTCAGTCTGGGCCGAGCTGATTCGTTTTGATCCGGTCTCATCCGGTCAAAACCGGTTTTAGCCGGTCTGGTGTGGTTTGAGCAGGTCAAAACCGCTTTGAGCCGGTCTGGTCTGGTTTGAGCTGGTCTGGCCTGGTTTGAGCCGGTCAAAACCGGTTTGAGCCGGTTTGGTCTGGTTGAAGCCAGTCAAAACCGATTCGAGCCTGTCTGAGCTGGTCTGGTCCGGTTTCATCCATTCCAAACAGGTCAACACAGGTTTGAGCCGGTGAATACCGGTTTTAGCCGGTCTGGGTGGTTTGAGCCGGTCAAAACCGGTTTTATCCGGTCAAAACCGGATTGAGCCAGTCAAAACCCGTTTGAACCGATCTGGTCTGATTTGAGCCGGACAAAACCGGTTTGAGACGGACTGGCCCGGTTTTAGCCGTTCTGGGCCGGTCTGGTCCAGTTTGATCCGGTTTCTGCCGGTCTGGGCCTATCTGGTCCACTTTGATCTGGTGTGAGCCGGTCTGGTCTGCTTTGAGCCAGTCTGGTCTGGTTTGAGCCGGTCTAACTGGGTCAAGACAGTCAAAACCGGTTTTAGCCGGTCTGGAGTGGTTTGAGCCAGACAAACCCGGATTGAGACAGTCAAAACCGGTTTGAACCGGTCTGGTCTGGTTTGAGGCACTCAAAACCGGTTTGAGCACATCTGGCCCGGTTTTAGCTGATCTGGGCCGATCTGGTCCGGTTTAATCTGGTTTCAGCCGGTCTGGGCCTGTCTTGTCCTTTTTGATCCGGTTTGAACCGGTCTGGTCCGGTTTGAAAAGGTCAAAACCCGTTTGTGGCCCAGATTTAGGCGGTCGGGGCGGGTCTGGTCCGGTTTGATCCGGTTTCAGCTGGTCTGGGCCGGTCGAGTCCGGATTGATCTGGGCAAAACCGCTTTGAGCCGGTCAAAACCGGTTTGAGCCGGTCTGGTCCGGTTTGAGCCTGTCTGGTCTGGTTTGAACCGGTCAAAACCGGGTCAGGACGGTCAAAACCGGTTTGACCGGGTCTGGTCTGGTTTGAACCGGTCAAAACCGGTTTGAACCGGTCTGGTCCGGTTTGAAAAGGTCAAAACCCGTTTGTGGCCCAGATTTAGGCGGTCGGGGCGGGTCTGGTCCGGTTTGATCCGGTTTCAGCTGGTCTGGGCCGGTCGAGTCCGGATTGATCTGGGAAAAACCGCTTTGAGCCGGTCAAAACCGGTTTGAGCCGGTCTGGTCCGGTTTGAGCCTGTCTGGTCTGGTTTGAGCCGGTCAAAACCGGGTCAGGACGGTCAAAACCGGTTTGACCCGGTCTGGTCTGGTTTGAACCGGTCAAAACCGGTTTGAGCCGGTTTGGTCTGGTTGAAGCCAGTCAAAACCGATTCGAGCCTGTCTGAGCTGGTCTGGTCCGGTTTCATCACGTCTAATCAGATCAACAACGGTTTGAGCCCGTGAAAACCGATTTTAGCCATTCTGGAGTGGTTTGAGCCGGTCAAAACTGGATTGAGCCTGTCAAAACCGGTTTGAACTGGTCTGGTCTGGTTTGAGACGGTGAAAACCGGTATGAGCCAGTTTGGCCGGGTTTTAGCCTGTCTGGGACAGTCTGGTTCGGTTTGAGCCAGTTTGAGCTGGTTTATGCTGGTCTGGACCGGTATGATACGGTTTGAGAAGGTCTGGTCCCGTTTGATCTGGTCTAATATGGTCAAAACCGGTTTGAGCCGGTCTGGTCTGGTTTGAGCCGGTCTGGTCTGGTTTGAGCCCGTCAAAACCGTCTCAGGATGGTCAAAACCGGTTTGAGCCGGTCTGGTCTGGTTTGAACCGGTTTCAGCTGGTCTGGGCCAGTCGAGTCCGGTTTCATCCGGGCAAAACCGTTTTGAGCAGGTCAAAACCGGTTTGAGCCGGTGTGGTCCGGTTTGAGCCTGTCTGTTCTGGTTTGTGCCGGTCAAAACCGGGTGAGGACGGTCAAAACCGGTTTGCGCCCGTCTGGTCTGGATTGAACCGGTCAAAAGCGGTTTGTGGCCCAGTTTTAGGCAATCTGGGCCAGTCTGGTCTGATTTGATCCGATCTTAGCCAGTCAGGGCCGGTCTGATACGGTTTGATCCGGTCTCTTCCAGTCAAAACTGGTTTTAGCGGTCAAAACTGGTTTCAGCTGGTCTGGTGTGGTTTCAGCAGATCAAAACCGGTTTGAGCCGGTCAAAACCGGTTTGAGCCAGTCTGGTCTGGTTTGAGCCGGTCAAAACCGTTGGAGCCGGTCTGGTCTGGTTTGACCTGGTCTAAACCAGTTAGAGCTGGTCAAAACCGGTATGAGCCGGTCTGGTCTGGTTTGAGCCGGTCTGGTCTGGTTTTAACTGGTCAAAAACGGTTTGTGGCCCAGTTTTAGGCGGCGTGGGCAGGTCTGTTCCGGTTTGATCCGATTTTAGCTGGTCTGGGCCAGTCTGATTCGGTTTGATCCAGTCTCATCCGGTCAAAACCGGTTTGAGCCGGTTTGCTCTGGTTGAAGCCAGTCAAAACCGATTCGAGCCTGTCTGAGCTGGTCTGGTCCTGTGTGATCCGGTCTAATCAGGTCAAAACCGGTTTGAGCCGGTGAAAACTGGTTTTAGACGGTCTGTAGTGGTTTTAGACGGTCAAAACCGGTTTGAGCCGTTCAAAACCGGATTGAGCCAGTCAAAACCGGTTTGAACCGGTCTGGTTTGGTTTGAGCCAGTCAAAACCGGTTTGAGCCGGTTTGGCCTGGTTTCAGCCTGTCTGGGACAGTCTGGTTCGTTTTGAGCCTGTTTGAGCCTGTTTGTGCTGGTCTGGTCCGGTATGATACGGTTTGAGAACGTCTGGCCCTGTTTGATCCGGTCTAATACGGTCAAAACCGGTTTGAGCCGGTCTGGTCTAGTTTGAGCGGGTCTGGTATGGTTTGAGCCGGTCAAAACCGTCTCAGGTTGGTCAAAACCGGTTTGAGCCGGTCTGGTCTGGTTTGAACCGGTCAAAGCCGGGTTCTCGCCCAGTTTTAGGCGGTCTGGGCCGGTCTGCTGCGGTTTGATCCGATTTTAGCCGGTCTGGGCCAGTCTGATTCAGTTTGATCCGGTCTCATACGGACAAATCGGGTTTTAGCCGGTCAAAACATGTTTCAGCCGGTCTGGTGTGGTTTGAGGAGGTCAAAACCAGTTTGAGCCGTTCTGGTCTGGTTTGAGCCGGTCTGGTCTGGTTTGAGCCGGTCAAAACCGGTTTGAGACGGTCAAAACCGGTTTGAGCCTGTTTGTTCTGTTTGAAGCCAGTCAAAACCGATTCGAGCCTGTCTGAGCCTGTCTGCTCCAGTTTGATCCGGTCTAATCAGGTCAAAACCGGTTTCAGCCGGAGAAAACCGGTTTTAGCTGGTCTGGAGTGGTTTGGGCCGGTCAAAACCGGTTTGAGCCGGTCAGAACCGGATTGAGCCAGTCAAGACCGGTTTGAACCGGACTGGTCTGTTTTGAGCATGTCAAAACCGATTTGAGCCGGTGTTGCACGGTTTTAGCCTTGTCCGGCCGGTCTGGTCCGGTTTGATTCGGTTTGTGCCGGTCTGCTCTGGTTTGAGGCGGTCAAAACCTGTTTGAGCCGGTCTGGTCTGGTTTGAGCCGGTCAAAACCGGTTTGAGGCGGTCTGGTCCGGTTTGAACCGGTCAAAACCGATTTCTGGACCAGTTTTACGCGGTCTGGGCCCGTCTGGTCCGGTTGGATCCGATTTTAGCCGGTCTGGGCCGGTCTGATTCGGTTTGATCCTGTCTCATCCAATCAAAACCGGTTTCACCCGGTCTGATGTGGTTTGAGCAGGTCAAAAAAGTTTGAGACAGTCTGGTCTTTTTTGAGCCGGTCTGGTCTGGTTTGAGCTGGTCTAAACCGGTTTGAGCCCGTTTGGTCGGGTTGAAGCCAGTCAAAACCGATTCGAGCCAGTCTGAGCCGGTCTGGTCCGGTTTGATCCGGTCTAATCAGGTCAAAACCGGTTTGAGCCGGTGAAAACCGGTTTAAGCCAGTCTAGAGTGGTTTGATCCGGTTAAAACCGGTTTGAGCCGGTCAAAACCGGATTGAGCCAGTCAAATCCGCTTTGAAATAGTCTGGTCTGGTTTGAGCCAGTCAAAACCGGTTTGAGCCGTTCTGGCCCGGTTTTAGCTGGTCTGGGCTGGTTTGGTCTCATTTGATCCGGTTTCAGCCGGTCTGGGCCTGTCTGGTACGCTTTGATCCGGTCTGAGCCGGTCTGGTCCGGTTTGATCTGGTGTCATCCGATCAAAACCGGTTTGAGCGGGTCTGGTCCAGTTTGAACCGTTCAAAACCGGTTTGTGGCCCAGTTTTAGGCGGTCTGGGCCGGTCTGGTACGGTTTGATCCGATTTTAGCCGGTCTGGGCCTGTCTGATTCGGTTTGATACGGTCTCATCCGGTCAAAACCGGTTTTAGCCGGTCAAAACCGGTTTCATCCGGTCTGGTGTGGTTTGAGCAGTTCAAAACCGTTTTGAGACTGTCAAAACCGGTTTAAGCCGGTCAAAACCGGATTGAGCCAGTCAAAACCAGTTTGAACCGATCTGGTCTGATTTGAGCTGGTCAAAACCGGTTTGATTCGGTCTGGCCAAGTTTTAGCCGGTCTGGGCCGGTCTGGTCCGGTTTGATCCGGTCAAAATCGGTTTGAGGTGGTCTGGTCTGGTTTGAGCCGGTCAAAACTGGTTTGTCGCCCGCTTTAAGCCGGTCTGGGCCGGTATACCCCGGTTTGACCGGTTTCAGCTGGTGTCGTCCGGTCGGGTCCGGTTTGATGCGGTCAAAACCGCTTTGAGCCGGTGAAAACCGGTTTGAGCCGGTCTGGTCTGGTTTGAAACGGTCTGGTCTGTTCTGAGCTGGTCAAAACCGGCTCAGGTCGGTCAAAACCGGTTTGAGCCGTTCTGGTCTGGCTTGAACCGGTCAAAACCGGTTTGTGGCCCAGTTTTAGGCGGTCTGGGACGGTCTGGTCCAGTTTTATCCGGTCTCATCCGGTCAAAACCGGTTTTAGCCGGTCAAAATCGGTTTGAGCCGGTCTGGTCTGGTTTGAGCCAGTCAAAACCGTATCGAGCCGGTCAAAACCGGATTGAGCCAGTCAAAACCGGTTTGAACCGGTCTGGTGTGGTTTGAGCAGGTCAAAACCGGTTTGAGCCAGTGTGGCCCGGTTTTAGCCTGTCCCAGCCGGTCTGGTCCGGTTTGATTCGGTTTGTGCCGGTCTGGTCTTGTTTGAGGCGGTCAAAACCGGTTTGAACCCGTCTGGTGTGGTTTGAGCAGGTCAAAACCGGTTTGAGCCGGTCAAAACCTGTTTGAGCCGGTCTGGTCTGGTTTCAGCCGGTCTGGACTGGTTTGAGCCGGTCAAAACCGGTTCGAGCCATTCAAAACCGGTTTGAGACGGTCATAACCGGATTGAACCGGTCTGGTCTGGTTTGAGCCGGTCAAAACCTGTTTGAGCCGGTCTGGTCTGGTTTGAGCCGGTCCGTTCTGGTTTGAACCTTTCAAAAGCGGTTTGTGGCCCAGTTTTAGGCGGTCTGGGCCCGTCTGGTCCGGTTTGATCCGATTTTAGCCGGTCCGGGCCACTCTGATTCGGTTTGATCTGATCTCATCCGGTCAAAACCCGTTTGAGCCGGTGAAAACCGGTTTTAGACGGTCTGGAGTGGTTTGAGCCGTTAAAACCGGTTTGAGCCGGTCAAAACCGGATTAAGCCTGTCAAAACCACTTTGAACCGGTCTGGTCTGGATTGAGCTCGTCAAAACCCGTTTGAGCCGGTTTGACCCGGTTTTAGCCTGTCTGGGACAGTCTGGTTCTGTTGGAGCCGGTATGAGCCGGTTTGTGCTGGTCTGGTCCGGTATGATACGGTTTGAGAAGGTCTGGTCCAGTTTGATCCGGTCTAATACGGTCAAAACCGGTTTGATCCGGTCAGGTCTTGTTTGAGACGGTCAAAACAGGTTGGATCCCATCTGGTCTGGTTTGAGCCGGTCAAAATAGGTTTGAGCCTGTTTGGCCCGGTTTTAGGCGGTCTGGGCCGGTCTGTTCCAGTTTCATCACGTTTGAGCCGGTCTGGACTGGTGTGAGCCGGTTAAAATCTGTTTGAGCCAGTCAAAACAGGTTCGAATGGTTCAAAACCGGTTTGAGCCGGTCAAAACCGGATTGAACCGTTCTGGTCTGGTTTGAGCTGGTCAAAACCGGTTTGAGCTGGTCGAAACCGGTTTGAGCCGGTCTGGTCTGGTTTGAGCCAGTCTGGTCTGCTTTGAACCGGCGAAAACTGGTTTGTGGACCAGTTTTAGGCGGTGTGGGCCGGTCTGTTCCAGTTTGATCCGATTTTAGCTGGTCTGGGTTGGTCTGATTCGGTTTGATTCGGTCTCATATGGTCAAAACCGGATTTAGCCGGTGAAAACCGGTTTCAGCCGGTCTGGGGTGGTTTGAGCAGGTCAAACCCGGTTTGAGCCTGTCTGGTCTGGTTTGAGCCGGCCTGGTCTGCTTTGAGCTGGTCAAAACCGGTTTGAGCCGGTTTGGTCTGGTTGAAGCCAGTCAAAACCGATTCGAGCCCGTCTGAGCCGGTCTGGTCCGGTTTCATCCGGTCTAATCAGGTCAACACCGGTTTGAGCCGGTGAAAACGGGTTTTAGCCGGTCTGGAGTGGTCTGAGCCGGTCAAAACCGGATTGAGCCAGTCAAAACCGGTTTCAAACGGTGTGGTCTGGTTTGAGCCAGTCAAAACCGGTTTGAGCCGGTCTGGCCCGGTTTTAGCCGGTCTGGGCCGGTCTGGTCCGGTTTGATCCGGTTTCAGCCGGTCTGGGCCTGTCTGGTCCACTTTGATCCGGTGTGAGCCGATCTATTCCAGTTTGATCCGGTGTCATCCGGTCAAAACAGGTTTTAGCCGGTCTGGTCCGGTTTGATCCGGTCAAAACCGGTTTGTGACCCACTTTTAGGCTGTCTGTGCCGGTCTGCACCGGTTTGATCCGGTTTCAGCTGGTCTGGGCCGGTCGAGTCCTGTTTGATCCGGGAAAAACCACTTTGAGCCGGTCCAAACCGATTTGAGCCCGTCTGGCCCGGTTTGATCCGATTTTAGCCGGTCTGGGCCGGTCTTATTCGGTTTGATCCGGTGTCATCCGGTCAAAACTGGTTTTAGCCGGTAAAAACCGGTTTCAGCCGGTCTGGTCAGATTTGCGCAGGTCAAAACCGGTTTGAGCCGGTCTGGTCTGGTTTGAGCCGGTCTGGTCTGGTTTGAGCCAATCTGGACTGGTTTGAGTATGTCAAAATCGGTTTGAGCCGGTCAAAACCGGTTCCAGCCGTTCAAAACCGGTTTGAGCCAGTCAAACCCGGATTGAACCGGTCTGGTCTGGTTTGAGCCGGTCAAAACTGGTTTGAGCCGGTCTGGTCATGTTTTAGTCGGTCCTGTCTGCTTGGAACTGGTCAAAACCGGTTTGTGGCCCAGATTTAGGTGGTCTGGGCCGGTCTGGTCCGGTTTGATCTGATTTTAGCCGGTCTGGGCCCGTCTGATTCGGTTTGATCCGGTCTCATCCGGTCAAAACCGGTTTTAGCCGGTCAAAACCGGTTTCACCCGGTCTGGTGTGGTTTGAGCAGGTCAAAACCGGTTTGAGACTGTCAAAACCGGTTTGAACCGGTCAAAACCGGATTGAGCCAGTCAAAACTGGTTTGAACCGATCTGGTCTGATTTGAGCCGGTCAAAACCGGTTTCAGCCGGTCTGGCCCGGTTTTAAGCGGTCTGGGCCAGTCTGGTCCGGTTTGATCTGGTTTCTGCCGGTCTGGGCCTGTCTGGTCCACTTTGATCCGGTGTGAGCCGGTCTGGTCCGGTTTGATCCGGTGTCATCCGGTCAAAACCGGTTTGAGCCGGTCTGGTACGGTTTGAATCGGTCAAAACCAGTATGTGGCCCAGTTTTTGGCGGTGTGGGCTGGTCTGGTCTGGTTTGATCCGGTTTCAGCTGGTCTGGGCCGGTCTGTTCCGGTTTGATCCGGTTTGAGCCGGTCAGGTCTGGTTTGAGCCTGTCAAAACCGGTTTGAGCCGGTCTGGTCTAGTTTGAGCTGGTCTGGTCTGGTTTGAGCCGGTCAAAACAGCTTTGAGCCGGTCCAAACCGCTTTGAGCCGGTCTGCTCTGGTTTGAGCCGGTCTGGTCAGGTTTGAGCTGTTCAAAACCAGTTCGAGCCGGTCAAAAGCAGTTTGAGGCGGTTTGGTCTGGTTGAAGCCAGTCAAAACCGATTCGAGCCTGTCTGAGCTGTTCTGGTCCGGTTTGATCCGGTCTAATCAGGTCAAAACCGGTTTGAGCTGGTGAAAACCGGTTTTAGCCAGTCTGGAATGGTTTGAGCCGGTCAAAACCGGTTTGAGCCGGACTGGCCCGGTTTTAGCCAGTCTGGGCCGGTCTGGTCCAGTTTGGTCTGGTTTCAGCCGGTTTGGGCCTGTCTGGTCCGGTTTGAACTGGTGTGAGCCAGTCTGTTCCGGTTTGATCGGGTGTCATCCGGTCAAAACCGGTTTGAGCCGGTCTGGTCCGGTTTGAGCCCTTCTGGTCTGGTTTGAGCCGGTCAAAATCTGTTTCAGCTGGTCTGGTCTGCTTTGAGCCGGTAAAACCGGTTTGTCGCCCGCTTTTAGCCGGTCTGGGCCGGTCTACTCCGGTTTGACTGGTTTCAGCTGGTCTGGGCCGGTCGGGTCCGGTTTGATGTGGTCAAAACCGCTTTGAGCCGGAGAAAACCGGTTTGAGCCGGTCTGGTCTGGTTTGAGCCGGTCTGGTCTGGTTTGAGCTGGTCAAAACCGACTCAGGTCGGTCAAAACTGGTTTGAGCCGGTCTGGTCTGGTTTGAGCCGGTCAAAACCGGTTTGTGGCCCAGTTTTAGGCGGTCTAGGCCTCTCTGGTCCAGTTTTGTCCGGTCTCATCCGGTCAAAAATGGTTATAGCCGGTCAAAACCGGTTTGAGCCGGTCTGGTCTGGTTTGAGCCGGTCTGGTCTGGTTTGAGCCGGTCAAAACCGTATCGAGCCGGTGAAATCCGGTTTTAGACGGTCTAGAGTGGTTTGAGCCGTTAAAACCGGTTTGAGCCGGTCAAAACCGGATTAAGACTGTCAAAACCGGTTTGAACCGGTCTGGTCTGGTTTGAGCCGGTCAAAACCGGTTTGAGCCGGTTTGGCCCAGTTTTAGCCTGTCTGGGAAAGTCTGTTTCGGTTTGAGCCGGTTTGAGCCGGTTTGTGCTCGTCTGGTCCGGTATGATACGGGTTGAGAAGGTCTGGTCCGGTTTGATCCGGTCTAATACGGTCAAAAACGGTTTGAGCAGGTCAGGTCTTGTTTGAGCCGGTCAAAACAGGTTGGACCACGTCTGGTCTGGTTTGAGCCGGTCAAAATAGGTTTGAGCCGGTTTGGCCCGGTTTTAGGCGGTCTGGGCCGGTATGTTCCAGTTTCATCCGGTTTGAGGCGGTCTGGACTGATATGAGCCGGTCAAAACCTGTTTTAGCCGGTCAAAACACGTTCGAGCGGTTCAAAACTGGTTTGAGCCGGTCAAAACCGGATTGAACCGGTCTGGTCTGGTTTCAGCTGGTCAAAAGCGGTTTGAGCTGGTCAAAACCGGTTTGAGCTGGTCTGGTCTGGTTTGAGCCGGTCTGGTCTGCTTTGAACCGGTGAAAACAGGTTTGTGGACCAGTTTTAGGCGGTCTGGGCCGGTCTGGTCCAGTTTGATCCGATTTTAGCCGGTCTGGGCTGGTCTGATTCGGTTTGATTTGGTCTCATACGGTCAAAACCGGTTTTGGCCGGTCAAAACCGGTTCCAGCCGGTCTGGTGTGTATTGAGCAGGTCAAAACCGGTTTGAGCCTGTCTGGTCTGGTTTGAGCCGGTCAAAACCATATCGAGCCGGTGAAAACTGGTTTGAGCCGGTTTGGTCTGGTTGAATCCAGTCAAAACCGATTCGAGCCTGTCTGAGCCGGTCTGGTCCGGTTTGTTCCGGTCTAATCAGGTCAAAACCGGTTTGAGCCAGTGAAAACCGGTTTTAGCCGGTCTGCAGTGGTTTCAGCCAGTCAAAATCGTTTTGAGCCGGTCAAAACCGGATTGAGCCAGTCAAAACCCGTTTGAACCGGTCTGGTCTGGTCTCAGCCAGTCAAAACCGGTTTTAGCCGGTCTGGAGGGGTTGAGCTGGACAAACCCGGATTGAGCCAGTCAAAACCGGTTTGAACAGGTCTGGTGTGCTTTGAGCAGGTCAAAACCGGTTTGAGCCGGTGTGGCCCGGTTTTAGCCTGTCACGGCCGGTCTGGTCCGGTTTGATTCGGTTTGTGCCGGTCTGGTCTGGTTTTAGGCGGTCAAAACCTGTTTGAGCCGGTCTGGTCTGGTTTGAGCCGGTCTGTTCTGGTTTGAACCGTTCAAAAGCGGTTTGTGGCCCAGTTTTAGGCGGTCTGGGCCGGTCTGATCCGGTTTGATCCGATTTTAGCCTATCTGGGCCCGTCTGATTCGGTTTGATCCGGTCTCATCCGGTCAAAACCGGTTGCAACCGGTCTGGTGTGGTTTGAGCAGGTCAAAACCGGTTTCAGACTGTCAAAACCGGTTTGAGCCGGTCAAAACCGGATTGAGCCAGTCAAAACCGGTTTGAACCGATATGCTCTGATATGAGCCGGTCAAAAGCGGTTTGAGCTGGTCTGGCACGGGTTTAGCCGGTCTGGGCCGATCTGGTCCGGTTTGATCCGGTTTCTGCCAGTCTGGGCCTGTCTGGTCCACTTTGATCCGGTGTGAGCCGGTTTTGTCCGGTTTGATCCGGTGTCATCCGGTCAAAATCGGTTTCAGCCGGTCTGGTCCGGTTGGAACCGGTCAAAACCGGTTTGTGGCCCAGTTTTAGGCGGTCTGGGCCGGTCGAGTACGGTTTGATCCGGACAAAACCGCTTTGAGCCGGTCGAAACCGGTTTGAGCCGGTCTGGTCTCGTTTGAGCCGGTCTGGTCTGCTTTGAGCCAGTCAAAACCGGCTCAGGTCGGTCAAAACCGGTTTGAGCTGGTCTGGTCTGGTTTGAACCAGTCAAAACCGGTTTGCGGACCAGTTTTAGGCGGTCTGGGCTGGTCTGGTCCTGTTTGATCCGATTTTAGCCGGTCTAGGCTGGTCTGATTCGGTTTGATTCGGTCTCATACGGTCAAAACCGGTTTTAGCCGGTCAAAACCGGTTTCAGCCGGTCTGGTGTGGTTTGAGCAGGTCAAAACCGGTTTGAGCCTGTCTGGTCTGGTTTGAGCCGGTCTGGTCTGCTTTGAGCCGGTCAAACCGGTTTGAGCCGGTTTGGTCTGGTTGAAGACAGTCAAAACTAATTCGAGCCTGTCTGAGCCGGTCTTGTCTGGTTTAATCTGGTCTAATCAGGTCAACACCGGTTTGAGCCGGTGAAAACCGGTTTTAGCCAGTCTGGAGTGGATTTAGCCGGTCTGGAGTGGTTTGAGCTGGTCAAAACGGATTGAGCCAGTCAAAACCGGTTTGAACCAGTGTGGTCTGGTTTGAGCCAGTCAAAAACGCTTTGAACCGGTCTGACCCGGTTTTAGCCGGTCTGGGCCGGTCTGGTCTGGTTTGATCCGGTTT
>CM052586.1:48276211-48297262 GCA_028551445.1 Miopithecus talapoin
ATCCGGTTTTGACCTGCTGAAACCGGTTTTGACCGGCTAAAACCACTCCAGACCGGCTCAAACCGGTTTTCACCGGCTCAAACCGGTTTTGACCTGATTAGACCGGATCAAACCGGACCAGACCAGCTCAGACAGGCTCGAATCGGTTTTGACTGGCTTCAACCAGACCAAACCGGCTCAAACCGGTTTTGACCGGCTCGAACCAGTTTTGACCGGCTCAAACCAGACCAGACCAGCTCAAACCAGACGAGACAGGCTCAAACCGGTTTTGAACGCACAAACGACACCAGACCGGCTGAACCCGGTTTTTACCGGCTAAAACCGGTTTGGACCGGATGAGACTGGATCAAACCGAATCAGAGCGGCACTGACCGGCTAAAATCGGATCAAAGCGGACCAGACCGGCACAGATTGCCTAAAACTGGGACACAAACCGGTTTTGACCGGTTCAAACCAGACCAGACGGGCTCAAAGCGTTTTTGACCGTCCTGAGCCGGTTTTGACGAGCTCAAACCAGACCAGACCGGCTCAAACCAGACCAGACCGGCTCAAACTGGTTTTGACCGGCTCAAAGCGGTTTGGCCCGGATCAAACCGGACTCGACCGGGCTAGACCAGGTGAAACCGGATCAAAACGGCCAGACCAGCCCAGACAGCCTAAAACTGGGCAACAAACCGGTTTTGACCCGTTCAAACCGGACCAGACCGGCTGAAACCGGTTTTCACCGGAGGACACCAGATCAAACCCGATCAGTCCGCTCACACCGGATAAAACCAGACATGACAGGCCCAGACCGGCTGAAACCTGATTAAACCGGACCTGAACGGCCCAGACCGGCTAAAACCAGGCCAGACGGCCTCAAACCGGTTTTGACTGGCTCAAACCAGACCAGACAGGTTCAAACCGGTTTTGACTGTCTCAATCCGGGTTTGTCTGGCTCAAACCACTCCAGACCGGCTAAAACCGGTTTTGACTGTCTCAAACCAGTTTGACCAGCTCAAACCAGACCAGACCAGCTCAAATCGGTTTTGACTGGCTCAAACCGGTTTTGACCTGCTCAAACCACACCACACAGGCTGAAACCAGTTTTGACCGGCTAAAAGCAGTTTTGACCAGATGAGACCAGATCAAAGCGAATCATACCGGATCAGACCAGCTAAAATCGGATGAAACCTGACCAAGCCGGCCAAGACCGCCTAAAACTGGTCCACAAACCGGTTTTGACCGGTTCAAAGCAGACCAGACCGGCTCAAATCGATTTTGTCCGACCTGAGCCGATTTTGACCGTCTCAAACCAGACCAGACCGGCTCAAACCAGACCAGACAGGCTCAAACCGGTTTTGACCGGCTCAAAGTGGTTTTGACTGCATCAAACCAGATTCGACCGGCCCAGACCAGCTGAAACCAGATCAAACCGGACCACACCGGCCCAGACCGGATAAAACCAGGCCACAAACCGATTTTGAATGGCTCAAACCAGACCAGACCGGCTCAAACCGGTTTTGACTGGCCTCAGCCTGTTTTGACCGGCTCAAACCAGACCAGACCGGCTCAAACCGGACTAGACCGGCTGACACCGGATCAAACCGGACTAGAGAGGACCAGACCGGCTGAAACCGGCTCAAACCGGAACAGACCAGCTCAGACCGGCTAAAACCGGGCCAGATCGGCTCAAACCGTGTTTGACCAGCTCAAACAAGATCAGACCGGCTCAAACCGATTTTGACCGGCTCAAAGCGGTTTTGACCGGATCCAACCGGACCAGACAGGCTCAAACCGGTTTTGACCGGATGACACCGGATCAAATCGGACCAGACCGGCTCACTCCGAATCAAAGCGGACCAGACTGGCCTAGACCGGCTGAAACCGGATCAAACCCTACCAGAACGGCGCAGACCGGCTTAAACCGGGCCAGACAGGCTCAAACCGGTTTTGACCGGCTCAAACCGGACCAGACCAGTTCAAACTGGTTTTGACTGGCTCAATCTGATTTTGACCAGCTCACACCGGTTTTGACCACCTCAAACCACTCCAGACCGGCTAAAACCGGTTTTCACCGGCTCAAACCGGTGTTGACCTGATTAGACCAGATGAAACCGGACCAGACAGGCTCAGACAGGCTCGAATCGGTTTTGACTGGCTTCAACCAGACCAAACCGGTTCAAACCGGTTTTGACCGGCTCGAACCGGTTTTGACCGGCTCAAACCAGGCCAGACTGGCTCAAACCAGACCAGACCGGCTCAAACCGGTTTTGACCTGCTCAAACCAAACCTGATTGGCTGAAACCGGTTTTGACCGGCTAAAACCGGTTTTGACCGGATGAGAACGGATCAAACCCAATCAGATCGGCCTAGATCGTCTAAAATCGGATCAAACCGGACGAGACCGGCCTAGACCGCCTAAAACTGGACCACATACCGGTTTTGACCAGTTCAAACCAGACCAGACTGGCTCAAACCGGTTTTGACCGACCTGAGACGGTTTTGACCGGCTCAAACCAGACCAGACCGGCTCAAAGCAGACCAGACCAGCTGAAACCGTTTTTGACAGGCTCAAACCGGTTTTGACCAGCTCAAACCAGACCAGACCGGTTCAATCCGGTTTTTACCGGCTCAAACCGGTTTTGTACCACTAGAACCGGTTTTGACCGGCTCAAACAAATCCAGACCGGTTCAAACCGGATCAAACCCGAACAGACGGGCCCAGACCGCTTAAAACCGGACCAAACCAGCTCAAACCTATTTTGACCGGCTCAAACCAGACCAGACGGGATCCAACCTGTTTTGACCGGCTCAAACCAGACCTGACCGGCTCAAACCGGTTTTGACCATATTAGACCAGATCATACCGGACCAGACCTTCTCAAACCGTATCATACCGGACCAGACCAGCACAAACCGGCTCAAACTGGCTCAAACAGAACCAGACTGTCCCAGACAGGCTAAAACCGGGCCAAACCTGCTCAAACCGGTTTTGACCGGATCAAACCAGACCAGACCGGTTCAAACCTGTTTTGACAGGCTCAATCCGGTTTTGACCGGCTCAAACTACTCCAGACCGTCTAAAACCGGTTTTCACCGGCTCAAACCGGTTTTGACCGAATGAGACCGGATCAAACCGAATCAGACTGGCCCAGACCGGCTAAAATCGGATTAAACTGGACCAGACCGGCCCAGACCGTCTAAAACTGGGCCACAAACCGCTTTTGAACGGTTCAAACCAGAACAGACCGGCTCAAACCAGACCAGACCGGCTCAAAACGGTTTTGACCGTATTAGACCGGATCAAACCGGTTCAATCCGCTTTTGACCGGCTCAAACCGGTTTTGACAGGCTCAAACCAGTCCAGACCGGTTCAAACCAGATCAAACAGGAACAGACTGGCCCAGACCGCCTAAAACCGGGCCAAACCGGCTCAAACCTATTTTGACCGGCTCAAACCAGACCAGATTGGGTCCAACCTGTTTTGACCGGCTCAAACCAGACCTGACCGGCTCAAACCGGTTTTGACCGTATTAGACCGGATCATTCCGAACCAGACTTTCTCAAACCGTATCATACCGTACCAGACCAGCACAAACCGGCTCAAACCAGCTCAAACCGAACCAGACTGTCCCAGACAGGCTAAAACCGGGCAAAACCGGCTAAAAACCGGTTTTGACCGGCTCAAACCAGACCAGACCGGTTCAAACCGGTTTTGACTGGCTCAATCCAGTTTTGACCGGCTCAAACAACTCCAGACCGTCTAAAACCAGTTTTCACCAGCTCAAACCGGTTTTGACCGAATGAGACCGTATCAAACCGAATCAGACTGGCCCAGACCGGCTAAAATCGGATTAAACTGGACCAGACCGGCCGAGACCGTCTAAAACTGGGCCACAAACCGCTTTTGAACGGTTCAAACCAAAACAGACCGGCTCAAACCAGACCAGACCGGCTCAAAACGGTTTTGAGCGTATTAGACCGGATCAAACCGGTTCAATCCGCTTTTGACGGACCGGCTCAAACCACTCCAGACCTGCTGAAACCGGTTTTCACCAGCTCAAACCGGTTTTGACCTGATTTGACCAGATCAAACCGGACCAGACTGGCTCAGACAGGCTCGAATCGGTTTTGACTGGCTTCAACCAGAACAAACCGCCTCAAACCACACTAGACCGGCTCAAACCAGACCAAAGCGGCTCAAACCGGTTTTGACCTGCTCTAACCACACCACGTTTTTGACCAGATGAGAGCAGATCAAACCGAATCAGACTGGCCCAGACCGGCTCAAATCGTACAAAACCGGACCAGACCGGCCCAGACCGCCAAAAACTGGACCACAAACCGGTTTTGAACGGTTCAAACCAGTCCAGAACGGATCAAACCAGACCAGAACGGCTCAAACCGGTTTTGACTGGCGCAAAACAGACCAGACCGTTTCAATCCGGTTTTTACAGGCTCAAACCACTCCAGACCGGCTAAAACCGGTTTTCACCGTCTCAAACCGGTTTTGACCTGATTAGACCGGATCAAACCGGACCACACCAGCTCAGACGTGCTCCAATCGGTTTTGACCGGCTCAAACCGGTTTTGACCAGCTCAAACCAGTCCAGACCGGCTCAAACCAGACCAGACAGGCTCAAACCGGTTTTGACCGGCTCAAACCACTCCAGACCGGCTAAAACCGGTTTTCACCAGCTCAAACCGGTTTTGACCTGATTAGACCGGATCAAACCGGACCACACCAGCTCAGACATGCTCAAATCGGTTTTGACTGGCTTTAATCAGACCAAACCGGCTCAAACGGGTTTTGACCAGCTCGAACCGGTTTTGAACGGCTCAAACCAGACGAGACCGCCTCAAACCAGACCAGACCTCAAAACGGTTTTCACTGGCTCAAAGCGGTTTTGACAGCCTCAAACCGAAATCGACCGGCCCAGACCAGCTGAAACCGGTCAATACGGACTAGACCGGCCCAGACTGCCTAAAACCGGGCCAGACAGGCTAAAATCGGTTTTGACCGGCTCAAACCAGACCAGACCTGCTCAAACCGGTTTTGACCGGCTCAATCCGGTTTTGACTGGATCAAACCACTCCAGACCGGCTAAAACCGGTTTTCACTGCCTCAAACAGGTTTTGACCTGATTAGACGGGATGAAACCGAACCAGACCGGCTCAGACAGGCTCGAATCGGTTTTGAATGGCTTCAACCAGACCAAACTTTCTCAAACCGGTTTTGACCGGCTCAAACCGGTTTTCACTGGCTCAAACCAGACCAGACCGGCTCAAACCAGACCAGAGCGGTTCAAACCGGTTTTGACCTACTCAAACCACACCAGACCGGCTGAAACCGGTTTTGACCAGCTAAAACCAGTTTTGACCGAATGAGACCGGATCAAACCGAATCAGACCGACCCAGACCGGCTAAAATCGGGTCAAACCAAACCAGACAGGCCCAGACCGCCTACAACTGGGCCACTTACAGGTTTTGACCGGTTCAAACCACATCAGACCAGCTCAAACCGGTTTTGCCCTACCTGAGCCGGTTTTGACCGGCTGAAACCAGACCAGACCGGCTCAAACCAGACCAGACCAGCTCAAGGCGGTTTTGACCGGATCAAACCGGACTTGACCGGCCCAGACCAGCTGAAACCGGATCATACCGGACCAGACCGGCCCAGACCACCTAAAACTTGGCCACAAACCGGTTTTGACCGGTTCAAACCGAACCAGACCGGCTGAAACCGGTTTTGACCGGATGACACCGGATCAAACTGGAGCAGACTGGCTCACACCGGATAAAAGTGGACCAGACAGGCCCAGACCGGCAGAAACTGGATCAAACCGGACCAGACCGGCATAGACCGGCTCAAACCGGTTTTGACCGGCTCAAATGAGACCAGCTCGGTTCAAAAAGGTTTTGACTGGCTCAATCCGGTGTTGACTGGCTCAAACCGGTTTTGACCGTTTCAAACCCCTCAAGACCTGCTAAAACCGGTATTCACCGGCTCAAACCTGTGTTGACCTGATTGGACCAGATGAAACCGGACCAGACCAGCTCAGACAGGTTCGAATCGGTTTTGACTGGCTTCAACCAGAACAAACCGGCTGAAACCGGTTTTGAACGGCTCAAACCAGACCAGACCGGCTCAAACCAGACCAGAACGGCTCAAACCGCTTTTGACCTGCTCAAACAACACCAGACCGGCTGAAACCAGTTTTGACCGTCTAAAAGCGGTTTTGACCGGATGAGACCGGATCAAACCGAATCAGACCGGCCCATACCAGCTAAAATCGGATGAAACCCGACCAAGCCGGCCCAGACCGCCTAAAACTGGTCCAGAAACCGGTTTTGACCGGCTCAAAGCAGACCAGACCGGCTCAAACCGATTTTGACCGACCTGAGCCGATTTTGACCGGCTAAAACCAGACCAGACCGGCTCAAACCAGACCAGACCGGCTCAAACCGGACCAGACCGGCTGACACCGGATCAAACCGGACTAGACAGGACCAGACCAGCTGAAACCGGCTCAAACCGGAACAGACCGGCTCAGACCGGCTAAAACTGGGCCAGATCGGCTCAAACCGGGTTTGACCAGCTCAAACAAGACCAGACTGTCTCAAACCAGTTTTGACTGGCTCAAAGCGGTTTTGACTGGATCAAACCGGACTCGACTGGCCCAGACCAGCTGAAACCAGATCAAACCGGACCAGACCGGCCCAGACTGGCTAAAACCGGGCCACAAACCGGTTTTGACGGGCTTAAACCACTCCAGACGGGCTCAAACCGGTTTTGACCGGCTCAAACCGGTTTTGACCAGGTCAAACCGCACCAGACCGGCTGAAACCGGTTTTCACCGGCTAAAACCGGTTTTGACGGGATGAGACCGGATCAAACCGAATCAGACCGGCCCTGACCGGCTAAAATCCGATCAAACTGGAGCAGACAGGCCCAGACCGCCTAAAACTTTGCCACAAACCGGTTTTGACCGGTTCAAACCAGACCAGACCAGCTCAAACCGGTTTTAACCGTCCTGAGCCGATTTTGACAGGCTCAAACCAGACCAGACCGGCTCAAACCAGACCAGACTGGCTCAAACTGATTTGGACCGGCTCAAAGCGGTTTGGCCCGGATCAAACCGGACTCGACCGGCCCAGACCATATGAAACCGGATCAAACCGGACCAGACCGGCCTAGAACGCCTAAAACTGGGCCACAAACCGGTTTTGACCCTTTCAAACCAGACTAGACAGGCTCAAACCGGTATTGACAGTCCTGAGCTGGTTTTGACCGGCTCAAACCAGACCAGTCCGGCTCAAACCTGACCAGAAGGGCTCAAACCTGTTTTCACCGGTTCAAAGCGGTTTTGACCGGATGAAACCGGACCAGACAGGCTCAAACCGGTTTTTACCGGATGATATCGGATCAAAGCGGACCAGACAGGCTCACACCGGTCAAAGCGGACCAGACTGGCCCAGACCGGCTGAAACCGGTTCAAACCCTACCAGACCGGCGCAGACCGGCTAAAACCGGGCCAGACAGGCTCAAACCGGTTTTGACCGACTCAAACCGGACCAGACCGGTTCAAACCGGTTTTGACTGACTCAATCCGATTTTGACCAGCTCACACCGGTTTTGACCGCCTCAAACCACTCCAGACCGGCTAAAACCGGTTTTCACCAGCTCAAACCGGTGTTGACCTGATTAGACCGGATGAAACCGGACCAGACCGGTTCAGACAGGCTCGAATCTGTTTTGACTGGCTTCAACCAGACGAAACCGGATCAAATCGGTTTTGACCGGCTCGAACCAGTTTTGACCGGCTCAAACCAGACCAGTCCGGCTCAAACCAGACCACACCGGCTCAAACCGGTTCTGACTTGCTCAAACCAAACCAGACAGGCTGAAACCGGTTTTGACCAGCTAAAACCGGTTTTGACCGGATCAGACCGGATCAAACCGGACCACACCAGCTCAGACAGGCTAGAATCTGTTTTGACTGGCTTCAACCAGACCAAACAGGCTCGAACCGGTCTTGACCGACCTGAGCCACTTTTGAACGGCTCAAACCAGACCAGACCGGCTCAAACCAGACCAGACCGGCTCAAACCGGTTTTGACATGCTCAAACCACACCAGACCGCCTGAAACCGGTTTTGACCGGCTAAAACCGGTTTTGACCGGATGAGACGGGATCAAACCGAATCAGACCGGCCCAGACCGGCTAAAATCGGATAAAACCGGACCAGACCGGCCCAGACTGCCGAAAACTGGGCCACAAACCGGTTTTGACTGGTTCAAACTAGACCAGACCGACTCAAACCGGTTTTGACCGGCTCAAACCAGAACAGACCGGCTCAAACCGATATTGACCGGATGAGACAGGATAAAATCAGAGCACACCGGCTCCAAGCGGGTGAAACCGCACCTGACCGCCCCAGAACAGCTGAAGCCTTAGCAAACCGGACCAGACCGGCCCAGACCGGCTAAAACCGGGCCACAAACCGGTTTTCATCGGCTCAAACCAGACCAGACCGGCTCAACCCGGTTTTGACCGGCCTGAGACGGTTTTGACCGGCTCAAACCAGACCAGACCGGCTTAAACCGGACCAGACCGGCTCAAACCGGATTTCACAGGATGACACCCTCTCAAACCGGACCAGACAGGCCCAGACAGGCTGAAACAAGACCAAACCGGACTAGACCATCCCAGACCAGCTAAAACTGGGCCAGACAGGCTCAAATCGGTTTTGACCGGCTCAAACCGGTTTTGACCTGCTAAAACCAGACCTGAACGATTCCAACCGGTTTTGACTGGCTCAATCCTGTTTTGACCGGCTCAAACCGGTTTTGACCGGATCAAACCAGACCAGACCGGCTCAAACCAGACCAGACCGGCTCAAATCGGTTTTGACCTGCTCAAACCACACCAGACCGGCTGAAACCGGTTTTGTCCGGCTAAAACCGGTTTTCACCGGAAGAGACAGGATCAAACAGAATAAGTACGGTCCATACCGGCTAAAATCGGATCAAACCAGACCAGATCGGCCCAGACCGCCTAAAACTGGCGAGAAACCGGTTTTGACCGGTTTAAAGCAGACCAGACCGGCTCAAACCGGTTTTGACCGACCTGAGCCGGTTTTAACCGGCTGAAACCAAACCCGACCGGCTCAAACCAGACCAGACCGGCTCAAACCGATTTTGACCAGCTCAAACCAGACCAGACCGGCTCAAACCGGATCAAAACGGAACAGACTGGCCCAAACCGCCTAAAACCGGGCCAAACCGGCTCAAACCTCTTTTGACCGGCTCAAAGGAGACCAGACCGGGTCCAACCTGTTTTGACTGGCCCAAACCAGACCTGACCGGCTCAAACCGGTTTTGACCGTATTAGACCGGATCAAACCGGACCACACCTTCTGAAACCGGATCATCCCAGACCAGACCAGCACAAACCGGCTCAAACCGAACCAGACCGGCACAGAGAGGCTAAAACTGGGTCAAATCGCCTCAAAACGGTTTTGACCGACTCAAACCAGACCAGACCGGTTCAAACCGGTTTTGACTGGCTCAATCCGGTTTTGACCGGCTCAAACCGGTTTTGACCAGCTCAAACCAGACCAGACCACCTCAAACCGGCCCAGACCAGCGCAAAGCGGTTTGACCGGATGACACCGGATCAACCCGGACCAGACGGGCTCACACCGGATCAAACCGGAGAAGACAGGCCCAGACCGACTGAAACCAGATCAAACCGGACCAGACCGGCCCAGATCGGCTAATACTGGTCCGGACCGGCTCCAACCGGTTTTGACCAGCTCAAACCAGACAAGACCGGTTCAAAGCAGTTTTGACTGGCTCAATCCTGTTTTGACCAGCTCAACCCGGTTTTGACCGGCTGAAACCACTCCAGACCGGCTAAAACCGATTTTGAATGGCTCGAACCGGTTTTGACCGGCTCAAACCAGACCAGACTGGCTCAAACCAGACCAGACCGGCTCAAACCGGTTTTGACTGGCTCAAACCGGTTTTGACCTGCTCAAACCCCACCAGACCGGCTAAAACCGTTTTTGACCGGATAAGACCGGATCAAACCAAATCAGACCGGCCCAGACCAGCTAAAATCGGATCAAACCGGACCAGGCCGAGCCAGACCGCCTACAACTGGGCCACAAACCAGTTTTGACCGGCTCAAACCTGACCAGACCGGCTAAAACCAGAACAGACCGGCTCAAACCGATTTTAACTGGCTCAAATCGGTTTTGACCGGATCACACCTGATTAGACCGGCCCTGACCAGCTAATACCAGATCAAACCAGACCAGACCGGCCCAGACCGGCTAAAACCGGGCCACAAACCAGTTTTGACTGGCTCAAAGCAGACCAGACGGGCTCAAACCGGTTTTGGCCGGCCTGAGGCGGTTTTGACCGGCTCAAACCAGATGAAACCGGACCAGACCGGCTCAGAACGGCTAAAACCGGGCCAGATCGGCTCAAACCGGTTTTGACCAGCTCAAACCAGACCAGACCGGTTCAAACTGGTTTTGATTGCCTCAATCCGGTTTTGACCGGCTCAAACCACTCCAGACCGGCTAAAACCGGTTTTCACAGGCCCAAACCGGATTTGACCTGATTAGACCGGATCAAACCGGACCAGAACGGCTCACACAGGATCAAAGAGGACACGACAGGCCCAGACCGGCTGAAAATGGATCAAACCGGACCAGACCAGCCCAGACCGGCTAAAAGCGGGCCAGACCGGCTTACACCGCTTTTGACCGTCTCAAAACAGACCAGACCTTTTCAAACCAGTTTTGACTGGCTCAACCCGGTTTTGTCCCGCTCAAACCACTCCAGACCGGCTAAAACCGGTTTTGACTGCCTCGAACCGGTTTTGACCAGCTCAAACCAGACCAGACTGGCTCAAACCAGACCAGACCGGCTCAAATCGGTTTTGACCTGCTCAAACCACACCAAACCGGCTCAAACCGGTTTTGACCGGATGAGACCGAATCAAACCGAATCAGACCGGCCCAGACCGGCTAAAATCGGGTCAAACCAGACCAGGCCGGCCCAGACCGCCTACAACTGGGCCACAAACCGGTTTTGACCGGTTCAAACCAGACCCGACCTTCTCAACCCGGTTTTGACCGACCTGTGCCAGTTTTGACCGGCACAAACCAGACCAGACCGACTCAAACCGGTTTTGACCGGCTCAAAGCCCTTTTCACCGGATCAAACCGGATTCTACAGGCCCAGACCAGCTGAAAACGGATCAAACCGGACCAGACCGGCCCAGACCGGCTAAAACCAGGCCACAAACCGGTTTTCAATAGCTCAAACCAGATCAGACCGACTCAAACCTGTTTTGACTGGCTCAATCCGGGTTTGACTGGCTAAAACCGGTTTTGACTGGCTCAAACCACTTCAGACCGGCTAAAACCAATTTTCACCGGCTCAAAACGGGATTGACCTGATTAGACCGGAACAAACCAGACCAGACCGGCTCAGACAGGCTCGAATCGGTTTTGACTCGCTTCAGCCAGACCAAACTGGCTCAAACCGGTTTTGACCGGCTCAAACCAGACCAGATCGGCTCAAACCAGACCAGACCGTATCAAACCGGTTTTGACCTGCTCAAACCACACCAGACCGGCTGAAACCGGTTTTGACCAGATTAGACCGGATCAAACCGAATCAGACCGGCACAGACCGGCTAAAATCGGATTAAACCGGACCAGACCGGCCCAGACCGCCTAAAACTGGGCCACAAACCGGTTTTGACCGGTTCAAACCAGACCAGACCGGCTCAAACCCATTTTGACCGGCTCAAACCCAACCAGACCGGCTCAAACCGATTTTGACTGGCTCAAAACAGACCAGACCGGCTCAAACCGGATCACACCGGACCAGACCGGCCCTGACCGGCTAAAACCGGGCCAGACCGGCTCAAACCGGTTTTCACCTGCTCAAACCAGACCAGACCGGTTCAAACCGGTTTTGACTGGCTCAATCCGGTATTGACCGGCTCAAACCTGTTTTGACCGGCTCAAACCACTCCAGACCGCCTAAAACCGGATTTCAACGGCTCAAACCGGTTTTCACCTGATTAGACCGGATCAAACCGGACCAGACCAGCTCAGACCGGCTCGAATCGGTATTGACTGGCTTTAAACCAGACCAAACCGTCTCAAACCGCTTTTCACCGGCTCGATACGGTTTTGACCGGCTCAAACCAGACAAGACCGGCTCAAACCAGACCAGACCGGCTCAAACCGGTTTTAACCGGCTCAAAGCGGTTTTGCCCGGACGAAAACAGACTCGAGCGGCCCACACCAGCTGAAACAAGATCAAACCGGACCAGACCGGCCCAGACCGCCTAAGACTGGGCCACAAACCGGTTTTGACCGGTTCAAACCGGACCAGACCGGCTCAAACCGGTTTTGACCTTATGACACCGGATCAAACCGGACCAGATTGGCTCACACCAGATCAAAGCGGACCAGACAGGCCCAGACCGGCTGAAACCGGATCAAACCGGTCCAGACTGGCCAGACTGGCTACAACCGGGCCAGATCGGCTCAAACCGGTGTTGACCGGCTCAAACAGACCAGACCGGTCCAAACCGGTTTTGGCAGGCTCAAACCAGACCAGACCGGCTCAAACCGGTTTTTACCAGCTCAAAGCCGTTTTGACCGGATCAAACCGGACTCGACCGGCACAGACCAGCTGAAACCGGATCTAAACATACCAGACTGGCCCAGACCGGCTAAAACCGGGCCACAAACCAGATTTGACCGGCTCAAACCAGACAAGACCGGCTCAAACCCCTTTTGACCAGCTCAAAACGCTTTTGACCTGCTCAAACCTCACCAGACCGGCCGAAACAGGTTTTGGCCGGCTAAAACCGGTTTTGACCGGATGAGAACGGATCAAACCGAATCAGACCAGCCCAGACCGGCTAATTTCGGATCAAAGAGGACTAGACCGGAACAGACCGCCTAAAACTGGGCCACAAACCGGTTTTGACCGGTTCAAACCAGACCAGTCCGTCTCCAACCGGTTTTGACCGTCCTGAACCGGTTTGGACCAGCTCAAAGCAGACCACACCGGCTGATACCAGACCAGAAATGCCTCAAACCGCTTTTAACCGACTCAAAGCGGTTTTTACCGTATCAAACCCAACTCGACAGGCCCAGACCAGCTGAAACCGGATGAAACCGGACCAGACCGGCACAGACCGCCTAAGACTGGGCCACAAACCGGTTTTGACCGGTTCAAACCGGACCAGACCGGCTCAAACCGGTTTTGACCGGATGACACACGATCAAACCGGACCAGACCGGCTCACATTGGATCAAAGCGGACCAGACAGGCCCAGACAGGCTGAAAGCAGATCAAACCGGACCAGACCGGCCCAGACAGGCTAAAACCGCGCCAGACCAGCTCAAACCGGTTTTGACCTGCTCAAACCAGACCAGACCGGTACAAACAGGTTTTGACTGGCTCAACCCGGTTTTGACCGGCTCAAACCGGCTTTGACCGGCTCAAACCACTCCAGACCGGCTAAAACCGGTTTTCACCGGCTCAAACCGGTTTTGACCTGATTAGACCGGATCAAACCGGAGCACACCGGCTCAGACAGTCTCGGATCGGTTTTGACTGTCTTCAACAAGACCAAACCGGCTCAAAACGGTTATGACCGGCTCGAACCGGTTGTGACCGGCTCATACCAGACCAGATGGGCTCAAACCAGACCAGACCGGATCAAACCGGTTTTGAACTGCTAAAACCACACCAGACCGGCTGTAATCGGTTTTGACCGGCTAAAACCGGTTTTGACCGGATGAGACCGGACCAAACCGATCAGACCGGCCCAGACCGGCTATAATCGGATCAAACCGGAGCAGACCAGACCAGACCGCCTAAAATTGGGCCAAAAACCAGCTTTGACGGGATAAAACCAGACCAGACCGGCTCAAACCGGTTTTGACCGACCTGAGACGGTTTTGACCAGCTCAAACCAGATCAGACGGTCTCAAACCAGACTAAACAGGCTCAAACCGGTTTCACCAGCGCAAACCAGACCAGACCGGCTCAAATCGGATCAAACCGGAACAGACCAGCCCAGACCGCGTAAAACCGGGCCAAACCGGCTCATACCTATTTTGACCGGCTCAAACCAGACCGGACGGTGTCCAACCTGTTTTGACCGGCTCAAACCAGACCTGACCGGCTCAAACCGGTTTTGACCGTATTAGACTGGACCAAACCGGAGCAGAGCTTCTCAAACCGTATCATACCGGACCACACCAGCACAAACCGGCTCAAACCGGCTCAAACCGAACCAGACTGTCCCCGACAGGCTAAAACCGGGCCAAACCGGCTCAAACCGGTTTTGACCGGCTCAAACCAGACCAGACCGGTTCAAACCGGTTTTGACTGGCTCAATCCGGTTTTCACTGGCTCAAACCGGTTTTAACCTGCTTAGACCGGATCAAACCGGACCAGACCAGCTCAGACAGGCTCGAATCGGTTTTGACTGGCTTCAACCAGACCAAACCGGCTCAAACCGGGTTTGACCGGCTCTAACCGGTTTTGTCCGGATGAGAGCGGATCAAACCGAATCAGACTGGCCCAGACCGGCTAAAATCGGATCAAACCGGATCAGACAGTCCCAGATCGCCTAAAACGGGGCCACAAACCGGTTTTGACCGGCTCAAACCAGACCAGACCAGTTCAATCCGGTTTTTACCGGCTCAAACCAGTTTTGAACGGCTCGAACCGGTTTTGACCAGCTCAAACCAGACCAGACCGGCTCTAACCAGACCAGACCGCCTCAAACCCGTTTTGACCGGCTCAAAGCGGTTTTGAACGGATCAAACCGGACTCGACCAGCCCAGACCAGCTGAAACCGGATCAAACCGTACCAGACCGGCCGAGACTGGCAAAAAACGGGTCACAAACCGGTTTTCACCCTCTCAAACCAGACCAGACCGGGTAAAACCGGTTTTGCCCAGCTCAAACCACACCAGAGCAGGTGAAACCGGTTTTGACCGGCTAAAACCGGATTTGACCGGAAGAGACCAGATCAAACCGAATCAGACCGGCCCTGACCGGCTAAAATCGGATCAAACCAGACCAGAACGGCCCAGATTGCCTAAAACTGGGCCACAAACCGGTTTTGACCGGTTCAAACCAGACCAGACCGGCTCACACCGGATCAAAGCGGACCAGACCGCCCCAGACCGGCTAAAACCGGGCCAGACCGGCTCAAACCAGTTTTGACCAGCTCGAACCAAACCAGACCGGTTCAAACCGGTTTTGACTGGCTCAATCCGGTTTTGACCGTCTCAAACCGATTTTGACCGGCTCAAACCACCCCAGACCGGCTAAAACCGGTTTTTACCAGCTCAAACCGGTGTTGACCTGATTTGACCGGATGAAACCTGACCAGACCGGCTCAGACAGGCTCGAATCGGTTTTGACTGGCTTCAACCAGACCAAACCAACCCAATCCGGTTATGACCGGCTCGAACCGGTTGTGATCAGCTCAAACCAGACCAGACCGGCTCAAACCAGACCTGATCGGCTCAAACCGGTTTTTCCCAGCTCAAAGCGGTTTTGACCAGATCAAACCGGACTCCACCTGCCCAGACCAGCTGAAACCGGATCAAAACAGACCAGACCGGCCCAGACTGGCTAAAACCGGGCCACAAACCGGTTTAGACCGGCTCAAACCAGACCAGATGGGCTCAAACCGGTTTTGACCAACCTGAGCCGGTTTTGACTGACTCAAACCAGACGAGACCGGCTCAAACCAGATCAGACCGGCTCAAACCGGTTTTGACCGGCTCAAAGCGGTTTGGACCGGATCAAACCGGAGTCGACCTACCCAGACCAGTTGAAACCGGATCAAACCGGACCAGACCGGCCCAGACCGGATAAAACCGGGCCACAAACCGGTTTTGACCGGTTCAAACCAGACCAGACCGGCTCAAACCGGTTTTGACCTGCTCAAACCAAACCAGACCGGCTGAAACCAGTTTTGACTGAAAGAGACGTGATCAAACCGAATCAGACTGGCCCTGGCCGGCTAAAATCAGATAAAACCGGACCAGACCGGCCCAGATTGCCTAAAACTGGGCCACAAACCGGTTTTGACCGGTTCAAACCAGACCAGACCACCTCAAAACGATTTTGACCGTCCTGAGCCGGTTTTGACTGGCTCACACCAGACCAGACCGGCTCAAACCGGTTTTGACCGGCTCAAAGCGGTTTTTACCGGATCAAACCGGACTCGACCGGCCCACACCAGCTGAAACAGGATCAAACCGGACCAGACCGGGCCAGACCGCCTAAAACTGGGCCACAAACCGGTTTTGTCCAGTTAAACCGGACCAGACCGGCTCAAACCGGTATTGACCCGATGGCACCAGATCAAACCGGACCTGACTGGCTCACACCGGATCAAAGTGGACCAGACAGGCCCAGACCGGCTGAAACCAGATCAAACTGGACCATACCGGCCCAAAACGGCTAAAACCGCGCCAGACCAGCTCAAACCGCTTTTGACTGGCTCAAACCAGACCAGACAGGTTCAAACGGGTTTTGACTGTCTCAATCCGGGTTTGTCCAGCTCAAACCACTCCAGACCAATTAAAACCGGTTTTGACTGGCTTGAACCGGTTTTGACCGTCTCAAAACAGACCAGACTGGCTCAAACCAGAACAGACTGGCTCAAACCGGTTTTGACTTGCTCAAACCGGTTTTGACCTGCTCAAACCACACCAGACCGGCTGAAACAGGTTTTGACCGGCTAAAACCGATTTTGACCGGATGAGACCGGATCAAACCGAATCAGACCGGCCCAGACCGGCTAAAATCGGATCAAACTGGAGCAGACCGGCCCAGACCGCCTAAAACTGGGCCACAAACGGATTTTGACTGGTTCAAAAAAGACCAGACCGGCTCAAACCGGTATTGACCGACCTCAGACGGTTTTGACCGGCTCAAACCAGACCAGACCGGCGCAAACCAGGCCAGACCGGCTCAAACCGGTTTTGAACGGTTCAAACAAGACCAGAACAGCTCAAACCAGATCAAACCGGAACAGACCGGCACAGACTACGTAAAACTGGGCCAAACCGGCTCAAACCTATTTTGACCGGTTCCATCCAGACCAGACGGGGTCCAACATGTTTTGAACGGCTCAAACCAGACCTGACCGACTCAAACCGGTTTTGACCGTATTAGACCGGATCAAACCGGACCAGACCTTCTGAAACCGTATCATACCGGACCAGACGAGCACAAACCGGCTCAAACCGGCTCAAACCGAACCAGATTGTCCCAGAGAGGCTACAACCGGGCCAAACCGGCTGAAACCCGTTTTGAACGGCTCAAACCAGACCAGACCGGTTCAAACCGGTTTTGATTGGCTCAATCCGGTTTTGACCAGCTCAAACCGGTTTTGACCGGCTAAAACCACTACAGACCATCTAATACTGGTTTTCACCGGCTCAAACCGGTTTTGACCTGATTAGAGAGGATCAAACCGGACCAGACCAGCTCAGACAGGCTCGAATCGGTTTTGATGGGCTTCAATGAGACCAAACCGGCTCAAACTGGTTTTGACCGGCTCGAACCGGTTTTGACCAGCTCAAAACAGACCAGACCGGACCAAACCAGACCAGACCGGCTCAAACCGGTTTTGACAGTCTCAAAACGGTTCTGACCTGCTCAAACCACACCAGACCGTATGAAACCGGTTTTGACTGGCTAAAACCAGTTTTGACCGGATGAAAAAGGATCAAACCGAATCAGACGGGCCCAGACCGGCGAAAATCGGATCAAACCGGAATAGACCGGCCCAGACCACCTAAATCTGGGCCACAAACCTGTTTTGACCGGTTCAAACAAGACCAGACTGTCTGAAAGCAGACCAGACCAGTTCAAACCGGTTTTGACTGGCTCAAAACGGGTATGACCGGCTCAAACCAGACCAGACTGGTTCAATCCGGTTTTTACCGGCTCAAACCGGTTTTGAATGGCTCGAACCGGTTTTGACCGGCTCAAACCGGTTTTGACATACTCAAACCAGTCCAGACCAGCTCAAACCAGACCAGATCGTCTCAAACCAGACCAGACCGGCTCAAACTGGTTTTGACCTCCTCAAACCACACCAGACCGGCTGAAACCGGTTTTGACCAGCTAAAACCGGTTTTGACTGGATGACACCCGATCAAACAGAATCAGACAGGCCCAGACCGGCTAAAATCGGACCAAACCGGACCAGAACGGCCCAGACGGCCTACAACTGGGACACAAACCGGTTTTTTGACCAGTTCAAACCGGACCAGATCAGCTCAAATCGGTTTGGACCGGATGACACCAGATCAAACCGGACCAGAACAGCTGAAACTTGATCAAACCGGACCAGACCAGTCCAGACAGGCTAAAATCGGGCTACACTGGCTCAAATCGGTTTTGACCGGCTCAAACCTGACCAGACCGGTACAAACCGGTTTTGACTGGCTCAATCCGGTTTTGACCGGCTCAAACCACTCCAGACCGGCTAAAACCGGTTTTCACCGGCTCAAACCGGTTTTCACCTGATTAGACCGGATCAAACAGGACCAGACCGGCTCAGACAGGCTCGAATCGGTTTTGACTGGCTTCAACCAGACCAAACTGGCGCTCAAACCGATTATGACTGGCTCAAACCAGACCAGAATGGCTCAAACCAGACCAGACTGGCTCAAACTGGTTTTGACTTGCTGAAACCACATCAGACCGGCTGAAACCGGTTTTGACCGGCTAAAACCGGTTTTGACCGGATGAGACCAGATCAAACCGAATCAGACCGGCCCAGACGGGCTAAAATCGGATCAAACCGGACAATACTGGCCCAGACAGCCTAGAACTGAGCCACTAACCGGTTTTGACCGGCTCAAACCAAACCAGACCGGCTCAAATCAGACCAGACCGGCTCAAACCGGTTTTGACTGGCTCAAAGCGGTTTTGAACGTGTCAAACCGGACGCGACCGGCCCAGACCAGCTGAAACCGGATCATACCGGACCAGACTAACCCAGACGCGCTAAAACCGGGCCAGAATGGCTCAAACAGGTTTTGACCGACTGAAACCAGACCAGAACTGTTCAAACCGGTTTTGACTTGCTGAATCCGGTTTTGACTGGCTCAAACCGGTTTTGACCGGCTCAAATCATTCCAGACCGGCTAAAACCCGTTTTAACCGGCTCAATCCGGTTTAGACCTGATTAGACCGGATCAAACCGGACCGGACCGGCTCAGACAGGCTCGAATCGGTTTTGACTGGCTTCAACCAGACCAAAAAGGCTCAAACCTGTTTTGACCGGATCAAACGAGACCAGACCGGCTCAAACCAGACGAGACCAGCTCAAACCGGTTTAGACCTGCTCAAACCACACCAGACCGTCTGAAACCGGTTTGGAACGGCTTAAACCGGTTTTGACCAGATGAGAACGGAAAAAACCGAATCAGAACTGCCCAGACCAGCTAAAATCGGATCAAACCGGACCAGACCGGCCCGGACTGCCTAAAACTGGGCCACAAACCGGTTTTGACAGTTTCAAACCAGACCAGAGCAGCTCAAACCGGTTCTGACCCTCCTGAGCCTGTTTTGACTGGCTCAAACCACACCAGAACAGCTCAAACCAGACCAGACCGACTCAAACCGGTTTTGACCGGCTCAAAGCGGTTTTGACCGGATCAAACCGGACTCGACCAGCCCAGACCAGTTGAAACCGGATCAAATCGGACCAGACCGGCTCACACCGGATCAAAGCGTACTAGACAGGCCCAGACCGGCTGAAACTGGATCAAACCGGACCAATTGGACCCAGACCGGCTATAACCGGGCCAGAACGGCTCAAATCGGTTTTGACCAGCTCAAACGAGACCAGACCGGTTCAAAACGGTTTTGACTGGCTCAATCCGGTTTTTACAGGCTCAAAGCGGTTTTGACTGGCTCAAACAACACCGGACCGGCTAAAACCGGTTTTGACCGGCTAAAACCGGTTTGACTGGAGGAGACCGGATCAAACCGAATCAGACCGGCCCTGACCGGTTAAAATCGGATCAAACCGGACCAGACCCGCCCAGACCGCCTAAAACTGGGCCAAAAACCGGATTTGACCTATTCAAACCAGACCAAACCGGCACAAACCGGTTTTGACCGACCTGAGCCGGTATTGACCGGCTCAAACCAGACCAGACCGGCTCAAACCAGACCGGACCGGCTCAAACCGGTTTTGAACGGCTCAAAGTGGTTTTGACAGTATGAAACCGGACTCGACCGGCCCAGACCAGCTGAAACCATATCAAACTGGACCAGACCGGCCCAGACCGGCTAAAACCGGGCCACAAACCGGTTTTGACCGGCTCAAACCAGACCAGACCGGCTCAAACCGGTTTTGACCGGATGAAACCGGATGAAACTGGACCATACCGGCTCACACCAGATCAAAGCGGACCAGACAGGCCCGGACCGGCTGAAACCGGATCAAACCGGACCAGACCGGCCCAGACCGGCTAAAAACGGGCCAGACCGGATCAAACCCATTTTGACCGGCTCAAACCAGACGAGACCGGTTCAAACCGGTTTTGACTGTCTCAATACGGGTTTGGTCAGCTCAAACCACTCCAGACCGGCTAAAACCGGTTTTGACTGGCTCGAACCGGTTTTGACCGGCTGAAACCAGACCAGACCGGCTCAAACCAGACCAGACCGGCTCAAACCGGTTTTGACCTGCTCAAACCACACTAGACTGGCTGAAACCGGTTTTGAACGGATGAGACAGGATCAAACCGAATAAGACCGGCCCAGACCGGCTAAAATCGGATCAAACCGGACCAGATTGGCCCAGACCACCTAAAACTGGGCCACAAACCGGTTTTGACCGGTTCAAACCAGACCAGACCGGCTCAAATCGGTTTTGACAGGCTCAAACCAGACCAGACCGGCTCAAACCGGTTTTGACCGGCTCAAACCAGACCAGACCGGCAAAAACCGAATCAAACCGG
>CM052586.1:48297762-48313337 GCA_028551445.1 Miopithecus talapoin
GGTTTTGACTGGCTCAATCCGGTTTTGACCGTCTCAAACTGGTTTTGACCGGCTCAAACCACTCCAGACCGGCTAAAACCGGTTTTCACCGGGTCAAACCGGTGTTGACCTGAATAGAACGGATCAAACCGGACCACACTGGCTCACACAGGCTCGAATTGCTTTTGACTGGCTTCAACCAGACCAAAGAGGCTCAAACCGCTTTTGACCAGCTCGAACCGGTTGTGACCAGCTCAAACCAGACCAGACCGGCTCAAACCAGACCAGATCAGCTCAAACCGGTTTTGACCTGCTCAAACCACACCAGACCGGCTGAAATCGGTTTTGACTGGCTAAAACCGGTTTTGACCGGATGAGACCGGATCAAACCGAATCAGACCGGCCCAGATCAGCTATAATCGGATCAAACCGAAGCAGACCGGCCCAGACCGCCTAAAACTGGGCCACTAACCGACTTTGACCGGTTCAAACCAGACAAGACCGGCTCAAACCGGTTTTAACCGACCTGAGAGGGTTTTTACCGGCTCAAACCAGACCAGACCGGCTCAAACCAGACCAGACCGGCTCAAACCGGTTTTGACCGGCTCAAACCAGACCAGACCGGTTCAAACCGAATCAAACCGGAAGAGACCAGCCCAGACCGCGTAAATCCGGGCCAAACCGGCTCAAACCTATTTGACCAGCTCAAACCAGACCAGACGTTGTCCAACCTGTTTTGACCGGCTCAAACCAGACAAGACCGGCTCAAACCGGTTTTGACCGGCTCAAAACGGTTTTGACCTGCTCAAACCACACCAGACCGGCCGAAACGGGTTTTGACCGGCTAAAACCTGTTTTGACCGGATGAGACCGGATCAAACCGAATCAGATCGGCACAGACCAGCTAAAATCAGATCAAACCGGACCAGACCGGCCCAGACTGCCTACAACTGGGCCACAAACCGGTTTTGATCCGTTCAAAACAGACCAGACCGGCTCCAACAGGTTTTCACCGTCCTGAACCGGTTTGGACCGACTCAAACCAGACCAGACCGGCTCAAACCAGACCAGACCGGCTCAAAGTGGTTTTAACCGACTCAAAACGGTTTTGACCGGATCAAACGAGACTCGACCGGCCCAGACCCGCTGAAACCGGATCAAACCCGACCAGACCGGCCCTGACCGCCTAAGACTGGGCCACAAACCGGTTTTGACCGGTTCAAACCGGACCAGACTGGCTCAAACCGGTTTTGACCGGATGACACACTATCAAACCGGACCAGACCGGCTCACACCGGATCAAAGCGGACCAGACAGGCCCAGACCGGCTGAAACCGGATCAAACCGGACCAGGCCGGACCAGACAGGGTGAAACCGGGTCAGACAGGCTCAAACCGCGTTTGACTGGCTCAATCCGGTTTTGACCGGCTCAAACCACTCCAGACCGGCTAAAACCGGTTTTCACCGGCTCAAACCGGTTTTCACCTGATTAGACCGGATCAAACCGGAGCACAACGGCTCAGACACTCTCGGATCGGTTTTGACTGGCTTCAACCAGACCAAACCGGCTCAAACCGGTTTTGACCGGCTCAAACCAGACCAGACCGGTTCAAACCGGTTTTGACTGGCTCAATCCGGGTTTGACCAGCTCAAACCGGTTTTGACCGGCTCAAACCACTCCAGAACGGCTAAAACCGGTTTTAACAGGCTCAAACCTGTTTTGACCTGATTAGACCGTATCAAAGCGGATCAGACCAGCTCAGACAGGCTCGAATCGCTTTTGACTGGCGTTAACCAGACCATACTGGCTCAAACCGGTTTTCACTGGCTTGAAACGGTTTTGAACGGCTCAAACCAGACCAGAACGGCTCAAACCAGACCAGACCAGCTCAAACCGGTTTTGACCTGCTCAAACCACACCAGATCGGCTGAAACCGGTTTTGACATGCTAAAACCGGTTTTGACCAGATGAGACCGGATCAAACAGAATCAGACCGGCCCAAACCGGTTGAAATCGGATCAAAGCAGACCAGACCGGCACAGATCGCCTAAAACTGGGCCACAAACCGGTTTTGACCGGTTCAAACCAGATCAGACCGGCTCAAACCAGTTTTGACCGACCTGAGCCGATTTTGACCGGCTCAAACCAGACCAGACCAGCTCAAACCGGACCAGACCGGCTCAAATTGGTTTTGACCAGATTACACCCGATCAAACCGGACTAGACCGGCTCACACCAGATCAAACCGGACAAGATAGTCCCAAACCGGCTGAAACCAGACCAAACCAGACCAGACCAGCTCGAACCAGACCACACCGGCTCAAACCGGTTTTGACCTGCTCAAACCACACCAGACCGGCTGAAACCGGTTTTGACTGGCTAAAACCGGTTTTGACCAGATGAGACCGGATCAATCCGAATCAGACCGGCCCAGACCGGCTAAAATCGGATCAAACCGGAGCAGACCGGCCCAGACCGCCTGAAACTGAGCCAAAAACCGGTTTTGACCGGTTCAAACGAGAACAGACCGGCTCAAACCGGTTTTGACCGACCTGAGACGGTTTTGAAGGCTCAAACGAGACCAGAGGGGCTCAAACCATACCCGACCGGCTCAAACCGGTTTTGACCGGCTCAAACCAGACCAGACCGGCTCAAATCGGATCAAACCGGAACAGACCGGCCCAGACCGCCTAAATCTCAGCCAAACCGGCTGAAACCTATTTTGACTGGCTCGAACCAGACCAGACGGGGTCCAACCTTTTTTGACCGGCTCAAACCAGACCTGACCGGCTCAAACCGGTTTTGACCGTATTAGACCGGATCAAACCGGACCAAACATTCTCAAACCGTATCATACCGGACCAGACTAGCACAAACCGGCTCAAACCGGCGCAAACCGAACCAGACTGTCCTAGACAGGCTAAAACCGGGCCAAACCGGCTCAAACTGGTTTTGACGGGCTAAAATCAGACCAGATCGGTTCAAACCGGTTTTGACTGGCTCAATCCGTTTGTGACAGGCTCAAACTGGTTTTGACCGCCTCAAACCACTACAGACCATCTAAAACCGGTTTTCACCGGGTCAAACCGGTTTTAACCTGATTTGACCGGATCAAACCGGACCAGACCAGCTCAGACAGGCTCGAATCTGTTTTGACTGGCTTCAACCACACCAAACCGGCTTAAACTGGTTTTGACCCGCTCGAACCGGTTTTGAATGGATGAGAGCATATCAAACCGAATCAGACTGGCCCAGACCGGCTAAAATCGGATCAAACAGAACCAGACCGGCCCAGACCGCCTAAAACTGGGCCACAAACCGGTTTTTAACTGTTTAAACCAGACCAGACCGGCTCAAACCAGACCAGACCGGCTCAAACCGGTTTTGACTGGCTCAAACCAGACCAGACCGGTTCAATCCGGGTTTGACCAGCTCAAACCGGTTTTGAACAGCTCGAACCGCTTTTGACACGCTCACACCGGTTTTGACCAGCTCAAACCAGTCCAGACCGGCTCACACCAGACCAGACCAGCTCATACTGGTTTTGACCAGCTCAAACCAGACCAGAACGACTCAAACCAGACCAGACCGGCTCAAACCGGTTTTGAACGGATGAGAGCGATTCAAACCGGACTCGACCGGCCCAGACCAGCTGAAACCGGATCAAACTGGACCAGACCGGCCCAGACCGCCTAAAACTGTGCCACAAACCGGTTTTGACTGGTTCAAACCGTACCAGACCGGCTCACACCGGATCAAAGCCTTCCACACAGGCCCAGACCGGCTGAAACCGGATCAAACCGGACCAGACCGGCCCAGACCGGCTAAAACTGGGCCAGAACGGCTCAAACCGGTTTTGACGGGCTCAAACCAGACCAGAACGGCTCAAACCAGTTTTGACCGGCTCAAAGCGGTTTTGACCGTATCAAACCGGACGCGACTGGCCCAGAACAGCTGAAACCGGATCATACCGGATCAGACTGACCCAGACCCGCAGAAACCGGGCCAGAACGGCTCAAACAGGTTTTGACTGGCTGAAATCAGACCAGACAGGTTCAAACCGGTTTTGACTGATTCAATCCGGTTTTGACCGGCTCAAACCACTCCAGACCGGCTAAAACCGGTTTTCACCGGGTCAAACCGGTGTTGACCTGAATAGAACGGATCAAACCGGACCAGACCGGCTCAGACAGGCTCGAATCGGTTTTGACTGGCTTCAACCAGACCAAACCGGCTCAAACCGGTTTTGATCGGCTCAAACGAGACCAGACCAGCTCAAACCAGACGAGACTGGCTCAAACCGGTTTGGACTGGCTAAAACTGGTTTTGACCAGATGAGAACGGATCAAACCGAATCAGAACTGCCCAGACCGCCTAAAATCGAATCAAACCGGACCAGACTGGCCCAGACCGCCTAAAGCTGGGCCACAAACCGGTTTTGACCCGTTCAAACCAGACTAGACCAGCTCAAACCGGTTTTGACCGTCCTGAGCCGGTTTTGACCGGCTCAAACCAGAGCAGAATGGCTCAAATCAGATCAGACCAGCTCAAACCGGTTTTGACCGGCTCAAAGCGGTTTTGACCGGATCAAACCGGACTCGACCGGCCCAGACCAGTTGAAACCGTATCAAACCGGACCAGACCGGCCCAGATCACCTAAAACTGGGCCACAAACCGGTTTTGACCGGTTCAAACCGGACCACACTGGTTCAAACCGGTTTTGACCGGATGACACCGCATCAAACAGCACCAGACCGGCTCACACCGCATCAAAGAGTACCAGACAGGCCCAGACCAGCTGAAACCGGATCAAACCGGACCAGACCGGCCCAGACAGGCTAAAACCAGGCCAGAATGGCTCAAACCGGTTTTGACCGGATCAAACCACTCCAGACCAGCTAAAACCGGTTTTTACCGGCTCAAACCGGTATTGACATGATTAGACCGGATCAAACCGGACCAGATCAGCTCAGACAGGCTCGAACCGGTTTTGACTGGCTTCAACCAGACCAAAACGGCTCAAACCGGTTTTGACCGGCTCAAACCAGACCAGACCCGCCCAAACCAGACCAGACAGGCTCAAACCGGTTTTGACAGGCTCAAACCGGTTTTGACCTGCTCAAACCACACCAGAACGGATGAAACCGGTTTCGACCGGCTCAAACCATACTAGACCGGCTCAAACCGGATCAAACCTGAACAGACCGGCCCAGACCGCCTAACACCAGGCCAAACCGGCTCAAACCTATGTTGAACGGCTCAAACCAGACCAGACGGGGTCCAACATGTTTTGACTGGCTCAAACCAGACCTCACCGGTTCAAATCGGTTTTGACCGTATTAGAACCGATCAAACCGGACCAGGCCTTCTCAAACCGTATCATACCGGACCAGACCAGCACAAACCGGCTCAAACCAGCGCAAACCGTATCAGACTGTCCCAGAGAGGCTAAAACCGGGCCTAACCGGCTCAAACCGGTTTTGACCGGCTCAAATCAGACCAGACAGGTTCAAACCGGTTTTGACTGGTTCAATCCGGGTTTGACCGGCTCAAACCTGTTTTGATGGCCTCAAACCACTCCAGACCGTCTAAAACCGGTTTTCACCAAGTCAAACCGGTTTTGACCTGATTAGACCGGAACAAACCGGACCAGACCAGCTCAGACAGGCTCGAATCCGTTTTGATTTGCTTCAACCAGACCAAAACGGATGAAACCGGTTTTGACCGGCTCGAACCACACCAGACCGGTTCAATCCGGTTTTGACCACCTCAAACCGGTTTTGAACGGCTCGAACCGGTTTGGACAGGCTCAAACCGGTTTTGACCGGCTCAAACCAGTCCAGTCCGGCTCACACCAGACCAGACCGGCTCAAACCGGTTTTGACCCGCTCAAACCGGTTTTGTCATGCTCAAACTACACCAGACCGGCTGAAAGCGGTTTTGACCGGCTAAAACCGGTTTTGAACGGATATGACCGGATCAAACCGAATCAGACCATCCCAGACCAGCTGAAACCGGATCAAAACAGACCAGACCGGCCCAGAACGCCTAAAACTGGGCCACAAACCGGTTTTGACCCGTTCAAACCAGACCAGATGGGCTCAAACCGGTTTTGACAGGATCAAAGCGGTTTTGACCGGATCAAACCGGACTCGACCGGCCCAGACCAGGTAAAATCGGATCAAACCGGACCAGAACGGCCCAGACCGCATAAAACTGGGCCACAAACCGGTTTTGACCGGTTCAAACCGGACCAGACCGGCTCAAACCGGTTTTGACCGGATGACAGCGGATGAAACCGGACCAGCCCGGCTCACACCGGAACAAAGCGGACCAGACAGGCCCAGACTGGCTAAACCGGATCAAACCGGACCAGACTGGCCCAGAACGGCTAAAACCGGCCCAGACCGGGTCAAACCGGTTTTGATCAGCTCAAATCAGACCAGACCAGTTCAAACCGGTTTTGACTGGCTCAATCTGGTTTTGACCGGCTCAAACCGGTTTTCACCGGCTCAAACCACTCCAGACGGTCTAAAACGGGTTTTCACCGTCTCAAACCGGTGTTGACCTGATTAGACCGGATGAAACAGGACCAGACCGGCTCAGACAGGCTCCAATCGATTTCGACTGGCTTCAACCAGACCAAAGCGGCTCAAACCGGGTTTGACCGGCTCGAACCGCTTTTGACCGGCTCAAACCAGACCAGACCGGCTCAAACCAGTCTAGACCGGCTCAAACCGGTTTTGACCTGCTCAAACCGGTTTTGAGCTGCTCAAACCACACCAGGCCGTCTGAATCGGTTTTGACAGGCTAAAACCGGTTTTGACCCGATGATACAGGATGAAACCAAATCAGACCGGCCCAGCCCGGTTAAAATCGGATCAAACCGGACCAAACCGGCGCAGTACGCCTAAAACTGGGCCACAAACCGGTTTTGACTCGTTGAAACCATACCACACCGGCTCAAACCGGTTTTGACCGACCTGAGCCGGTTGTGACCGGCTCAAACCAGACCAGACCGGCTCAAACCAGACCAGACCGGCTCAAACCAGACCAGACCGGCTCAAACTGGTTTTGACCGGCTCAAAGCGGTTTTGACCGCATCAAACTGGACCCGACTGACCCAGAACAGTTGAAACAAGTCAAACCGGACTAGTCCGGCCCAGACCGGCTAAAACCAGGCCACAAACCGGTTTTGACCAGCTCAAACCAGACCAGACTGGCTCAAACCGTTTTTTACTGGACTGGGACGGTTTTGACCGGCTCAAACCAGACCAGACCAACTCAAACCGGACACGACCAGCTCAAACAGGTTTTGACCGGATAACACCCGAACAAACAGGACTAGTCCATCTCAAACCAGATCAAACCGGACCAGACAGGCCCAGACCAGCTGAAACCAGGCCGAACCGGACCAGACCGGCCCAGACCGGCTAAAACCGGGCCAGAACGGCTCAAACCGGTTTTGACCGTCTCAAACCAGACCAGACCGGTTCAAACCGGTTTTGACTGGCTCAATCCGGTTTTGACCGGCTCAAACCGGTTTTGACCGGCTCAAACCACTCCAGACCGGCTAAAACCGGTTTTCACCGGCTCAAACCGGTTTTGAGCTGATTAGACCGGATGAAACCGGACGAGACCGGCTCAGACAGGCTCCAATCGGTTTTGACTGGCTTCAACCAGACCAAACCGGCTCTAACCGGTTTTGACCTGATTAGACCAGATCAACCCGGATCAGACGGGCTCAGAGAGGCTCGAATAAGTTTTGACTCGCTTCAACCAGGCCAAACCGGCTCAAACCAGTTTTGACCGGCTCAAACCAGTAGAGACCGGCTCAAACCAGATCAGACCGGCTCAAACCGGTTTTGACCTGCTCAAACCACACCAGACTGGCTGAAACCGGTTTTGACCGGATGAGACCGGATGAGTCCGAATCAAACCGGCCGAGACCGGCTAAAATCGGATTAAACCGGACCAGACCAGCCCAGAGCGCTTAAAACTGGGCCTCAAACCGGTTTTGATCGTCTCAAACCAGACCAGACTGGATCAAACCGGTTTTGACTGTCTCAAAACACACCAGACCGGCACAAACGGGATCAAACCGGACCAGACCAGCCCAGACCGGCCAAAACCGGGCCAGACCGGCTCAAACCGGTTTTGACCTGCTCAAACCAGACCAGACCGGTTTAAACCGGTTTTGACTGGCTCAATCCGCTTTTGACCGGCTCAAACCGGTTTTGACCGGCTCAAAACACTCCAGACCGGCTAAAACCGGTTTTCACCGGCTCAAACCGGTTTTAACCTGATTAGACCGGATCAAACCGGACCAGACCAGCTCAGAAAGTCTCGAATCGGTTTTGACTGGCTTTTACCAGACCAAACCGGCTCAAACCGGTTTTCACCGGCTCGATACCATTTTAACCGGCTCAAACCAGACCAGACCGGCTCCAACCAGACCAGACCGGCTCTAACCGGTTTTGACCGGCTCAAACCGGTTTTCACCTGCTCAAACCACACCAGACCGGCTGAAACCAGATTCGACCGGATGAGACCGGATCAAACCGAATCAGACCGGCCCAGACCGGCTAAAATCGGATCAAACCAGACCAGACCGGCCCAGACCACATAAAACTGGGCCACAGACTTGTTTTGACTCGTTCAAACCAGATCAGACCGGCTCAAACCGGTTTTGACAGACCTGAGCCGGTTTTTACCGGCTCAAACCAGACCAGAGTGGCTCAAAGCAGACCAGACCGGCTCAAACCGGTTTTCACCGGCTCAAAGCGGTTTTGACCGCATCAATCCGGAACCGAACGGCCCAGAGCAGCTGAAACCGTTTAAACCGGACTAGACCGGCCCAGACCGGCTAAAACCGGGCCAAAAACCGGTTTTGACCGGCTCAAACCAGACAAGACCGGCTCAAACCAGACCAGACCGGCTCAAACCGGTTTTGACAGGATGACACCAGATCAAACCGGACCAGACCGGCTCACACCAGATCAATCCGGGCCAGACAGGCCCAGACCAACTGAAACCAGAACAAAGCGGACCAGACTAGCCCAGACAGGCTAAAACCGTGCCAGACTGGCTCAAACCGGTTTTCACCTGCTCAAACCAGACCAGACCGGTTCAAACCAGTTTTGACGGGCTCAATCCGGTTTTTTTTGTTTGTTTGTTTGTTTTGAGATGGAGTCTCGCTCTGTCGCCCAGGCTGGAATGCAGTGGCCGGTTCTCAGCTCACTGCAAGCTCCGCCTCCTGGGTTCACGCCATTCTCCTGCCTCAGCCTCCCAAGTAGCTGGGACTACAGTCACCCGACACCTCGTCCGGCTAGTTTTTGTGTATTTTTTTTATTAGAGACGGGGTTTCATCGTGTTAGCCAGGATGGTCTCGATCTCCTGACCTCGTGATCCGCCCGTCTCGGCCTCCCAAAGTGCTGGGATTACAGGCTTGAGCCACCGCGCCAGGCCTCAATCCGGTTTTGACCGGCTCAAACCGGTTATGACCGCCTCAAAACACTCCAGACCGGCTAAAACCGGTTTTCACTGCCTCAAACCGGTTTTGACCTGATTAGAAAGGATCAAACCGGACCAGACCGGCTCAGACAGGCTCGAATCGGTTTTGACTGGCTTCAACCAGACCAAACGGGCTCAAGCCGGTTTGGACCAGTTCGAACCGGTTTTGACCGGCTCAAACCACACCAGACAGGCTCAAACCAGACCAGACCGGCTCAAACCGGTTTTGACGGGCTCAAAGCCGTTTTGACCGGATCAAACCAGACTCGAACGGCCCAGAACAGCTGAAACCGGATCAAACAGGACCAGACCGGCCCAGACCGGCCAAAACCGGGCCACAAACCGGTTTTGACCTGCTCAAACCACACCAGCCCGGATGAAACCGGTTTTGACCGGTTAAAACCGTTTTTGACCCGATGGGATCGGATCAAACCGAATCAGACCGTCCCTGACCGGCTAAAATCGGATCAAACCGGACCAGACCGGCCCAAACTGCCTAAAACTGGGCCACAAACCGGTTTTGACAGGTTCAAACCAGACCAGACCGGCTCAAAACGGTTTTGACCGTCCTGAGACGGTTTTGACGGTCTCAAACCAGACAGACCGGCTCAAACCAGACCATACCGGCTCAAACTGGTTTGGATCGGCTCAAAGCGGTTTTGCCCAGATCAAACCGGACTCGACCGGCCCAGACCAGCTGATACCGGATTAAACCGGACCACACCGGCCCAGACCGGCTAAAACCGGGCCACAAACTGGTTTTGACCGGCTCAAACCAGACCAGAACGGCTCAAACCGGTTTTGACCGGAGGACACCGGATCAAACCGGACAAGACCGGCTCACACCGGATCAAAGCGGAGCAGACAGGCCCAGACCGGCTGAAACCGGATCAAACTGGACCAGACTGGCCCAGACCGGCTAAAACCGTGCCAGACCGGCTCCATCCGGTTTTGACCAGCTCAAATCACACCAGACCGGTTCAAACAGGTTTTGATTGGGTCAATCCGGTTTTGACTGGCTCAAACCGGTTTAGACCGGCTCTAACCACTCCAGACCAGCTGAAACGACTCCATACCGGCTCAAACCGGTTTTTTCCTGATTAGACCGGATGAAACCGGACCAGACCGGCTCAGACAGGCTCGAATCGGTTTTGACTGGCTTCAACCAGACTAAACCGGCTCAAAACGCTTTTGACCGGCTCGAACCGGTTTTGACCAGCTCAAACCACACCAGACCGGCTGAAACCAGTTTTGACTGGCTAAAACCGGTTTTGACCAGATGAGACCGGATCAAACCGAATCAGACAGTCCCAGACCGGCTAAAATCGGACCAAACCGGACCAGACCGGCCCAGACCGCCTAAACTGGGCCACAAACCGGTTTAGACCAGTTCAAACTGGACCAGACTGGCTCAAACCGGTTTTGACCGGATGACACCGGATCAAAGCGGACCAGACCGGCTGAAACTGGATCAAACCGGACCAGACCAGCCCAGACCGGCTAAAATCGGGCCACACCGGCTCAAAACGATTTTGACCGGCTCAAACCTGACCAGACCGGTACAAACCGGTTTTGACTGGCTCAATCCGGCTTTGACCGGCTCAAACCGATTTTGACCAGCTCAAACCACTCCAGACCGGATAAAACCGGTTTTCACCGGCTCAAACCGGTTTTCACCTGATTAGACCGGATCAAACAGGACCAGACTGGCTCAGACAGGCTCGAATCGGTTTTGAGTGGTTCAACCAGACCAAACCGGATCAAACCGGTTTTGACCGGCTCAAACCGATTATGACTGGCTCAAACCAGACCAGACTGGCTCAAACCAGACCAGACCAGCTCAAACTGGTTTTCACTTGCTGAAACCACAGCAGACCGGCTGAAACCGGTTTTGACCAGCTAAAACGGATTTTGACCGGATGAGACAAGATCAAACCGGAACAGACCGGCCCAGACGGGCTAAAATCGGATCGAACCGGACAAGACAGGCCCAGATCACATAAAACCGGGCCACTGACTGCTTTTGACCGGCTCAAACCAGACCAGACCGGCTCAAAGCAGACCAGACCGGCTCAAACCGGTTTTCACCGGCTCAAAGCGGTTTTGACCGCATCAATCCGGACCCGAACGGCCCAGAGCAGCTGAAACCGGTTAAACCGGACTAGACGGGTCCAGACCAGCTAAAACCGGGTCAAAAACCGGTTTTGACCGGCTCAAACAAGACTAGACCGGCTCAAACCGGTTTTGACAGGATGACACCAGATCAAACCGGACCAGACCGGCTTACACCAGATCAAACCAGACCAGACAGGCCCAGACCGGCTGAAACCAGACCAAACCGGGCCAGACCGGCCCACAGAGGCTAAAACCGGGCCAGACCGGCTCAAACCGGTTTTGACCTGCTCAAACCAGACCAGACCGGTTCAAACCAGTTTTGACTGGCTCAATCCGGTTTTGTTTTGTTTTGTTTTGTTTTGTTTTGTTTTTTGAGACGGAGTCTCGCTCTGTCGCCCAGGCTGGAATGCAGTGGCCGGATCTCAGCTCACTGCAAGCTCCGCCTCCCGTGTTCACGATTCTCATGCCTCAGCCTCCCAAGTAGCTGGGACTACAGTCGCCCGCCACCTCGTCTGGCTAGTTTTTTTGTATTTTTTATTAGAGACGGGGTTTCACCGTGTTAGCCAGGATGGTCTCGATCTCCTGACCTCGTGATCCGCCCGTCTCGGCCTCCCAAAGTGCTGGGATTACAGGCTTGAGCCACCGCACCCGGCCTCAATCCCGTTTTGACCGGCTCAAACCGGTTATGACCGCCTCAAAACACTCCAGACCGGCTAAAACCGGTTTTCACTGCCTCAAACCGGTTTTGACCTGATTAGAAAGGATCAAACCGGACCAGACCGGCTCAGACAGGCTCGAATCGGTTTTGACTGCCTTCAACCAGACCAAACGATATCAAACCGGTTTGGACCGGCTCGAACCGGTTTTGACCGGCTCAAACCACACCAGACAGGCTCAAACCAGACCAGACCAGCTCAAACCGGTTTTGAACAGGCTCAAAGCGGTTTTGACAGGATCAAACCGGACTCAACCGGCCCAGAGCAGCTGAAACCGGATCAAACCGGACCAGACCAGTCCAGACCCGCTAAAGCAGGGCCACAAACCTGTTTTGACCTGCTCAAACCACACCAGACCGGCTGAAACCGGTTTTGACCGGATGGGATCGGATCAAATTTAATCAGACCGTCCCTGAACGGCTAAAATCGGATCAAACCGGACCAGACCGGCCCAGACTGCCCAAAACTGGGTCACAAACCGGTTTTGACAGGTTCAAACCAGACCAGACCGGCTCAAAACGGTTTTGACCGTCCTGAGGCGGTTTTGACGGGCTCAAACCAGACCAGACCGCCTCAAACCAGACCAGACCCGCTCAAACCGGTTTGGACCGGCTCAAAGCGGTTTTGCCCGGATCAAACCGGACTCGACCGGCCCAGACCAGCTGATACCGGATCAAACCGGACCAGACCGGCCCAGACCGGCCAAAACCGGGCCACAAACTGGTTTTGACCGTCTCAAACCAGACCAGAACGGCTCAAACCGGGTTTGACCGGATGACACCGGATCAAACCGGACAAGACTGGCTCACACCGGATCAAAGCGGAGCAGACAGGCCCAGATCGGCTGAAACCGGATCAAACCGGACCAGACCAGCCCAGACCGGCTAAAACCGGGCCAGACCGGCTCCAACCGGTTTTGACCACCTCAAATCACACCAGACCGGTTCAAACAGGTTTTGACTGCGTCAATCCGGTTTTCACCGGCTCAAACCGGTTTTGACCGGCTCAAACCACTCCAGACCAGCTCAAACGACTCCATACCGGCTCAAACCGGTTTTGTCCTGATTAGACCGGATGAAACCGGACCAGACCGGCTCAGACAGGCTCGAATCGGTTTTGACTGGCTTCAACCAGACCAAAGCGGCTCAAAACGCTTTTGACCAGCTCGAACCGGTTTTGACCGGCTCAAACCAGACCAGACCGGCTCAAACAAGCCCAGACCGGCTCAAACCGGTTTTGACCTGATCAAACCACACCAGACGGGCTGAAACCGGTTTTGACCAGCTAAAACCGGTTTTGACCAGATGAGACTGGTCAAACCGAATCAGACAGGCCGAGACCGGCTAAAATTGGACCAAACCGGACCAGACCGGACCAGACCGCCTAAATCTTGGCCACAAACCGGTTTTGACGAGTTCAAACCGGACCAGACCGGCTCAAACCGGTTTTGACCGGATGACACCGGATCAAACCGGACAAGACCGACTGAAACTGGATCAAACCGGACCAGACCAGCCCAGACCGGCTAAAATCGGGCCACACCGGCTCAAACCGGTTTTGACCGGCTCAAACCTGACCAGAGCGGTACAAACTGGTTTTGACTGGCTCAATCCGGTTTTGACCAGCTCAAACCGGTTTTGACCGGTTCACACCACCCCAAACCTTCTAAAACTGGTTTTAACTGGCTCAAACCGGTGTTGACCTGATTTGACCGGATCAAACCGTACCAGACCGGCTCAGACAGGCTCGAATCGGTTTTGACTGGCTTCAACCCAACCAAACCAGCTCAAAACGGTATTGACTGGCTCGAACCGGTTGTGACCGGCTCAAACCAGACCAGACCGGCTCAAACTGGTTTTGACCTGCTGAAACCACACCAGAGCGGCTCAAACCGATTTTGACCGACCTGAGCCGGTTTTGACTGGCTCAAAGCAGACCAGACCGGCTCAAACCGGTTTTTACCAGCTCAAAGCGGTTTTGACCGGATCAAACCGGACTCGACCAGCCCAGACCAGCTGAAACCGGATCAAAACAGACCAGACCGGCCCAGACTGGCTAAAACCAGGCCACAAACCGGTTTAGACCGGCTCAAAACAGAGTAGATGGGCTCAAACCGGTTTTGACCAACCTGAGCCGGTTTTGACTGGCTCAAACCAGAGGAGACCAGCTCTAACCAGATCAGACCGGCTCAAACCGGTTTTGACCGGCTCAAAGCGGTTTTGACTGAATCAAAACGGAGTCGACCGGCCCAGACCACCTGAAAACGGATCAAACCGGACCAGACAGGCCCAGACCGCCTAAAACCGGGCCACAAACAGGTTTTGACCGGCTCAAACCAGACCAGACAGGCTCAAACCGGTTTTGACCGGCTCAAACCGGTTTTGACCTGTTCAAATCACACCAGACCGGCTGAAACCGGTTTTGACCGACAAACACAGGTTTTGACCGGAAGAGACCGGATCAAACCGAATCAGACTGGCCCTGACCGGCTAAAATCAGATCAAACCGGACCAGACTTGCCCAGATTGCCTAAAACGGGGCCACAAATCGGTTTTGACCGGTTCAAACCAGACCAGACCACCTCAAAACGGTTTTGACCATCCTGAGCCGGTTTTGACTGGCTCAAACCAGACCAGACCGGCTCAAACCAGACCAGACCGGTCAAACCGGTTTCGACCAGCTCAAAGCGGTTTTTACCGGACCAAACCGGACTCGAACGGCCCACACCAGCTGAAACAGTTTCCAACCGGACCAGACCGGGCCAGACCGCCTAAAACTGGGCCACAAACCTGTTTTGACCGGTTCAAACCGGACCGGACCGGCTCAAACGGGTTTTGACCGGATGACACCGGATCAAACCAGCCCTGACCGGCTCACACTGGATCAAAGCGGACCAGACAGGCCCACACCAGCTGAAACCGGATCAATCCGGACCAAACCCGCCCAAAACGGCTAAAACCGGGCCAGACCAGCTCAAACGGCTTTTGACTGGCTCAAACCAGACCAGACCGCTTCAAACCGGTTTTGACTGTCTCAATCCGGGTTTGTCCAGCTCAAACCGCTCCTGACCGGCTAAAACCGGTTTTGACTGGCTCGAACCGGTTTTGACCGGCTCAAACTAGACCAGACTGGCTCAAACCAGACCAGACCGGCTCAAACCGGTTTTGACTGGCTCAAACATGTTTTGACCTGCTCAAACCATACCAGACCGGCTGAAACCGGTTTTGACCGTCTAAAACCCGTTTTGACCG
>CM052586.1:48313837-48325397 GCA_028551445.1 Miopithecus talapoin
GGTGTGAGCCAGTCTGGTCCGGTTTGAGCCGGTCTGGTCTGTTTTGAGCCGGTCAAAACCGGCTCAGGCCAGTCAAAACCGGTTGGAGCCTGTCTGGTCTGGTTTGAGCCTTTCAAAACCGGTTTGTGACGGTATGGTCTGGTTTGAGCCGGTCTGGTCTGATTTGAGCCTGTCAAAACTGGCTCAGGAGGGTCAAAACTGGTTGAGCCGTTCTGGTCTGGGTTGAACTGGTCAAAAGCGGTTTGCGGCCCAGTTAAAGCAGTCTGGGACGGTCTGGTCCGGTTTGATCCGATATTAGCCGGTCAGGGCCGGTCAGATTCGGTTTCATCCGGTCTCATCCGGTCAAAACCGGTTTTAGCCGGTCAAAACCGTTTTCAGCCGGTCTGGTGTGGTTTGAGCAGGTTAAACCTGGTTTGAGCCAGTCTGGTCTGGTTTGTGGCCCAGTTTTAGGCGGTCTGGGCCGGTCTGGTCCGGTTTCATCCGGTTTGAGCCAGTCTGGTCTGGTTTGAGGCGCTCAAAACCGGTTTGAGCCGGTCTGGTCTGGTTTGCACTGGTCAAAACCGGTTTCTGGGCCAGTTTTAGGCGATCTGGGCTGGTCTGGTCCGGTTTGATCCGATTTTGGCCGGTCTGGGCCTGTCTGATTCGGTTTGATCCTGTCTCATCCAGTCAAAAACAGTTTCAGCCGGTCTGGTGTTGTTTGAGCAGGTCAAAACCGGTCTGAGACGGTCAAAACTGGTTTGAGCCGATTTGGTCTGTTTTGATCCGGTCTGGTCTGGTTTGAGCCGGTCAAAACCGGTTTGAGCTGGTTTGTTCTGGTTGAAGCCAGTCAAAACCGATTGGAGCCTGTCTGAGCGGGCTGGTCCTGTTTGATCCGGTCTAATCAGGTCAAAACCGGTTTGAGCCAGTGAAAACCACGTTTAGCCGGTCTTGAGTGGTTTGAAACGGTCAAAACTAGTTTGAGCCGGTCAAAACCGGATTGAGGCATTCAAAACCGGTTTGAACCGGTCTGGTCTGGCTTGAGCCGGTCAAAACCTGTTTGAGCCGTTCTGGCCCGGTTTTAGACGGTCTGGGCCGGTCTGGTCCAGTTTGATCCGGTTTCAGCCGGTCTGGGCCTGTCTGGTACGCTTTGATCCGGTATGAGCCAGGCTGGTCCGGTTGAGCCGGTCTGGTCTGACTTGAGCCGGTCAAAACCGGTTTGAGCCGGTCTGGTCTGGTTTGAGCCGCTCAAAACCGGTTTATAGGCCGGTTTTAGCCGGTCTGGGCCGGTCTGGTCTGGTTTGATCCGGTTTAAGGTGGTCTGGGACGTTCGAATTTGGTTTGATCCAGTCAAAACCGCTTTGAGCCGGTCAAAATCGGTTTTAGCCGGTCTGGTTTGGTTTGAGCCGGTCTGGTCTGGTTTGAACCAGTCAAAACCGGTTTGTGGCCCAGTTTTAGGCGGTCTGGACCGGCCTGCTCCGGATTGATCCGATTTTAGCCGGTCTGGGCCGGTCTGATTCGGTTTGACCGGTCTCATCCGGTCATAACCGCTTTTAGCCGGTCAAAACCGGTTTCAGCTGCTCTGGTGGGGTTTGAGTAGGTCAAAACCGGTTTCAGCCAGTCAAAACCGGTTTTAGCCGGTCTGGAGTGGTTTGAGCCGGTCAAAACCGGGTTGAGACGGTCAAAACCGGATTGAGCCAGTCAAAACCGGTTTGAACCTATCTGGTCTGGTTTGAGCCGGTCAAAACCGGATTGAGCCAGTCAAAACCGGTTTGAACCGCTCTGGTCTGATTGGAGCCGGTCAAAACAGGTTTGAGCCAGTTTGGCTTGGTTTTAGCCTGTCTGGGACAGTCTGGTTCGGTTTGAGCCGTTTTGAGCCGGTTTGTGCTGGTCTGGTCTGGTATGATACGGTTTGAGAAGGTCTGGTCCGGTTTGATCCGGTCTAATACGGTCAAAACCGGTTTGAGCCGGTCTGGTCTGGTTTGAGCCAGTCAAAACCGGTTTGAGCCGGTCTGACCCGGTTTTAGCCGGTCTGGGCCGGTCTGGTCCGGTTTGGTCTGGTTTACGCCGCTCTGGGACTGTCTGGTCCGATTTGATCTGGTGTGAGCTGGTCTGGACCGGTTTGATCGGGTGTCATCCGGTCAAAAGCGGTTTGAGCCGGTCTGGTCCGGTTTCAGCCAGTCTGGTCTTGTTTGAGCCGGTCAAAACCGGCTCAGGCCGGTCAAAATCGGTTTAAGCCGGTCTGGTCTGCTTTGAGCTGGTCAAAACCGGTTTGTGGCCCGGTTATAGCCGGTCTGGGAAGTCTAGTCCGGTTTGACGGGTTTCAGCTGGTCTGGGCCGGTCGGGTCCGGTTTGATGCGGTCAAAACCGCTTTGAGCCGGTCAAAACCGGTTTGAGCCGGTCTGCTCTGGTATGAGCCGGTCTCGTCTGGTTTGAGCCGGTCAAAACCGGCTCAGGTCGGTTAAAACTGGTTTGAGCCTGTCTGGTCTGTTTTGAACCGGTCAAATCCGGTTTGTGGCCGAGTTTTAGGCGGTCTGGGTCGGTCTGGTCTGGTTTGATCCAATTTTAACCGGTCTGGGCCGGTCTGACTCGGTTTGATCCGATCTCATCCGGTCAAAACCGGTTTTTGCCGGTGAAATCTGGTTTCAGCTGGTCTGGTGTGTTTTGAGCAGGTCAAAACCGGTCTGAGCCGGTAACAACCGGTTTGAGCCGGTCTGGTCTGGTTTGAGCAGATCAAAACCGGTTTGAGCCGGTCTGGCCCGGTTTTAGCCTGTCCAGGCCGGTCTGGTCTGGTTTGATCCGGTTTCAGCCGGTTTGGGCCTGTCTGGTACCCCTTGATCCGGTGTTAGCCGGTCTGGTACGGTTTGATCCGGTTTCAGCTGGTCTCGGCTGGTCGTGTCCGGTTTGATCTGGGCAAAACCGCTTTGAGCCGGTACAAACCGGTTTGAGCCGGTCTGGTCTGGTTTAAGCCGGTCTGGTCTGGTTTGAGCCGGTCAAAACCGTCTCAGAACGGTCAAAACCGGTTTGAGCCGGTCTGGTCTTGTTTGAACGGGTCAAAAACGGTGTGTGGCCCAGTTTGAGGCGGTCTGGGCCGGGCTGGTCCAGTTTAATCCCGTTTCAGCTGGTCTGGGCCGGTTGAGTCCTGTTTGATCCGTGCAAAACCGCTTTGAACTGGTCAAAACCGGTTTGAGCCGGTCTGGTCTAGTTTGAGCCGGTCTGGACTGCTTTGAGACGGTCAAAGTCGGCTCAGGACGGTCACAACCGGTTTGAGCTGGACTGGTCTGGTTTGAACGGGTCAAAACCGGTTTGTGGCCCAGTTTTAGGCGGTCTGGGCCGGTCTGGTCTGGTTTGATCCGATTGTAGCTGGTCTGGTCCGGTCTGATTCGGTTTGTTCCGGTCTCATCCGGTCAAAACCGGTTTTAGCCGGTCAAAATCGGTTTCAGCCGGTCTCGTGTGGTTTGAGCCAGTCAAAACCGGTTTGAGCCAGTCTTGTCTGGTTTGAGCCGGTGAAAACCGGTTTGTGGCCCGGTTTTAGCCGGTCTGGGCCGGTCTGGTCCGGTTTGATCTGGTTTCAGCTGGTCTGGGCCGGTCGAGTCCGGTTTGATCCATTCAAAACCGCTTGGAGCTGGTGAAAACCGGTTCGAGCCGGTCTGGTCTTGTTTGAGCCGGTCAAAACCGATTCGAGCTGGTCAAAACCGGTATGAGCCGGTTTGGTCTGGTTGAAGCCAGTCAAAACCGATTCGAGCCTGTCTGAGACAGTCTGGTCCGGTTTGACCCGGTCTAATCAGGTCAACACCGGTTTGAGCCAGTGAAAACTGGTTTTAGCCGGTCTGGAGTGGTTTGATCCGGTCAAAACCGGATTGAGCCAGTGAAAACCGGTTTGAGCCATTCTGTTCTGGTTTGACCCGGTCTGGTCTGGTTTAAGCCAGTCAAAATCGGCTCAGGTTAGTCAAAACCGGTTTGAGCCGGTCTGGTCTGGTTTGAACCGCTCAAAACCGGTTTGTGGCCCAGTTTTAAGCAGTCTGGGCCGGCCTGGTCCGGTTTGATCCGATTTTAGCCGGTCTGGGCCGGTCTGAATCGGTTTGATCCGGTCTCATCTGGTCAAAACCGGTTTTAGCCGGACAAAACCTGTTTCAGCCGGTCTGGTGTGGTTTGAGCAGGTCAAAACCGGTTTGAGCCGGTCAAAACCGGTTTGAGCCGATCTGGTCTGGTTTGAGCCGGTCAAAACCGGTTCGAGCCAGTCAAAACCGGTTTTAGCCGGTCTGGAGTGGTTTGAGCTGAACAACCCCGGATTGGGACAGTCAAAACCGGTTTGTAGCGGTCTGGTCTGGTTGGAGCCGGTCAAAACCGTTTTGAGCCGGTCTGGCCCGGTTTTAGCTGGTCTGGGCCGGTCTGGTCCAGTTTGATCCGGTTCCAGCCAGTGTGGACCTGTCTGGTCCGCTTTGATCCGGTGTGAGCCAGTCTGGTACGGTTTGATGGGGTATCAGCCGATGAAAACCAGTTTGAGCCGGTCTGGTCCGGTTTGAACCGGTCAAAACCGGTTTGTGGCCCAGTCTTAGGCAGTCTGGGGCGGTCTCGCCCGGTTGGATCTGGTTTCAGCTGGTCTGGGCCGGTCTAGTCCGGTTTGATATGGTCAAAACCGCTTTGAGCCGGTTAAAACCGGTTTGAGCCTGTCTGGTCTGGTTTGAGCTGGTCTGGTCTGGTTTGAGCCAGTCTGGTCTGGTTTGAGCCGGTCAAAACCGTCTCAGGTCGGTCAAAACCGGTTTGAGCCGGTCTGGTCTGGTTTGAGCCGTTCTGGTCTGGTTTGAATCGGTCAAAACCGGTTCGAGCCGGTCAACAGCGGTTTGAGCCGGTTTGGTCTGGTTGAAGCCAGTCAAAACCGATTCGAGCCTGTCTGAGTTGGTTTGGTCCGGATTCATCTGGTCCAATCAGGTCAACACAGGTTTGAGCTGGTGAAAACCAGTTTTAGCCGGTCTGTGGTGGTTTGAGCCGGTCAAAACAGGTTTGAGCCAGTCAAAACCGGATTGAGCCAGTCAAAACCGGTTTGAACCGATCTGGTCTGGTTTGGACCGGACAAAACCGGTTTGTGGCCCAGGTTTAGGCGGTCTGGGCCGGTCTGGGCCGGTTTGGTCCGTTTTTAGCCGGTCTGGGACGGTCTGATTCGCTTTAATCTTGTCTCATTCGGTCAAAACCGGTTTTAGCTTGTCAAAACGGGTTTCAGCCGGTCTGCTGTGGTTTGAGCAGGTCAAAACCTGTTTGAGCCAGTCTGTTCTGGTTTGAGCCGGTCTGGTCTGGATTGAGCTGGTCAAAACCGGTTCGAGCCAGTCAAAACCGGTTTTGGCCGTCCTGGATTGGTATGAGCCGGACAAACACGGATTGAGAGAGTCAAAACTGGTTTGAACCGGTCTGGTCTGATTTGAGCCGGTCAAAACCGGTTTGAGCTGGTCTGTGCTGGTTTTAGCCGATCTAGGCCGGTCTGGTCCGGTTTGATCCGGTTTCAGCTGGTCTGGGCCTGTGTTGTCTGGTTTGATCCGGTTTCAGCCGGTCTGGTCCGGTTACATCCGGTGTCATCCGGTCAAAACCGGTTTGAGCCAGTCTGGTCCGGTTTGATATGGTCAAAACAGGTTTGTGGCCCAGTTTTAGGCGATCTCGGCCGGTCTGGTCTGGTTTGATCCGGTTTCAGCTGGTCTGGGCCGGTCGAGTATGGTTTGATCCGTTCAAAACCGCTTTGAGCCGGTCAAAACCGGTTTGAACCAGTCTGCTCTGGTTTGAGCCGGTCTGGTCTGGTTTCTGCCAGTCAAAACCGTCTCAGGTCGGTCCAAAACGGTTTGAGCCGGTCTGGTCCGGTTTGAACCGGTCAAAACCGGTTTGTGGCCCAGTTTTAGGCGGTCTGGGCCGGTCTCGTCCAGTTTGATCCGATTTTAGCTGGTCTTGACCGGTCGGATTCGGTTTGATCCGGTCTCATCCGGTCAAAACCGATTTTAGCCGGTCAAAACCGGTTTCAGCCGGTCTGGTGTGGTCTGAGCAGGTCAAAACAGGTTTCAGCCGTTCAGAACCGGTTTGAGCCGGTCTGGTATGGTTTGACCCGGTCTGGTCTGGTTTGAGCCGGTCTGGTCAGGTTTGAGCTGGTCAAAACCGTCTCAGGTCAGTCAAAACCGGTTTGAGCCGGTCTGCTCTCATTTGAACCGGTCAAAACCGGTTTTTGGCCCAGTTTTAGGCGGTCTGGGCCGGTCTGCTTCAGTCTGATCCGATTTTAGCCGGTCTGGGCCGGTCTGATTCGGTTTGATCTGGTCTCATCCGGTCAAAGCGGTTTCAGCCGGTCTGGTGTGGTTTGAGGAGGTCAAAACCGGTTTGAGCCGGTCTGGTCTGGTTTGAGCCGGTCTGGTCTGGTTTGAGCCGGTCAAAACCAGTTTGAGCCGGTTTGGTCTGGTTGAAGCCAGTCAAAACCGATTCGAGCCTGTCTGAGCCGGTCTGGTCCGGTTTGATCCGTTCTAATCAGGTCAACACCGGTTTGAGCCGTTGAAAACCGGTTTTAGCCGGACTGGAGTGGTTTGAGCCGGTCAAAACTGGTTTGAGCCAGTCAAAACCTGTTTGAGCCGGTCTGGTCTGGATTGAGGCGGTCAGGTCTGGATTGAGCCGCTCAAAACCGGCTCAGGCCGGTCAAAACCGGTTTGAACCCGTCAGGACTGGTTTGAACCGGTCAAAACAGGTTTGTGGCCCAGTTTTAGGCGGTCTGGGCTGGTCTTGTCCGGTTTGATCCGATTTTGGCCGGTCTGGGCCTGTCTGATTCGGTTTGATCCTGTCTCATCCAGTCAAAACCAGTTTCAGCTGGTCTGGTGTGGTTTGAGCAGGTCAAAACCGGTTTGAGACGGTAAAAACTGGTTTGAGCCGTTCTGGCCCGGTTTTAGCCGGTCTGGTCCGGTCTGGTCCTGTTTGATCCGGTTTCAGCCGGTCTGGGCCTGTCTGGTACGCTTTGATCCGGTGTGAGCCGGTCTGCTCCGGTTTGATCCAGTGTCATCCGGTCAAAACCGGTTTGAGCTGGTCTGGTCCGGTTTGAACCAGTCAAAACCGGTTTGTGGCCGAGTTTTTGGAGGTCTGGACCGGTCTGGTCCGGTTTGATCCGGTGTTAGCCACTCTGGTCCGGTTTGAGCCGGTCTGGTCTGAGTTGAGCCGGTCAAAACCGGCTCAGGCCGGTCAAAACCGGTTTGAGCCGGTCTGCTTTGGTTTGAGCCGTTCAAAACTGGTTTGTAGGCCGGTTTTAGCCGATCTGGGCCGGTCTGGTCTGGTTTGATCCGGTTTAAGCTGGTCTGGGCCATTCGAATTTGGTTTGATCCAGTCAAAACCGCTTTGAGCCAGTCAAAACCATTTTGAGCCGGTCTGGTGGGGTTTGAGCAGGTCAAAACCGGATTGAGCCGGTCAAAACCGGTTTGAGCCGGTCTGGAGTGGTTTGAGCCGGTCAAAACCGGGTTGAGACGGTCAAAACCGGATTGAGCCAGTCAAAACCGGTTTGAAACGGGCTGATGTGGTTTGAGTCGGTCAAAACCGGTTTGAGCCGTTCTGACCCGGTTTTAGCTAATCTGGGCCGGTATGGTGCGGTTTGATCCGGTTTCAGCCGGTCTGGGCCTGTGTTGTCCGGTTTGATCTGGTGTGAGCCGGTATGCTCCGGTTTGATCTGGTGTCATCCGGTCAAAACCGGTTTGAGCCGGTCTGGTGCAGTTTGAGCCGGTCTGGTCTCGTATCAGCCGGTCAAAACCTGTTTGAGCCGGACTGGTCTGGTTTGAACCAGTCAAAACCGATTTGTGGCCCAGTTTTAGGCGGTCTGGGCCGGTCTGGTCCGGTTTGATCCGGTTTCACCTGGTCTGGACCGGTCGAGTCTGGTTTGATCCGGTCTCATCCGGTCAAAACCGGTTTTAGCAGGTCAAAACCGGTTTCATCCGGTCTGGTGTGGTTTGAGCAGGTCAAAACCGGTTTGAGACTGTCAAAACCGGTTTGAGACGGTCTGGTCTGGTTTGGGCCGGTCTGGTCTGGTTTGAGCCGGTCAAAACCGGTTTGAGCGGGTTTGGTCTCGGTGAAGCCAGTCAAAACCGATTCGAGCCTGTCTGAAATGGTCTGGTCTGGTATGATCCGGTCTAATCACGTCAAAACCGTTTTGAGCTGGTGAAAACCGGTTTTAGACGGTCTGGAGTGGTTTGAGCCAGTCAAAACGGGTTTGAGCCGGTCAAAACCGGATTGAGCCGGTCAAAACCGGTTTGAACCGGTCTGGTCTGGTTTGAGCCGGTCAAAACCGGTTTGAGCCGGTTTGGCCCGGTTTTAGCCTGTCTGGGAAAGTCTGGTTCGGTTTGAGCCAGTTTGAGCCGGTTTGTGCTGGATTGGTCCGGAATCATACGGTTTGAGAAGTTCTGGTTCGGTTTGATCCGGTCTAATACGGTCAAAACCGGTTTGAGCCAGTCAGGTCTGGTTTGAGCCGATCAAAACAGGTTGGACCCCGTCTGGTCTGATTGAAGCCGGTCAAAATAGGTTTGAGCCGGTTTGGCCCGGTTTTAGGTGGTCTGGGCCGGTCTGTTCCGTTTTGATCCGGTTTGAGCTGGTCTGGTCTGGTTTGAGCCGGTCAAAACCGGTTTGAGCTGGTCTGGTCTGGTTTGAGCAGGTCTGGTCTGGTTTGAGCCGGTCAAAACCGTCTCAGGTCGGTCAAAACTGGTTTGAGCCGGTCTAGTCTGGTTTGAACCGGTCAAAACCGGTTTGTGGCCCAGTTTTAGGCCGTCTGGTCTGGTCTGGTCCGGTGTGATCCGATTTTAGCCGGTCTGGGCTGGTCTGATTCGGTTAGATCCGGACTCATCTGGTCAAAACCGGTTTTAGCCGGTCAAACCGGTTTCAGCTGGTCTGGTGTGGTTTGAGCAGGTCAAAACCGGTTTGAGCCGGTCTGGTCTGGTTTGTGCCGGTCTGGTCTGGTTTGAGATGGTCAAAACCGGTTCGAGCCAGTCAAAACCGGTTTGAGCTGGTTTGGTCTGGTTGAAGCCAGTCAAAACCGATTCAAGTCTGTCTGAGCCGGTCTGGTCTGGTTTCATCCGGTCTAATCAGGTCAACACAGGTTTGAGCAGGTGAAAACCGGTTTTAGCCTGTCTGGAGTGGTTTGAGCCGGTGAAAACCAGTTTGAGCCGGTCAAAACTGGATTGAGCCAGTCAAAACCGGTTTGAACCGATCTGGTCTGATTTGAGCCGGTCAAAACCGGTTTGAGCCGGTCTGGGCCGGTCTGGTCCGGTTTGATCACGTTTTAGCCAGTCTGGGCCAGTCTGGTCCACTTTGATCCGGTGTGAGCCAGTCTGGTCCGGTGTGATTCGGTGTCTTCCGGTCAAAACCGGTTTGAGCCGGTCTGGTCCGGTTTGAACCGGTCAAAAACAGTTTGTGGCCCGGTTTTAGCTGGTCTTGGCCGGTCTGGTCTGGTTTGATCTGGTTTCAGCTGGTCTGGGCCGGTCGAGTCCAGTTTGATCCAGTCAAACCTGCTTTGAGCCGGTCAAAACCGGTTTGAGCTGGTGTGGTCTGGTTTGAGCCGGCCTTGTCTGGTTTGAGCGGGTCAACACCGGATCAGGTCGGTCAAAACCGGTTTGAGCCAGTCTGGTCTGGTTTGAAGCAGTCAAACCGGTTTGTGGCCCAGTTTCAGGCGGTCTGGGCCGGTCTGGTTCGGTGTGATCCGATTTTAGCCAGTCTGGGCCAGTCTGAATCGGTTTGATCCGGTCTCATCCGGTCAAAACCAGTTTTAGCCCGTCAAAACCGGTTTCAGCCGTCTGGTGTGGTTTGAGCAGGTCAAAACCGGTTTGAGCTGGTCTGGTCTGGTTTGTGTCGGTCTGGTCTGGTTTGAGACATTCAAAACCGGTTCGAGCCAGTCAAAACCAGTTTGAGCCGGTTTGGTCTGGTTGAAGCCAGTCAAAACCGATTCGAGCTTGTCTGTGTCGGTCTGGTCCGGTTTCATCCGGTCTAATCAGGTCAACACCGGTTTGAGCCGGTGTAAACTGGATTTAGTCGTTCTGGAGTGGTTTGAGCTGGTCCAAACCAGTTTGAGCCGGTCAAAACCGGATTGACCAGTCAAAACCGGTTTGAACCGGTCGGGTCTAGTTGGAGCCGGTCAAAACCGGTTTGATCCGGTCTGACCCGGTTTGAGCCGGTCTGGGCCGGTCTGGTCCTGTTTGATCACGTTTCAGCCGGTCTGGGCCTGTCTGGTCCGCTTTGATCCGGTGTGAGCCGGTCTGTTCCGGTATGATCCGCTGTCATCCGGTCAAAACCGATTTGAGCCGGTCTGGTCCGGTTTGAGCCGGTCAAAACGGCCTCAGGTCGGTCAAACACAGTTTGAGCCGGTCTGGTCTGGTTTGAACCGGTCAAAACCGGTTTGTGGCCCAGTTTTATGCGGTCTGGGCCGGTCTGGTCCGGTTTGATCTGATATTAGCCGGTCTGGGCCGGTCTGATTCGCTTTCATACGGTCTAATCCGGTCAAAACCGGTTTTAGCTGGTGAAAACCGGTTTCAGCCGGTCTGTTGTGGTTTGAGAAGGTCAAAACCGGTTTGAGCCGGTCTGGTCTGGTTTGAGCCGGTTGGTCCGGTTTGAGCCGGTCTGGACTGGTTTGAACCGGTCAAAACCGGTTTGAGCCTGTCTAAACCGGTTCGAGCCGTTCAAAACCGCTTTGATCCGGTCAAAAACGGATTGAACCGGTCTGGTCAGGTTTGAGCCGGTCAAAACCGGTTTGTGCCGGTCTCGTCTGGTTTGAGCCGGTCTGGTCTGGTTTTAACCGGTCAAAACCGGTTTGTGGCCTAGTTTTAGGCGGTCTGGGCCGGTCTGGTCTGGTTTGATCCAGTCTCATCTGGTCAAAACAGGTTTTAGTCAGTCAAAACCGGTTTCATCCGGTCTGGTGTTGTTTGAGCAGGTCAAAACCTGTTTGAGCCTGTCAAAACCGGTTTGAACCAGTCGGGTCTGGTTTCAGCCTGTCTGGTATGGTTTGAGCTGGTCAAAACCGGTTCGAGCCAGTCAAAACCGGTTTGAGCCGGTTTGGTCTGGTTGAAGCCAGTCAAAACCGATTCGAGCCTGTCTGAGCTGGTCTGGCCCGGTTTTATCCGGTCTAATCCGGTCAAAACCGGTTTGAGCTGGTGAAAACCGGTTTTAGCCGGTCTGGAGTGGTTTGAGTCGGTAAAAACCGGTTTGAGCCTGTCAAAACCGGATTGAGCCAGTCAAAATCGGTTTGAAGCGGTCTGGTCTGCTTTGAGCCGGTCATAACCGGTTTGAGCCGGTTTAGCCCGGTTTTAGACTGTCTGGGAAACTCTGGTTCCGTTTGAGCCGGTTTGAGCCGGTTTGTGCTCATCTGGTCCGGTATGATACGGTTTGAGAAGGTCTGGTCCGGTTTGATCCGGTCTAATACGGACAAAACCGGTTTGAGTCGTTCAGGTCGGGTTTGAGCCGGTCAGAACAGGTTGGACCCCATCTGGTCTGGTTTGAGCCGGTCAAAATAGGTTTGAGCCGGTTTGGCCTGGTTTAAGGTGGTCTGGGCCGGTCTGTTCCGGTCTGATCCGCTTTGAGCCAGTCTGGTCTGGTTTGAGCCGGT
>CM052586.1:48338879-48368345 GCA_028551445.1 Miopithecus talapoin
AAAACCGATTCGAGCCTGTCTGAGCTGGTCTGGTCCGGTTTGATCCGGTCTAATCAGGTCAAAACCGGTTTGAGCCGGTGAAAACTGGTTTTAGACGGTCTGGAGTGGTTTTATCCGGTCAAAACCGGTTTGAGCCGGTCAAAACCGCATTGAGCCAGTCAAAACCGGTTTGAACCGGTCTGGTCTGGTTTGAGCCAGTCAAACCGGTTTCAGGCGGTTTGGCCCAGTTTTAGCCTGTCTGGGACAGTCTGGTTCGATTTGAGCCGGTGTGAGCCGGTTTGTGCTGGTCTCGTCCGGTATGATACGGTTTGAGAAGGTCTGGTCCGGTTTGATCTGGTCTAATCCGGTTAAAACCGGTTTGAGCAGGTCAGGTATGGTTTGAGCCGGTCAAAACAGGTTGGACCCCGTCTGGTCTGGTTTGAGCCGTTCAAAATAGGTTTGAGCCGGTTTGGCCCGGTTTTAGGCGGTCTGGGCCGGTCTGTTCCGGCGTGATCCGGTTTTAGTCGGTCTGGTCTGGTTTGAGCCAGTGAAAACCGGTTTGAGCCGGTCTGGTCTAGTTTGAGCTGGTCTGTTATGGTTTGAGCTCGTCAAAACCGTCTCAGGTGGGTCAAAACCGGTTTGTGCCGATCTGGTCTGGTTTGAACCGGTCAATGCCGGGTTCTGGCCAAGTTTTAGGCAGTCTGGGCAGGTCTGCTGCGGTTTCATCCGATTTTAGCGGGTCTGAGCCGGTCTGATTCGGTTTGATCCGGTCTCATCCAGTCAAAACGGGTTTTAGCTGGTCAAAACCGATTTCAGCCAGTCTGGTGTGGTTTGGGCAGGTCAAAACCGGTTTGAGCCGTTCTGGTCTGGTTTGATCCGGTCTGGTCTGGTTTGAGCCGGTCGAAACCGGTTTGTGGCCCGGTTTTAGCCAGTCTGGGCCGGTCTGGTGCGGTTTGATCCGGTTTCAGCTGGTCTGGGCCAGTTGAGTCCGGTTTGATCCGGTCAAAACCGCTTTGAGCCGGTCTGGTTTGGTTTGAGACGGTGTGGTCTGGTTTGAACCGGTCAAAACTGGCTCAAGTCGGTCAAAACCGGTTTGAGCCGGTCTGGTTTTGTTTGAACCGGTCAAAACCGGTTTGTGGCTCAGTTTTAGGCGGTCTAGGCCAGTCTCGTCCGGTTTAGTCTGATTATAGCCGGTCTGGGACGGTCTGATTCTGTTTATCTGGTGTCATACGGTCAAAACCGGTTTTAGCCGGTAAAAATCGGTTTCATTTGGTCTGGTGTGGTTTGAGGAGGTTAAAACCAGTTTGAGCCGGTCTGGTCTGGTTTGAGCAGATCTGGTCTGGTTTGAGCTAGTCTGGACTGGTTTGAGTATGTCAAAACCGGTTTGAGCCGGTCAAAACCGGATCGAGCCATTCAAAACCGGTTTGAGCCGGTCAAAGCCAGATTGAACCGGTCTGGTCTGGTTTGAGCCGGTCAAACCCGTTTTGAGCCAGTCAAAACCGGTTTGAACCGGTCTGGTCTGGTTTCAGACGGTCTCGTCTGTTTTGAACCGGTCAAAACCGGTTTGTGGCCCAGATTTAGGTGGTCTGGGCCGGTCTGGTCCAGTTTGATCCGATTTTAGCCGGTCTGGGCCCGTCTGATTCGGTTTGATCCTTTCTCATTCGGTCAAAACTGCTTTAAGCCAGTCAAAACCGGTTTCATCCGGTCTGGTGTGGTTTGAGCAGGTCAAAACCGGTTTGAGCCGGTCAAAACCGGTTTGAACCGGTCTGGTCTGGTTTGGGCCGGTCTGGTCTGGTTTGAGCCGGTCAAAACCGGTTGAGCCGGTCAAAACCAGTTTGAGCCGGTTTGGTCTCGTTGAAGCCAGTCAAAACCGATTCGAGCCTGTCTGAGCTGGTCTGGCCCGGTTTGATCCGGTCTAATCAGGTCAAAACCGTTTTGAATCGGTGAAAACCGGTTTTAGACGGTCTGGAGTGGTTTCAGTCGGTCAAAACCTGTTTGAGCCAGTCAAAACCGGATTGATCCAGTCAAAACCGGTTTGAACCGGTCTGGTCTGGTCTTGTTTGAGCCGGTCAAAACCGGTTTGAGCCGGTTTTGCCCGGTTTTAGCCTGTCTGGGACAATCTGGTTCGGTTTGAGCCGGTTTGTGTTGGTTAGTGCTCGTCTGGTCCGGTATGATACGGTTTGAGTAGGTCTGGTCCGGTTTCATCCGGTCTAATACGGTCAAAACCGTTTTGAGCCGGTCAGGTCTGGTTTGAGCTGGTCAAAACAGGTTGGACCCCGTCTAGTCTGGTTTGAGCCGGTCAAAATAGGTTTGAGCCGGTTTGGCCCTGTTTTAGGTAGTCTGTACCGGTCTGTTGCGGTTTGATCTGGTTTGAGCCGGTCTGGTCTTGTTTGAACCGGTCAAAACCGGTTTGAGCCGGTCGGGTCTGGTTTGTGCCAGTCTGGTCTGGTTTGAGCCAGTCAAAACCGTCTCAGGTCGGTCTAAACCGGTTTGAGCCGGTCTGGTCTTTTTTGAACCAGTCAAAATCGGTTTCTGGCCCAGTTTTAGGCGGTCTGGGCCGGTCTGCTCCAGTTTGATCAGATTTTAGACGGTCTGGGCCGGTCTGATTCAGTTTGATCCGGTCTCATCCGGTCAAAACCGGTTTTAGCCTGTCAAAACCGGTTTCAGCCGGTCTGGTGTGGTTTGAGCAGGTCAAAACCGGTTTGAGCCAGTCAAAACAGGTTTGAGCCGGTCTGGTCTGGTTTTGAGCTGCTCTGGTCTGGTTTCAGCTGGTCAAAACCGGTTTGAGCCGGTTGGGTCTGGTTGAAGCCAGTCAAAACCGATTCGAGCCTGACTGAGCCGGTCTGGTCCGGTTTCATCTGGTCTAATCAGGTCAACACCGGTTTGAGCCGGTGAAATCCGGTTTTAGCCGGTCTGGAGTGTTTTGAGCCGGTCAAAAACGGTCTGAGCCGGTCAAAACCGGATGAGCCAGTCAAAACCGGTTTGAAGCGGTCTGTTCTGATTTGAGCCGGTCAAAACCGGTTTTAGCCGGTGTGGCCTGGATTTAGCCAGTCTGGGCCGGTCTGGTCCGCTTTGATCCGGTTTCAGCGGCTCTGGGCCTGTCTGGTCTGCTTCGATCCGGTGTGAGCCGGTCTGGTCCGGTTTGATCGGGTGTCATCCGGTCAAAACCGGTTTGAGCCGGTCTGGTCCGGTTTCAACCTGTCACAACCGGTTTGTGGCCTAGTTTTAGGCGGTCTGGGCCGGTCTGGTCCGGTTTGATCCGGTTTCAACTGTTCTGGGCCGGTCGACTCCGGTTTGATCCGGAAAAAACCGCTTTGAGCCGGTCAAACCCGCTTTGAGCCGGTCTGGTCTGGTTTGAGCCGGTCTGGTCTGGTTTGAGCCGGTGTGGCCTGATTTGAGCCGGTCAAAACCGGTTTGAGCCTGTCTGGTGTGGTTTGAAAGGGTCAAAACCGGTTTGTGGACCAGTTTTAGGCGGTCTGGGCCGGTCTGGTCCGGTTTGATCCGATTTTAGCTGGTCTGGGTCGGTCTGATTCGCTTTCATCCGTTCTCATCCGGTCAAATCGGTTTTAGCTGGTCAAACCCGGTTTCAGCCAGTCTGGTGTTGTTTGAGCAGGTGAAAACCAGTTTGAGCCGGTCTGGTCTGGTGTGAGCCAGTCTGGTCTGGTTTGAGCGGGTCACAACCATTTCGAGCCGGTCAAAACCGGTTGAAGCCAGTTTGGTCTGGATGAAGCCAGTCAAAACCGATTCGAGCGTGTCTGAGTCGATCTGGTCTGGTTTCATCCGGTCTAATCAGGTCAACACCGGGTTGGGCCGGTGAAAACCGGTTTTAGCCAGTCTGGAGTGGTTTGAGCCGTTCAAAACCGGTTTGACGCGGTAAAACCTGGATTGAGCCTGTCAAAACCGGTTTGAACCGGTCAAAACCGGTTTGTGGCCCAGTTTTAGGCGGTCTGGGCCGGTCTGGTCCCGTTTGATCCGATTTTAACCGGTCTCGGCCGGTCTGATTCGATTTGATCCGGTCTCATCCGGTCAAAAACGGTTTTAGCTGGTCAAAACCGGTTTTAGCTGGTCTGGAGTGGTTTGAGCCGGTCAAAACCGGATTGAGCCAGTCAAAACCGGTTTGAACCGGTCTGGTCTCGTTTGAGCTGGTGAAAACCGGTTTGAGCCGATCTGGCCCGGTTTTAGCCGGTCTGAGCCGGTCTGGTTTGATTTGATCCGGTTTCAGCAGGTCTGGGCCTGTCTGGTCCGGTTTGATCCGGTGTGAGGCAGTCTGGTCCGGTTGGAGCCAGTCTGGTCTGTTTTGAGCCGGTCAAAACCGGCTCAGGCCAGTCAAAACCGGTTTGAGCCGGACTGATCTGGTTTGAGCCGTTGAAAACCGGTTTGTGGCCTGGTTTTAGCCAGTGTGGGCCGGTGTGGTCCGGTTTGATCCAGTTTCAGCTGGTCTGGGTCGATCGAATGTGGTTTGTTCCGGTCAAAACCGGTTTGAGCCTGTCTGGTCTGGTTTGAGCCGGTCTGGTCTGGTTTGAGCTGGTCAAATCCGTTTCAGGTTGGTCAAAGCCGGTTTGAGCCGGTCTGGTCTGGTTTGAAGCGCTCAAAGCCGGTTTGTGGCCCAGTTTTAGGCGGTCTGGGCCGGTCTGCACCAGTTTGATCCGATTTTAGCCGGTCTGGGACGGTCTGATTCGGTTTGATCCGGTCTCATCTGGTCAAAACCGGTTTTAGCCGGTCAAAACCGGTTTCAGCCTGTCTGGTGTGGTTTGAGCAGGTCAAAACCAGTTTAAGCCGGTGTGGTCTTGTTTGAGCCGGTCTGGTCTGGTGTGAGCAGGTCAAAACGGGTTTGAGCCGGTCTGGCCAGGTTTTAGCTCGTCTTGGCCGGTCTGGTCCGTTTTGATCCGGTTTCAGCCGGTCTGGGCCTGTCTGGTCCGCTTTGATCCTGTGTAAGCCGCTCTGGTCCGGTTTGATTGGGTGTCATCCGGTCAAAACCCGTTTGAGCCGGTCTGCTCCGGTTTGAGCCAGTCTGGTCTGGTGTGAGCCGGTCAAAACCGCCTCAGGCCGGTCAAAACCGGTTTGAGCGGATCTGGTCTGGTTTGAGCTTGTCAAAACCGGTTTGTGGCCTGGTTTTATCCGGTCTGGGCCGGTCTAGCTGTTTGCACAGTTTCAGCAGGTCTGGGCCGGTCGGGACCGGTTTGATGCGGTCAAAACCGCTTTGAGCCGGTCAAAACCGTTTTGAGCCTGTCTGGTCTGGTTTGAGCCGGTCTGGTCTGGTTTGAGCCGGTCAAAACTGGTTTGAGCCGGTCTGGTCTAGTTTGAACAGGTCAAAACCGGTTTGTGGCCCAGTTTTAGGTGGTCTGGGATGGTCTCGTCCGGTTTAATCCGATTTTAACCGGTCTCGGCCAGTCTGATTCGGTTTGATCCAGTCTCATCTGGTCAAAACCGGTTTTTGCTGGACAAAACCGTTTTCAGCCGGTCTGGTGTGGTTTGAGCAGGTAAAAACTGATTTGAGACGGTCTGGTCTGGTTTGAGCCGGTCTGGTCTGGTTTTAGCCGGTCTGGGCCGGTCTGGTCTGGTTTGATCCGGTTTGAGCCGGTCTGGTCTGGTTTGAGCCGGTCAAAACCGGTTTCAGCCGGTCTTGTCTGCTTTGTGCTGGTCAAACCCGGTTTGAGCCGGTCTGGTCTGGTTTGAACCTGTCAAAACCGGTTTGTGGCTCAGTTTTAGGCGGTCTGGGCCGGTCTCGTCCGGTTTGATCCGATTTTAGCCGGTCTGGGCCGGTCTGATTCGGTTTGATCCGGTCTCATCTGTTCAAAACCGGTTTCAGCCGGTCTGGTGTGGTTTGAGCAAGTCAAAACCGGTTTGAGCCGGTCAAAACCGGTTTGAGCCAGTCTAGTCCGGTTTGAGAAGGTCTGGTCTCGTTTGAGCCGTTCAAAACCGGTTTGATCCGGTTTGGTCTGGTTGAAGCCATTCAAAACCGATTCGAGACTGTCTGAGCCGATCTGATCCGGTTTCATCCGGTCTAATCAGGTCAAAACCGGTTTGAGCCGGTGAAAACCGGTTTTAGCCGGTCAGGAGTGGTTTGAGCCGGTCAAAACTGGTTTGAGCCGGTCAAAACCGGATTGAGCCAGTCGAAACAGATTTGAACCGGTCTGGTCTGGCTTGAGCCGGTCAAAACCGGTTTGAGGCGTTCTGGCCTGGTTTTAGCCGGTCTGGGCCGGTCTGGTCCGGTTTGATCCGGTTTCAGCCCGTCTCGGCCTGTCTGGTACGCTTTGATCCGTTGTGAGCCGGTCTGGTCCGGTTTGATCCGGTGTCATACGGTCAAAACCGATTTGAGCCGGTCTGGTCCGGTTGGAACCGGTCAAAACCGGTTTGTGGCCCAGTTTTAGGCGGTCTGGGCCAGTCTGGTCCTGTTTGATCCGGTTTCTGCTGGTTTGGGCCTGTCGTGTCTGGTTTGATCCAGTCAAAACCGCTTTGAGCCTGTCATGTCCGGTTTGAGCCGGTCTGGTCTGGTTTGAGGCGGTCTGGTCTGGTTTGAGCTGGTCAAAACCGGCTCAGGACGGTCAAAACCGGTTTGAGCTGGTCTGGTCTGGTTTGAACGGGTCAAAACCGGTTTGTGGCCTAGTTTTAGGCGGTCTGGACCGGCCTGGTCCGTTTTGATCCAAATTTAGCCAGTCTGAGCCGGTCTGATTCGGTTTGATCCGATCTCATTCGATCAAATTCGGTTTCAGCCGGTCTGGTGTGGTTTGAGCAGGACAAAACCCGTTTGAGCTGGTCAAAACCGGTTTGAGCCGGTCTGGTCTGGTTTGAGCCAGTCTGGACTGGTTTGAGGCGGTCAATAACGGTTTGAGTCTGTCAAAACCGGTTCGAGCCGTTCAAAACCGGTTTGAGCCGGTCAAAACCGGATTGAACCGGTCTGGTTTGGTTTGAGAAGGTCAAAACCGGTTTGAGCCGGTCAAAACCGGTTTGAGCCGGTCTGGTATGGTTTGAGCCGTTTGGTCTGGTTTGATCCGGTCAAAACCGAATTGTGGCCCAGTTCTAGCCGGTCTGGGCCAGTCTGATTCGGTTTGATCCAGTCTCATTCGGTTAAAACCGGTTTTAGCCGGCCAAAACCGATTTCAGTCGGTCTGGTGTGGTTTGAGCAGGTCAAAATAGGTTTGAGCCGGTCTGGTCTGGTTTGAGCCGGTCGGTCCGGTTGGAGCCGCTCAAAACCGGTTCGAGCCGGTCAAAACCGGTTTGGGCCGGTTTGGTTTGGTTGCAGCCAGTCAAAACCGATTCGAGACTTTCTGAGCTAGTCTTGTCCAGTTTCATCCGGTCTAATCAAGTCAAAACCGGTTTGAGCTGGTGAAAACCGGTTTTAGCCGTTCTGGAGTTGTTTGAGCCGGTGAAAATCAGTTTGAGCCGGTCAAAACCGGATTGAGCCAGTCAAAACCGGTTTGAACCGGTCTGGTCTGGTTTGAGCTGGTCAAAACCGGTTTGAGCCGGTCTGGCCCTGTTTTAGCCGGTCTGGGCCGGTCTGGTCCGGTTTGGTCTGGTTTCAGCCGGTCTGGGCCTGTCTGGTCCGGTTTGATCTGGTGTGAGCCGGTCTGGTCCGGTTTGATCGGGTGTCATCCGGTCAAAACCGGTTTGAGACTGTCTGGTCCGGTTTGAGCCGGTCTGGTCTGGTTTGAGCCGTTCAAAAATGGTTTGAGCCTGTCTGGTCTGGTTTGAGCCGTTCAAAACCGGTTTGTGGACTGGTTTTTGCCGGTCTGGGCCAGTCTCGTTCGGTTTGATCCTGTTTCAGCTGGTCTCGGACGGTCGAATCCGGTTTGATCCAGTCAAAACAGCTTGGAGCCAGTCAAAACCGGTTTGAGCCTGTCTGGTCTGGTTAGAGCCGCTCTGGTCTGGTTTGAGCCGGCCAAAATCGGCTCAGGTCGGTCAAAACTGGTTTGAGCCGCTCTGGTCTGGTTTGAACCGGACAAAACCGGTTTGTGGCCAGCTTTTAGCCAGTCTGGGCCGGTCTAGTACGGTTTGACCAGTTTCAGCTGCTCTGGGACCGTCGGGTCCGGTTTGATGCGGTCAAAACCGCTTTGAGTCAGTGAAAACCGGTTTGAGCCAGTCTGGTCTGCTTTGAGCCGGTGAGGTCTGGTTTGAGCTGGTCAAAACCAGCTCAGGTCGGTCAAAACCGGTTTAAGCCAGTCTGGTCTGGTTTGAACCGGAGAAAACAGGTCTGTGGCTCAGTTTTAGGCGGTTTGGGCTGGTCTGGTCCGGTTTGATTCGATTTTAGCCGGTCTGGGCCGGTCTGATTCGGTTTGATCCGGTCTCATCTGGTCAAAACCGGTTTTAGCTGGTCACAACCGGTTTCAGCCGGTCTGGTTTGGTTTGAGCAGATCAAAACTGGTTTGAGCCCGTCAAAACCGCTTTGTGGCCCAGTTTTAGGCGATCCGGGCCGGTCTGGTCCGGTTTGATCCGATTTTAGCCTGTCTGGGCAAGTCTAATTCGCTTTGATCCTGTCTCATCCAGTCAAACCCGGTTTGAGCCAGTCAAAACCGGTTTGAGCCGGTTTGGTCTGGTTGTAGCCAGTCAAAACCGATTCGAGCCTTTCTGAGCTGGTCTGGTCCAGTTTGATCCGTTCTAATGAGGTCAAAACCGGTTTGAGCTGGTGAAAACCGGTTTTAGCCGGTCTGGAATGATTTGAGCCGGTCAAAACCGGTTTGAGCAGGTCAAAACAGGATTGAGCCAGTCAAAACCGGTTTGAAACGTTGTGGTCTGGTTTGAGCCAGTCAAAACCGGTTTGAGTTGGTATGGCCCGGTTTTAGCCGGTCTGGGCCGGTCTGGTCCGTTTTGATCCGGTTTCAGTCGGTCTGGGCCTGTCTGGTACGCTTTGATCCGGTGTCAGCCGGTCTGGTTCGGTTTGATCCGGTGTCATCCGGTCAAAACCGGTTTGAGCCTGTCTGGTCTGGTTTGAACCGGTCAAAACGGTTTTGTGGCCCAGTTGCATGTGGTCTGGGCCGGTCTGGTCTGGTTTGATCCGGTTTCAGCTGGTCTGGGCTGGTCGAGTCCGGTTTGATCCTGTCAAAACCGCTTTCAGCCTGTCAAAACCGGTTTGAGCCGGTCTGGTCTGGTTTAAGCCGGTCTGGTCTGGTTTGAGCCCGTCAAAACCGGCTCAGGACGGTCAAAACCGGTTTGAGCAGGTCTTGTCTGGTTTGAGCCGTTCTAAACCGGTTTCTGGCCTGGTTTTAGCCAGTCTGGGCCGGTCTGGTCTGTTTTGATCCTGTTTCAGCTGGTCTGGGCCGGTCGAGTCCGGTTTGATCCGGTCAAAACCACTTTGAGCTGGTAAAAAGCGGTTTGAGCCGGTCTGTTCTCTTTTGAGCTGGTCAAAACCGGTTTGAGCCGGTCAAAACCGGCTCAGGTCAGTCAAAACTGGTTTGAGCCGGTCTGGTCTGGTTTGAACCGGTCAAAACCGGTTTGTGGCCCAGTTTTAGGCGGTCTGGGCCGGTCGGGTCCGATTTGATGCGATTTTCACCAGTCTGGGCTGATCTGATTTGGTTTGATCCGGTCTCATCCGGTCCAAACCGGTTTTCGTGGGTCAAAACCGGTTTCAGCCCTTCTGGTGTGGTTTGAGCCGGTCAAAACCGGTTTGAGCCGGTCAAAACCGGTTCGAGCCGTTCAAAACCGGTTTGAACCAATAAAAACCGGATTGAACCGGTCTGGTCTGTTTTGAGCCGGTCAGTACCGGTTTGAGCCGGTCTGGTCTGATTTGAGCCGGTCTGGTCTGGTTTGAACCGGTCAAAACCGGTTTGTGGCCCAGTTTTAGGCGTTCTGGGCCGGTCTGTTCCGGTTTGATCCGATTTTAGCAGGTCTGGGCCAGTCTGATTTGGTTTGATCCGGTCTCATCCGGTCAAAACCGGTTTTAGCCGGTCAAAACCGGTTTCATTTGGTCTGGTGTGTTTTGAGCAAGTCAAAACCGGTTTGAGCCTGTCAAAACCGATTTGAGCCGGTCTGGTCTGGTTTGGGCTGGACTGGTCTGGTTTGAGCCAGTCAAAACTGGCTCAGGTCGGTCAAAACCGGTTCGAGCCTGTTTGGTCTGGTTGAAGCCAGTCAAAACCAATACTAGCCTGTCTGAGCTGGGGTGGTCCGGTTTTATCCGGTCTAAACAGGTCAAAACCGGTTTTAGCCAGTGAAAACCGGTTTTAGCCGGTCTGGATTGGCTTGATAAGGTCAACATAAGTTTGAGCCTCTTTGGCCCAGTTTTAGGCGGTCTTGGCCGGTCTGTTCCGGTTTGATCCGGTTTTAGCCGGTCTGGTCTGGTTTGAGCTGGTCAAAACCGGTTTCAGCCGATCTGGTCTGTTTTGAGCCAGTCTGGTCTGGTTTGAGCCGGTCAAAACCGCGTCAAAACGGACAAAACCGGTTTGAGCCGGTCTAGTCTGGTTTGAACGGGTCAAAAACGGTATGTGGCCCAGTTGTAGGCGGTCTGGGCCGGTCTGGTCCGGTATGATCCGATTTTAGCCAGTCTGGGCCGGTCTGATTTGGTTTGATCCGGTCTCATCCGGTCAAAACCGGTTTTAGCTGATCAAAACCGGTTTCAGTCCATCTGGTGTGGTTTGAGCAGGTCAAAACCGGTTTGAGCCGGTCTGGTCTGGTTTGAGACAGTCTGGTCTGCTTTGAGCCGGTCAAACCGGTTCGAGCTGGTCAAAACCGGTTTGAGCCGGTTTGTTCTGGTTAAAGCCAGTCAAAACCGATTCGAGGCTGTCTAGGCGGTCTGGTCTAGTTTGATCCGATCTAATCAGGTCAAAACCGGTTTGAGCCGGTGAAAACCGGTTTTAGCCGATCTGGAGAGGTTTGAGCCAGTCAAAACCGGATTGAGCCAGTCAAAACCGGTTTGAACAGGTCTGGTCTGGTTTGAGCTAGTCAAAACCGGTTTGAGCCAATCTGGGCCGTTCTGGTCCGGTTTCATCCGGTTTCAGCTGGTCTGGGCTGGTCTAATCCGGTTTGATCCGTTCAAAACCGCTTTAAGCCGGTCAAAACTGATTTGAGCTGGTCTGGTCTGGTTTGAGCCGATTTTAGCCGGTCTGGGCCAGTCTGATTCGGTTTGATCCGGTCTCATCCGGTCAAAACCGGTTTTAGCCGGTCAAAACTGGTTTGAACCGGTCTGGTCTGGTTTGAGCTGGTTAAAAACAGCTCAGGACGATCAAAACCGTTGTGAGCCGGTGTGGTCTGGTTTGATCCGGTATCATCAGGTGAAAATCGGTTTGAGCCGGTCTGGTCCGGTTTGATCCTGTCAAAACCAGTTTGTGGCCCAGTTTTAGGCGGTCTGGGCCGGTCTGATCCGGTTTGATCCGGTCTCATACGGTCAAAGCCGGTTTTAGCCGGTCAAAAGCGGTTTCATCCGGTTTGGTGTGGTTTGAGCAGGTAAAAACCGGTTTGAGCCCATCTGGTCTGGTTTGAGCCGGTCAGGTCTGGTTTGAGCCGGTCAAAACCGGTTCGAGCCATTCAAAACTGGTTTGCGCCTGTCAAAACCGGATTGTGGCCCAGATTTATGTGGTCTGGGCCAGTCTGGTCTGGTTTGAGCCGGTCAAAACCGGTTTGAGCCGGTCAAAATCGTTTTGAGCCGGTCTAGTCTGGTTTGAGACGGTCTGTTCTGGTTTGAACCGGTCAAAACCGGTTTGTGGCCCAGATTTAGTTGGTCTGGGCCGGTCTGGTCCGGTTTGATCCGATTGTAGCTGGTCTGGGCCCGTCTGATTCCGTTTGATCCGGTCTCATCCGGTCAAAACCGGTTTTAGCCGGTCAAAACCGGTTTCATCGGCTCTGGTGTGGTTTGAGCAGGTCAAAACCGGTTTGAGACTGTCAAAACTGGTTTGAGCTGGTCTGGTCTGGTCTGGGCCGGTCTGGTCTGGTTTGAGCCGGTCAAAGCCGGTTTGAGCCGGTCAAAACCGGTTTGCGCCGGTTTGGTCTCGTTGAAGCCAGTCAAAACCGATTTGAGCCTGTCTGAGCTGTTCTGGTCTGGTTTGATCCGGTCTAATCAGGTCAAAACAGGTTTGAGCCGGTGAAAACCGGTTTTAGACGGTCTGGAGGGTTTGAGCCGTTGAAAACCGGTTTGAGCCTGTTTGCTCTGGTTGAAGCCAGTCAAAACCGATTCGAGCCTTTCTGAGCCGGTCTGCTCCAGTTTGATCCGGTCTAATCATGTCAACACCGGTTTGAGCCGGTAAAAAACGGTTTTAGCCGGTCTTTAGTGGTTTGAGCCCATCAAAACCGTTTTGAGCCCGTCTAAACCGGTTTGAGCCGGTCTGGTCTGGTTTGAGCCGGTCAAAACCGGTTTGTGGCCCGGTTTTAGGCAGTCTGTGCCGGTCTGGCCCGGTTTGATCCGGTTTAAGCTGGTCTGGGTCAGTCGAGTCCGGTTTGATCTGGGCAAAACTGCATTGAGCCGGTCCAAACCGTTTTGTGCCAGTCTGGTCTGGTTTGAGCCAGTCAGGTCTGGTTTGAGCCCGACAAAACCGGCTCAGGACGGTCAAAACCGGTTTGAGCCGGTCTGGTCTGGTTTGAACCGGTCAAAACCGGTTTGTGGCCCAGATTTAGGCACTCTGGGCCGGTCTGGTACGGTTTAATCCGATTTTAGACGGTCAGGGCCGGTCTGATTCGGTTTGATCCGGTCTCATCCGGTCCAAACCGGTTTTAGCCCGTCAAAACCGGTTTCAGCTGTTCTGGTGTGGTTTGACCTGGTCAAAATCGGTTTGAGCAGGTCAAAACCGGTTTGTGCCCGTCTGGTCTGGTGTGAGCAGGTCAAAACCGGTTTGTGGCACGGTTTTAGCCAGTCTGGGACTGTCTGGTACGGTTTGATCCGGTTTCAGCTGGTCTGGGCCAGTCGAGTCCATTTTGATCCGGTCAAAACCGCTTTGAGGCGGTCTGGTTTGGTTTGAGTCGGTGTGGTCTGGTTTGAGCCGGTCAAAACCGGCTCAGGTCGGTCAAAACCGGTTTGAGCCGGTCTGGTCTGGTTTGAGTCCTTCAAAACCGGATTGAGCTGCTCAAAAACGTCTCAGATGGGTCAAAACCGGTTTGAGCCGGTCTGGTCTGGTTTGAACCGGTCAAAACCGGTTTGTTGCTCAGTTTTAGGCGGTCTGGTCAGGTCTGGTCCGGTTTGGTCCGATTTTACCCGGTGTGGGCCGGTATGATTTGGTTTGACCTGGTGTCATCCGGTCAAAACTGGTTTTAGCCTGTCACAGCCGGTTTCAGCCTGTCTGGTGTGGTTTGAGGAGGTCAAAACCGGTTTTAGCTGGTCTGGTCTGGTTTGAGGCGGTCTGGTCTGGTTTGAGCCGGTCATAACCGGTTTGATCTGGTCTGGTCTGGTTTGAGCCGGTCAAAACCGGTTTGAGCCTGTCTGGTCTGGTTTGAACCGGTCAAAACCAGTTTGTGGCCTAGTTTTATGCGGTCTGGGCCTATCTGGTCCGGTTTGATCCAATTTTAGCCGGTCTGGGCTGATCTGATTCGGTTTGACCCAGTCTCATCCGGTCAAAGCTGGTTTTAGCTGGTCAAAAGCGGTTTCAGCTGGTCTGGTGTGGTTTGAGCAGGTCAAAACCGGTTTGAGCTGGTCAGGGCTGGTTTGAGCCGGTCTGGTCTGGTTTGAGCCGGTCAAAACTGGTTCGAGCCATTCAAAACCGGTTTGAGCCGGTCAAAACCGGACTGAACCGTTCTGGTCTGGTTTGAGCCAGTCAAAACCGGTTTGAACCGGTCAGGTCTGGTTTGAGACGGTCTGGTCTGGTTTGAACCAGTCAAAACGGGTTTGTGGTCCAGATGTAGGTGATCTGGGCCGGTCTGGTCTGGTTTGATCCGATTTTAGCCGGTCTGGGCCCGTCTGATTCAGTTTGATCCGATCTCATCCGGTCAAAACGGGTTTTAGCTGGTCAAAACCGGTTTCATCGGGTCTGGTGTGGTTTGAGCAGGTCAAAACCGGTTTGAGACTGTCAAAACCGGTTTGTGCCGGTCTGGTCTGGTTTGGGCCGGTCTGGTCTGGTTTGAGCCGGTCAAAACCAGTTTGAGCCGGTTTGGTCTCGTTGAAGCCAGTCAGAACCGATTCTAGCCTGTCTGAGCTGTTCAGGTCCGGTTTGATCCGGTCTAATCAAGTCAAAAACGGTTTGAGCCGGTGAAAACCGGTTTTAGACGGTATGGAGTGGTTTGAGCCAGGCAAAACCGGTTCGAGCCAGTCAAAATCGGTTTGAGCCGGTTTGGTCTGGTTGAAGCCGGTCAAAACCGATTCGAGCCTGTCTGAGTCAGTCTGGTCAGGTTTCATACGGTCTAATCAGATCAACACCTGTTTGAGCCGGTCAAAACTGGTTTTTGTCCCGGTTTTAGCTAGTCTGGTCCGGTCTGGTCCGGTTTGATCCGGTTTCAGCTGGTCTGGGCCAGTCGAGTCTGGTTTGATCCGGTCAAAACCGCTTTGAGCCGGTCTGGTCTGGTTTGAGCTGGTGTGTTCTGGTTGGAGCCGGTCAAAACCGGCTCAGGTTTGTCAAAACCGGTTTGATCCGGTCTGGTCTGGTTTGAGCCGGTCAAAACCTGTTTGAGCCGGTTTGGCCCCGTTTTAGCCTCTCTGGGAAAGTCTGGTTCTGTTTTTCAGCCAGTATGAGCCGGTTTGTGCTCCTCTGGTCCGGTATGATACGGTTTGAGAAGTTCTGGTCCGGTTTGATCAGGTCTAATATGGTCAAAACCGGTTTGAGCCAGTCAGTTCTGGTTTGAGCCGGTCAAAACAGGATGGATCCCGTGTGGTCTGGTTTGAGCCGGTCAAAATAGGTTTCAGCCGGTTTGGCCTGGTTTTAGGTACTCTGGGCCGGTCTGTTCCCGTTTGATCCGGTTTGAGTCGGTCTCGTCTTGTTTGAAGCAGTCAAAACCGGTTTGAGCCGGTCTGGTCTGATTTGAGCCGGTCTGGTCTGGTTTGAGCCGGTCAAAACCGTCTCAGGTCGGTCAAAACTGGTTTGAGCCGGTCTGGTCTTTTGTGAAACGGACAAAATCAGTTTGTTTCCCAGTTTTAGGCGGTCTGGGCCGGTCTGCTCCAGTTTGAACCGATTTTAGCCGGTCTGGGCCCGTCTGATTCGGTTTGATCTGGTCTCATCCGGTCAAAACCGGTTTTAGCCGGTCAAAACAGGTTTCAGCCGGTCTGGTGTGGTTCGAGCAGGTCAAAACCGGTTTGAGCCGGTCTGGTCTGGTTTGTGCCGGTCTGATCTGGTTTGATCCAGTTTCAGCTGTTCTGGGCCGGTCTGTTCCGGTTTGATCCGGTTTGAGCCGGTCTGCTCTGGTTTGAGCCGGTCAAAACCGGTTTGAGACGGTCTGGTCTAGTTTTAGCCGGTCTGGTCTGGTTTGAGGCGGTCAAAACCGGCTCAGGTCCGTCAAAACCAGTTTGAGCCGGTCTGGTCAGGTTTAATCAGGTCAAAGCCGATTTTGGGCCTAGTTTTAGTCGGTTTAGTCCAGTCTGCTGCGGTTTGATGCGATTTTAACCGGTCTGGGCCTGTCTGATGCGGTTTGATCCGGTCTCATCCGGTCAAAACTGATTTTAGCCGGTCAAAACCGGTTTCAGCCGGTCTGGTGTGGTTTGAGCAGGTCAAAACCGGTTTGAGCCGGTCTGGTCAGGTTTGGGCCGGTCTGGTCTGGTTTGAGCCGGTCAAAATCGGTTTGAGCCTGTTTGCTCTGGTTGAAGCCAGTGAAAACCGATTCGAGCCTGACTGAGCCGATCTGCTCCGGTTTGATCCGGTCTAATCAGGTAAACACCGGTTTGAGCCGGTGAAAACCCGTTTTAGCCAGTCTGGAGTGGTTTGAGTCGCTCAAAACCGGTTAGAGCCGGTCAAAACCGGATTGAGCCAGTCAAAACCGGTTTGAACCGGTCTGGTCTGGTTTGAGCCGGTCAAAACCGGTTTGAGCCGGTCTGGCCTGAGTTTAGGCAGTCTGGGACGGTCTGGTTCGGTTTGATCCGGTTTCAGCCGGTCTGGGCCTGTCTGGTCTGCTTTGATCCGGTGTGAGCCGATCTGGTCCGGTTTGATCCGGTGTCATCCAGTCAAAACCGGTCTGAGCCGGTCTGGTCCGGTTTGAACCGGTCAAAACCGGTGTGGTCAGTTTTAGGCGGTCTGGGCCGGTCTGGTCCGGTTTGATCCGGTTTCAGCTGGTGTGGGCCGGTCGAGTCCCGATTGATCCTGTCAGAACCGCTTTCAGCCGGTCCGAACCGGTTTGAGCTGGTCTGGTCTGGTTTGAGCCGGTCTGGTCTGGTTTGAGCCAGTCAAAACCGTCTCAGGACTGTCAAAAAGGGTTTGAGCCGGTCTAGTCTGGTTTGAACCGGTCAAAACCGGTTTGTGGCCCAGTTGTAGTCAATCTGGGCCAGCCTGGTCCGGTTTGATCCGATTTTAGCCGGTCTGGGCCGGTCTGATTCGGTTTGATCCGGTCTCATTTGGTCAAAAAGCGGTTTTAGCAGGTCAAAACCGGATTCAACCGGTCTGGTGTGGTTTGAGCAAGTCAAAACCGGTTTGAGCTGGTCAAAACCGGTTTGAGCCGGTTTGTTCTGGTTGAAGGCAGTCAAAACCGATTCGAGCCTGTCTGAGCTGGTCTGGTCCGGTTTGATTCTCTCTAATCAGGTCAAAACCGGTTTGAGCCGGTGAAAAACTTTTTTAGCCGGTCTGGAATGGTTTGAGCCGGTCAAAACCGGTTTGAGCCGGTGAAAACCGGATTGAGCCAGTCATAACCGGTTTGAGCCGGTCAGGTCTGGTTTGAGCCGGTCAAAATAGGTTGGACCCCGTCTGGTCTAGTTTGAGCCGGTCAAAATAGGTTTGAGCCGGTTTGGCCCGATTTTAGGCGGTCTGGGCCGGTCTTTTCCGGTTTGATCCTGTTTGAGCTGGTCTGGTCTGGTTTGAGCCGATCAAAACCGGTTTAAGCCGGTCTGGTCTAGTTTGAGCCGGTCTGGTATGGTTTGAGCCGGTCAAAACCGTCTCAGGTTGGTTAAAACCGGTTTGAGCCAGTCTGGTCTGGTTTGAACCGGTCAAAGCCGGGTTCTGGCCCAGTTTTAGGGGGTCTGGGCCGGTATGCTGCGGTTTGATCCGATTTTAGCCGGTCTGGGCCGGTCTGAATCAGTTTGATCCGGTCTCATCCGGTCAAATCGGGTTTTAGCTGGTCAAAACATGTTTCAGCCGGTCTGGTGTGGTTTGAGCAGGTCAAAACCGGTTTGAGCCGTTCTGGTCTGGTTTTAGCCAGTCTGGTCTGGTTTGAGCCGGTCAAAACCGGTTTGAGCCGGGCAAAACCGGTTTGAGCCAGTTTGGTCTGGTTGAAGCCAGACACAAACGATTCGAGCCTGTCTGAGCCGGTCTGGTCCGGTTTCATCCGGTCTAATCAGGTCAACACCGGTTTGAGCCAGTGAAAACAGGTTTTAGCCGGTCTGGAGAGGTTTGAGCCGGTCAAAACTGGTTTGAGCCGGTCAAAACCGGATTGAGCCAGTCAAAACCGGTTTGAACCGGTCTTGTCTGATTTGAGCCGGTCAAAACCGGTTTGAGCCAGTCTGGTCCGGTTTTAGTCGGTCTGGGCCGGTCTGGTCCGGTATGATCCGGTTTCAGCTGGTCTGGGCCTCTCTGGTCCGCTTTGATCCGGTGTGAGCCGGTCTAGTCCTGTTTCATCCGGTGTCATCCGGTCAAAACCGGTTTGAGCCGGTCTGGTCCGGTTTGAACCGGTCAAAACCGGTTTGTGGCCCAGTTTTAGGCGGTCTGGGCCGGTCTGGTCACGTTTGATCCGGTTTCAGCTGCTCTGGGCCGGTCAAGTCCGGTTTGATCTGGTCAAAACTGCTTTGATCCTGTAAAAACCGGTTTGAGCCGGTCTTGTCTGGTTTGAGCCGGTCTTGTCTGGTTTGAGCCAGTCAAAACCGGCTCAGGACGGTCAAAACCGGTTTGAGCCGGTCTGGTCTGGTTTGAACGGGTCAAAACCGATTTGTGGCCCAGTTTTAGGCGTTCTGGGCCGGCCTGGTCCAGTTTGATCCGATTTTACCGGTCTGGGCTGCTCTGATTCGGTTGGTCCAGTCTCGTCCGTTCAAAACCGGTTTTAGCCGGTCCAAACCGGTTTCAGCCGGTCTGGTGTGGTTTGAGCAGGACAAAAGCTTTTGAGCTGGTCAAAACCGGTTTGAGCCGGTCTGGTCTGGTGTGAGCCGGTCTGGACTGGTTTGAGTCGGTCAAAACCGGTTTGAGCCTGTCAATACCGGTTCAAGCCGTTCAAAACCGGTTTGAGCTGGTCAAAACCGGATTGAACCGGTCTGTTCTGGTTCGAGCCGGTCAAGACCGTTTTCAGCCGGTTTGGTCTGGTTGAAGCCAGTCAAAACAGATTCGAGCCTGTCTGAGCTGGTCTGATCTGGTTTGATCCGGTCTAATCAGGTCAAAACCGGTTTGAGCCGGTGAAAACTGGTTTTAGACGGTCTGGAGTGGTTTGAGGCGGTCAAAACCGGTTTGATCCGGTCAAACCCGGATTGAGCCAGTCAAAACCGGTTTGAACCGGTCTGGTCTGATTTGAGCCGGTCAAAACCGGTTTGAGACATTTTAACCCGGTTTTCGCCTGTCTGTGACAGTCTGGTTTGGTTTGTGCCGGTTTGAGCCGGTTTGTGCTGGTCTGGTCCGGTATGATACGGTTTGAGAAGGTCTGGTCCGGTTTCATCCGTTCTAATACGGTCAAAACCGGTTTGAATCGGTCATGTCTGGTTTGAGCCAGTGAAAACAGGTTGGACACCGTCTGGTCTGGTTTGAGCTGGTCAAAATAGGTTTCAGCCCGTTTGACCCGGTTTTAGGCGGTTTGGGCCGGTCTCTTCCGGTTTGATCTGGTGTCATCCGGTCAAAACCGTTTTGAGCCGGTCTGGTCCGGTTTGAGCCGGTCTGGTCTGGTTTGAGCCAGTCAAAACCGGGTCAGGCCGGTCAAAACCGGTTTGAGCCAGTCTGGTCTGGTTTGAGCCGGTCAAAACCGGATTGAGCCAGTCAAAACCGATATGAACCGTTCTGGTCTGGTTTGAACCAGTCAAAGCCGGTTTGAGCCGTTCTGGCCCGGTTTTAGCCGGTCTGGGCCGGTCTGTCCGGTTTGATCCGGTTTGAGCCGGTCTGGTCTGGTTTTGCCGGTCAAAACCGATTTGAGCCGGTCTGGTCTGGTTTGAGCCGGTCTGGTCTGGTTTGAGCCGATCAAAACCGGCTCAAGTCAGTCAAAACTGGTTTGAGCCGGCCTGGTCTGTTTTGAAACGGTCAAAACCGGTTTGTGGCCCAGTTTTAGGCGGTCTGGGCCGGTTTGGTCCGGTTTGTTTTGATTTTAACCGGTCTGGGCTGGTCTGATTCGGTTTGATCTGGTCTCATCCGGTCAAAACCGGTTTTAGCTTGTCAAAACCGGTCTCAGCCGGTCTGGTGTGGTTTGAGCAGGTCAAAACCGGTTTGAGCCAGTCAAAACCGGTTTGATCCGGTCTGGTCTGGTTTGAGCCAGTCTGGTCTGGTTTGAGCCGGTCAAAACTCTATCGAGCTGGTGAAAACTGGCTTGAGCCGGTATGGTCTGGTTGAAGCCAGTCAAAACCGATTCGAGCCTGTCTGAGCTGGTCTGGTCCGGTTTCATCAGGTCTAATCAGGTCAACACCGGTTTGAGCCGGTGAAAACCGGTTTTAGCCGGTCTGGATTGGTTTGAGCCGGTCAAAACCGGATTGAGCCTGTCAAAAGCGGTTTGAACTGGTCTGGTCTGGTTTGAGCCGGTCAAAACCGGTTTGAGCCGGTTTGGCCGGGTTATAGCCTGTCTGGGACAGTCTGGCTCGGTTTGAACCAGTTTGAGCCGGTTTGTGCTGGTCTGGTCCGGTATGATATGGTTTGAGAAGGTCTGGTCCGGTTTGATCCGGTCTAATACGGTCAAAACCGGTTTGAGACGGTCAGGTTTGGTTTGAGCCGGTCAAAACAGGTTGGACCCCGTCTGGTCTGGTTTGAGACGGTCAAAATAGGTTTGAGCCGGTTTGGCCCGGTTTTAGGCAGTCTGGGCCTGTCTGTTTCGGTGCGATCCGGTTTGAGCCGGTCTGGTATGGTTTGAGCCGGTCAAAACCGGTTTGAGCCGGTCTTGTCTGGTTTGAGCCGGTCTGGTCTGGTTTAAGACGGTCAAAACCGGTTTCAGCCGGTTTGTTATGGTTGAAGCCAGTCAAAACCGATTCGAGCCTGCCTGAGCCGGTCTGGTCCGGTTTGATTCGGTCTAATCAGGTCAAAACCGGTTTGAGCCGGTGAAAACCGGTTTCAGCCGGTCTGGAGTGGTTTGAGCCGGTCAAAACGGGTTTGAGCCGGTCTGGTCTGGTTTGAGCCGGTCAAAACCGGTTTGTGGGCCGGTTTTACCTGTCTGGGCCGGTCTGGTCTGTTATGATCCGGTTTCAGATGGTCTGGGCCGGTCGAGTCCGGTTTGATCCAGTCAAAACCGCTTTGAGCTGGTAAAAACCGGTTTGAGCCGGTCTGGTCTGGTTTGAGCCGGTCCAATCCGGCTCAGGTCGGTCAAAACCGGTTTGAGCCGGTCTGGTGTGGTTTCAGAAGGTCAAAACCAGTTTGAGCCGGTCTGGTGTGGTCTGAGCCGGTCTGGTCTGGTTTGATCCGGTATAAACCGGTTCGAGCCCGTCAAAACTGGTTTGAGCTGGTTTGTTTTGGTTGAAGCCAGTCAAAACCGAATCGAGCCTTTCTGAGCTGGTCTGGTGCGGTTTCATCCGTTCTAATCAGGTCAACACCGGTTTGAGCCGGTAAAAAGCGGTTTTAGACGGTCTGGAGTGGTTTGAGCCGGTCAAAACCGGTTTGAGCTGGTCAAAACCTGATTGAGCCAGTCAAAACCGGTTTGAACCGGTCTGGTCTGGTTTGAGCCGGTCAAAACCGGTTTGAGCCGGTCTGGCCCAGTTTTAGCCAGTCTGGGCCGGTCTGGTCCGGTTTGATCCGGTTTCAGAAGGTCTAGGCCTGTCTGGTGCGCATTGATCCGGTGTGAGCCGGTCTGGTCCGTTTTGATCGGGTGTCATCCTGTCAAAACCGGTTTGAGCCGGTCTGGTCCGGTTTGAAACAGTCAAAACCAATTTGTGGCCCAGTTTTAGGTGGTCTGGGCCGGTCTGGTCCAGTTTGATCCTGTTTCAGCTGGTCTGGGCCGGTCGAGTCCGGATTGATCTGGTCAAAACCGCTTTGAGCCGGTCAAAACCGGTTTGAGCCGGTCTGGTCTGGTTTGAGCCGGTGTGGTCTGGTTTGAGCCGGTCAAAACCGGCTCAGGTCGGTCAAAACCGGTTTGAGCCGGTCTGGTCTGGTTTCAGCCGGTCAAAACTGGTTTGAGCTGGTCAAAACCTGTTTGAGCCGGTCTGGTCTGGTTTGAGCCGGTGTGGTCTGCTTTGAGCCGGTCAAAACCGGCTCAGGTCGGTCAAAACCGGTTTGAGCCGGTCTGGTATGGTTTCAGCCGGTCAAAACCGGTTTGAGCCGCTCAAAACCGGCTCAGGTCGGTCAAAACCGGTTTGAGCCAGTCTGCTCTGGTTTGAACCGGTCAAAACCGGTTGTTGCTCAGTTTTAGTCGTTCTGGGCCGGTCTGTTCCGGTTTGGTCTGATTTTAGCCGGTCTGGGCCAGTCTGATTCGGTTTGATCCAGTGTCATTCGGTCAAAACCGGTTTTAGCCGGTCAAAACCGGTTTCAGCCGTTCTGGTGTGGTTTGAGGAGATCAAAACCGGTTTGAGCCGGTCTGGTCTGCTTTGAGCCGGTCTGGTCTGGTTTGATCTGGTCTGGACTCCTTGGAGTATGTCAAAACCGCTTTGAGCCGGTCATAACCGGTTCGAGCCGTTCAAAACCGGTTTGAGTCGTTCAAAACCGGATTGAACCGGTCTGGTCTGGTTTGAGCCGGTCAAAACCGGTTTGAGCTGGTCAAAATCGGTTTGAACTGGTCTGGTCTGGTTTTAGACGGTTTGGTCTGGTTTGAACCGGTCAAAACCGGTTTGTGGCCCAGATTTAGGTGTTCTGGGCCGTTCTGGTCCGGTTTGATCCGATTTTAGCTGGTCTGGGCCCGTCTGATTCGGTTTGATTCTTTCTCATCCGGTCAAAACTGGTTTTAGCCCGTCAAAACCGGTTTCATCCGGTCTGGTGTGGTTTGAGCAGGTCTAAACCAGTTTGAGACTGTCAAAACCGGTTTGAGCCGGTCTGCTCTGGTTTGGGCCGGACTGGTCCGGTTTGATCTGATTTTAGCCAGTCTGGCACCGTCTGATTTGGTTTGATCCCGTCTCATCCGTTCAAAACCGGTTTTAGCCGGTCAAAACCGGTTTCATCCCGTCTGGTGTGGTTTGTGCAGGTCAAAACTGGTTTGAGCCGGTCTAGTCTGGGTTGGGGTAGTCTGGTGTGGTTGGAGCCGGTCAAAACCGGTTTGAGCCGGTCAAAACCGGATTGAGCCAGTCTAAACCGGTTTGAACCGATCTGGTTTGGTTTGAGATGGTAAAAACCGGTTTGAGCCGTTCTGGCCGAGTTTTAGCCAGTCTGGCCCGGTCTGGTCTGGTTTGAGCCGGTCAAAACCGGTTTGTGGCCTGGTTTTAGCCAGTCTGGGCCTCTCTGGTCCGGTTTGATCCGGTTTCAGCTGGTCTGGTCCAGCCGAGTCTGGTTTGATCCGTTCAAAACCGCTTCGAGCCGATGTGGTCTGGTTTGAGCCGGTGTGGTCTGGTTTGAGATGGTCAAAACTGGCTCAGGTCGGTCAAAACCGGTTTGAGCCGGTCTCATCTGGTTTCAGCTGGTCAAAACCGGTTTGAGCCGCTCAAAACCGGCTCAGGTCGGTCAAAACAGGTTTGAGCCGGTCTGCTCTGGTTTGAACCGGTCACAACCGGTTGTGGCTCTGATTTAGGTGGTCTGGGCCGGTCTGTTCCGGTTTGGTCCGATTTTAGCCGGTCTGGGCCAGTCTGATTCGGTTTGATCCGGTGTCATTCGGTCAAAACCGCTTTTAGCCAGTCAAAACCGTTTTCAGCCGGTCTGGTGTGGTTTGAGGAGGTCAAAACCGGTTTGAGCCGGTCTGGTCTGGTTTGAGCCGGTCTGGTCTGGTTTGAGCTGGTCTGGACTCGTTGGAGTATGTCAAAACCGGTTTGATCCGGTCAAAACCGATTCGAGACGTTCAAAACCGGTTTGAGTCGTTCAAAACCGGATTGAACCGGTCTGGTCTGGTTTGAGCCGGTCAAAACCGGTTTGAGCTGGTCAAAACCGGATTGAGCCAGTCTAAACCAGTTTGAACCGATCTGGTCTGGTTTGAGACTGTAAAAACCGGTTTGAGCCGTTCTGGCCCGGTTTTAGCCGGTCAATACCGGTTTGAGCCGGTTTGGCTCTGTATTAGCCGGTCTGGGCCGGTCTGGTCAGGTTTGACCCGGTTTGAGTCCGTCTGGTCCAGTTTGAGCTGGTCAAAACCGGTTTGAGACGGTCTGGTCTGGTTAGAGCCGGTCAAAACCGGTTTTAGCCAGTCTGGTCTGGTTTCAACCGGTCAAAACCGGTTTGTGGCCCAGTTTTAGCCGGTCTGGGCCGGTCTGGTGCGGTTTGATGCGGTTTCATCTGGTCTGGGCCGGTCGAGTTCGGTTTGATCCGGTCAAAACCGCTTTGAGCCTGTCAAAACCGGTTTGAGCCGGTCTGGTCTTGTTTGAGACGGTCTGGACTGGTTTGAGCCCGTCAAAACCGGCACAAGTCGGTCAAAACCGGTTCAAGCTGGTGTTGTCTGGTTTCAACCGGTCAAAACCGGTTTGTTGCCCAATTTTAGGTGGTATGGGCCGGTCTGGTCCGGTTTGGTCCGATTGTAGCCCGTCTGGGCCGGTCTGATTCGCTTTCATCCGGTCTCATGCAGTCAAAACCGGTTTTAGCTGGTCAAAACCGTTTTCAGCCGTTCTAGTGTGGTTTGAGCTGGTCAAAACCGGTTTGAGCCAGTCAAACCGTGTTTGAGCCTGTCTGGTCTGGTTTGAGCCAGTCTGGTCTGGTTTGAGCTGGTGAAAACCGGTTTTAGACGGTCTGGAGTGGTTTGAGCCGGTCAAAACCGGTTTGAGCCGGTCAAAACCGGATTGAGCCAGTCAAAACCGGTTTGAACCGGTCAGGTCTGGTTTGAGCCAGTCAAAACCGGTTTGAGCTGGTCTGGCCCGGTTATAGCCGGTCTGGGCCGGTCTGGTCTGGTTTGATCCGGTTTCAGCCGGACTGGACCTGTCTTGTACGGTTTGATCCGGTGTGAGCCGGTCTGGTCCGGTTTGATTTGTTGTCATCCGGTCAAAACCGCTTTGAGCCGGTCTGGTCCGGTTTCAGCCGCTCTGATCTGGTTTGAGCCGGTCAAAACCGGTTTGAGCCGGTCTAGTCTGGTTAGAACCGGTCAAAACCGGTTTGTGGCCCAGTTTTAGGCGGTCTGGGCCGGTCTGGTCCGCTTTGATACGGTTTTAGCCGGTCTGGGCCGGTCTGATTCGGTTTGATCCGGTCTCATCCGGTAAAAACCGGTTTTAGCTGGTCAAAACCGATTTCAGCCGGTCTGGTGTGGTTTGAGCAGGTCAGAACCGGTTAGAGCCGGTCTGGTCTGGTTTGAGCTGGTCTGGTCTGGTTTGTGCCGGTCAAAATCGGTTTGAGCCGGTTTGGTCTGATTGAAGCCAGTCAAAACCAATACGAGCCAGTCTGAGCTGGTCTGGTCCGGTTTGATCCGTTCTAATCAGGTCAAAACCGGTTTGAGCCGGTGAAAACCGGTTTTAGCCACTCTGGAGTGGTTTGAGCCGGTCAAAACCTGTTTGAGCCGGACAAACCCGGATTGAGCCAGTCAAAACCGGTTTGAACCGGTCTGGTCTGGTTTGAGCCGGTCAAACCGGTTTGAGCCGGTATGGCCCGGTTTTAGCCTGTCCGGGCCGGTCTGGTTCGGTTTGAGCCAGTTTGAACCGGTTTGTACTGGTCTGGTCTCGTACGATCCGGTTTCAGAACGTCTGGTCCGATTTGATCCGGTCTAATACGGTCAAAACCGGTTTGAGCCGGTCAGGTCTGGTTTGTGCCGGTCAAAACAGGTTTGACCCCGTCTGCTCTGGTTTGAGCCGGTCAAAATAGGTTTGAGCCGGTTTGGCCCGGTTTTAGGCGGTCTGGGCCGGTCTGTTCCGGTTTGATCCGGTTTAAGCCGGTCTGGTCTAGTTTGAGCCGGTCTGGTCCAGTTTGTGCCGGTCAAAACTGGCTCAGGTCGGTCAAAACCGGTTTGAGCCGGTCTGGTCTGGTTTGAACCGGTCAAAACCAGTTTGTAGACCCAGTTTTAGGCGGTCTGGGCCGGTCTGGTCCGGTTTCATCCGATTTTAGCCGGTCTGGGCCGGTCTGATTTGGTTTGATCCGGTCTCATCCGGTCAAAACCGGTTTTAGCTGGTCAAAACCGGTTTCAGCCGGTCTGGTGTGGTTTGAGCAGGTCAAAACCGTTTTGAGACGGTGTGGTCTGGTTTGGACCGGTCTGGTCTGGTTTGAGCCGGTCAAAACCGGTTTGAGCCGATTTTGTCTGGTTGAAGCCAGTCAAAACCGATTCGAGCCTGTCTGAGCCGGTCTGGTCCGATTTGATCCGGTCTAATCAGGTCAAAACTGGTTCGAGCCAGTGAAAACCGGTTTTAGCCGGTCTGGAGTGCTTTGAGCCAGTCAAAACCGGTTTGAGCCGGTCAAAACCGGCTTGAGCCAGTCAAAACCGTTTTGAACCGGTTAGGTCTGGTTTGAGCCGGTGAAAACCGGTTTGAGCCGTTCTGGGCCGGTCTGGTCCGGATTGATCCGGTTTCAGCCGGTCTGGGCCTGTCTGATCCGCTTTGATCCGGTGTAAGCCGCTCTGGTCCTGTTTGATCGGGTGTCATCTGGTCAAAACCGGTTTGAGCCGGTATGGTCTGGTTTGAGCCGATCTGGTCTGTTTTGAGCTGGTCTGGACTGGTTTGAGTCTGTCAAAACCGGATTGAACCGGTCTGGTCTGGTTTGAGCCGGTCAAACCCATTTAGAGCCGGTTAAAACCGGTTTGAACTGGTCTGGTCTGGTTTCAGACGGTCTGGTCTGGTTTAAACCGGTCAACACCGGTTTGTGGCCCAGATTTAGGTGGTCTGGGCCGGTCTAGTCCGGTTTGATCCGGTCTAATCAGGTCAAAACCGGTTTGAGCCGGTGAAAACCGGTTTTAGACGGTCTGGAGTGGTATGAGCCGGTGAAAACCGGACTGAGACAATCAACACCAGTTTGAACCGGTCTGGTCTCGTTTGAGCTGCTCAAAACCGGTTTGAGCGGATCTGGCCCGGTTTTAGCCGTTCTGAGCCGGTCTGGTCCAGTTTGATCTGGTTTGAGCCGGTCTGGTCCGGTTTGAGCCGGTCTGGTCTGGTTTGAGCCGGTCAAAACCGGTTTGTGGCCCGGTTTTAGCCAGTCTGGGCCGCTCTGGTCTGGTTTGATCTGGTATTAGCTGGTCAGGGCCGGTCGAATCTGGTTTGATCCGGTCAAAACCGCTTTGAGCCAGTTAAAATCGGTTTGAGCCGGTCTGGTCTGGTTTTAGCCGGTCTGGTCAGATTTGAGCCGGTCAAAATCGGTTTGTGGCCCAGTTGTAGGCGGTCTGGGTCGGCCTGGTCCGGTTTGATCCGATTTTAGCTGGTCTGGGCCGGTCTGATTCGGTTTGATCCGGTCTTATCCGGTCAAAAAAGGTTTTTAGCCTGTGAAAACCGGTTTCAGCCGGTCTGGTGGGGTTTGAGCAGGTCAAAACCGTTTTGAGCCAGTCAAAACCGGTTTGAGCCAGTCAGGTATGGTTTGTGCCAGTCAAAACAGGTTCGACCCGGTCTGGTCTGGTTTGAGCCGGTCAAAATGGGTTTGAGCCGGTTTGGCCCGGTTTTAGGCGGTTTGGGCCAGTCTGTTCCGGTTTGATCCGGTTTGACCCGGTCTGGTCTGGTTTGAGGTGGTCAAAATCGGTTTGAGCCGGTCTGGTCTGGTTTGAACCGGTTTGACTGGTTTCAGCCAGTCAAAACCGGCTCAGGTCGGTCAAAACCGGTTTGAGCCGGTCTGGTCTGGTTTAAACCGGTCAAAACCGGTTTCTCGCCAGTTTTAGGCGGTCTGGGCCGGTCTGGTCCGGTTTGATCCGATTTTAGCCGGTATGGACCGGTCTGATTCTGTTTGATTCGGTCTCTTCTGGTGAAAACCGGTTTTAGCTGGACAAAACCGGTTTCAGCCGGTCTGGCGTGGTTTGAGCAGGTCAAACCGGTTTGAGCCGGTCTGGTCTGGTTTGAGCCAGTCTGGTCTGGTTTGAGCTGGTCAAAACCGGTTTGAGCTGGTCAAAACCGGATTGAGCCAGTCAAAACCGGTTGGAATCGTTCAGGTCTGGTTTGAGCCGGTCAAAACCGGTTTGAGCGGGTCTGGCCCGGTTTTATCCGGTCTGGGCTGATCTGGTCTGGTTTGATCCGGTTTCAGCCTGTCTGGGCCTGTCTGGTCCGCTTTGATCCGGTGTTAGTCGGTCTGGTCCGGTTTGATACGGTGTCATCCGGTCAAAACCGGTTTGAGCCGGTCTGGTCCGGTTTGAAACAGTCAAAACCAATTTGTGGCCCAGTTTTAGGTGGTCTGGGCCGGTCTGGTCCGGTTTGATCCGGTTTCAGCCGGTCTGGGCCGGTTTGAGCCGGTGTGGTCTGGTTTCAGCCGGTCAAAACCGGCTCAGATCGGTCAAAACCGGTTTGAGCCGGTCTGGTCTGGTTTCAGCCGGTCAAAACCGGTTTGAGCCGTTCAAAACCGGCTCAGGTCAGTCAAAACCGGTTTGAGCCAGTCTGCTCTGGTTTGAACCGGTCAAAACCGGTTGTGGCTCAGTTTTAGCCGGTCTGGGCCAGTCTGATTCGGTTTGATCCGGTGTCATCGGTCAAAACCGGTTTTAGCCGGTCAAAACCGGTTTCAGACGGTCTGGTGTGGTTTGAGTATGACAAAACCGGTTTGAGCTGGTCAAAACCGGTTTGAGCCGGTCTGGTCTGGTGTTAGCCGGTCTGGACTTGTTTGAGCCGGTCAAAACCGGTTTGAGCCTGTCCAAACCGGTTCGAGCCGTTCAAAACCAGTTTGAGCTGGTCAAAACCGGATTGAACCGGTCTGGTGTGGTTCGAGCCGGTCAAAACCAGTTTCAGCCGGTTTGGTCTGGTTGAAGCCAGTCAAAACAGATTCGAGCCTGTCTGAGCCGGTCTGGTCCGGTGTGTTCCGGTCTAATCAGGTCAAAACCGGTTTGACCCGGTGAAAACCGGTTTTAGAAGGTCTGGAGTGGTTTGAGGCCGTCAAAACCGGTTTGAGCCGGTCAAACCCGGATTCAGCCAGTCAAAACCGGTTTGAACCTGTCTGGTCTAATTTGAGCCGGTCAAAACCGGTTTGAGCCGGTTTGGTCCGGTTTTAGCCTGTCTGGGACAGTCTGGTTTGGTTTACGCCGGTTTGAGCCGGTTTGTGCTGGTCTGGTCCGGTATGATACGGTTTGAGAAGGTCTGGTCCGGTTTGATCCGGTCTAATACGGTCAAAACCGGTTTGAACCGGTCAGGTTTGGTTTGAGTAAGACAAAACAGGTTGGACCGCGTCTGGTCTGGTTTGAGCCGTTCAAAATATGTTTGAGCCTGTTTTGCCCAGTGTTAGGCGGTCTGGGCCGGTCTGTTCCGGTTTGATCCGGTTTGAGTCGGTCTGGTATGTTTTGAGCCAGTCAAAACCGGTTTCATCCGGTCTGGTGTGGTTTGAGCAGGTCAAAACCAGTTTGAGCCTGTCAAAACCGGTTTGAGACGGTCTGGTCTCTTTTGGGCTGGTCTGGTCTGGTTTGAGAGGGTCAAATCCGGTTTGAGCCGGTCAAAACCGGATTGAGACAGTCAAAACCGGTTTGAACCGGTCTCGTCTGGTTTGAGACGGTCAAAGCCGGTTTGAGCCTGTCTAGCCCGGTTTTAGCCGGTCTGGGCCAGTCTGGTACGGTTCGGTCTGTTTACAGCCGATCTGAGCCTGTCTGGTCCGGTTTGATCTGGTTTGAGCCGGACTAGTCCGGTTTGTTCGGGTGTCATCCGGTCAAAACCTGTTTGAGCCGGTCTGGTCTGGTTTGAGCTGCTCAAAACCGGTTTGTGGCCCGGTTTTAGCTGGTCTGGGCCGGTCTAGTCCGGTTTGACCGGTTTCAGCTGTTCTGGGTCAGTCGGGTCTGGTTTGATGCGTTCAAAACCGCTTTCAGCGGGTCAAAACCAGTTTGAGCCGGTCTGGTCTGGTTTGAGCCAGTCTTTTCTGTTTTGAGCTGGTCACAACCGGCTCAGGTCGGTCAAAACCGGTTTGAGCCGGTCTGGTCTGGTTTGAACGGGTCAAAACCGGTTTGTGGCCCAGTTTTAGGCGGACTGGGTTGGTCTGGTCCAGTTTGATCCGATTTTAACCGGGCCGGGCTGGTCTGATTCGGTTTGATCCGGTATCATCGGGTCAAAACCGGTTTTAGCCGGTCAAAACCGGTTTCAGACGGTCTGGTGTGGTTTGAGCAGGTTAAAACCGGTTTGAGCAGGTCAAAACCGGTTTGAGCCGGTCTAGACTGGTTTGAGCCGGTCTGGTCTGGTTTGAGCCAGTCAAAACCGGTTCGAGC
>CM052586.1:48376575-48392052 GCA_028551445.1 Miopithecus talapoin
AGCCAGTCAAAACCGGTTTGAACCGGTCTGGTCTGGTTTCAGCCGGTCAAAACTGGTTGGAGCCGTTCTGGCCCGGTTGTAGCCGGTCTGGGTCGGTCTTATCCGGTTCTGACTGGTTTCAGCCGGTCTGGGCCTGCCTGGTACGGTTTGATCTGGTGTGAGCCAGTCTAGTCCGGTTTGATCGGGTGTCATCCGGTCAAAACCTGCTTGAGCCGGTCTGGTCCGGTTTGAGCTGGTCTGGTCTGGTTTGAAAAGGTCAAAACCGACTCAGGCCGGTCAAAACCAGTTTGAGCCAGTCTGGTCTGGTTTGAGCTGGTCAAACCCGGTTTGTGGCCTGGTTTTAGCCGGTCTGGGTCGGTCTAGTCCGGTTTGACGGGTTTCAGCAGGTCTGGGCCGGTCGGGTCCGGTTTGACGCGGTCAAAACCGCTTTGAGACGGTCACAACCGGTTTGAGCCTGTCTGGTATGGTTTGAGCCGGTCTGGTCTGGTTTGAAAAGGTGAAAACCGGTTTGTGGCCCAGTTTTAGGCTGTCTGGGCCGGTCTGGTCCGGTTTCATCCGATTTTAACCGGTCTCGGCCCGTCTGATTCGGTTTGATCCGGTCTCATCCGGTCAAAACCGGTTTTAGCTGGTCAAAACCGGTTTCAGCCGGTCTGATGTGGTTTGAGCAGGTCAAAACCTGTTTGAGCCGGTCTGGTCTGGTTTGAGCCGGTCTGGTCTGGTTTGAGCCGGTGAAAACCGGTTTGAGCCGGTATGGTCTGATTAAAGCCAGTCAAAACCGAATTGAGCCTGTCTGATCTTGTCTGATCCGGTTTGATACGGTCTAATCAGGTCAACACCGGTTTGAGCCGCTGAAAACCGGTTTTAGCCGGTCTGGAGTGGTTTGAGCCAGTCAAATCCAGTTTCAGCCTGTCAAAACCGGATTGAGCCAGTCAAAACCGGTTTGAACCGGTCTGGTCTGGTTTGAGACAGTCAAAACTGGTTTGAGCCGGTCTGGCCCGGTTTTAGCCGGTCTGGGCCGGTCTGTCCGGTTTGATCCGGTTTGAGCCAGTCTGGACTGGTTTGAGCCAGTCAAAACCGGTTTGAACCGGTCGGGTCTGGTTTGAGCCCGTCAAAACCAGCTCAAGTCGGTCAAAACTGGTTTGAGCCGGCCTGGTCTGTTTTGAACCGGTTAAAACCGGTTTGTGTCCCAGTTTGAGGCGGTCTGGGCCGGCCTGGTCCGGTTTGATCCGATTTTAACCGGTCTGGGCCTGTCTGATTCGGTTTGATCTGGTCTCATCCGGTCACAACCGGTTTTAGCTGGTCAAAACCAGTCTCACCCGGACTGGTGTGGTTTCAGCAGGTCAAAACCGGTTTGAGCCGGTCTGGTCTGGTTTGAGCTGGTCTGGTCTGGTTTGAGCCGGTCAAAACTCTATCGAGCTGGTGAAAACCGGTTTGAGCCGGTATGGTCTGGTTGAAGCCAGTCAAAACCGTTTCGAGCCTGTCTGAGCTGGTCTGATCCGGTTTGATCCGGTCTAATCAGGTCAAAACCGGTTTGAGACGGTGAAAACCGGTTTTAGCCAGTCTGGAGTGGATTGAGCCGGTCAAAACCGGTTTGAACCAGTTAAAACCGGATTGAGCCAGTCAAAACCGGTTGGAATCGTTCAGGTCTGGTTTGAGCAGGCCAAAACCGGTTTGAGCCGGTATGGCCCGGTTTTAGCCGATCTCGGCCGTTCTGGTCCGGTTTGATCCGGTTTGATCCGTTCCTGTCTAGTTTGAGCCGGTCAAAACCGGTTTGAGCCAGTCTGGTCTGGTGTGAGCCGGTCAAAACCGGTTTTAGCTGGTCTGGTATGGTTTGAACCGGTCAAAACCGGTTTGTGGCCCAGTTTTAGGTTGTCTGGGCTGGTCTAGTCCGGTTTGATCTGATTTTATCCGGTCTGGGCACGTCTGATTCGGTTTGATCGTGTCTCATCCGGTCAAAACCGGTTCGGGCCGGTCAGGTCTGGTTTGAGCCAGTCAAAACAGGTTGGAACTAGTCTGGTCTGGTTTGAGCCTGTCAAAACCGACTCAGGACGGTGAAAACCGGTTTGAGCCAGTCTGGTCTGGTTTGAACCGGTCAAAACCGGTTTGTGGCCCAGTTTTAGGCAGAGTGGGCCGGTCTGGTCCGGTTTGATACAATTTTAGCTGGTCAGGGCCGGTCTGCTTCGGTGTGATCCGGTCTCATCCGGTCAAAACCGGTTTTAGCCTGTCAAAACCTGTTTCCGCCGGTCTGGTGTGGTTTGAGCAGGTCAAAACCGGTTTGAGCAGGTCAAAACCGGTTTCAGCCGGTCTGGCGTGGTTTGAGCAGGTCAAAACCAGTTTGAGCCGGTCTGTTCTGGTTCGATCCGGTTTGAGCTGGTCTGGTCTGGTTTGAGCCGGTCAAAACCCGTTTGAGCCGCTCTGGTCTGATTTGAGACGGTCAAAACCGGTTTGAGCCAGTCTGGTCTTGTTTGAACCGGTCAAAACCGATTTTTGGCCCAGTTTTAGGCGGTCTGGGCCGGTCTGGTCAGGTTTGATCCGATTTTAGCCAGTCTTGGCCGGTCTTATTTGGTGTGATCCGGTCTCATCCAGTCAAACCCGGTTTCAGCCGGTCTAGTGTGGTTTGAGCAGGTCAAAACCGGTTTGAGCGGGTCTGGTCTGGTTTGAGCCGGTCTGGTCTGGTTTTAGCCGGTCAAAACCGGTTCAAGCCAGTCAAAACAGGTTTGAGTCGGTTTGGTCTGGTTGAATCCAGTCAAAACCGATTCGAGCCTGTCTGAGACGATCTGGTTCGGTTTCATATGGTCTAATAAGGTCAAAACCGGTTTGAGCCAGTGAAAACCGGTTTTAGCCGGTCTGGAGTGGTTTGAGCCAGTCAAAACCGTTTTGTACCTGTCTGGTCTTGTTTTAGCCGGTCAAAACCGGTTTGAGCCGGTCTGGCCCGAGTTTAGCCAGTCTGGGCCAGTCAGGTCCGGTTTTATCTGGTTTCAGCCGTTCTGGGCCTGTCTGGTCCGCTTTGATGCGGTGTGAGCCGTTCTGTTCCGGTTTTATCCGGTGTCATCCGGTCAAAACCGGTTTGATCCGGTCTGGTCCGGTTTCAACCGGTCAAAACCGCTTTGTGTCCCAGTTTTAGGCGGTCTGGGCCGGTCAAGTCCGGTTTGATCCGGTCAAAACCGCTTTGAGCCGGTCAAAACCGCTTTGAGCCGGTCTGGTCTGGTTTGAGCCGATCTGGTCTGGTTTGTGCCGGTCAAAACCGGCTCAGGACAGTCAAAACCGGTTTGAGCCGGTCTGGTCTTGTTTGAACGGCCAAAACCGGTTTGTGGCCCAGTTTTAGGCGGTCTGGTCCGGTCTGGTCCGGTTTGATCTATTTTAGCCGATCTGAGCCGGTCTGATTCGGTTTGATCCGGTCTCATCTGGTCAAAACCGGTTTTAGCTGGTCACAACCGGTTTCAGCCGGTCTGGTGTGGTTTGAGCAGATTAAAACTGGTTTGAGCCGGTCAAAAGCACTTTGTGGCCCAGTTTTAGGCGGTCTGGGCCAGTCTGGTCCGGTCTGATCCGATTTTAGCCGGTCTGTGCAAGTCTGATTCTACTTGATCCTGTCTCATCTGGTCAAAACAGGTTTGAGCTGGTAAAACCGTTTTGAGCCGGTTTGGTCTAGTTGAAGCCAGTCAAAACCGATTCGAGCCTTTCTGAGCTGGTGTGGTCCGGTTTGATACGGTCTAATGAGGTCAAAACCGGTTTGAGCTGGTGAAAACCGGTTTTAGCCGTTCTGGAGTGATTTGAGCTGGTCAAAATCGGTTTGAGCGGGTCAAAACCGGATTGAGCCAGTCAAAACCGGTGTGAACCAGTCTGGTCTGGTTTCAGCCGGTCAAAACCGGTTTTAGCCAGTTTGGCCCAGTTTTAGCTTGTCTGGGACAGTCTGGTTCGGTTTGAGCCGGTTTGAGCCGGTTTGTGCTGGTCTGGTCCGGTATGATACGGTTTGAGAAGGTCTTGTCTGGTTTGATCTGGTCTAATACGGTCAAAACCGGTTTGAGCCGGTCAGGTCTGGTTTGAGCCTGTCAAAACAGGTTGGACCCCGTCTGGTCTGGTTTGAGCCCGTCAAAACCGGCTCAGGACGGTGAAAACTGGTTTGAGTTGATCTGGTATGGTTTGAACCGGTCAAAACCGGTTTGTGGCCCACTTTTAGGCAGTCTGGGCTGGTCTGGTCCGGTTTGATCCGACTTTAGCCGGTCAAGGCCGGTCTGATTCGGTTTGATCCGGTTTCATCCGGTCAAAACCGGTTTTAGGCGGTCAAAACCTGTTTCAGCCGGTCTGGTGTGGTTTGAGCAGGTCAAACCCAGTTTGAGCCAGTCAAAACCGGTTTCAGCCGATCTGGTGTGGTTTGAGCAGGTCAAAACCGGTTTGAGCCGGTCTGGTCTGGTATGATCCGGTTTGAGCCGGTCTGGTCTGGTTTGAGCCGTTCAAAACCGGTTTCAGCCGCTCTGGTCTGGTTTGAGTCGATCAATACCGGTTTGAGCCAGTCTGGTCTGGTTTGAACCGGTCAAAAACGGTGTGTGGCCCAGTTTTAGGTGGTCTGGGCCGGTCTTGTCCGGTTTGATCCGATTTTAGCCAGTCTGGGCCGGGCTTATTCGGTTTGATCCCGTCTCATCCGGTCAAAAACGGTTTCAGCCGGTCTGGTGTGGTTTGATCATGTCAAAACCAGTTTGAGTCGGTCAAAACCGGTTTATGCCGGTCTGGTCTGGTTTGAGCCTGTCTGGTCTGGTTTGAGCCGTTCAAAACCGGTTTCATCCGGTTTGGTCTGGTTGAAGCCAGTCAAAACCGATTTGAGCCTGTTTGAGCCGGTCTGGTCCGGTTTGATCCGTCTAATCAGGTCAAAATCAGTTTGAGCCGGTGAAAACCGGTTTTAGCCTGTCTGGAGTGGTTTGAGCCGGTCAAAACCGGATTGAGCCAGTCAAAACCGGTGTGAACCGGTCTGGTCTGGTTTGAGCCGGACAAAACCGGTTTGAGCCGTTCTGGCCCGGTTTTAGCCGGTCTGGGCCGGTCTGTTCCGGTTTGATCCGGTTTCAGCCGGTCTGGGCCTCTCTGGTACGCTTTAATCCGGTGTGAGCCGGTCTGGTACGGTTTGAGCCGGTCTGGTCTGGTTTGAGCCGGTCAAAACCGTTAGGCGCCGGTCTGGTCTGGTTTGAGCCGGTCAAAACTGGCTCAGGTCGGTCAAAACCGGTATGAGCCTGTCTGGTCCGGTTTGATCTGATTTTAGCCGGTCTGGGCCGGTCTGATTCGTTTTGATCCGGTCTCATCTGGTCAAAACCGGTTTCAGCCGGTCCGGTGTGGTTTGAGCAGGTCAAAACCGGTTTGAGCCGGTCTGGTATGGTTTGAGTCGTGTGGTCTGGTTTGAGCCGGTCAAAACCGGATTGAGTCGGTTTGGTCTGGTTGAAGCCAGTCAAAACCGATTCGAGCCTCTCTGAGCCGGACTGGTCCAGTTTGATCCTGTCTAATCAGGTCAAAACCGGTTTGAGCTGGTGAAAATCGGTTTTAGCCGGTCTGGAGTGGTTTGAGCCGGTCAAAACCGGTTTGAGCTGGTTAAAACCGGATTGAAACAGTCAAAACCGGTTTTAACCGGTCTGGTCTGGTTTGAGCCGTTGAAACCCGATTTGAGACGCTCTGGCCTGGTTTTAGCCGGTATGGGTCGGTCTGGTCCGGTTTGATCCGGTTTCAGCTGGTCTGGGCCTGTCATGTACGCTTTGATCCGGTGCGAGCCAGTCTGGTCCGGTTTGATCGGGTGTCATCTGATCAAAACCGGTTTGAGCCGGTCTGGTCCAGTTTGAGGTGGTCTAGTCTGGTTTGAGCCGGTCAAAACCGGTTTGTGGCCCACTTTTAGGCGGTCTAGGCCGGTCTGGTTTGGTTTGATCCGGTTTCAGCTGGTCTGGGCCGGTTGAGTCCGGTTTGATCCGGACAAAACCGCTTTGAGCTGGTTAAAACCGGTTTGAGTCGGTCTGGTCTGGTTTGAGCAGGTCTGGTCTGGTTTTAGCCGGTCAAAACAGGCTCAGGACGGTCAAAACCGGTTTGAGCCATTCTAGTCTGGTTTGAACCGGTCAAAACCGGTTTGTTGCCCAGTTTTAGGCAATCTGGGCCGGCCTGGCCCTGGTTGATATGATTTTAGCCGGTCTGGGCCGGACTGATTCTGTTTGACCCGGTCTCATAAGGTCAAAACCGGTTTTAGCTGGTCAAAACCGGTTTCAGCCGGTCTGGTGTGGTTTGAGCAGGTCAAAACCGGTTTGAGCCGGGCAAATCCGATTTGAGCCGGTTTGGTCTGGTTTTAGCTGGTCCAAACCGGTTTCAGCCGGTCTGGTATGGTTTGAGCCGGTCTGGATTGGTTTGAGCCGTTCAAAACCGGTTTGAGCCGGTCAAAACCGGTTCGAGCCGTTCAAAAACGGTTTGAGCCGGTCATAACCGGATTGAACCGGTCTCGTCTGGTTTGAGCCGGTCTAAACCGGTTTGAGCCGGTCAAAACCTGTTTGAGTCGTTCTGGTCTGCTTTGATGCGGTCAAAACCGGTTTGTGGTCCTGTTTTAGGCAATCTGGGCCGGCCTGGTCCGGTTTGATCCGATTTTAGCCGGTCTGGGCCGGTCTCATTGGGTTTGATCCGTTCTCATCCGGTCAAAACCTGTTCGAGCCGGTCAAAACCGTTTTGAGCCCGTTTGGTCTGCTTGAAGCCAGTCAAAACCGATTCGAGCCTGTCTGCGCTGGTCTGGTCCGGTTTCATCCGGTTTAATCAGGTCAAAACCGGTTTGAGCCAGTGAAAACTGGTTTTAGACGGTCTGGAGTGGTTTTAGCCAGTCAGAACTGGTTTGAGCCGGTCAAAACCGTATTGAGCCAGTCAAAACCGGTTTGAACCGGTCTGGTCTGATTTGAGCCGGTCAAAACCGGTTTCAGCCGGCTTGACCCAGTTTTAGCCTGTCTGGGACAGTCTGGTTCGGTTTGAGCCGGTTTGAGCCGGTTTGTGCTGGTCTGGTCTGGTATGATACGGTTTGAGAAGGTCTGGTCCGGTTTGATCCGGTCTAATACGGTCAAAGCCGGTTTGAGCCGGTCAGGTTTGGTTTGAGCCGGTCAAAACAGGTTGGACCTCGTCTGGTCTTGTTTGAGCCGGTCAAAATAGGTTTGGGCCTTTTTGTCCCGGTTTTAGGCGGTCTGGGCCGGTCTGTTCCGGTTTGATCCAGTTTGAAACGGTATGGTCTGGTTTGAGCTGGTCAAAACCGGTTTGAGCCGGTCTGGTCTAGTTTGAGCCGGTCTGTTATGGTTTGAGCTGGTCAAAACCGTCTCAGGTGGGTCAAAACGGGTTTCAGCCGGTCTGGTCTGGTTTGAACCGGTCAATGCCGGGTTCTGGCCAAGTTTATGGCGGTCTGGGCCAGTCTGCTGCGGTTTGATCCGATTTTAGCCTGTCTGGGCCGGTCTGATTCGGTTTGATCCGGTCTCATCCAGTCAAAACGGGTTTTAGCTGGTCAAAACCGATTTCAGCCGGTCTGGTGTGGTTTGAGCAGGTCAAAACCGGTTTGAGCTGTTCTGGTCTGGTTTGAGCCGGTCTGGTCTGGTTTGAGCAGGTAAAAACCGGTTCAAAATGGTCAAAACCGATTTGAGCCTGTTTGCTCTGGTTGAAGCCAGTCAAAACCGATTCAAGCCTGTCTGAGCCGGTCTGCTCCAGTTTGATCCGGTCTAATCAGGTCAACACCGGTTTGAGCCGGTAAAAACCGGTTTTAGCCGGTCTGGAGTGGTTTGAGCCCGTCAAAACCATTTTGAGCCGGTCAAAACCGGTATTAGCCGGTCTGGTCTGGTTTGAGCCGGTCAAAACCGGTTTGTGGCCCGGTTTAAGGCGGTCTGGGCTGGTCTCGTCCAGTTTGATCCAGTTTCAACTGGTCTGGGCCTGTCAAGTCTGGTTTGATCGGGGCAAAACTGCTTTGAGCCGATCCAAACCGCTTTGAGCCGTTCTGGTCTGGTTTGAACCGGTCTAAACCGGTTTGTGGCCCAGTTTTAGGCAGTCTGGGACGGTCTGGTCCGGTTTGATCCGATTTTTGCCGGTCAGGGCCGGTCTGATTCGGTTTGAGCCGGACTCATCCCGTCAAAACCGGTTTTAGCCGGTCAAAACCGGTTTCAGCCGGTCTGGTGTGGTTTGACCTGGTCAAAACCGGTTTCAGCCGGTCACAACCGGTTTGAGCCGGTCTGGTCTGGTTTGAGCCGGTCAAAACCAGCTCAGGTCGGTCAAAACCGGTTTGAGCCCGTCTGGTCTGGTTTCAGCCGGTCAAAACCGGTTTGAGCCACTCAAAACCGGATCAAGTCGGTCAAAACCGGTTTGAGCCGGTCTGATCTGGTCTGAACCGGTCAAAACCGGTTTGTGGCTCAGTTTTATGCGGTCTAGGACGATCTCGTCCCGTGTGGTCTGATTTTAGCCGGTCTGGGCCGGTCTGATTCTGTTTGATCTGGTGTCATCCGGTCAAACCGGTTTTAGCCGGTCAAAACCGGTTTCATTTGGTCTGGTGTGGTTTGAGGAGGTCAAAACCAGTTTGAGCCGGTCTGGTCTGGTTTGAGACGATCGGGTCTGGTTTGAGCTGGTCTGGACTGGTTAGAGTATGTCAAAACCGGTTTGAGCCGGTCAAAACCGGTTCGAGCCATTCAAAACCGTTTTGAGCCAGTGAAAGTCAGATTGAACCGGTCTGCTCTGGTTTGAGCCGGTCAAACCCGTTTTGAGCAGGTCAAAACCGGTGTGAACCGGTCTGGTCTGGTTTTAGACGGTCTGGTCTGGTTTGAACCGAGTTTAGCCGGTCTGGGACCATCTGATTCGGTGTGATCCTTTCTCATCCAGTCAAAACTGGTTTTAGCAGGTCAAAACCGGTTTCATCCGGTCTGGTGTGGTTTGAGCAGGTCAAAACCGGTTTGAGCCTGTCAAAACCGGTTTGAGTCGGTCTGGTCTGGTTTGGGCCAGTCTGGTCTGGTTTGCGCCGGTCAAAACCGGTTCGAGCCGGTTTGGTCTCGTTGAAGCCAGTCAAAACCGATTCGAGCCTGTCTGACTTGGTCTGGTCCGGTTTGATCCGGTCTAATCAGTTCAAAACCGGTTTGAGCCTGTGAAAACCGATTTTAGCCGGTCTGGAGTGGTTTGAGCCGGTCAAAACCGGTTTGAGCCGGTAAAAACCGGATTGAGACAGTCAAATCCGGTTTGAACCGGTCTGGTCTGGTTTGAGCAGGTCAAAACCGGTTTGAGCCGGTTTGAGCCGTTTTGTGCTCGTCTGGTCCGGTATGATACGGTTTGAGTAGGTCTGGCCCGGTTTGATCCTGTCTAATACGGTCAAAACCGGTTTGAGCCGTTAAGGTCTGGTTTGAGCCGGTTCAAAACAGGTTGGACCCCGTCTGGTCTGGTTTGAGCTGGTCAAAATAGGTTTGAGCCGGTTTGGCCCTGTTTTAGGTAGTCTGTGCCGGTCTGTTCCGGTTTGATCTGGTTTGAGCCGGTCTGGTCTTTTTTGAACTGGTCAAAACCGGTTTGAGCCGGTCTGGTCTGGTTTGCGCCGGTCTGGTCTGGTTTGAGCCGGTCAAAACCGGCTCAGGTCGGTTAAAACGGGTTTGAGCCGGTCTGGTCTTTTTTGAACCAGTCAAAATCTGTTTGTGGCCCAGTTTTAGGCGGTCTGGGCCGGTCTGCTGTGGTTTGATCAGATTTTAGCCGGTCTGGGCCGGTCTGATTTGGTTTGATCCGGTCTCATCCCGTCAAAAGCGGTTTTAGCCGGTCAAAACCGGTTTCAGCCGGTCTGGTGTGGTTTGAGCAGGTCAAAACCGGTTTGAGCCAGTAAAAACCGGTTTGAGCCGGTCTGCTCTGGTTTGAGCCAGTCTGCTCTGGATTGAGCCGATCAAAACCGGCTCGAGCCAGTCAAAACCGGTTTTAGCCTGTCTGGAGTGGTTTGAGCTGGACAAACCCAGATTGAGACAGTCAAAACCGGTTTGAACCGGTCTGGTCTGGTTTGAGCCAGTCAAACCCGGTTAGAGCCGGTCTGGCCCGGTTTTAGCCGTTTTGGGCCAGTGTGGTACGATTTGATCCGGTTTCAGCTGGTCTGTGCCTGTCTGGTCCGCTTTGATCCGGTTTGAGCCGGTCAGGTCCGGTTTCATCCAGTGTCATCCGGTCAAAAGCGGTTTGAGCCGGTCTTGTCCGGTTTGAACCGGTCAAAACCGGTTTGTGGCCCAGTTTTAGGCGGTCTGGCCCGGTCTGGTCCGGTTTGATCCTTTTTCAGCTATTGTGGGCCGCTCGAATCCGATTTGATCTGGTAAAAACCGCTTTGAGCCGGTCAAAACCGGTTTGAGCCGGTCTGGTCTGGTTTGAGCTGGTCTGGTCTGGTTTGAGCCGGTCAAAACCGGCTCAGGACGGTCAAAACCGTTTTGAGGCGGTCTGGTCTGGTTTGAACCGGTCAAAATCGTTTTGTGGCCCAGTTTTAGGCAATCTGGGCCGGTCTGGTCCGGTTTGATCTGATTTTAGCCGGTCAGGGCCAGTCTGATTCGGTTTGATCCGGTCTCTTCCGGTCAAAACCGGATTTAGCCGGTCAAAACCGGTTTCAGCCGGTCTGGTGTGGTTTCAGCAGGTCACAACTGGTTTGAGCCGTTCTGGCCCAGTTCTGGCCGGTCTGGGCCGGTCTGGTCCGGTTTGATCTGGTGTGAGCCGGTCTGGTCCGGTTTGATAGGGTGTCATCTGCTCAAAACCGGTTTGAGCCGGTCTGGTCCGGTTTGAGCCGGTCTGGTCTGGTTTGTGCCGGGCAAAACCGGTTTGAGCCGGTCTGGACCGGTTTGAGCCGGTCAAAACCGGTTTGTGGATTCGTTTTAGCCAGTCTGGGCCAGTCTAGCCCAGTTTGCACGGTTTAAGCAGGTCTGGGCCGGTCGGGTCCGGTTTGATGCGGTCAAAACCGCTTTGAGATGGTCAAAACCGGTTTGATCCGGTCTGGTCTGGGTTGAGCCGGTCTGGTCTGGTTTGAGCCGGTCAAAACCGTTTTGAGCCGGTCTGGTCTGGTTTGAGCCGGTCAAAACTGGCTCAGGTCGGTCAAAACCGGTTTGAGCCGGTCTGGTCTGGTTTGATCTGATTTTAGCCGGTCTGGGCCAGTCTGATTCGGTTTGATAAAGTCTCGTCCGGTCACAACCGGTTTTAGCCGGTCAAAACCGGTTTCAGCCGGTCTGGTGTGGTTTCAGCAGGTCAAAACCGGTTAAAGCCGGTCTGGTCTGCTTTGAGCCGGTCTGGTCTGGTTTGAGCCTGTCTGGTCTGGTTTGTGCCGGTCAAAACCTGTTTGAGCCGGTTTGGTCTGATTGAAGCCAGTCAAAACCGATTCGAGCCAGTCTGAGCCGGTCTGGTCCGGTTTGATCCAGCCTAATCAGGTCAAAAGCGGTTTGAGCCAGTGAAAACCGGTTTTAGCCGCTCTGCAGTGGTTTGAGCCGGTCAAAACCGGTTTGAGCCGGTCAAACCCGGATTGAGCCAGTCAAAACCGGTTTGAACCGGTCTGGTCTGCTTTGAGCTGCTCAAAATCGGTTTGAGCCGGTTTGGCCCGGTTTTAGCCTGTCCAGGCCGGTCTGGTTCGGTTTGAGCCAGTGTGAACCGGTTTCTGCTGGTCTGGTCTCGTATGATCCGGTTTCAGAAGGTCTGGTCCGATTTGATCTGGTCTAATACGGTCAAAACCGGTTTGTGCCGGTCAGGTCTGGTTTGAGCCGGTCAAAACAGGTTCGACCCGGTTTGGTCTGGTTTGAGCCGTTCAAAATAGGTTTGAGTCGGTTTGGCACGGTTTTAGGCGGTCTGGGCCGGTCTGTTCCAGTTTGATCCGGTTTGAGACGGTCTGCTCTGGTTGGAGCAGGTCAAAACCGGTTTGAGCCGGTCTGGTCTAGTTTGAGCCGGTCTGGTCCGGTTTGAGCGGGTCAAAACCGGATTGAGCCAGTAAAAACCGGTTTGAACCGGTCAGGTCTGGTTTGAGCTGGTCAAAACAGGTTTGAGCCGGTCTGGGCCGGTCTTGTCCGGTTTGATCCGGTTTCAGCCGGTCTGGGCCTGTCTGGTCCGATTTGATCCGGTGTGAGCCGGTCTGGTCCTGTTTGATCGGGTGTCATCTGGTCAAAACCGGTTTGAGCCAGTCAGGTCCGGTTTGAGCCGGTCTGGTCTGGTTTGAGCTGGTCAAACACGGCTCAGGTCGGTCAAAACCGGTTTGAGACTGTCTGGTCTGGTGTGACCCGGTGAAAACCGCTTTGTGGCCCGGTTTTAGCCGGTCTGGGCCGGTCTAGTCCAGTTTGACGGGTTTCAGAAGGTCTGGGCCAATCGGATCCGGTTTGATACGGTCAAAACCGCTTTGAGCCGGACAAAACTGGTTTTATCCGGTCAACACCGGTTTCAGCGGGTCTGGTGTGGTTTGAGCAGGTAAAAACCGATTTGAGCCATTCAAAACCGGTTTCAGCCGGTCTGGTCTGGTTTGAGCCGGTCTGGTCTGGTTTGAGCCAGTCAAAACATTTTCGAGCCGGTCAAAACCGGTTTGAGCCGGTTTGGTCTGGTTAAAGCCAGTCAAAGCCAATTCGAGCCTGTCTGAGCTGGTCTGGTCCGGTTTGATCCAGTCTAATCAGGTCAAAACCGGTTTGACCCGGTTAAAACCGGTTTTAGCCGGTCTGGAGTGGTTTGAGCAGGTCAAAACCGGTTTGAGCCAGTCAAAACTGGATTGATCCAGTCAAAACCGGTTTGAACTGGTCTGGTCTGCTTTGAGCCGGTCAAAACAGGTTTGAGCCGGTCTGGCCCAGTTTTAGCCGGTCTGGGCCAGTCTGGTCCGGTTTGATCTGGTTTGAGCCGGTCTGATCTTGTTTGAGCTGGTCAAAACCGGTTTGAGCCCGTCTGGTCTGGAATGAGCCGGTCTAAACCGGTTTGTGGCCCAGTTTTAGCCGGTCTGGGATGGTCTCGTCCGGTTTGATCTGATTTTAGCCGGTCTGGGCTGGTCTGATTCGTTTTGATCCGGTCTCATCCGGTCAAAACCGGTTTCAGCCGGTCCAGTGTGGTTTGAGCAGGTCAAAACCGGTTTGAGCCGGTCTGGTCTGGTTTGAGCCGTGTGGTCTGGTTTGAGCCGGTCAATACCGGATTGAGTCGGTTTGGTCTGGTTGAAGCCAGTCAAAACCGATTTGAGCCTGTCTGAGCCGTTCTGGTCCGGTTTGATACTGTCTAATCAGGTCAACACCGGTTTGAGCCGGTGAAAACCGGTTTTAGCCGGTCTGGAGTCGTTTGAGCTGGTAAAAACCGGTTTGAGCCGTCAACACCGGATTGAAACAGTCAAAACCGGTTTGAACCGGTCTGGTCTGGTTTGAGCTGGTCACACCCGATTTGAGCCGTTCTGGCCCGGTTTTAGCCGGTCTGGGTCGATCTGGTCCGGTTTGATCTGGTTTCAGCTGGTCTGGGCCTGTCATGTACGCTTTCATCCGGTGAGAGCCGGTGTCGTCCGGTTTGATCGGCTGTCATCCGGTCAAAAGCGGTTTGAGCCGGTCTGGTTCGGTTTGAGCCGATCTAGTCTGGTTTGAGCCGGTCAAAACCGGTTTGTGGCCCAGTTTTAGGCGGTCTAGGCCGGTCTGGTCCGGTTTGATCCGGTTTCAGCTGGTCTGGGCCGGACCAGTCCGGTTTCATCCGGGCAAAACCGCTTTGAGCCGGTTAAAACTGGTTTGAGTCGGTCTGGTCTAGTTTGAGCTGGTCTGGTCTGGTTTGAGCCGGTCAAAACCGGCTCAGGACGGTCAAAACCGGTTTGAGCCATTCTAGTCTGGTTTGAACCGGTCAAAACCGGTTTGTGGCCCAGTTTTAGGCAATCTGGGCCGGCCTGGTCCGGGTTGATCCGATTTTAGCCGGTCTGGGCTGGTCTGATTCGGTTTGATCTGGTCTCATAAGGTCAAAACCTGTTTTAGCCGGTCAAAACCGGTTTCAGCCGGTCTGGTGTGGTTTAAGCAGCTCAAAACCGGTTTGAGCCGGTCAAATCCGGTTTGAGCCGGTTTGGTCTGGTTTGAGCTGTTCCAAACCTGTTTGAGCCGGTCTGGTATGGTTTGAGCCGGTCTGGATTGGTTTGAGCCGTTCAAAACCGGTTTGAGCTGCTAAAAACCGGTTCGAGCCGTTCAAAAACGGTTTGAGCCAGTCAAAACCGGATTGAACCGATCTGGTCTGGTTTGAGCCGGTCTAAACCGATGTGAGCCGGTATGGTCTGGTTTGAGACGGTCTGGTCTGGTTTGAGCCGGTCACAATCGGTTTGAGCTGGTTTGGTCTGGTTGAAGCTAGTCAAAACCGATTCGAGCCTGTCTGAACCGGTCTGGTCCGGTTTGATACTGTCTAATCAGCTCAAAACCGGTATGAACCGGTGAAAAATGGTTTTAACCGGTCTGGAGTGGTTTGAGCCGGTCAAAACCGGTTTGAGCCAGTCAAAACCGGGTGGAACCAGTCTGGTCTGGTTTCAGGAGGTCAAAACCGATTTGAGCCGTTCTGGCCCTGTTTTAGCCGGTCTGGGTCGGTCTCGTCCGGTTTGATCCGGTTTCAGCTGGTCTGGGCCTATCTGGTACGGTTTGATCCGGTGTGAGTCGGTCTGCTCCGGTTTGATCGGGTGTCATACGGTCAAAACCGGTTTGAGCCGGTCTGGTCTGGTTTGAGCCGGTCTGTTCTGGTTTGAGCCGGTCAAAACCGGTTTGAGCCTGTCAAAACAGGTTCGAGCCGTTCAAAACCGGTTTGAGCTGGTCAAAACCGGTTTCAGCCGATCTGGTGTGGTTTGAGCAGGTCAAAACCGGTTTGAGCCAGTCAAAACCGGTTTGTGCCGGTCTGGTCTGGTTTGAGCCGGTCTGGTCTGGTTTGAGCTGGTCAAAACTGTATCGAGCTGGTGAAAACCAGTTTGAGCCGGTATGGTCTGGTTGAAGCCAGTCTAAACCGATTCGAGCCTGTCTGAGCTAGTCTGATCCGGTTTGATCCGGTCTAATCAGGTCAAAACCGGTTTGAGCTGGTGAAAAGCCGTTTTAGCCAGTCTGGAGTGGATTGAGCCGGTCAAAACCGGTTTGAACCAGTCAAAACCGGATTGAGCCAATCAAAACCGGTTTGAACCGGTCTGGTCTGGTTTGAACCGTTCAAAACCGGTTTGTGGCCCAGTTTTAGGCGGTCTGGGCTGGTCTGATCCGGTTTGATCCGATTTTAATCGGTCTGAGCCCGTCTTACTCGGTTTCATCCGGTCTCATCCGGTCAAAATCAGTTTCAGCCGGTCTGTTGTGGTTTGAGCAGGTCAAAACCAGTTTGAGTCGGTCAAAATCGGTTTATGCCGGTCTGGTCTGGTTTGAGCCGGTCAAAACCGTTTTCAGCCGTTCTGGCCCGGTTTTAGCCGGTTTGGACCGGTCTGGTACGGTTTTATCCAGTTTCAGCCGTTCTGGGCCTGTCTGGTATGCTTTGATCTGGTGTGAGCCGGTCTGGTCCGGTTTTATCTGGTGTCATCCGGTCAAAACA
>CM052586.1:48392152-48439591 GCA_028551445.1 Miopithecus talapoin
CAAAACCGGTTTGAGCCGGTCTGGTCTGGTTTGAGCCGGTCAAAACCGGTTTGTGGGCCGGTTTTTGCCGGTCTGCGCCGGTCTGGTCTCTTTTGATCCGGTTTCAGCGGGTCTGGGCCGGTCGAGTCCGGTTTGATCCGGTCAAAACCGCTTTGAGCTGGTAAAAAGCGGTTTGAAGCGGTCTGGTCTGTTTTGAGCTGGTCAAAACCGGTTTGTGGCCTGGTTTTAGCCAGTCTGTGCCGGTCTGGTCCGGTTTGATACGGTTTCAGCTGGTCTGGGCCGCTTGAATCCGGTTTGATCCGGTCAATACCGCTTTGAGCCGGTCAAAACCGGTTTGAGCCGGTCTGGTCTGGTTTGAGCCGGTCAAAACCGGCTCACTTCGGTAAAAACCGGTTTGAGCCGGTGTGGTCTGGTTTGAACTTGTCAAAACCGGTTTGAGGCCCAGTTTTAGGCGGTCTGGACAGGCCTGGTCCGGTTTCATCCGATTTTAGCCGGTCTGGGCCGGTCTGATTCAGTTTGATCCGGTGTCATCCAGTCAAAACCGGTTTTAGATGGTCAAAACCGGTTTCAGCCGGTCTGGTGTGGTTTGAGCAGGTCAAAACGGGTTTGAGTCAGTCAAAACCGGATTGAGCAGGTCTTGTCTGGTTTGAGCCAGTCTGGTCTGGTTTGAGCCGGTCAAAACCGGTTCGAGCCAGTCAAATCCGGTTTTAGCCGGTCTGGAGTGGTTTGAGCCGGACAAACCCGGATTGAGATAGCCGGTCAAAACCGTTTCGAGCCTGTCTAAGCCGGTCTGATCAGGTTTCATCCGGTCTAATCAGCTCAAAACCGGTTTGAGCCGGTGAAAACTGGTTTTAGCCGGTCTGGAGTGGTTTGAGCCGGTTAAAACCGGTTTGAGCCGGTCAAAACCGGGTTGAGCCAGTCAAAACCGGTTTGAACCGGTCTGGTCTGGTTTGAGCCAGTCAAAACCGGTTTGAGCAGGTCTGGTCCGGTTTGATCCGATTTTAACCAGTCTGGGACGGTCTTATTCGGTTTAATCTGGTCTCATCCGTTCAAAACCGGTTTCAGCCGGTCTGTGGTGGTTTGAGCAGGTCAAAATCAGTTTGAGTCGGTCAAAACTGGTTTATGCCACTCTGGTCTGGTTTGAGCCGGTCTGGTTTGGTTTGAGCCGGTCAAAACCGGTTTGGTCTGGTTGAAGCCACTCAAAACCGATTTGAGCCTTTCTGAGCCGGTCTGGTCCGGTTTGATCCGGTCTAATCAGGTCAAAACCTGTTTGAGCCGGTGAAAACCGGTTTTAGCCGGTCTGGAGTGGTTTGAGCCGGTCAAAACCGGTTTGAGCCGGTCAAAACCGGATTGAGCCAGTCAAAACCGGTTTGAACCGGTCTGGTCTGGTTTGGGCTGGTCTGGTCTGGTTTGAGCCGGTCAAAACCGGTTTGTGGCCAGGTTTAGGCGTTCTGGGCCTGCCTGGTGCGGTTTGATCCGATTTTAGCCAGTCTGGGCCGTTCTGATTCGGTTTGATCCGGTCTCATCCGTTCAAAACCCGTTTTAGCCAGTCAAAACCGGTTTCAGCCGGTCTGGTGTGGTTTGAGCAGGACAAAACCGGTGTGAGCTGATCAAAACCGGTTTGAGCCAGTCTGGTCCGGTGTGAGCCGGTCTGGACTGGTTTGAGCCGGTCAAAACCGGTTTGAGCCTGTCAAAACCAGTTCGAGCCGTTCAAAACCGGTTTGAGCTGGTCAAAACCGGATTGAACCGGTCTGGTCTGGTTTGAGCCGGTCAAAATCGGGTTCAGCCGGTTTGGTCTGGTTGAAGCCAGTCAAAACCGATTCGAGCCTGTCTGAGCTGGTCTGGTCCGGTTTGATCCGGTCTAATCAGGTAAAAACCGGTTTGACCTGGTGAAAACCGGTTTTAGCCGGTCTGCCGTGGTTTGAGCCAGTCAAAACCAGTTTGAGCCTGTCAAAACCGGATTGAGGCTGTCAAAACCGGTTTGAACCGGTCTGGTCTGATTTGAGCCGGTCAAAACCGGTTTGAGCCGGTTTTGCCCGGTTTTGGCCTGTCTGAGACAGTCTGGTTCGGTTTGCGCCGGTTTCAGCCGGTTTGTGCTGATCTGGTCCGGTATGATACGTTTTGAGAAGGTCTGGTCCGGTTTGATCCGGTCTAATACGGTCAAAACCGGTTTGAACCGGTCAGGTCTGGTTTGAGCCAGTCAAAACAGGTCGGACACCGTCTGGTCGGGTTTGAGCTGGTCAAAATAGGTTTGAGCCAGTTTGGTCCGGTTTTAGGCGGTCTGGGCCGGTCTGTTCCGGTTTGATCCGGTTTGAGCCAGTCTGGTCTGGTTTGAGCCGGTCAAACCCAGTTTGAGCCGGTCTGGTCTGGTTTGAGCTGGTCAAAACCGGTTTGAGCTGGTCAAAACCATTTTGAGCCGGTCTGGTCTGGTGTGAGACGGTCTGGACTGGTTTGAGCCGGTCAAAACCGGTTCGGGCCGGTCAAAACCGGTTTGAGACGGTTTGGTCTGCTTGAAGCCGGTCAAAACCGATTCGAGCCTGTCTGAACTGGTCTGGTCCGGTTTCATCCGGTCTAATCAGCTCAAACCGGTTTGTGCCGGTGAAAACCGGTTTTAGCCGGTCTGGAGTGGTTTGAGCCGGTCAAAACCGGTTTGAGCCGGTCAAAACTGGATTGAGCCAGTCAAAACCGGTTTGAACCGGTCTGGTCTGGTTTCAGCCAGTCAAAACCGGTTTGAGCTGTTCTGGCACGGTTTTAGCCGGTCTGTGCCGGTCTGGTCCAGTTTGGTCTGGTTTCAGCCGGTCTGGGCCTGTCTGGTCCGGTTTGATCTGTTGTGAGCCGTTCTGGTCCGGTTTGATCAGGTGTCATCCGGTCAAAACCGGTTTGAGCCGGTGTGGTCCGGTTTGCGCCGGTCTGGTCTGATTTGAGCCGGTCAAAACCGGCTCAGGCCGGTCAAAACTGGTTTGAGCCGGTCTGGTCTGGTTTGAGCCGGTCAAAACCGGTTTATGGCCTGGTTTTAGCCGGTTTGGGCCGGTCTAGCCCAGTTTGCATGGTTTCAGCAGGTCTGGGCCGGTCGGATCCTGTTTGATGTGGTAAAAACCGCTTTGAGCCAGTCAAAACCGGTTTCAGACTGTCTGGTCTGGTTTGAGACGGTATGGTCTGTTTTGAGCCGGTCAAAACTGGTTTGTGGCGCAGTTTTAGGCAGTCTGGGCCGGTATGGTCCGGTTTGATCCGATTTTAACCGGTCTCGGCTGGTCTGATTCGGTTTGATCCGGTCTCATACGGTCAAAACCGGTTTTAGCTGGTCAACACCGGTTTCAGCCGGTCTGGTGTGCTTTTAGCAGGTCAAAACCGGTTTGAGCCGGTCTGGTCTGGTTTGAGCCGTTCTGGTCTGGTTTGAGCCGGTCAAAACTGTATCGAGCCGGTGAAAATCGGTTTGAGCCGGTATGGTCTGGTTAAAGCCAGTCAAAACCGATTCGAGCCTGTCTGAGCTGGTCTGATCCGGTTTGATATGGTCTAATCAGTTCAAAACTGGTTTGAGCCGCTGAAAACCGGTTTTAGCCGGTCTGGAGTGGTTTGAGCCGGTCAAAACCGGTTTGAGCCGGTCAAAACCGTATTGAGCCAGTTAAAACCGGTTTGAAGCAGTCTGGTCTGGTTTGAGCCAGTCAAAACCGTTTTGAGCCGGTCTGGAGTGGTTTGAGCCGATTTTAGCCAGTCTGGGCTGGTCTTATTCGGTTTAATCTGGTCTCATCTGTTCAAAACCGGTTTCAGCCGGTCTGTGGTGGTTTGAGCAGGTCAAAACCAGTTTGAGACGGTCAAAACCGGTTTATGCCAGTCTGGTCTGGTTTGAGCCGGTCTGGTCTGGTTTGAGCCGGTCAAAACCGGTTTGATCCGGTTTGGTCTGGTAGAAGCCAGTCAAAACCGATTTGAGCCTGTCTGAGACGGTCTGGTCCGTTTTGATCCGGTCTAATCAGGTCAAAACCAGTTTGAGCCGGTGAAAACCGGTTTTAGCCGGTCTGGAGTGGTTTGAGCCGGTCAAAACTGGTTTGAGCCGGTCAAAACCGGATTGAGCCAGTCAAAACCGGTTTGAACCGATCTGGTCTGGTTTGAGCCGGTCAAAACCGTTTTGAGCCGTTCTGGCCCGGTTTTAGTCGGTCTGGGCCGGTCTGGCCCAGTTTGATCTGGTTTCAGCCCGTCTGGGCCTATCTGGTACGCTTTGATCCGGTGTGAGCCGGTCTGTTCCGGTTTGATCCGGTGTCATCCGGTCAAAACCGGTTTGAGCCGGTCTGGTCAGGTTTGAACCGGTCAAAACCGGTTTGTGGCCCAATTTTAAGCGGTCTAGGCCGGTCTGGTCCGGTATGATCCGGTTTCAGCTTGTCTGGGCCGGTCGAGTCCGGTTTGACCCGGTCAAAACCGCTTTGAGCCTGTCAAAACCGGTTTGAGCCGGTCTGGTCTGGTTTGAACGGGTCTAAACCGGTTTTTGGCCCAGTTTAAGGCGTTCTGGGCCTGCCTGGTCCGGTTTGATCCGATTTTACCCGGTCAGGGCCGGTCTGATTCGGTTTGATCCGGTCTCATCCGTTCAAAACCGGTTTTGGCCAGTCAAAACCGGTTTCAGCCGGTCTGGTGTGGTTGGAGCAGGACAAAACCAGTTTGAGCTGATCAAAACCGGTTTGACCCGGTCTGGTCTGGTGTGAGCCGGTCTGGACTGGTTTGAGCCGGTCAAAACCGGTTTGAGCCTGTCAAAACCGGTTCGAGCCATTCAAAACCGGTTTGAGCTGGTCAAAACGGGATTGAACCGGTCTGGTCTGGTTTGAGCCGGTCAAAACCGGGTTCAGCCGGTTTGGTCTGGTTGAAGCCAGTCAAAACAGATTCGAGCCTGTCTGAGCTGGTCTGGTCCGGTTTGATCCGGTCTAATCAGGTCAAAACCGGTTTTAGCCGGTGAAAACCGGTTTTAGTCGGTCTGGATTGGCTTGAGAAGGTCAAAATAAGTTTGAGCCTCTTTGGCCTGGTTTTAGGCGATCTCGGCAGGTCTGTTCCAGTTTGATCCGGTTTTAGCCGGTCTGGTCTGGTTTGAGCTGGTCAATACCTGTTTCAGCCGATCTGGTCTGGTTTGAGCCGGTCTGGTCTGGTTTGAGCCAGTTTTAGGCGGTCTGGGCTGGTCTGGTCCTGTTTGATTCGATTTTAGCCAGTCTGGGCCGGTCTGATTCGGTTTGATCCGGTCTCATCTGGTCAAAACCGGTTTTAGCCAGTCAAAACCGTTTTCAGCCGGTCTGGTGTGGATGAGCAGGTCAAAACCGGTTTGAGCCGGTCTGGACTGGTTTGAGCCAGTCTGGTCTGGTTTGAGCCGGTCAAAACTGGATCGAGGCGGTTTGGTCTGGTTGAAGCCAGTCAAAACCGATTCGAGCCTGTCTGAGTCGTTCTGGTCCGGTTTGATCCGTTCTAATTAGGTCAAAACCGGTTTCAGCCGGTAAAACCGATTTTAGCGGGTCTGGAGTGGTATGAGCCGGTCAAAAGCGTTTGAGCCGGTCAAAACCGGATTGAGCCAGTCAAAACCGGTTTTAACCGGTCTGGTCTGGTTGGAGCCGGACAAAACCGGTTTGAACCGTTCTGGCCCGGCTTTAGCCGGTCTGGGCCGGTCTGGTCCGGTTTGATCCGGTTTCAGCCGGTCTGGGCCTGTCTGGTACGCTTTGATCCGGTGTGAGCCGGTCTTGTCTGATTTGATCCGGTGTCATCCGGTCAAAACCGTTTTGAGCCTGTCTGGTCCGGTTTTAACCGGTCAAAACCGCTTTGTGGCCCAGTTTTAGGCGGTCTGGGCCGGTCTGGTCTGGTTTGATCCGGTTTTAGCCGTTCTGGGCCAGTCTGATTCGGTTTGATCCGGTCTCATTCGGTCAAAACCGGTTTAAGCCGGTGAAAACCGGTTTCAGCCGGTCTGGAGTGGTTTGAGCCGGTCAAAATCAGTTTGAGCCGGTCAAAACCGGATTGAGCCAGTCAAAACCGGTTTTAACTGGTCTGGTCTGGTTTGAGACGGTCAAAACTCGTTTGAGCCGGTCTGGCCTGGTTTTAGCCTGTCTGGGCCGGTGTGGTTCGGTTTGAGCCGGATTATGCTGGTCAGGTCCAGTATGATCCGGTTTGAGAAGGTCTGGTCCGGTTTGATCCGGTCTAATACGGTCAAAACCGGTTTGAGCCGGTCAGGTCTGTTTTGAGCCGGACAAAACAGTTTCGACCCGGTGTGGTCTGGTTTGAGCCGGACAAATAGGTTTGAGCCGGTTTGGCCCGGTTTTAACCTGTCTGGGCCGGTCTGTTCCTGTTTGATCCGGTTTGAGCCGGTCTGGGCCTGTCTGGTCCGCTTTGATCCGGTGTGAACTGATCTGGTCCGGTTTGATCCGGTGTCATCCTGCCAAAACCGGTTTGAGCCGGTCTGGTCCGGTTAGAAACGGTCAAAACCAGTTCGTGCCCCAGTTTTAGGCGGTCTGGGCCGGTCTGGTCCAGTTTGATCCGGTTTCAGCTGGTCTGGGCCGGTGGAGTCCGGTTTGATCCGGTCCAAACCACTTGGACCTGGTCAAAACCGGTTTGAGCCGGTCTGGTCTGGTTTGAACCGGTCTGGTCTGGTTTGAGCCAGTAAAAACCGGCTCAGGACGGTCAAAACCGGTTTGAGCCAGTCTAGTCTGGTTTGAACGGGTCAAAAACGGTATGTGGCCCAGTTGTAGGGGGTCTGGGCCGGTCTGGTCCGGTTTGATACGATTTTAGCCTGTCTGGGCCTGTCTGATTCGGTTTGATCCAGTCTCATCCGGTCAAAACCGGTTTTAGCCAGTCAAAACCGGTTTCAGTCCGTCTGGTGTGGTTTGATCAGTTCAAAACCGGTTTGAGCCGGTCAAAACCGGTTTGTGGCCCGGTTTTAGCCGATCTGGGCTGGTCTGGTCTGTTTTGTTCTGGTTTCAGCTGATCTGGGCCGGTCGAGTCCGGTTTGATCTGGTCAAAACCACTTTGAGCTGTTCCAAACCGGTTTGAGCCGGTCTGGTCTTTTTTGAGCCAGTCAAAACCGGCTCAGGTCGGTCAAAACCGTTTTGAGCTGGTCTGGTCTGGTTTGAGCCAGTCTGGTCTGGTTTGAGCCAGCCAAAGCCGGCTCAGGTCGGTCAAAAGCGGTTTGCGCCGGTCTGGTCTGGTTTGAACCCGTAAAAACCGGTGTGTGGCCCAGTTTTAGGCGGTCTGGGTCTTTCTGGTCCGGTTTGATCCGATTTTAGCCAGTCTGGGCCGGTCTGATTCGGTTTGATCCGGTCTCATCCGGTCAAAACCGGTTTTAGCTGGTCAAAACCGGTTTCAGACCGTCTGGTGTGGTTTGAGCAGCTCAAAACCGGTTTAAGAAAGTCTGGTCTGGTTTGAGCCGGTCTGGTCTTCTTTGAGCCGGTCAAACCGGTTCGAGCCGGTCAAAAACGGTTTAAGCCAGTTTGGTCTGGTTGAAGCCAGTCAAAACCGATTCGAGCCTGTCTGAGCCGTTCTGGTCTAGTTTGATCCGGTCTAATCAGGTCAAAACCGGTTTGAGCCGGTAAAAACGGGTTTTAGATGGTCTGGAGTGGTTTGAGCCTGTCAAAACCGGATTGAGCCAGTCAAAACCGGTTTGAACAGGTCTGGTCTGGTTTGAGCTAGTCAAAACCGGTTTGAGCCAAACTGGGCTGTTCTGGTCCGGTTTCATCCGGTTTCAGCTGGTCTGGGTTGGTCTAATCCGATTTGATCCGGTCAAAACCGCTTTGAGCCGGTCAAAACAGGTTTGAGCTGGTCTGGTCTGGTTTGAGCCGATTTTTGCCAGTCTGGGCTGGTCTGAATCGGTTTGATCCGGTCTCATCCGTTCAAAACCGGTTTTAGCCGGTCTAAACTGCTTTGAGCCGGTCTGGTCTGGTTTGAGCCGGTTAAAAACGGCTCAGGTCGGTCAAAACCTTTGTGAGCTGATCTGGTCCGGTTTGATCCGGTGTCATCCGGTGAAAATCGGTTTGAGCCGGTCTTTTCCAGTTTGATCCTGTCAAAACCGGTTTGTGGCCCAGTTTTAGGCGGTCTGGGCCGGTCTGATTTGGTTTGATCCGGTCTCATACGGTCAAAGCCGGTTTTAGCCGGTCAAAAGCGGTTTCAGTCTGTCTGTTGTGGTTTGAGCAGGCCAAAACCGGTTTGACCCAGTCTGGTCTGGTTTGAGCTGGTCTGGTCTAGTTTGTGCTGGTCAAAACCGGTTCGAGCCGTTCAAAACCGGTTTGAGCCAGTGAAAACCGGATTGAACCGGTCTGGTCTGGTTTGAGCCGGTCAAAACCGGTTTGAGCCGTTCTGGCCCGGTTTTAGCCGGTCTGGGCCGGTCTGTCCAGTTTGATCCGGTTAGAGCCGATCTGGTCTGGTTTGAGCCGGTCAAAACCGGTTTGAGCCGGTCTTGTCTGGTTTGAGGCGGTCTGGTCTGGTTTGAGCCGGTCAAAATCGGCTCAAGTCGGTCAAAACTGGTTTGAGCCGGCCTGGTCTGTTTTGAACCGGTCAAAACCGGTTTGTGGCCCAGTTTTAGGCGGTCTGGGCCGGTCTGGTCCAGTTTGATCCGATTTTAACCGATCTGGGCCGGTCTGATTCGGTTTGATCTGGTCTCATCCGGTCAAAACCGGTTTTAGCTGGTCAAAACCGGTCTCAGCAGGTCTGGTGTGGTTTGAGAAGGTCAAAACCGGTTTGAGCCAGTCAAAACCGATTTGAGCCGGTCTGTTCTGGTTTGAGACAATCTGGTCTGGTTTGAGCCGGTCCAAACTGTATCGAGCTGGTGAAAACCAGTTTGAGCCGGTATGGTCTCGTTGAATCCAGTCAAAACGGATTCGAGCCAGTCTGCGCTGGTCTGATCCGGTTTGATCCGGTCTAATCAGGTCAAAACCGGTTTGAGGCGGTGAAAACCAGTTTTAACCAGTCTGGAGTGGATTGAGCCGGTCAAAACCGGGTTGAACCAGTCAAAACCGGATTGAGCCAATCAAAACCCGTTTGAGCCGGTCTGGTCTGGTTTGAGCCGGTCAAAACTGGTTTGAGCCGGTCTGGTCTGGTTTGAACCGGTCAAAACCGGTTTGTGGCCCAGTTTTAGGCGGTCTAGGCCAGTCTCGTCCGGTTTGATCCGATTTTAGCCGGTCTGGGCAAGTCTGATTCGGTTTGACCCTGTCTCATCCGGTCAAAACCGGTTCGAACCGGTCAAAACCGGTTTGAGCCTGTTTGGTCTGGTGGAAGCCAGTCAAAACCGATTCGGGCGTGTCTGAGCCGGTCTGGTCCGGTTTGATCCGGTCTAATGAGGTCAAAACCGGTTTGAGCTGGTGAAAACCGGTTTTAGCCGGTCTGGAGTGATTTGAGCCGGTCAAAACCGGTTTGAGCCGGTCAAAACCGGATTGAGACAGTCAAAACCGGTTTGAACCAGTCTGGTCTGGTTTGAGCCGATCTGGCCCGGTTTTAGTCAGTATGGGCCGGTCTGGTCTGGTTTGATCCGGTTTGAGCCGCTCTGGTCTGTATTGAGCCGGTCAAAACCGGTTTGAGCCAGTCTGGTCTGGTTTGAACTGGTCAAAACCGGTGTGTGGCACAGTTTTAGGCGGTCTGGGCCGGTCTAGTCCGGTTTGATCCGATTTTAGCCGGTCTAGGCCGGTCTTATTCGGTTTGATTCGGTCTCATCCGGGCAAAACCGGTTTCAGCCGGTCTGTTGTGGTTTGAGCAGGTCAAAACCAGTTTGATTCGGTCAAAACCGGTTTATGCCAGTCTGGTCTGGTTTGAGCCGGTCAAAACCGGATTGATCCGGTCTGGTCTGGTTGAAGCCAGTCAAAACCGTTTTGAGCCTGTCAAAACCGGTTAGAGCCAGTCTGGTCTGGTTTGAGCCGGGCAAAACCGGTTTGAGCCGGTCTGGTCTGGTTTGAGCCGGTCTGGACTGGTTTGAGCCTCTCAAAACCGGTTTGAGCCGTCAAAACCGGTTTGAGCCGTTCAAAAACGGTTTGATCCGGTCAAAACCATATTGAACCGTTCTGGTCTGTTTTGAGCCGGTCTAAACCAGTTTGAGCCGATCAAAAACGGTTTGAGCCGGTCTGGTCTGGTTTGAGCCGGTCTGGTCTGGTTTGATCCGATTTTAGCCGGTCTGGACCAGTCTGATTCGGTTTGATCCGGTCTCATCCGGTCAAAACTTGTTTGAGCTGGTCAAAACCGGTTTGAGCCCGTTTGTCTGGTTGAAGCCAGTCAAAACAGATTCGAGATTGTCTGAGCTGGTCTGGTCTGGTTTGATCCAGTCTAATCAGGTCAAAACCGGTTTGAGCCGGTGAAAACTGGTTTTAGACGGTCTGGAGTGGTTTTAGCCGGTCAAAACCGGTTTGAGACGGTCAAAACCTGATTGAGCCAGTCAAAACCGGTTTGTACCGTTCTGGTCTGGTTTGAGCCAGTCAATACCGGTTTGAGCCGGTTTGGCCCGGTTTCAACCTGTCTGGGATACTCTGGTTCGGTATGAGCCTGTTTGAGCTGGTTTGTGCTGGTCTGGTCCGGTATGGTACGGTTTGAGGAGGTCTGGCCCGGTTTGATCCGGTCTAATATGGTCAAAACCGGTTTGAGCCGGTCAGGTCTCGTTTGAGCCGGTCAAAACAGGTTGGACCCGTCTGGTCTGGTTTGAGCCGGTCAAAATAGGTTTGAGCCGATTTGGCCATGATTTAGGCGGTCTGGGCTGCTCTGTTCCGGTTTGATCCGGTTTGAGCCGGTCTGGTCTGGTTTGAGCCGGTCAAAACCGGTTTGAGCAGGTCTGGTCTGGTTTGAGCCGGTCTCGTCTGGTTTGAGCCGGTCAAAACCGTCTCAAGTCGGTCAAAACCGGTTTGAGCCGGTCTGGTCTGGTTTGAACCGGTCAAAGCCGGGTTCTGGCCCAGTTTTAGGCAGTCTGGGCCGGTCTGCTGCGGTTTGATCCGATTTTAGCCGGTCTGGGTCGGTCTGATTCGGTTTGATCCGGTCTCATCTGGTCAAAACCGGTTTTAGCCAGTCTGGTGTGGTTTGAGCAGGTCAAAACCGGTTTGAGCCGGTCTGGTCTGGTTTGAACCGGTCTGGTCTGTTTTGAGCCTGTAAAAACCAGTTCGAGCCGGTCAAAACCCGTTTGAGCCTGTGTGCTCTGGTTGAAGCCAGTCAAAACCGATTCGAGCCTGTCTGAGCCGGTCTGCTCCGGTTTGATCCGGTGTAATCAGGTCAACACCGGTTTGAGCCGGTAAAAACCTGTTTTAGCCGGTCTGGAGTGCTTTGAGTCGGTCAAAACCGGTTTGAGCCGGTCAAAACCGGATTGAGCCAGTCAAAACCAGATTGAACCGGTCTGATCTGGTTTGAGCCGGTCAAAACCTGTTTGAGCCGGTCTGGTCTGGTTTGAGCCGGTCTGTTCTGGTTTGAAACGTTCAAAAGCGGTTTGTGGCCCAGTTTTAGGCGGTCTGGGCCGGTCTGGTCCGGTTTGAAATGATTTTAGCCGGTCTGGGCCAGTCTGATTCGGTTTGATTCGGTCTCATCCGGTCAAAACACGTTTGAGCCGGTGAAAACCGGTTTTAGACGGTCTGGAGTGGTTTGAGCCGGTCAAAACCGGTTTGAGCCAGTCAAAACCGGATTGAGCCAGTCAAATCCGGTTTGAACGGGTCTGATCTGGTTTGAGCCGGTCAAAATTGGTTTGAGCCGGTTTGGCCCGGTTTTAGCCTGTCTGGGACAGTCTGGTTCTGTTGGAGCTGGTATGAGCCAGTTTGTGCTGGTCTGGTCCGGTATGATACGGTTTGAGAAGGTCTGGTCCAGTTTGATCCGGTCTAATACGGTCAAAACCGGTTTGAGCCGGTCCGGTCTTGTTTCAGCCGGTCAAAACAGGTTGGACACCCCCTGGTCTGGTTTGAGCCGGTCAAAATAGGTTGGAGCTGGTTTGGCCCGGTTTTAGGCGGTCTGGGCCGGTCTATTCCGGTTTCATCCGGTTTGAGCCGGTCTGGACTGGTTTGAGCTGTTCAAAACCGGATTTAATCGGTCTGGACTGGTTTGAGCTGGTCAAAACCGGTTTGAGCTGGTCAAAACCGGTTTTAGCCTGTCTGGTCTCGTTTGAGCCGGTCTGGTCTGCTTTGAACCGGTGAAAACAGGTTTGTGGAGCAGTTTTAGGTGGTCTGGGCCGGTCTGGTCCAGTTTGATCCGATTTTAGCCCGTCTGGGCTGGTCTGATTCGGTTTGATTCGGTCTCATACGGTCAAAACTGGTTTTAGCCAGTCAAAACCGGTTTCAGCCGGTCTGGTGTGGTTTGAGCTGGTCAAAACCGGTTTGAGCTTGTCTGGTCTGGTTTGAGCCGGTCTGGTCTGCTTTGAGCCGGTCAAAACCGGTTAGAGCCGGTTTGGTCTGGTTGAAGCCAGTCAAAACTAATTCGAGCCTGTCTTAGCCGGTCTGGTCCGGTTTCATCCGGTCTAATCAGGAAAACACCGGTTTGAGCCGGAGAAAACCGGTTTTAGCCGGTCTGGAGTGGTTTTAGCCGGTCTGAGTGATTTCAGCCAGTCAAAACCGGATTGAGCCAGTTAAAACCGGTTTGAACCGGTGTGGTCTGGTTTGAGCCAGTCAAAACCGCTTTGAGCCGGTCTGGCCCTGTTTTAGCCGGTCTGGGCGGGTCTGGTCCGGTTTGATCCGGTTTCAGCCGGTCTGGGCCTGTCTGGTCCGCTTTGATCCGGTGTGAGCTGGTCTGTTCCAGTTTAATCCGGTGTCATCCGGTCAAAACCGGTTTGAGCCGGTATGGTCCAGTTTCAAACGGTAAAAACCGGTTTGTGGCCCCGTTCTAGGCGGTCTCGGCCGGTCTGGTCCGGTTTGATCCGGTTTCAGCTGGTCTGGGCCGGTCGAGTCCGGTTTGATACGGGCAAAACCGCTTTGAGCCGGTCCAAACCGGTATGAGACGGTCTGGCCCGGTTTGATCCGATTTTAGCCGGTCTGGGCCGGTCTGATTCGATGTGATCCGGTGTCATCCGGTCAAAACCGGTTTTAGCCAGTCAAAACCGGTTTCAGCCGGTCTGGTGTGGTTTGAGCAGGTCAAAACCGGATTGAGCCGGTCTGGTCTGGTTTGAGCCGGTCTGGTCTGGTTTGAGCCGATCTGGACTGGTTTGAGTATGTCAAAGTCGGTTTGAGCCGGTCAAAACCGGTTCGAGCCATTCAAAACCGTTTTCAGCCAGTCATAACCGGACTGAACCGGTCTGGTCTGGTTTGAGGCGGTCAAAACCGGTGTGAGCCGGTCTGGTCTTGTTTGAGCCGGTCTGGTCTGGTTGGAACTGGTCAAAACCGGTTTGTGGCCCAGATTTAGGTCGTCTGGTCCGGTCTGGTCCGGTTTGATCCGATTTTAGCCGTTCTGGGCCCGTCTGATTCGGTTTGATCCTGTCTCATCCGGTCAAAACTGGTTTTAGCCGGTCAAAACCGTTTTCATCTGGTATGGTGTGGTTTGAGCAGGTCAAAACTGGTTTGAGACTGTCAAAACCGGTTTGAGCCGGTCAAAACCGGATTGAGCAAGTCAAAACCGGTTTGAACCAATATGGTCTGATATGAGCCGGTTAAAACCGGTTTGAGCCGGTCTGGCACGGTTTTAGCAGGTCTGGGCCGGTCTGGTCCGGTTTGATCCGGTTTCTGCCGGTCTGGACCTGTCTGGTCCACTTTGATCCGGTGTGAATCGTTCTGGTCCGGTTTGATCCGGTGTCATTTGGTCAAAATCGGTTTGAGCCGGTCTGGTCCGTTTGGAACCGGTCAAACCGGTTTGTGGCCCAGTTTTAGGCGGTCTGAGCCGGGCAAGTCCGGTTTGATCCGGTCAAAATCGCTTTGAGCCGGTCAAAACCGGTTTGAGCCGGTCTGGTCTAGTTTGAGCCGGTCTGGTCTGGTTTGAGCCGGTCAAAACCGACTCAGGTCGGTCAAAACCCGTTTGAGCTGGTCTGGTCTGGTTTGAACCGGTCAAAACCGGTTTGTGGCCCAGTTTTAGGCGGTCTGGGTCGTTCTGGTCCGGTTTGATCCGATTTTAGCTGGTCTGGGTCGGTCTGATTCGCTTTCATCCGGTCTCATCCGCTCAAAACCGGTTTTAGCTGGTCAAAACCGGTTTCAGCCTGTCTGGTGTGGTTTGAGTAGGTCAAAAGTGGTTTGAGCCGGTCTGGTCTGGTTTGAGCCGGTCTGGTCTGGTTTGAGCCGGTCAAAACCTGTTCGAGCCGGTCAAAACCGGTTTGAGCTGGTGTAGTCTGGTTGAAGCCAGTCAAAACCGATTAGAGCCTGTCTGAGCCGGTCTGGTCCGATTACATCCAGTCTAATGAGGTCAAAACCGGATTGAGCTGGTCAAAACCGGTCTGAGCTGGTCTGGTCTGGTTTTAGCCGGTCAAACTCGGTTTGAGCCGGTCTGGCCCGGTTTTAGCCGGTCTGGGCCGGTCTGGTCCGGTTTGGTCTGGTTTCAGCCGGTCTGGTCCTGTCCGGTCCGGTTTGACCTAATGTGAGCCAGTCTGGTCCGGTTTAATCGGGTGTTATCCGATCAAAACCGGTTTGAGCCGGTCTGGTCCGGTTTGAGACGGTATGGTCTGGTTTCAGCCGGTCAAAACCGGCTCAGGCTGGTAAAAATCGGTTTGAGCCGGTCTGGTCTGTTTTGAGCCGGTCAAAACCGGTTTGTGGCCCGGTTTTAGCCATTCTGGGCCGGTCTGGTCCGGTTTGACAGGTCTCAGCTGGTCTGTGCCCGTCGGGTCCGGTTTGAGGCGGTCTCATATGGTCAAAACCGGTTTTAGCTGGTCAAAACCGGTTTCAGCAGGTCTGGTGTGGTTTGAGCAGGTCAAAACCCGTTTGAGTCCGTCTGGTCAGGTTTGAGCCAGTCTGGTCTGATATGAGCTGATCTGGACTGGTTTGAGTAAGTCAAAACCGGTTTGAGCCGGTCAAAGCCGGTTCGAGCCGTTCAAAACCGGTTTGGACTGGTCAAAACCGGATGGAACCTGTCTGGTCTGGTTTGATCCGGTCAAAACTGTTTTGAGACGGTCAAAACCGGCTCAGGTCGGTCAAAACCGGTTTGAGCTGGTCTGGTCTGGTTTGAACCGGTCCAAACCGGTTTGTGGCCCAGTTTTAGGCGGTCTGGGCCCTTCTGGTCCGGTTTGATCCGATTTTAGCGGGTCTGGGCCCGTCTGATTCGGTTTGATCCGGTCTCATCCGGTCAAAACCGGTTATAGCCAGTCAAAACCGGTTTCATCCGGTCTGGTGTGGTTTGAGCAGGACAAAACCGGTTTGAGACTGTCAAAACCGGTTTGAGCCGGTCTGGTCTGGTTTTGGCCGGTCTGGTCTGGTATGAGCCGGTCAAAACCGGTTCGAGCCGGTCAAAACTGGTTTGAGCCGGTTTGGTCTGGTTGAAGCCAGTCAAAACCGATTCGAGCCCGTCTGAGCTGGTCTGGTACGGTTGATCCGGTCTAATCAGGTCAAAACCGGTTTGAGCCGGTCAAAACCGGATTGAGCCAGTCAAAACAGGTTTGAAGTGGTGTGGTCTGGTTTGAGCCAGTCAAAACCGATTTTAGCCTGTTTGGCCCGGTTTTAGCCTGTCTGGGAAAGTCTGGTTCGGTTTGAGCCGGTTTGAGCTGGTTTGTTCTCGTCTGGTCCGATATGGTACGGTTTGAGAAGGTCTGCTCCGGTTTGATCCGGTCTAATACGGTCAAAACCGGTATGAGCCCGTCAGGTCTGGTTTGAGCCGTTCAAAACAGGTTGGACCCCGACTGGTCTGGTTTGAGCCGTTCAAAATAGGTTTGAGCCGGTTTGGGCCAGTTTTAGGTAGTCTGGGCCAGTCTGTTCCGGTTTGTTCCGGTTTGAGCCGGTCTGGTCTGGTTTGAACTGCTCACAACCGGTTTGAGCCGGTCTGGTCTGGTTTGAGCCGGTCAAAACCGTCTCAGGTCGGTCAAAACCGGTTTGAGCCGGTCTGGTCTTTTTTGAACCGGTCAAAATCGGTTTGTGGCCCAGTTTTAGGCGGTCTGGGTCGGCCTGGTCCAGGTTGATCCGATTTTAGCTGGTCTGGGCCGGTCTGATTCGGTTTGATCCGGTCTTATCCGGTCAAAAACGGTTTTAGCCGGTCAATACCGGTTTCAGGCGGTCTGGTGGGGTTTGAGCAGGCCAAACCCGTTTGAGCCAGTCAAAACCAGTTTGAGCCGGTCTGGTCTGGTTTGAGCCAGTCTGGTATGGTTTGAGCCGGTCAAAACCGGTTTGAGCCGGTCTGGAGTGGTTTGAGCCGGTCAAAACCGGGTTGCGAAGGTCAAAACCGTATTGAGCTAGTCAAAACTGGTTTGAACCGGTCTTGTCTGGTTTGAGCCGGTCAAAACAGGTTTGAGCCGGTCCGGACCGGTATTATCCGGTCTGGGCCGGTCTGGTACGGTTTGATCCGGTTTCAGTCAGTCTGGGCCTGTCTTGTCCGGTTTGATCCGTTGTGAGCCCGTCTGGTCCGGGTTGATCCGGTGTCATCCGGTCAAACGGCTTTGAGCCGGTCTGGTCCGGTTTGAGCCGGTTTGGCCCGGTTTTAGCCCATCTGGGCCAGTCTGGTTCGGTTTAACCCGGTTTGTGCTGGTCTAGTCTGGGATGATCCGGTTTGAGAAGGTGTGGTCTGGTTTGATCCGGTCTAATACAGTCAAAACCGGTTTTAGCCGGTCAGGTCTGGTTTGAGCCAGTCAAAACAGGTTCGACCCGGTCTGGTCTGGTTTGAGTCGGTCAAAATAGGTTTGAGACGGTTTGGCCGGGTTTTAGGTGGTCTGGGCCGGTCTGTTCCGGTTGGATCCGGTTTCAGCCGGTCTGGTCTGGTTTGAGCCGGTCAAAACCGGTTTAAGCCGATCTGGTCTGGTTTGAGCTGCTCTGGTCTGGTTTCAGCCGGTCAAAACCGGCTCAGGTCGGTCAAAACCGGTTTGAGCCGGTCTGGTCTGGTTTGAACCGGTCAAAACCGGTTTCTCGCCAGTTTTAGGCGGTCTGGGCCGGTTCGCTCCGTGTTGATCCGATTTCAGCCGGTATGGACCGGTCTGATTCTGTTTGACCCGTTCTCATCCGGTGAAAACCGGTTTTAGCCGGACAAAACAGGTTTCCGCCAGTCTGTTGTGGTTTGAGCAGGTCAAAACCGGTTTGAACCGGTCTGGTCTGGTTTGAGCCGGTCTGGTTTGCTTTGAGCCGGTCAAAACCGGTTTGAGCTGGTCAAAACCGGATTGAGCCAGTCAAAACTGGTTGGAATCGTTCAGGACTGGTTTGAGCCAGTCAAAACCTGTTTGAGCCAGTCTGGCCTGGTTTTAGCCGGTCTGGGCCGGTCTGGTCTGGTTTGATCCGGTTTCAGCCTGTCTTGGCCTGTCTAGTATCTTTGATCCGGTGTTAGCCGGTCTGTTCCGGTTTGTTCCGGTGTCATTCGGTCAAAACCGGTTTGAGAAAGGTCTGGTCCTGTTTGAAACGGTCAAAACCAATTTGTTTCCCAATTTTAGGTGGTCTGGGCCGGTCTGGTCCGGTTTGATCCGGTTTCAGCTGGTCTGGGCCGGTCGAGTCCGGATTGATCCGTTCAAAACCACTTTGAGCCGGTCAAAACCGGTTTGAGCCGGTCTGATCTGGTTTGAGCCGGTCAAAACCGGCTCAGGACGGTCAAAACCGGTTTGAGCCGGTCTAGTATGGTTTGAACCGTTCAAAACCGGTTTCTGGCCCAGTTTTAGGCAATCTGTGTCTGTCTGCTCTGGTTTGATCCGATTTTAGCCCGTCTCGGCCGGTCTGATTCGGTTTGATCCGGTCTCATAAGGTCAAAACCGGTTTCAGCCGGTCTGGTGTGGTTTGAGCAGGTCAAAACCGGTTTGAGCCGGTCTGGTCTGGTTGAAGCCAGTCAAAACCGATTCGAGCCTGTCTGAGCAGGTCTAGTCCGCTTTGATCCTGTCTAATCAGGTCAAAACCGGTTTGAGCCGGTGAAAACCTTTTTTAGCCGGTCTGGAATGGTTTGAGCCAGTCAAAACCGGTTTGAGCCGGTCAAAACTGGATTGAGCCAGTCAAAACCGGTTTGAACCAGTCTGGTCTGGTTTCAGAAGGTCAAAACCAGTTTGAGCCGTTCTGGCCTGGTTTTAGCTGGTCTGGGCTGGTCTGGTCCGGTTTGATCCGGTTTCACCTGGTTGGGGCCTGTCTGGTACGCTTTGATCCGATGTGAGCCGGTCTGGTCCGGTTTGATTGGGTGTCATCCGGTCAAAACCGGTTTCAGCCGGTCTGGTCCGGTTTGAACCGGTCAAAACCGGTTGTGGCCCAGTTTTAGGCAGTCTGGGACGGTCTGGTCCGGTTTGATTCGTTTTCAGCTGGTCTGGGCCGGACGAGTGCAGTTTGATCCGGTCAAAACCGGTTTGAGACAGTCAAAACATATTTGAGCCGGTCTGCTCTGGTTTGAGCCGGTCAAACCGGCTCAGGACGGTCAAAACCGGATTGAGCCGGTCTGGTCTGGTTTGAACGCGTCAAAACCAGTTTGTGGCCCAGTTTTAGGAGGTCTAGGCCTGTCTGGTCTGGTTTGATCTGATTTTAGCCGGTCTTGGCCGGTCTGATTCACTTTCATCCGGTCTCATCCGGTCAAAACCGGTTTTAGCCAGTCAAAACCGGTTTTAGCCGGTCTGCTGTGTTTTGAGCAGGTCAAAGCCGGTTTGAGCCGGTCTGGTCTGGTTTGAGCCGGTCTGGACTTGTTTGAGCCGTTAAAAACCTGTGTGAGCCGGTCAAAACCGGTTCGAGCCGTTCAAAAATGGTTTGAGCCCATCAAAACCGGATTGAATCCGGTCTGGTCTGGTTTGAGCCGGTCAAAACCGGTTTGAGCTGGACTGGTCTCGTTTGAGCCAGTCAGGTCTGGTTTGAGCTGGTCAAAACCGGTTAGAGCCATTCAAAACCGGTTTTAGCCGGTCTGGGGTGGTTTGAGCCGGACAAACCTGGAATGAGACAGTCAAAACCGGTTTGAACCGGTCTGGTCTGGTTTGAGCCAGTCAAAACCGGGTTGAGCCGGTCTGGCCCGGTTTTAGCCATTCTGGGCCGGTCTGGTCTGGTTTCATCCGTTTTCAGCCGGTGTGGGCCTGTGTTGTCCGGTTTGATCCGGTGTTAGCCGGTCTGGTCCGGTTTGATCCGGTTTCAGCTTGTCTGGGCCGGTCGAGTCCGGTTTGATCCGGTCAAAACCGCTTTGAGCAAGGCAAAACCGGTTTGAGCCGGTCTGGTCTGGTTTGAGCAGGTCTGGTCTGGTTTGAGCAGGTCAAAACCGGCTCAGGTTGGTCAAAACCGGTTTGAGCCGGTCTGGTCTGGTTTGAACAGGTCAAAACCGGTTTGTGGCTCAGTTTTAGGCGGTCTGGTATGCTCTGGTCCGGTTTGATCCGATTTTAGCCGGTCTGGGCCCCTCTGATTCGGTTTGATCCGGTCTCATCCGGTCACAACAGGTTTTAGCGGGTCAAAACCGGTTTCAGACGGTCTGGTGTGGTTTCAGCAGGTCAAAACCGGATTGAGCCGGTTTGGTCTGGTTTGAGCCGGTCTGGTCTGGTTTGAGCCGGTCAAAACCGGTTTGAGCCGGTTTGGTCTGGTTGAAGCCAGTCAAAACCGATTCGAGCCTGTCTGAGCCATTCTGGTCCGGTTTGATCTGGTCTAATCAGGTCAAAACCGGTTTGAGCAGGTGAAAACCGGTTTTAGCCAGTCTGGAGTGGTTTGAGCCGGTCTGGTCTGCCATGAGCCGGTCAAAACCGGTTTGTGGCCCAGTTTTAGGCGGTCTGGGCCGGTCTGGTCCGATTTGATCCGATTTTAGACGGTCAGGGCCGGTCTGATTCGGTTTGATCTGATCTCATCCGGTCAAAACCGGTTTTAGCTGGTCACACCAGTTTCAGCCCGTCTGGTGTGGTTTGAGCAAGTCAAAACCCATTTGAGCCTGTCTGGTCTGGTTTGAGCCGGTCTGGTCTTGTTTGAGCAGGTCAAAACCGATTCGAGCTCTTCAAAACAGGTTTGAGCCGGTTTGGTCTGGTTGAAACCAGTCAAAACCGATTCGAGCCTGTCTGAGCCGGTCTGGTCTGGTTTGATACGGTCCAATCGGGTCAAATCCGGATTGAGCCGCAGAAAACCGGTTTTAGGCGGTCTGGAGTGGGTTGAGCCGGTCAAAACCGGATTGAGCCAGTCAAAACCGGTTTCACCCGGTCTGGTCTGGTTTGAGCTGGTCAAAACCGGTTTGAGCCGATCTGGCCCGGTTTTAGCCGTTCTGAGCCGGTCTGGTCTGATTTGATCCGGTTTCATCCGGTGTGGGCCTGTCTGGTCCGGTTTGATCCTGTGTGAGCCGGTCTGGTCCGGTTTGAGCCGGCCTGGTCTGGTTTGAGCCGGTCAAAACCGGTTTGAGCCGGTTTGGTCTGGTTTGAGCCGTTCAAAACCGGTTCGTGGAAAGATTTTAGCCAGTCTGGGTTGGTCTGGTCTGGTTTGATCCGGTGTCAACTGGTCTGGGCCGGTCGAATTTGGTTTGATCCAGTCAAAACCGCTTTGAGCCGATCAAAAGCAGTTTGAGCCGGTCTGGTCTGGTTTGAGCCACGCTGGTCTGGTTTGAACCGGTCACAACCGGTTTGTGGCCCAGTTTTAGGCGGTCTGGGCCGGTCTGGGCCGGTTTGATCCGGTTCCAGCTGGTCTGGGCCGGTCGAGTCTGGTTTGATCTGGTCAAAACCACTTTGGGCCGGTTCAAACCGGTTTGAGCTGGTCTGGTCGGGTTTGAACGGGTGAAAACCGGTTTGTGGCCCATTTTTAGGGGGTCTGGGCCGGTCTGATTCGGTTTGATCCGGTCTAATCCGGTCAAAACAGGTTTTAGCCGGTCAAAACCCTTTTCGGCCAGTCTGGTGTAGTTTGAGCAGTTCAAAACCGTTTTGGGCCGGTCAAAACCGGTTTGAGCCGGTCTGGTCTGGTATGAGCCGGTCAAAACCCGTTTGTGGCCCAGTTTTAGCTGGTCTGGGCCGGTCTGGTCTGTTTTTATCCGGTTTCAGCTGGTCTGGGCCGGGCGAGTCCTGTTTGATCCAGTCAAAACCGCTTTGAGCTGGTAAAAACCGCGTTGAGCCGGTCTGGTCTGGTTTGAGACCGTCAAAACTGGTTTGAGCCGGTCAAAATCGGCTCAGGGCGGTCAAAACCGGTTTGAGCCGGTCTGGTCTGGTTTGAACCTGTCAAAACCGGTTTGTGGCCCAGTTTTAGGCGGTCTGGGCCGGTCTGGTCCGGTTTGATCCGATTTTAGCCAGTCTGGGCCGTTCTGATTCGGTTTGATACGGTCTCATCCGGTCAAAACCGGTTTTAGCCGGTCAAAACCGGTTTCAGCCGGTCTGGTGTGGTTTCAGCAGCTCAAAACCGGTTTGAACCAGTCCGGTCTGGTTTTAGCCTGTCTGGGCCGGTCTGGTCCGGTTTGATCCGGTCTAATCAGGTCAAATCCGGTTTGAGCCGGTGAAAAACGGTTTTAGCCGGTCTGGAGTGGTTTGAGCCAGTCTAAACCGGATTGATCCAGTCAAAACCGGTGTGAACTGGTCTGGTCTGGTTTGAGCTGGTCAAAACCGGTTTGAGCCGATCTGGCCCGGTTTTACCCGGTGTGAGTCGGTCTGGTGCGGTTTGAGCCGGTTTCAGCCGGTGTGGGCCTGTCTGGTCCGGTTTGATACGGTGTGAGACGGTCTGGTATGATTTGAGCCGGTCTGGTCTGGTTTGAGCCGGTCAAAACCGTCTCAGTCCAGCCAAAACCGGTTTGAACCGGTCTGGTCTGGTTTGAGCCGTTGAAAACAGGTTTGTGGCCTGGTTTTAGCCTGTCTGGGCCGGTCTGGTCTGGTTTGATCCGGTTTCAGCTGGTCTGGGCCGGTCGAATCCGGTTTGATCCGTTCAAAACCGCTTTGAACCGGTCAAAACCGATTTGAGCCATTCGGGTCTGGTTTGAGCCAGTCTGGTCTGGTTTGAGCCGGTCAAAACCGGTTCGAGCCAGTCAAAACCGGTTTTAGCCGGTCTGGATGGGTTTGAGCCGGACAAACCCGGATTGAGCCAGTCAATACCGGTCTGAACCGGTCTGGTCTGGTTTGAGCCGGTCAAAACCCGTTTGAGCCGGTCTGGTCTGGTTTGAGCAGTTCAAAACTGGTTCGAGCCGGTCAAAACCGGTTTGAGCCGGTTTGGTCTGGTTGAAGCCAGTCAAAACCGATTTGAGCCTGTCTGAGCCGGTCTGCTCCGGTTTGATCCTGTCTAATAAGGTCAACACCGGTTTGAGCTGATGAAAACTGGTTTTAGCCGGTCTGGTGTGGTTTGAGCCGGTCAAAACCGGTTTGAGCCAGTCAAAACCATTTTGTACCAATCTGGTCCGGTTTGAGCCGGTCAAAACCGGTTTGGTCCGGTCTGGCCCGGTTTTAGCCGGTCTAGTCCGGTCTGGTCCGATTTGATCCGGTTACAGGCGGCCTGGGCCTGTCTGGTCCACTTCGATCCCGTGTGAGCCGGTCTAGTCCGGTTTGATCCGGTGTCATCCGGTCAAAACCGGTTTGAGCCGGTCTGGTCTGGTTTGAACTGGTCAAAACCGGTTTGTGTTCCAGTCTTAGGCGGTCTGGGCCGGTCTGGTCCCGTTTGATCCGGTTTCAGCTGGTCTGGTCCGGTCGAATCCGGTTTGATCCGGTCAAAACCGCTTTGAGCCGGTTAAAACCGGTTTGAGCCGGTCTGGTCTGTTTGGAGCCTGTCCAAACCAGCTCAGGACGGTCAAAACCGGTTTGAGCTGGTCTGCTCTGGTTTGAACAGGTCAAAACAGATATGTGGCCCAGTTTTAGGCAGTCTGGGCCAGTCTGGTCCGGTTTGATCCGATTTTAGCCGGTCTTGGCCGGTCTGATTCGGTTTGATCCGGTCTCATCCAGTCAAAACCGGTTTGAGCCGGTCTGGTCTGGTTTGAGCCAGTCCGGTCTGGTTTGAGCCTATCAAAACCGGTTCAAGCCAGTCAAAACCGGTTTTAGCCAGTCTGGAGTGGTTTGAGCCGGACAAACCCAGATTCAGACAGTCAAAACCGGTTTCAACCGGTCTGGTCTGCTTTGAGCTGGTCAAAACCGGTTTAAGCCATTCTGGCCCGGTTTTAGCCGGTCTGGGCCCGTCTAGTCCGGGTTGTTCCGGTTTCAGCTGGTCTGGGCATGTCTTGTCTCGTTTGATCCGGTGTGAGCCGGTCTGGTCCGGTTTGATCCGGTGTCATCCAGTCAAAAGCGGTTTGAGCCGGTCAGGTCTGATTTGAGCCGATCAAAACAAGTTGGACTCCGTCTGGTCTGGTTTGAGCCGGTCAAAATAGGCTGGAGCCGGTTTTGCTCGGTTTTAGGCGGTCTGGGCCGGTCTGATTCGGTTTGATCCAGTCTCATCCGGTCAAAATCGGTTTTAGCCGGTCAAAAATTCTTTCAGCTGGTCTGGTGTGGTTGAGCAGGTCAAAACCGGTTTGAGCTGGTCTGGACTGGTTTGAGCTGGTCTGGTCTGGTTTGCGCCGCTCAAAACAGGTTCGAGTCGGTCAAAACTGGTTTGAGCCAGTTTGGTATGGTTGAAGCCAGTCAAAACCGATTCGAGCCTGTCTGAGCGGGTCTGGACTGGTTTCATCTGGTCTAATCAGGTCAACACCGGTTTGAGCCGGTGAAAAATGGTTTTAGCCAGTCTGGAGTGGCTTGAGCCGATCAAAACCGGATTGAGCCAGTCAAAACCGGTTTGAACCGGTCTGGTCTGGTTTGATCCGGTCAAAACCGGTTTGAGCCGGTCTGGCATGATTTTAGCCGGTCTGGGCCGGTCTGGTCCGGTTTTGTCTGGTTTCAGCCAGTTTGGGCTTGTCTGGTGTGATTGATCTAGTGTGAGCCAGTCTGGTCTGGTTTGTTCGGGTGTCATCCATTCAAAACCGGTTAGAGCTGGTCTGGTCTGGTTTGAGTCGGTCAAAACCGGTTTGAGCCGGTCAGGTCTGGTTTGAGCCGATGAAAACCAGTTTGTGGCCCAGTTTTAGCCGGTCTGGGCCGGTCTGCTCCGGTTTGCTAAGGCTTCAGCTGTTCTGGGGCGGTCGGGTGCGGTTTCACCCGCTTGGAGCCAGTGTGCACCGGTTTTATTGTGTCTCATCCGGTCAATATCGCTTTCAGCCGGTCTGGTCTGATTTGAGCCGGTCAAAACCGGTTTGAGGCGATCTGGTCTGGTTTGAGCCGGTACGGTCTGGTTAGAGCCGGTCTGGTCTGGATTGAACAGGTGAAAACCGGCTCAGGTCGGACAAAACCGGTTTGAGTCGGTCTGGTCTGGTTTGAGCCGTTCGAAGCCGGTTTGTGGCCTGGTTTTAGCCGGTCTGGGCCGTTCTGGTCCGGTTTCATCCGGTTTCAGCTGGTTTGGGCTGGTTTAATCCGGTTTGATCCGGTCAAAACCGCTTTGAGCCGGTCAAAACTGATTTGAGCTGGTCTGGTCTCGTTTGAGCCAATTTTAGCTGGTCTGGGCCGGTCTGATTCGGTTTGATCCGGTCTCATCCGGTCAACACCGGTTTTAGCCGGTCAAAACTGATTTCAGCCGGTCTGGAGTGGTTTGAGCAGGTCAAACCCGGTTTGAGCCAGTCAAAACCGGTTTGAGCCGGTCTGGTCTGGTTTGAGCCAGTCTGGTATCGTTTGAGCAGTTCCAAACCGGTTCGAGCCTGTCAAAACACGTTTTAGCCGGTCTGGAGTTGTTTGAGCTGGACAAACCCGGATTGAGACAGTCAAAACCGGTTTGAACCGGTCTGGTCTGGTTTGAGCCAGTCAAAACTGGTTTGAGCCGGTATGGCCCGGTTTTACCCGGTCTGGGCCGATCTGGTCTGGTTTAATCCGGTTTCAGCTGGTCTGGGCCTGTCTTGTCCGGTTTTATCCGGTGTGAGCCGGTCTGGTCCGGTTTGATCCGGGGTCATCCGGTCAAAACCGGTTTGAGCTGGTCTGGTCCGGTTTGGTCTGGTTTCAGCCGTTCTGGGCCTGTCTGGTCCGGTTTGATCTGGTGTGAGCCAGTCTGTTCCGGTTTGATCGGGTGTCATCCGGTCAAAACCGGTTTGAGCCGGTCTGGTCCTTTTTGAGCCGGTCTGGTCTGGTTTGAGCCGGTCAAAACCGGCTCAGGCTGGACAAAACCGGTTTGAGCCCGTCTAGTCTGGTTTGAGCTGGTCAAAACCGGTTTGTGGCCCGGTTTTAGCCGGTCTGTGCCGGTCTAGTCCGGTTTGACCGGTTTCAGCTGGTCTCGGCCGGTCGGGTCCGGTTTGATGCGGTCAAAACCGCTTTGAGCCGGTGAAAACAGGTTTGAGCTGGTCTCGTCTGGTTTGAGCCGGTCTGGTCTGGTTTGAGCCGGTCAAATCCGGCCCAGGTCGGTCAAAACCGGTTTGAGCCGGTCTGGTCTGGTTTGAACCGGTCAAAACCGGTTTGTGGCCCAGTTTTAGGCGGTCTGGGCCGGTCTGGTCCGGTTTGATCCGATTTTAACGGGTCTGGGCAGGTCTGATTCGGTTTGAACCGGTCTCATCCGGTCAAAACCGGTTTTAGCCGGTCAAAACCGGTTTCAGCTGGTCTGGTGTGGTTTGAGAAGGTCAAAACGGGTTTGAGCCGCTCTGGTTGGTTTGAGCCGGTCTGGTCTGGATTAAGCCAGTCAAAACTGTATCGAGCCCGTGAAAACCAGTTTGAGCCAGTTTGATCTGTTTAAAGCCAGTCAAAACCGTTTCGATCCTGTCTGAGTTGGTCTGATCTGGTTTGATCCGGTCGAATCAGGTCAAAACTGGTTTGAGACAGTGAAAATCGGTTTTAGCCGGTCTGCCGTGGTTTGAGCCGGTCAAAACCGGTTTGAGTCGGTCAAAACCGGATTGAGCCCGTCAAAACCGGTTTGAACCGGTCTGGTCTGGATTGAGCTGGTCACAACCGGTTTGAGCCGGTCTGGCCCGGTTTTAGCCTGTCCCAGCCGGTCTCAACCGGTTTGATTCGGTTTGTGCCGGTCTGGTCTGGTTTGAGCCGGTCAAAACAGGTTTGAGCCGGTCTGGTCTGGTTTGAGCCAGTCAAAACCGATTTGAGCCGGTCTGGTCTGGTTTGAACCTTTCAAAACCGGTTTGTGGCCCAGTTTTACGTGGTCTGGGCCGATCTGTACCGGTTTGATCCGATTTTAGCCGGTCTGGGCCGCTCTGATTCGCTTTCATCCAGGCTCATCCGGTCAAAACTGGTTTCAGTCGGTCTGGTGTGGTTTGAGCAGGTCAAAACCGGTTTGAGCCGGTCAAAACCGGTTTCAGACGGTCTGGTCTGGTTTGAGCCGGTCTGGTCTGGTTTGAGCTGGTCAAAACCGGTTTGAGCCCGTTTGGTCTGGTTGAAGCCAGTCAAAACCGATTCAAGCCAGTCTGAGCCGGTCTGGTCCGGTTTGATCCGGTCTAATCAGGTCAAAACCGGTTTGAGCTGGTGAAACCGGTTATAGACGGTCTGGAGTGGTTTGAGCCGGTCAAAACCGGTTTGAGCCGGTCAAAACCGGATTGAGCCAGTCAAAACCGGTTTGAGCCGGTCTGGCCCGGTTTTAGCCTGTCCCAGCCGGTCTGGTCCGGTTTGATTCGGTTATTTTCCGGTCTGGTCTGGTTTGAGCCGGTCAAAACTGGTGTGAGCCGGTCTGGTCTGGTTTGAGCCTGTCAAAACCGATTTGAGCCGGTCTGGTCTGGTTTGAACCAGTCAAAACCGGTTTGTGGCCCAGTTTTACGCGGTCTAGGCCGATCTGGTCCGGTTTTATCCGATTTTAGCCGGTCTGGGCCGGTCTTATTCGGTTTGATCCTGTCTCATCCGGTCAAAACCGGTTTCGGCCGGTCTGGTGTGGTTTGAGCAGGTCAAAACCGGTTTGAGCCGGTCAAAACCGGTTTGTGACCCGGTTTTAGCCATTCTGGGCCGGCCTGGTCCAGTTTGATTCGGTTTCAGCAGGTCAAGGCCGGTCGAGTCCGGTTTGATCCGGTCAAAATCGCTTTGAGCAGTTCAAAACCGGTTTGAGCCAGTCCGGTCTGGTTTGAGCCGGTCTGGTCTGGTTTGAGCCAGTCAAAACCGGCTCAGGTCGGGCAAAACCCGTTTGAGCCGGTTTGGTCTGGTTTCAACAGGGCAAATCCGGTTTGTGGCCTCGTTTTAGGCGGTCTGGGCGGGTCTGGTCCGGTTTGATCTGATTTTAACTGGTCAGGGCCGATCTGATTCGGTTTGATCCGGTCTCCTCCAGTCGAAACCGTTTTTAGCCGGTCAAAACCGGTTTGAGCTCGTGAAAACCGGATTGAGCCAGTCAAAACCGGTTTGAACCTGTCTGGTCTGGTTTTAGCCGGTCTGGGCCGGTCTGGTCCGGTTTGATCCGGTTTCAGTTGGTGTGGGCAAGTCTGGTCCGCTTTGATCCGGTGTGAGCTGGTCTGTTGCGGGTTGATCCAGTGTTATCCGTTCAAAACCGGTTTGAGCCGGTCTGGTCCGGTTTGAACCGGTCAAAACCGGTTTGTTGCCCAGTTTTAGGCGGTCTGGGCCGGTCTGGTCCGGTGTGGTCTGGTTTCCGGCGGTCTAGGCCTGTCTGGTCCGGTTTGATCTGGTGTGAGCCACTCTGTTCCGATTTGATCGGGTGTCATCCGGTCAAAACCGTTTTGAGCCGGTCTGGTCCGGTTTGTGCCGGTCTGGTCTGGTTTGAGCCGGTCAAAACCGGTTTGAGCCTGTCTGGTCTGGTTTGAGCCAGTCTGATCTGGTTTGAAGCCGTCAAAACAGGCTCAGGACGGTCAAAACCGCTTTGAGCCGGTCTGGTCTGGTTTGAACCGGTCTAAACCGGTTTGTGGCCCAGTTTTAGGCAGTCTAGGCTGGTCTGGTCCGGTTTCATCCGATTTTAGCCGGTCAGGGCCGGTCTGATTCGGTTTGATCCGGTCTCATCCCGTCAAAACCGGTTTTAGCCGGACGAAACCGGGTTCAGCCAGTCAGGTGTGGTTTGAACCGGTCAAAACCGGTTTGTGGCCCGGTTTTAGCCAGTCTGTGCCGGTCTGGTTCCGTTTGATCCGGTTTCAGCTGGTCTGGGCCAGTCGAGTCCGGTTTGATCCGGTCAAAACCGCTTTGAGCCGGTCTGGTCTGGTTAGAGCCGGTGTGGTCTGGTTTGAGAAGGTCAATACCGGCTCACGTCGGTCAAAACGGGTTTGATCCGGTCTGGTCTGGTTTGAGCCGGTCAAAACAGGTTTGAGCCGCTCAAAACCGGCTCAGGTCGGTCAAAACCGGTTTCAGCTTGTCTGGTGTTGTTTGAACCGGTCAAAACCGGTTTGTTGCTCAGGTTTAGGCGGTCTGGGGCGGTCTGGCCCGGTTTTTTCGATTTTAGCCGATCTGGGCCCGTCTGATTCGGTTTGATCCGGTCTCATCCGGGCAAAACCTGTTTTAGCCGTCAAAACCGGTTTCAGCCGCTCTGGTGTGGTTTGAGGAGGTCAAAACCGGTTTGAGCCGGTCTGGTCTGGTTTCAGCCGGTCTGGTCTGGTTTCAGCCGGTCTGGACTGGTTTGAGTATGTCAAAACCGGTTTGTGCCTGTCAAAACCGGTTTGAGCCGGTCAAAACCGGTTTGAACTGGTCTAGTCTGGTTTGAGACATTCTGGTCTGGTTTGAACCGGTCAAAACCGGTTTTTGGCCCAGATTTAGGTGGTCTGGGCCGGTCTGTTCCGGTTTGATCCGATTTTAGCCGGTCTGGGCCCCTCTGATTTGGTTTGATCTGGTAGCATCCCGTCAAAACTGGTTTTAGCCGGTCAAAACCGGTTTCATCCGGTCTGGTGTGGTTTGAGCAGGTCAAAACCGGTTTGAGACTGTCAAAACCGGTTTGAGCCGGTCTTGTCTGGTTTGGGCCAGTCTGGTCTGGTTTGATCCGGTCAACACAGGTTCGAGCCGGTCAAAACCGTTTTGAGCCGGTTTGGTCTCATTGAAGCCATTCAAAACTGATTCGAGCCTATCTGAGCTGGTCTGGTACGGTTTGATCCGGTCTAATCAGGTCAAAACCGGTTTGAGCTGGTGAAAACCGGTTTTAGACGGTCTGGAGTGGTTTAAGACGGTCAAAACCGGTTTGAGCCAGTCAAAACCGGATTGAGACAGTCAAAACCGATTTGAACCAGTCTGGTCTGGTTTGAGCCGTTCAAAACCGGTTTGAGCCGGTTTGTCCCAGTTTTAGCCTTTATGGGAAAGTCTGGTTCGGTTTGAGCCAGTTTGAGCCGGTTTGTGCTCGTCTGGTCCGGTATGATACGGTTTGAGAAGGTCTGGTGGGGTTTGATCCGGTGTAATACGGTCAAAACCGGTTTGAGCCGGTCAGGTCTGGTTTGAGCCGGTCAAAACAGGTTGGACCCCGTCTAGTCTGGTTTGAGCTGGTCAAAATAGGTTTGAGCCGGTTTGGCCCTGTTTTAGTTAGTCTGGGCCGTTCTGTTCCGGTTTGATGCGGTTTGAGCCGGTCTGGTCTGGTTTGAGCCGGTCCAAACCGGTTCAGTCCAGTCAAAACTGGTTTGAGTCGGTCTGGTCTGGTTTGAGCCATTCAAAACCGGATTGTGGCCTGGTTATAGCCGGTCTGGGCCGATCTGGTCCGGTTTGATCCGGTTTCAGCTGTTCTGGGCCTGTCGAATCCGGTTTGATCCGGTCAAAACCGCTTTGAGCCGGTCAAAACCGGTTTGAGCCGGTCCGGTCTGGTTTGAGCCAGTCTGGTCTGGTTTGAGCCGGCCAAAACCAGCTCAGGTCGGTCAAAACCGGTTTGAGCCGGTCTGGTCTGGTATGAACCGGTCAAAACCGGATTCTGGCCCAGTTTTAGGCGGTCTGGGCCGGCCTAGTCCTGTTTGATCCGATTTTAGCCGGTCTGGGCTGGTCTGATTCGATTTGATCCGGTCTAATCCGGTCAAAACCGGTTTTAGCCGGTCAAAACCGGTTTCAGCTGGTCTGGTGTGGTTTGAGCAGGTCAAAAACGGTTTGAGACAGTCAAAACAAGTTTGATCCGGTGTGGTCTGGTTTCAGCCTGTCTGGTCTGTTTTGAGCGGGTCAAAACCGGTTTTAGTCGGTCTGGATGGTTTTGAGCCGGAAAAAACCGGATTGAGCCAGTCAAAACCGATCTGAACTGGTCTGGTCTGGTTTGAGCCGGTCAAAACATGTTTGAGCCGGTCTGCTCCGGTTTTAGCCGGTCTAGGCCGGTCTGGTGCGGTTTGATCCAGTTTCAGCCGGTCTGGGCCTGACTTGTCCGGTTTGATCCGGTGTGAGCCAGTCTGCTCCGGATTCATCCGGTGTCATCCGGTCAAAACCGGTTTGAGCTGGTCTGGCCTGCTTTGAACCGGTCAAAACCAGTTTGTGGCCCACTTTTAGGCGATCTAGGCCGGTCTGGTCCGGTTTGATCCGGTCTCAGCTGATCTGGGCCGGTCGAGTCCGGTTTGATTCGGTCAAAACCGCTTTGAGCCGGTCAAAACCGGTTTGAGCCGGTCTGCTCTGGTTTGAGCCGGTCTGGTCTGGTTTGACCTGGTCAAAACCGGCTCAGGTCGGTCAAAACCGGTTTCAGCTGGTCTGGTCTGGTTTGAACAGGTCAAAACCGGTTTGAGGCCCAGTTTCAGGCAATCTAGGCCGGCCTGGTCCAGTTTAATCCGATTTTAGCTGGTCTGGGCCAGTCTGATTCGGTTTGATCCGGTCTCATCCGGTCAAACCGGTTTTAGCCGGTCAAAACCGGTGTCAGCCGGTCTAGTGTGGTTTGAGCCGTTCAAAACCGGTTTCAGCCAGTCAAGCCCGGTTTTAGCCGTTTTGGGCCGGTCTGGTCCGGTTTGATCTGGTTTCAGCCGGTCTGGGCCGGTCTGGTCCGCTTTGATCCGGTGTGAGCCGGTCAGGTCCGGTTTCATCCGGTGTCATCTGGTCAAAACCGGTTTGAGCCGGTTTGGTTCGGTTTGAAAGGGTCAAAACCGGTTTGTGGCCCAGTTTTAGGCAGTCTGGCCTGGTCTCGTCCGGTTTGACCCTGTTTCAGGTGGTGTGGGCCGGTCGAGTCCGGTTATATCCGGTCAAAACCGCTTTGAGCCGGTCCAAACCGGTTTGCGGCGGTCTGGTCTGGTTTGAGCCGTTCTGGTCTGGTTTGAGCCGGTCAAAACCGGTTTGTGGCCCAGTTTTAGGCAATCTGGTCTGGTCTGGTCCGGTTTGATCTGATTTTAGCCGGTCAGGGCCAGTCTGATTTGGTTTGATCCGGTCTCTTCCGGTCAAAACCTTTTTTAGCTGGTCAAAACCGGTTTCACGCGGTCTGGTGTGGTTTGAGCAGGTCAAAACCGGTTTGAGCCGGTCAAAACCGGATTGAGCTGGTCTGATCTGCTTGGAGCCTTTCAAAACTGGTTTGTGGCCCGGTTTTAGCCGGTCTGGGCCAGTCTGGTCCGGTTTGATCCGGTTTCAGCTGTTCTTGGCCAGTCGAGTCTGGTATGATCCGGTCAAAACCTCTTTGAGCCGGTCAAAACCGGTTTGAGCCTGTCTGACCCGGTTTTAGCCGTTTTGGGCCGGTCTGGTCCGGTTTGATCTGGTTTCAGCCGGTCTGGGTCTGTCTGGTCCGCTTTGATCCGGTGTGAGCCGGTAAGGTCCAGTTTCATCCGGTGTCATCCGGTCAAAACCGGTTTGAGACGGTCTGGTCAGGTTTGAAACGGTCAAAACCGGTTTGTGGCCCAGTTTTAGGCGGTCTGGCACGGTCTGGTCCGGTTTGATCCTGTTTCAGGTGGTGTGGGCCGGTCTAGTCTGGTTTGAACCGGTCAAAACCGGTTTGTGGCTCAGTTTTAGGCAATCTGGGCTGGTCTGATTCGGTTTGATCCGGTCTCTTCCGGTCAAAACCGGTTTTAGCCGGTCAAAACGGGATTGAACCGTCTGGTTTGGTTTGAGACGGTCAAAACTGGTTTGATCCGGTCAAAACCGGTTTGAGCCGGTCTGGTCTGGTTTGAGCCGGTCAAAACTGTTTCAGGTCGGTCAAAACCGGTTTGAGCCCGTCTGGCCTGGTTTGAACCGGTCAAAACCGGTTTGTGGCCCAGTTTTAGGCGGTCTGGGCCGGTCTGGCCCGGTTTGATCCGATTTTAGCCGGTCTGGGCCGGTCTGATTCGGTTTGATCCGGTCTCATCTGGGCAAACCTGTTTTAGCCGTCAAAACCGGTTTCAGCAGGTCTGGTGTGTTTTGAGCAGGTCAAAACCGGTTTGAGCCGGTCTGGTCTGGTTTGAGCTGGTCTAGCCCGGTTTTAGCCGCTCGTAGCCGGTCTAGTCCGTGTGATCCGGTTTCAGCCGGTCTGGGCCTGTCTGGTCCGGTTTGATCCGGTGTGAGCCAGTATTGTCCGGTTTGAGCCAGTCTAGTCTGTTTTGAGCCGGTCAAAACCGGCTTAGGCCAGTAAAAACCGGTTTGAGCCGGTCTGAACTGGTTTCAACCGTTGACAACCGGTTTGTGGCCTGGTTTTAGCCGGTCTGTGCCGGTCTGGTCCGTTTGGATCCGGTTTCAGCTGGTCTGGGCCGGTCGAATCCGGTTTGATCCGGTCAAAACCGGTTTGAGTCGGTCTGGTCTGGTTTCAGCCGGTCTGTTCTGGTTTGAGCCGGTCAAAACCGTCTCAGGTCGGTCAAAACCGTTTTGAGCCGGTCTGGTCTGGCTTCAAGCGGTCAAAGCCGGTTTGTGGCCCAGTTTTAGGCGTTCTGGGCCGGTCTACTCCAGCTTGATGCGATTTTAGCCGGTCTGGGCTGCTCTGATTCGGTTGGATCCGGTCTCATATGGTCAATACCGGTTTTAGCCGGTCAAAACCGGTTTCAGCCCGTCTGGTGTGGTTTGAGCAGGTCAAAACCGGTTTGAGCCGGTCTGGTCTGGTTTGAGCCGGTCTGGTCTGGTTTGAGCAGGTCAGAACCGGTTTGAGCCGTTCTGGCCAGGTTTTAGCTCGTCTTGGTCGGTCTGGTCCGGTTTGATCAGGTGTCATCCGGTCAAAACCGGTTTGAGCCGGTCTGGTCCGGTTTCAACCGGTCAAAACCGGTTTGTGGCCCAGTTTTAGGCGGTCTGGGCCGGTCTGGTCCGGCTTGCTATGATTTCAGCTGGTCTAGGCTGGTGGAGTATGGTGTGATCCGGGCAAAACCGATTTGAGCCGGTCCAAACAGGTTTGAGCCGGTCTGGTCTGGTTTCAGCTGGTCTGGTCTGGTTTGAGCCCGTCAAAACCGGCTCAGGATGGTCAAAACCGGTTTGAGCCGGTCTGGTCTGGTTTGAACCGGTCAAAACCGGTTTGTGGCCCAGTTTTAGGCGGTCTGGGCCGGTCTGGTCCGGTTTGATCCGATTTTAGCTGGTTAGGGCCGGTCCGATTAGGTTTGATCCGGTCTCATCCCGTCAAAACCCGTTTTAGCCGTTCAAAATCGGTTTCAGCCGGTCTGGTGTGGTTTGAGCAGGTCAAAACCGGATTGAGCCGGTCAAAACCGTTTTGAGCTGGTCTGGTCCGGTTTGAGCCGGTCAAAACCGGTTTGTGGCCCGGTTTTAGCCTGTCTGGACCGGTTTGGTCCGGTTTGATCTGGTTTCAGCTGGTCTGTGCCAGTCGAGTCCGGTTTGATCCGGTCAAAAACGCTTTGAGCCGGTCAAAACCGGTTTGAGCCGGTCTGGTCTGGTTTGAGCCGGTGTGGTCTGGTTTGAGCCGGTCAAAACCGGCTCAGGTCGGTTAAAACCGGTTTAAGCCAGTTTGGTCTGGTTGAAGCCAGTCAAAACCGATTCGAGCCTGTCTGAGCCGGTCTGGTCCGGTTTCATCCGGTCTAATCAGGTCAACACCGGTTTGAGCCGGTGAAAACCGGTTTTAGCCGGTCTGGAGTGGTTTGAGCCGGTCAAAACCGGTTTGAGACGGTCATAACCAGATTGAGCCAGTCAAAACCGGTTTGTACCGGTCTGGTCTGGTTTGAGACGGTCAAAACCGTTTTGAGCCGGTCTGGGCCGGTCTGATCCGGTTTGATCCGGTGTCAGCCGGTCTGGGCCTGTCATGTCTGCTTTTATCTGGTGTGAGCCGCTCTGGTCTGGTGTGATCGTGTGTCATCCGGTCAAAACCTGTTTGAGCCGGTCTGGTCCGGTTTGAGCCAGTCTGGTCTGATTTGAGCCGGTCAAAACCGGCTCAGACCGGTCAAAACCGGTTTGAGCCGGTCTGGTCTGGTTTGAGCCGGTCAAATACCAGTTTGTGGCCCGGTTTTAGCCGGTCTGGGCCAGTCTAGTCCGGTTTGACCGGTTTCAGATGATCTGGGCCGGTCGGGTCCGGTATGATGCGGTCAAAACTGCTTTGATCCGGTCAAAACTGGTTTTAGCCGGTCAAAACCGGTTTCAGCCAGTCTGGTGTGGTTTGAGCAGGTCAAAACGGGTTTGAGTCGGTCAAAACCGGTTTGAGCCGGTCTGGTCTGGTTTGAGCTGGTCTGGTCTGGTTTGAACCGGTCAAAACCGTATCGAGCCGGTGAAAACCGGTTTGAGCCAGTTTGGTCTGGTTAAAGCCAGTCAAAACCGATTCGAGCCTGTCTGAGCTGGTCTGGTCTGGTTTGATCCGGTCTAATCACGTCAAAACCGGTTTGAGCCGGTTAAAACCGGTTTTAGTTGGTCTGGAGTGGCTTGAGCCCGTCAAAACCGGTTTGAGCAAGTCAATACTGGCTTGAGACAGTCAATAACGGTTTGAACCGGCCTGGTCTGGTTTGAGCCGGTCAAAACCGGTTTGAATTGGTCTGGCCGGTTTTAGCCGGTCTGGGCAGGTTTGGTCCGGTTTGATCCGGTTTGAGCCGGTCTGGTCTGGTTTGAGCCGTTCAAAACCGGTTTGAGCCGGTTTGGCCCAGTTTTAGCCTGTCTGGGAACGTCTGGTTCGGTTTGAGCCGGTTTGAGCCGGTTTGTGCTCGTCTGGTCCGGTATGACACGGTTAGAGAAGGTCTGGCCCGGTTTGATCCGGTGTAATACGGTCAATACCGGTTTGAGCCGGTCAGGTCTGGTTCGAGCCGGTCAAAACAGGTTGGACCCCGTCTGTTCTGGTTTGAGCCGGTCAAAATAGGTTTGAGCCGGTTTGGCCCGGTTTTAGTTAGTCTGGGCCGGTCTGTTCCGGTTTCATCCGGTTTGAGCCGGTCTGGTTTGGTTTGAGCCGATCAAAACCGGTTCAGTCCAGTCAAAACCGGTTTGAGCCGGTCTGGTCTGGTTTGAGCCGTTCAAAACCGGATTGTGGACTGGTTATAGCCGGTCTGGGCCGGTCTGGTCCGGTTTGATCCGGTTTCAGCTGGTCTGGGGCGGTGGAATCCGGTTTGATCCGGTCAAAACCGCTTTGAGCCGGTCAAAACTGGTTTGAGCCGATCCGGTCTGTTTTGAGCCGTTCTGGTCTGTTTTGAGTCGGCCAAAACCGGCTCAGGTCGGTCAAAACCGGTTTGAGACGGTCTGGTCTGGTATGAACCGGTCAAAACCGGATTCTGGCCCAGTTTTAGGCGGTCTGGGCCGGCCTGGTCCTGTTTGATCCGATTTTAGCCAGTCTGGGCCGGTCTGATTCGTTTTGATCCGGTCTCATCTGGTCAAAACCGGTTATAGCCGGTCAAAACCGGTTTCAGCCGGTCTGTTGTGGTTTGAGCTGGTCAAAACCGGTTTTAGCCGGTCTGGAGGGGTTTCAGCCGGAAAAACCCGGATTGAGCCAGTCAAAACCGGTCTGAACTGGTCTGGTCTGGTTTGAGCCGGTCAAAACAGGTTTGAGCCGGTCTGCCCCGGTTTTAGCCGGTCTGGGACGGTCTGGTCTGGTTTGATCCGGTTTCAGCCGGTCTGGGCCTGACTTGTCCGGTTTGATCCGGTGTGAGCCGGTCTGCTCCGGATTCATCTGGTGTCTTCTGGTCAAAACCGGTTTGATCCGGTCTGGCCTGCTTTGAACCGGTCGAAACCAGTTTATGGCCCAGTTTGAGGTGGTCTGGGCCGGTCTGGTCCCGTTTGATCTGGTTTCATCTGGTCTTGGCCGGTCGAGTCCGGTTTGATCCTGTCAAAACCGCTTTGAGCTGGTCAAAACCGGTTTGAGCCGGTCTGGTCTGGTTTGAACCACTCTGGTCTGGTTTGAGCCGATCAAAACCGTCTCAGGTCGGTCAAAACCGGTTTGAGCAGGTCTGGTCTGGTTTTAAGCGGCCAAAGCCGGTTTGTGGCCCAGTTTTAGGAGATCTGGGCTGGTCTGGTCCAGTTTGATCCGGTTTTAGCCGGTCTGGGCCGGTCTGATTCGCTTTGATCCGGTCTCATGTGGTCAAAACCGGTTTTAGCCGATCAAAACCGGTTTCAGCCTGTCTGGTGTGGTTTGAGCAGGTCAAAACCAGTTTGAGCCGGTCTGGTCTTGTTTTAGCCGGTCTGATCTGGTTTGAGCAGGTCAAAACAGGTTTCAGCCGGTCTGGCCAGGTTTTAGTTCGTCTTGGCCGGTCTGGCCCGGTGTGATCCTGTTTCAGCTGGTCTGGGCCTGTCTGGTACGATTTGATACGGAGTGAGCCGGTCTGGTCCAGTTTGATCAGGTGTCATCCGGTCAAAACCGGTTTGAGCCGGTCTGGTCGGGTTTGAGCTGGTGTGGTCTGGCTTGAGCCGGTCAAAACCGGCTCAGGTCGGTCAAAACTGGTTTAAGCCGGTTTGGTCTGGTTGAAGCCAGTCAAAACGGATTCGAGCCTGTCTGAGCCGGTCTGGTCCGGTTTCATCCAGTCTAATCAGATCAAAACCGGTTTGAGCCGGTGAAAAACGGTTTTAGCCAGTCTGGAGTGGTTTGAGCTGGTCAAAACCGGTTTGAGCCGGTCTGGCCAGGTTTTAGCTCGTCTTGGCCGGTCTGGTCCGGTTTGTTCCGGTTTCAGCCGGTCTGGGCCTGTCTAGTCCACTTTGATCCGGTGTGAGCCGGTGGGGTCCGGTTTGATCAGGTGTCATCCGGTCAAAACCGGTTTGGTCCGGTTTGAACCGGTCAGAACCGGTTTGTGGCCCAGTTTTAGGCGGTCTGGGCCGGTCAGGTCCGGCATCATCCGGTTTCAGCTGGTCTGGGCCGCTCGAGTCACATTTGATCCGGGCAAAACCGATTTGAGCCGGTCCAAACCGGTTTGAGCCGGTCTGGTCTGGTTTGAGCCTTTCTGGTCTGGTTTGAGCCCGTTAAAACTGGCTCAGGACGGTCAAAACCGGTTTGAGCCGGTCTGGTGTGGTTTGAACCGCTCAAAACTGGTTTGTGGCCCAGTTTTAGGCAGTCTGGTCCAGTCTGGTCCGGTTTGATCCGATTTTAGCCGGTCAGGGCCGGTCTGATTCGGATTGATCCGGTCTCATCCCGTCAAAACCGGCTCAGGTCAGTCAAAACCGGTTTAAGCCTGTTTGGTTTGGTTGAAGCCAGTCAAAACCGATTCGAGCCTGTCTGAGCCGGTCTGGTCTGTTTTCATCCGGTCTAATCAGGTCAACACCGGTTTGAGCCGGTGAAAACCGGTTTTAGCCCGTCTGGAGTGGTTTGAGCCGGTCACAACCGGATTGAGCGAGTCAAAACTGGTTTGTACCAGTCTGGTCTGGTTTGAGCTGGTCAAAACCGGCTTGACCCGGTCTGGCCCGGTTTTAGCCGGTCTGGGCCGGTCTGGTCCGGTTTGATCCGGTTTCAGCCGGTCTTGGCCTGCCTGGTCCGCTTTGATCCGGTGTGATCCATTCTGGTCCGGTTTGATTGGGTGTCATCCGGTCAAAACCGATTTGAGACAGTCTTGTCCGGTTTGAGCCTGTCTGGTCTGTATTGAGCCGGTCAAAACCGGTTTGTGGCCCAGTATTAGCCGGTCTGGTCCGGTCTAGTCCGGTTTGACCGGTTTCAGATGGTCTGGGCCGGACGGATCCGGTATGATGCGGTCAAAACCGCTTTGAGCTGGTCAAAACTGGTTTTAGCCGGTCAAAACCGGTTTCAGCCGGTCTGGTGTGGTTTGAGCAGGTCAAAACGGGTTTGAGCCGGTCAAAACCGGTTTCTTCCGGTCTGCTGTGGTTTGACCTGGTCAAAACCGGTTTGAGCCGGTCTGGTCTGGTTTGAGCCGGTCAAAACCGGTTTGTGGCCCGGTTTTAGCCAGTCTGGGCTGGTCTGGTCCAGTTTGTTTCGGTTTCAGCTGGTCTGTGCCAGTCGAGTCCGGTTTGAACCGCTCAAAACCGCTTTGAGCCGGTCAAAACCCGTTTGAGCCGGTCTGGTCTGTTTTGAGCCGGTGTGGTCTGGTTTGAGCCGTTCAAAACCGGCTCAGGTTGATCAAAACTGGTTTGAGCCGGTGTGGTCTGGTTTGAAAAGGTCAATACCGGTTTGTGGCCCAGTTTTAGGCGGTCTGGGCCGGTCTGCTGTGGTTTGATCCGATTTTAGCCGGTCTGGGTCAGTATGATTCGGTTTGATCCGGTCTCATCCGTTCAAAACCGGTTTTAGCTGGTCAAAACCGGTTTCAGCCGGTCTGGTGTGGTTTGAGCAGGTCAAAACCGGTTTCAGCCGGTCTGGTCTGGTTTGAGGCGGTCTGGTCTGGTTTGAGCCGGTCACAACTGGTTCGAGCCGGTCAAAACCGGTTTAAGCCGGATTGGTCTGGTTGAAGCCAGTCAAAACCGATTCGAGCCTGTCTGAGCCAGTCTGGTCCGGTTTCATCCGGTCTAATCAGGTCAACACCGGTTTGAGCCAGTGAAAACCGGTTTTAGCCGGTCTGGACTGGTTTGCGCCTGTCAAAACCGGTTTGAGCCGTTCAAAACCGGATTGAGCCAGTCAAAACTGGTTTGTACCGGTCTGGTCTGGTTTGAGCCGGTCAAAACCGGTTTGAGCCAGTCTGGGCCGGTCTGGTCCGGTTTGATCCGGTTTCAGCCGGTCTGGGCCTGTCTGGTCCGCTTTCATCCGGTGTGAGCCGGTCTGGTCCGGTTTGATCGGGTGTCATCCGGTCAAAACCGGTTTCAGCAGTTCTGGTCCGGTTTGATCCGGTCTGGTCTGGTTTGAGCCGGTCAAAACCGGTTTGAGCCGGTCTGGTCTGGTTTGAGCCGGTCAAAACCGATTTGTGGCGCGGTTTTAGGCGGTCTGGGCCGGTCTAGTCCGGTTTGACGGGTTTCAGATGGTCTGGGCCGATCGGGTCGGGTTTGATGCGGTCAAAACCCTTTGAGCCGGTCAAAACTGGTTTTAGCCGGTCAAAACCGGTTTCAGCCGGTCTGCTGTGATTTGAGCAGACCAAAACCGGTTTGAGCCGGTCAAAACCGGTTTGAGCCGTTCCGGTCTCGATTGAGCCGGTCTGGTCTGGTTTGAGCCAGTCAAAACCATTTCGAGCCAGTCAAAACCGGTTTGAGCAGGTTTGGTCTGGTTAAAGCCAGTCAAATCCGATTCGAGCCTGTCTGAGCTGCTCTGTTCCGGTTTTATCCGGTCTAATCAGGTCAAAACCGGCTTGAGCCGGTTAAAACCGGTTTTAGCCTGTCTGGAGTGGTTTGAGCCGGTCAAAACCGGTTTGAACCGGTGTGGTCTGGTTTGAGCTGGTCAAAACCGGTTTGAGCCGGTCTGGCCCGGTTTTAGCCGGTCTGGGCCGGTCTGGTCCGGTTTGATCCGGTTTGAGCCGGTCTGGTCTGGTTTGAGCCGGTCAAAACCGTTTTGTGGCCCAGTTTTAGGCGGCCTGGGCCGGTCTGGTCTGGTTTGAACCGATTTTAGCCGGTCTTGACCGTTCTGATTTGTTTTGATCCGGTCTCATCCGGTCAAAACCGGTTTCAGCCGGTCCTGTGTGGTTTGAGTAGGTCAAAACCGGTTTGAGCCGGTCTGGTCTGGTTTGAGCCGGTCTGGTCTCGTTTCAGCCGGTCAAAACCGGTTTGAGCCGTTTTGGTCTGGTTGAAGCCAGTCAAAACAGATTCGAGCCTGTCTGAGCCGGTGTGGTCTGGTTTGATCCTGTCTAATCATGTCAAAACCGGTTTGAGCCGGTGAAAACCGGTTTTAGTCGGTCTGGAGTGGTTTGAGCCAGTCAAAACCGGTTTGAGCCGGTTAAAACCGGATTGAGCCAGTCAAAACCGGTTTGAACCGGTCTTGTCAGGCTTGAGCCGGTCAAAACCGATTTGAGCCGTTTTGGCCCGGTTTTAGCCGGTCTGGGTCGGTCTGGTTCGGTGTGATCCGGTCAGCTGGTCTGGGCCTGTCTGGTACGTTTTGATCTGGTGTGAGCCGGTCTGGTCTGGTTTGAGCCGGCCATAACCGGTTTGTGGCCCGGTTTTAGACGATCTGGGCCGGTCTGGTCAGGTTTGATCCGGTTTCATCTGGTCTCGGCCGGTCGAGTCCGGTTTGACCCGGTCAAAACAGCTTTAAGCTCGTAAAAACCGGTTTGAGCCGGTCTGGTCTGGTTTGAGCCGGCCATAACCGGTTTGTGGCCCGGTTTTAGACGATCTGGGCCGGTCTGGTCAGGTTTGATCCGGTTTCATCTGGTCTCGGCCGGTCGAGTCCGGTTTGACCCGGTCAAAACAGCTTTAAGCTCGTAAAAACCGGTTTGAGCCGGTCTGGTCTGGTTTGAGCCGGTTAAAACCGTTTTGAGCCGGTCAAAACCGGCTCAGGTTGGTCAAAACCGGTTTAAGCCGTTATGGCCTGGTTTGAACCGGTCAAAACCGGTTTGTGGCCCAGTTTGAGGCAGTCTGGGCCGGTCTGGTCGGGTTTGATGCGATTTTAGCCAGTCTGGGCCGGTCTGATTCGGTTTGATCCTGTCTCATCTGGTACAAACCGGTTTTCGCCGGTCAAAATCGGTTTCAGCCCTTCTGGTGTGGTTTGAGCAGGTCAAAACTGGTTTGAGCCGGTCTGGTGTGCTTTGAGCCGGTCTGGTCCTGTTTGAGCTGGTCAAAACCGATTCGAGACGGTCAAAACCGGTTTGAGCCGGTTTGGCCTGGTTGAAGCCAGTAAAAACTGTTTCGAGCCTGTCTGAGCCGGTCTGGTCCGGTTTGATCCGGTCTAATCAGGTAAAATCTGGTTTGAGCCGGTGAAAACCGGTTTTAGCCGCTCTGAAGTGGTTTGAGCCGGTCAAAACCGGATTGAGCCAGTCGAAACCGGTTTGAACCGGTCTGGTCTGGTTTGAGCTGGTGAAAACCGGTTTGAGCCGATCTGGCCCAGTTTTAGCCGGTCTGAACCGGTTTGGTCCGATTTGATCCGGTTTCAGCCATTCTGTGCCTGTCTGGTCCGGTTTGATCCGTTGTGAGCCGATCTGGTCCAGTTTGAGACAGTCTGGTCTGTTTTGAGCCGTTCAAAACCGGTTTGTGTCCTGGTTTTAGCCGGTCTGGGCCAGTCTGGTCCGATTTGATCTGGTTTGAGCCGGTCTAGTGCGGTTTGATCGGGTGTCATCCGGTCAAAACCTGTCTGATCCGGTCTAGTCCGGTTTGAGCTGGTCTGGTCTGGTTTGAGCCGGTCAAAACCGGTTTGAGCCGGTCTGGTCTGGATTGAGCTGGTCAAAACCGGTTAGTGGCCCGGTTTTAGCCTGTCTGGGCCGGTCTGGTCCGGTTTGACCGGTTTCAGCTGTTCTAGGTCAGTCGGGTCCGGTTTGATGCGGTCAAAACCGCTTTGTGCCGGTCAAAACCGGTTTGAGCCGGTCTGGTCTGCTTTGAGCCGATCTGGTCTGGTTGAGCCAGTCACAACCGGCTCAGGTCGGTCAAAACCGGTTTGAGCAGGTCTGGTCTGGTTTGAACGAGTCAAAACCGGTTTGTGGCCCAGTTTTAGGCGGACTGGGCCGGTCTGGTCCGGTTTGATCCGATTTTAGCCGGTCTGGGCCGGCCTGATTCGGTTTGATCCGGTCTCATCCGGTCAAAACCGGTTTTAGCGGGTTAAAACCGATTTCATCCGGTCTGGTGTGGTTTGAGCAGTTCAAAACCGGTTTGAGCTGGTCAAAACCGGATTGAACCGGTATGGTCTGGTTTGAGCCGGTCAAAACCGGTTTGAGCCGGTCTGGTCTGGTTTGAGCCGGTCTGGTCTGTGTTAAACCGTTAAAAACCGGTTTGTGGCCCAGTTTAAGGCGGTGTGGGCCAGTCTGTTTTGGTTTGATCCGATTTTAGCCGGTCTGGGCCAGTCTGATTCGGTTTGATACGCTCTCATCCGTTCAAAACCGGGTCGAGCCAGTCAAATCCAGTTTAAGCCGGTTTGGTGTGGTTGAAGCCAGTCAAAACAGATTCGAGCCTGTCTGAGCTGGTCTGGTCGGGTTTGATCCGGTCAAACCAGGTCAAAACCGGTTTGACCCGGTGAAAACCGGTTTTAGACGGTGTGTATTGGTTTGAGCTGATCAAAACCAGTTTGAGCCGGTCACAAACGGATTGAGCCAGTCAAAACCGGTTTGAACCGGTCTGGTCTGATTTGAGCACGTCAAAACCGGTTTGAGCCGGTTTTTCCCGGTTTTCGCCTGTCTGGGACAGTCTGGTTCGGTTGGCGCCAGTTTGAGCCGGTTTGTGCCAGTCTGGTCCGGTATGATACGGTTTGAGAAGGTCTGGTCCCGTTTGAACCGGTGTAATACGGTCAAAACCGGTTTGAGCCGGTCAGGTCTGGTTTGAGCCGGTCAAAACAGGTTGGAACCCGTCTGGTCTGGTTTGAGCCGGTCAAAATAGGTTTCAGCCGGTTTGGCCCAGTTTAAGGCGGTCTGGGCCGGTCTGTTCCGGTTTGATCCAGTTTGAGCTGGTCTGGTCTGGTTTGAGCCAGTCTGGTCTGGTTTGAGCTGGTCAAAACCAGTTTGTGGCCCGGTTTTAGCTGGTCTGGACCATTCTGGTGCGGTTTGATGCGGTTTCATCTGGTCTGGGCCGGTCGAGTCCGGTGTGATCCGGTCTCAACAGCTTTGAGCCAGTCAAAACGGGTTTGAGCCAGTCTGGTCTTGTTTGAGCTGGTCTTTTCTGGTTTGAGCTGGTCAAAACCGGCTCAAGTCGGTCAAAACCGGTTCAAGCCGGTCTTGTCTGGTTTCAACCGGTTAAAACCGGTTTGTGGCCCAATTTTAGGCGGTATGGGCCGGTCTGGTTCAGTTTGTTCCGATTGTAGCTGGTCTGGGCCGGTCTGATTCGCTTTCATCCGGTCTGATCCGATCAAAACCGGTTTTAGCTGGTCAAAACCGTTTTCAGCCGTTCTAGTGTGGTTTGAGCTGGTCAAAACCGGTTTGAGCCAGTCAAACCGTGTTTGAGCCGGTCTGGTCTGGTTTGAGCCAGTCTGGTCTGGTTTGAGCCGGTGAAAACCGGTTTTAGCCGGTCTGGAGTGGTTTGAGCCGGTCAAAATTGGATTGAGCCAGTAAAAACCGGTTTGAATCGGTCTGGTCTGGTTTGAGCCAGTCAAATCCGGTTTGAGATGGTCTGGCCCGGTTTTAGCCGGTCTGGGCCGGTCTGGTCCGGTTTGATCCCGTTTCAGCCGGACTGGGCCTGTCTTGTACGGTTTGATCCGGTGTGAGCCGGTCTGGTCCGGTTTGATTTGATGTCATCCGGTCAAAACCGCTTTGAGTCTGTCAAAACTGGTTTGAGCCGGTCTGGTCTGGTTTGAACCGTTCTGGCCTGGTTTTAGCCTCTCTGGGCCGGTCTGGTCCGGTTTGATCCGGTTTCAGCTGGTCTGGGCCTGTCTGGTACTCTTTGATGCTCTGTGAGCCGGTCTGGTGAGGTTTGATCCGGTGTCATCCGGTCAAAACCGGTTTTAGCCAATCTGGTCCGGTTTGAACCGGTCTAAACCGGTTTGTGGCCCAGTTTTAGGCGGTCTGGGCCGGTCTGGTCTGGTTTGATCCGGTTTCAACTGGTCTGGGCCGGTCGAGTCCGGTTTGATCCGGTCAAAACCGCTTTGGGCCGGTCAAAACCGGTTTGAGCCGGTCTGGTCTGGTTTGAGCCGTTCTGGTCTGGTTTGAGCCAGTGAAAACCGGCTCAGGATGGTGAAAACCGATTTGAGCTAGTCTGGTCTGGTTTGAACGGGTCAAAACCGGTTTGTGGCCCAGTTTTAGGCGGTCTGGGCCGGTCTGGTCCTGTTTGATCCGATTTCAGCTGGTCTGGGCAGTTCTGATTCGGTTTGATCCGTTCTCATCCGGTCAAAACCGGTTTTAGCCGGTACAAAAGCTTTCAGATGGTCTGGTGTGGTTTGAGCAGGTCAAAACCGGTTTGAGACGGTCTGGTCTGGTTTGAGCCGGTCTGGTCTCGTTTGAGCGGGTCAAAACCGGTTTGAGCCGGTTTGGTCTGGTTGAAGCCAGTCAAAACCGATTCGAGCCTGTCTGAGCCGGTCTGGTCCGGTTTGATCCGTTCTAATCAGGTCTAAACCGGTTTGACCTGGTGAAAACCGGTTTTAGCCAGTCTGGAGTGGTTTGAGCGGGTCAAAACCGGTTTGAGCCGGTCAAACCCGGATTGAGCCAGTCAAAACCGGTTTGAACCGTTCTGGTCTGGTTTCAGCCGGTCAAAACCTGTTTGAGCCGTTCTGGCCCGGTTTTAGCGGGTCTGGGTCAGTCTAGTCTGGTATGATCCTGTTTCAGCTGGTATGGGCCGGTCGCGTCCGGTTTGATACGGTCAAAACCGCTTTGAGCCGGTCAAAACCAGTTTGAGCCGGTATGGTCTGGTTTGAGCCGGTCTGGTCTGGTTTGAGTTGGTCAAAACAGGCTCAGGACCGTCAAAAACGGTTTGAGCTGGTCTGGTCTGGTTTGAACGGGTCAAAACCGATTTGTTGCCCAGTTTTAGGCGGTCTGGGTTTGTCTGGTTCGGTTTGATCCGATTTTAGTCGGTCTCGGCCGATCTGATTCGATTTCATCCGGTCTCATCCGGTCAAAACCGGTTTTAGCCGGTCAAAAACGGTTTCAGCCGGTCTGGTGTAGTCTGAGCAGGTCAAAACCGTTTTGAGCCGGTCAAAACCGGTTTGAGCCAGTCTGTTCTGTTTTGAGCCGGTCTGGAATGGTTTGAGCTGGTCAAAACTGGTTTGAGCCGGTCAAAACCGGTTCTAGCCGTTCAAAATCGGTTTGAGCCAGTCAAAACCGGATTGAACCCGTCTGGTCTGGTTTGAGCTGGTCAAAACCGGTTTGAGCTGGTCGGGTCTGTTTTGAGACGGTCTGGTCTGGTTTGAACCGGACAAAACCGGTTTGTGGCCCAGTTTTAGGCGGTCTGGGCCGGTCTGGTCTGGTTTGATCCGATTTTAGCCGGTCTGGGCCCGTCTGATTTGGTTTGATCCTGTCTCATCCGGTCAAAACGGTTTTTAGCCGGTCAAAACCGGTTTCAGCCGGTCTGGTGTGGTTTGAGCAGGTCAAAACCAGTTTGAGCCGATCTGGTCTGGGTTGGGTTGGTCTGGTCTGGCTGGAGCCGGTCAAAACCGGTTCGAGCTGGTCAAAACCGGTTTGAGCCGGTTTGGTCTGGTTGAAGCCAGTCAAAACCGATTCGAGCCTGTCTGAGCTGGTCTGGTCCGGTTTGATCCGGTCTAATCAGCTCAAAACCGGTTTGAGCCGGTGAAAACCGGTTTTAGCCGGTCTCGAGAGGTTTGAGCTGGTCAAAACCTGTTTGTGCCGGTCAAAACCGGATTGAGCCAGTCAAAACCGGTTTGAACCGGTCTGGTCTGGTTTGAGACGTTCAAAACCGGTTTGAGCCGTTCTGGCCCAGTTTTAGCCGGTCTGGGCCGGTCTGGTCCCGTTTGATCCGGTTTCAGCCAGTCTGGGCCTGTCTGGAATGCTTTGATCCGGTGTGAGCCGGTCTGGTCCGGTTTGAACCGGTCAAAACCGGTTTGTGGCCCGGTTTTAGGCGGTCTAGGCCGGTCTTGTCCGGTTTGATCCGGTTTCAGCTGGTCTGGGCCGGGCGAGTCCGGTTTGATCCGGTCAAAACCGCTTTGAGCCTGTGAAAACTGGTTTGAGCCGTTCTGGTCTGGTTTGAGCTGGTCGAAACTGGTATGAGCCGGTCTGGTCTGGTGTAAGCCCGTCTGGACTGGTTTGAGCCGGTCAAATCCGGTTTGAGCCTGTCAAAACCGGTTCGAGCCGTTCAAAACCGGTTTGAGCTGGTCAAAACCGGATTGAACCTGTCTGGTCTGGTTTGAACCAGTCAAAACCGGTTTGAGCCGGTCTGGTCTAGTTTGAGCCGGTCTGGTCCGGTTTGAGCCGGTCAAAACTGGCTCAGGTCGGTCAAAACCGGTTTGAGTCGGTCCGGTCTGGTTTGAACCGGTCAAAACCAGTTTGTGACCCCGTTTTAGGCGGTCTGGGCCGTTCCGGTCCGGTTTGATCCGATTTTAGCCGGTCTGGGCCGGTCTGATTTGGTTTGATTCGGTCTCATCCGGTCAAAACGGGTTTTAGGCAGTCAAAACCGGTTTCAGCCGGTCTGGTGTGGTTTGAGCAGTTCAAAACCGGATTGAGCCAGTCAAAACCGTTTTGAACCGGTCAGGTCTGGTTTGAGCCGGTCAAAACCGGTTTGAGCCGGTCTGGGCCGGTCTGGTCCAGTTTGATCCGGTTTCAGCCGGTCTGGGCCTGTCTGGTCCGCTTTGATCCGGTGTGAGCTTGTCTGGTCCTGTTTGATGGGGTGTCATCCGGTCTAAACCAGTTTGAGCCGGTCTGGTCCGGTTTGAGCCGGTCTGGTCTGGTTTGAGCCGGGCAAATCCGTTTTGAGCCAGTTAAAACCGGATTGAACTGGTCTGGTATGGTTTCAGACGGTCTGGTCTGGTTAAACCAGTCAAAACCGGTTTGTGGCCTAGATTTAGGTGGTCTGGGCCGGTCTAGTCCGGTGTGATCCGATTTTAGCCGGTCTGGGGCCGTCTGATTCGGTTTGATCCTTTTTCATCGGGTCAAAACTGGTTTTTGCGGGTCAAAAGCGGTTTCATCCGGTCTGGTGTGGTTTGAGCAGGTGAAAACCGTTTTGAGACTGTCAAAACCGGTTTGAGCCGGTCTGGTCTGGTTTGACCCGGTCTGGTCTGGTTTGAGCCGGTCACACCCAGTTCGAGCCAGTCAAAACCTGTTTGAGCCGGTTTGGTCTCATTGAAGCCAGTCAAAACCGATTCGAGCCTGTCAGAGCTGGCCTGGTGCGGTTTGATCTGGTCTAATCAGGTCAAAACCGGTTTGAGCCGTTGAAAACCGGTTTTAGACGGTCTGGAGTGGTTTGAGCCGGTGAAAACCCGTTTGATCTGGTCAAAACCGGATTGAGCCAATCAAAACCGGTTTGAACCGGTCTGGTCTGTTTTGAGCCAGTCAAAACCGGTTTGAGCCGGTTTGGCCCGGTTTTAGGTAGTCTGTGCCAGTGTGTTCCGGTTTGATCTGGTTTGAGCCGGTCTGGTATTGTTTGAAGCGGTCAAAACCGGTTTGAGCCGGTCTGGTCTGGTTTGAGCCGGTCTGGTCTGGTTTGAGCCGGTCAAAACCGTCTGTGGTCGGTCAAAACCGGTTAGAGCCGTTCTGGTCTTTTTTGAACCAGTCAAAATCGGTTTGTGGCCCAGTTTTAGGTGGTCTGGGCCGGTCTGCTCAAGTTTGATCCGATTTTAGCCGGTCTGGGCCGGTCTGATTCGGTTTGATCCAGTCTCATCCGTACAAAACAGGTTTTAGCCGGTCAAAAGCGGTTTCAGCCGGTCTGGTGTGATTTGAGCAGGTCAAAACCGGTTTGAGCCGGTCTGGTCTGGTTTGAGCCGGTCTGGTCTGGTTTGAGCCGGTCAAAACCGTCTGTGGTCGGTCAAAACCGGTTAGAGCCGT
>CM052586.1:48440091-48467314 GCA_028551445.1 Miopithecus talapoin
GTCTGGTCCGGTTTGGTCTGGTTTCAGCCGGTCTGGGACTATCTGGTCCGGTTTGATATGGTGTGAGCCGGTCTGGTCCGGTTTGATCGGGTGTCATCCGGTCAAAACCTGTTTGAGCCGGTCTGATCCGGTTTGAGCCGGTCTGGTCTGGTTTGAGCCGGTCAAAACGGGCTCAGGCCCGTCAAAACAGGTTTGAGCCGGTCTGGTCTGGTTTGATCCGGTCAAAACCGTCTCTGTTCGGTCAAAACCGGTTTGAGCCGTTCTGGTCTGGTTTGAAACGGTCAAAATCGGTTTGTGGCCCAGTTTTAGGCGGTCTGGGCCAATCTGGTCTGGTTTGATCCGATTTTAGCCGGTCTGGGCCAGTCTGATTCGGTTTGATACAGTCTCATCCGGTCAAAACAGGTTAGAGCCGTTCAAAACCGGTTTGAGCCGGTTTGGTCTGGTTGAAGCCAGTCAAAACCGATCCGAGCTTGTCTGAGATGGTCTGGTCTGGTTTGATCCGGTCTAATCAGTTCACAACCGGTTTGAGCCGGTGAAAACCGGTTTTCGCCGGTCTGGAGTGGTTTGAGCCGGTCAAAACCGGTTTGAGCCGGTCAAAACCGGATTGAGCCAGTCAAAACCGGTTTGAGACGGTCTGGTCTGGTTAGAGCCGGTCAAAACCGGTTTGAGCCGGTCTGGTCTGGTATGAACCGGTCAAAACCGGTTTGTGGCCCAGTTTTAGGCGGTCTGTGCCGGTCTGGTCCGGTTTGATCCGATTTTAGCCGGTCTTAGCCGCTCTGATTCGGTTTGATCCGGTCTCATCCGGTCAAAACCGGTTTCAGCCGGTCAGGTGTGGTTTGATCATGTCAAAACCGGCTTGAGTCGGTCTGGTCAGGTTTGAGTTTGTCAAAACCAGTTTGTGGCCCGGTTTTAGCCAGTCTGGGCCGGTCTGGTGCGGTTTGATGCGGTTTCAGCTGGTCTGGACGGTCGAGTCCGGTGTGATCCGGTCACAACTGCTTTGAGCCGGTCAAAACCGGTTTGACCCGTTCTGGTCTGGTTTGAGCCGGTCTGGTCTGGTTTGAGCCGGTCAAAACCGGCTCAAGTCGGTCAAAACCGGTTTAAGCCGGTCTTGTCTGGTTTCAACTTGTGAAAACCGGTTTGTGGCCCAATTTTATGTGGTCTGGGCCGGTCTGGTCCGGTTTCATCCGATTTTAGCCGGTCTGGGCCTGTCCGATTAGCTCTCATCCGGTCTCATCCGGTCAAAACCGGTTTTAGATGGCCAAAAGCGTTTTCAGCCGTTCTAGTGTGATTTGAGGTGGTCAAAACCGGTTTGAGACAGTCAAACCATGTTTGTGCCGGTCTGGTCTGGTTTGAGCTAGTCTGGTCTGGTTTGAGCCGGTGAAAACTGGTTTAGCCGGTCTGGAGTGGTTTGAGCCGTTCAAAACCGGTTTGAGCCGGTCAAAACCGGATTGAGCCAGTCAAAACCGGTTTGAACCGTTCTGGTCTGGTTTGAGACGGTGAAAACCGGTTTGAGCCGTTCTGGCCCGGTTTTAGCCGGTCTGGGCCGGTCTGGTCCGGTTTGATCCGGTTTCAGCCGGACTGGGCCTGTCTTGTACGGTTACATCCGGTGTGAGCCGGTCTGGTCCGGTTTGATTTTGTTGTCATCCGGTCAAAACCGCTTTGAGCCGGTCTGGTCTGGTTTGAGCCGGTCTGGTCCGGTTTGAGCGGGTCAAAACCATTTTGAACCGGTCTGGTCTGGTTTGAGCCGGTCAAAACTGGCTCAGTTCGGTCAAAACCGGTTTGAGCCGGTCTGGTCTGGTTTGATCCGATTTTAGCCGGTCTGGGGCAGTCTGATTCGGTTTGATCCGGTCTCGTCCAGTCACAACCGGTTTTAGCCAGTCAAAACCGGTTTCAGCCGATCTGGTGTGGTTTGAGCAGGACAAAACCGGTTAGAGCCGGTCTGGTCTGGTTTGAGCCTGTCTGGGACAATCTGGTTCGGTTTGAGCCGGTTTGAACTGGTTTGTGCTCGTCTGGTCCGGTATGATACGGTTTGAGTAGGTCTGGTCTGGTTTGATCCGGTCTAATACGGTCAAAACCGGTTTGAGCCGTTCAGGTCTGGTTTGAGCCCGTCAAAATAGGTTGGACCCCGTCTGGTCTGGTTTGAGCCGGTCAAAATAGGTTTGAGCTGGTTTGGCCCTGTTTTAGGTAGTCTGTGTCGGTGTGTTCCGGTTTGATCTCGTTTGAGCCGGTCTGGTCTTGTTTGAACCGGTCAAAACCGGTTTGAGCCGGTCTGGTCTGGTTTGCGCCGGTCTGGTCTGGTTTGAACCGGTCAAAACCGTCTCAGGTCGGTCAAAACCGGTTTGAGCCGGTCTGGTCTTTTTTGAACCAGTCAAAATCGGTTTGTGGCCCAGTTTTAGGCGGTCTGGGCCGGTCTACTCCAGTTTGATCCGATTTTAGCCGGTCTGGGCCGGTCTGATTCGGTTTGATCTGGTCTCATCCGGTCAAAACCGGTTTTAGCCGGTCAAACCGGTTTCAGCCGGTCTGGTGTGGTTTGAGCAGGTCAAAACCGGTTTGAGCCAGTCAAATCCGGTTTGAGACGGTCTGGTCTGGTTTGAGCCAGTCTGGTCTGGTTTGAGCCGATCGAAACCGGTTCGAGCCAGTCAAAACCAGTTTTAGCCAGTCTGGAGTGGTTTGAGCTGGACAAACCCGGATTGAGACAGTCAAAACCGCTTTGAACCGGTCTGGTCTGGTTTGAGCCGGTCAAAACCGGTTTGAGCTGGTCTGGCCCGGTTTTAGCCATTTTGCGCCGGTCTGGTCCGGTTTGATCAGGTTTCAGCCGGTCTGGGCCTGTCTGGTCCGCTTTGATCCGGTGTGAGCCGGTCAGGTCCGGATTCATCCAGTGTCATCCGGTCAAAACCGGTTTGATCCTGTATAGTCCGATTTGAACCGGTCAAAACCGGTTTGTGGCCCAGTTTTAGGAGTTCTGGCCCGGTCTGGTCCTGTTTGATCCTTTTTCAGCTGGTGTGGGCCGGTCGAGTCCGATTTGATCCGGTAAAAACCGCTTTGAGCCGGTCAAAACCGGTTTGAGCCGGTCTGGTCTGGTTGAGCTGGTCAAAACCGGTTAGAGCCGGTTTGATCTGGTTGAAGCCAGTCAAAACGGATTCGAGGCTGTCTGAGTCAGTCTGGTCCGGTTTCATCCGGTCTAATCAGCTCAAAACCGGTTTGAGCTGGTGAAAACCGGTTTTAGCCTGTCTGGAGTGGTTTGAGCCGGTCAAAACCGGATTGAGCCAGTCAAAACCGATTTGAACCGGTCTGGTCTGGTTTGAGCCGGTCAAAACTGGCTCGGTTTGGTCAAAACCGGTTTGAGCCGGTCTGGTCTGGTTTGATCCGATTTTAGCCGGTCTGGGCCGGTCTGATTCGGTTTGATCCGGTCTCGTCCAGTCACAACCGGTTTTAGCCGGTCAAAACCGGTTTCAGCCGATCTGGTGTGCTTTGAGCAGGTCAAAACCGGTTAGAGCCGGTCTGGTCTGGTTTGAGCCTGTCTGGGACAATCTGGTACGGTTTGAGCCGGTTTGAACTGGTTTGTGCTCGTCTGGTCCGGTATGATACGGTTTGAGTAGGTCTGGTCTGGTTTGATCCGGTCTAATACGGTCAAAACCGGTTTGAGCCGTTCAGGTCTGGTTTGAGCCGGTCAAAATAGGTTGGACCCCGTCTGGTCTGGTTTGAGCCGGTCAAAATAGGTTTGAGCCGGTTTGGCCCGGTTTTAGGTAGTCTGTGTCGGTCTGTTCCGGTTTGATCTGGTTTGAGCCGGTCTGGTCTTGTTTGAACCGGTCAGAACCGGTTTGAGCCGGTCTGGTCTGGTTTGAGCCGGTCAAAACCGGCTCAGGACGGTCAAAACCGTTTTGAGGCGGTCTGGTCTGGTTTGCACCGGTCAGAACCGTTTTGTGGCCCAGTTATAGGCAATCTGGGCCGGTCTGGTCCAGTTTGATCTGATTTTAGCCGGTCAGGGCCAGTCTGATTCGGTTTGATCCGGTGTGTTCCGGTCAAAACCGGTTTTAGCCGGTCAAAACCGGTTTAAGCCGGTCTGGTGTGGTTTGATCAGGTCACAACCGGTTTGAGGCGGTCAAAACCGGTTTGAGGCGGTCTGGTCTGGTTTGAGCCGGTCAAAACTGGTTTGTGGCCCGGTTTTAGCCGGTCTGGGCCGGTCTGGTCCGGTTTGATCCGGTTTCAGCTGCTCTGGGCCGGTCAAGTGCGGTTTGATCCGTTCAAAACCGCTTTGAGCCGGTCAAAACCGGTTTGAGCCGGTCTGATCTGATTTGAGCTGGTCTCGTCTGGTTTGAGCCAGTCAAAACCGGCTCAGGTTTGTCAAACCCGCTTTGAGCCCATCTGGTCTGGTTTGAGCCTGTCGAAACCGGTTTGTGGCCCGGTTTTAGCCGGTCTGGGCCGGTCTGGTCTGTTTTGATCCAGTTTCAGCTGGTCTGGGCCGGTCGAGTCCGGATTGATCCAGTCGAAACCGCTTTGAGCTGGTAAAAACCTTTTTGAGCCAGTCTGGTCTGCTTTGTGCCCGTCAAAACCGGCTCAGGTCGGTCAAAACCGGTTTGAGAAGGTCGGGTCTGGTTTGAACCGGTCAAAACCGGTTTGTGGCCCAGTTTTAGGCAGTCTGGCCCGGCCTGGTCTGGTTTGATCCGATTTTAGCCGTTCTGGGACGGTCTGATTCGGTTTGATCCGGTCTCATCTGGTCAAAACCGGTTTGAGCCGGTATGGTCTGGTGTGAGCCGGTCTGGTCTGGTTTCAGCTGGTCAAAACAGATTCGAGCCGCTCAAAACCGGTTTGAGCCGGTTTGGTCTGGTTGAACCCAGTCAAAACCGATTCTAGCCTGTCTGAGCCAGTCTGGTCCGGTTTGATCCGGTCTAATCAGGTCAAATCAGGTTTGAGCCGGTGAAAACCGGTTTTAGACGGTCTGGAGTGGTTTGAGCCGGTCAAAACCGGATTGAGACAATCAAAACCAGTTTGAACCGGTCTGGTATGGATTGAGCTGCTCAAAACCGGTTTGAGCCGATCTGGCCCGGTTTTAGCCGGTCTGAGCCGGTCTGGTCCGGATTGATCTGGTTTGAGCCGGTCTGGTCCGGTTTGAGCCGGTCTGGTCTGGTTTGAGCCGGTCAAAACCTGTTTGTGGCCCGGTTTTAGCCGGTCTGGGCCGGTCTGGTCTGGTTTGATCTGGTATTAGCTGGTCAGGGCCGTTTGAATCCGGTTTGATCCGGTCAAAACCGCTTTGAGCCAGTTAAAATCGGTTTGAGCCGGTCTGGTCTGGTTTTAGCCGGTCTGGTCAGGTTTGAGCCGGTCAAAACCGGTTTCAGCCGGTCTGGTGGGGTCTGAGCAGGTCAAAACCGGTTTGAGCCAGTCAAAACCGCTTTGAAACAGTCTGGTCTGGTTTGAGCGAGTCTGGTCTGGTTTGAGCTGGTCAAAACCGGTTCGAGCCGGTCAAAATCGGTTTTAGCCGGACTGGAGTGGTTTGAGCCGGTCAAAACCGGGTTGAGCCGGTCAAAACCGGATTGAGCCAGTCAAAACTGGTTTGAACCGGTCTTGTCTGGTTTGAGCCAGTCAAAACTGGTTTGAGCCGGTCCGGACCGGTGTTAGCAGGTCTGGGCCGGTCTGGTCCGGTTTGATCCGGTTTCAGTCGGTCTGGACCTGTCTTGTCCGGTTTGATCCGGTGTCAGCCCGTCTGGTCCGGGTTGATCCAGTGTCATCCGGTCAAACCACTTTGAGCTGGTCTGGTCCGGTTTGAGCTGGTCTGGTCTGGTTTGAGCTGGTCAAAACCGGTCTGAGCCGGTCAAAACCGGTTTGAACCGGTCTGGTCTGGTATGAGCCGGTCAAAACCAGTTTGAGCCGGTTTGGCCCAGTTTTATCCTGTCTGTGCCGGTCTGGTTCGGTTTGAGCCGGTTTGTGCTGGTCTGGTCTGGGTTGATCCGGTTTCAGAAGGTGTGGTCCGGTTTGATCCGGTCTAATACGGTCAAAACCGGTTAGAGCCGGTCAGGTCTGGTTTGGGCAAGTCAAAACAGGTTCGACCCGGTCTGGTCTGGTTTAAGCCGGTCAAAATAGGTTTGAGCCGGTTTGGCCCGGTTTTAGGCGGTTTGGGCCAGTCTGTTCCGGTTTGATCCGGTTTGAGCTGGTCTGGTCTGGTTTGAGCTGGTCAAAATCGGTTTGAGCCGGTCTGGTCTGGTTTGAGCCGGTCTGGTCTGGTTTGAGCTGGTCAAAACCGGCTCAGGTCGGTCAAAACCGGTTTGAGCCGGTCTGGTCTGGTTTAAACCAGTCAAAACCGGTTTCTCGCCAGTTTTAGGCGATCTGGGCCGGTCTGGTCCGGTTTGATCCGATTTTAGCCGGTATGGACCGGTCTGATTCTGTTTGATCCGGTCTCTTCCGGTGAAAACCGGTTTTAGCCGGACAAAACCGGTTTCAGCAGGTCTGGTGTGGTTTGAGCAGGTCAAAACCGGTTTGAGCCGGTCTGGTCTGGTTTGAGGCGGTCTGGTCTGGTTTGAGCCGGTCAAAACCGATTTGAGCCGGTCAAAACTGGATTGAGCCAGTCAAAACCGGTTGGAATCGTTCAGGTCTGGTTTGAGCCGGTCAAAACCGGTTTGAGCCGGTCTGGCCCGGTTTTAGCCGGTCTGGGCCGGTCTGGTCTGGTTTGATGCGGTTTCAGCCTGTCTGGGCCTGTCTGGTCCGCTTTGATCTGGTGTTAGTCGCTCTGGTCCCGTTTGATCCGGTGTCATCCGGTCAAAACCGGTTTGAGCCTGTCTAGTCTGGTTTGAACCGGTCAAAACCGTTTTGTGGCCCAGTTTTACACGGTCTCGGCCGGTCTGGTCCGGTTTGATCCGGTTTCAGCCGGTCTGGGTCGGTCGAGTCCGGTTTGATACGGTCTCATCCGGTAAAAACCAGTTTCAGCCAGTCACAACCGGTTTCAGCCGGTCTGGTCTGGTTTGATCAGGTCTGGTCTGGTTTGAGCCGGTCTGGTCTAGTTTGAGCCGGTCTGGTCTGGTTTGAGCCGGTCACAACCGGTTTGAGCCAGTTTGGTCTGGTTTGAGCCGGTCCGGGATGGTTTGAGCCGGTCTGGTCTGGTTTGAGCGGGTGAAAACCGGCTCATGTCGGTCAAACCCGGTTTGAGACGTCTGGTCTGGTTTGAGCCGGTCAAAACCGGTTTTAGCCGATTTGGCCCGGTTTTAGCCAGTCTGGGCCAGTCTTTTCTGGTTTGATGCGGTTTGAGCCGGTTTGGTCTGATTTGATCCGGTCTCATCCGGTCAAAATTGGTTTGAGCCGGTCTGGTCTTGTTTGAGCCGGTCTGGTACTGTTTGAGACGGTCTGGTCTGGTTTGAGCCGGTCTGGTCTCGTTTGAGACTGTCAAAACCAGACCGAGCTGGTGAAAACCGGTTGGAGCCGGCTTTGTCTGGTTAAAGGCAGTCAAAACCGATTCGAGCCTGTCTGAGCCGGTCTGGTCCGGTTTGATCCTGTCTAATCAGGTCAAAACCGGTTTGAGCCGGTGAAAACCGGTTTTAGCCGGTATGGAGTGGTGTGAGCCGGTCAAAACCGGTTAGAGCCAGTTAAAAACGGATTGAAACAGTCAAAACCGCTTTGAACCGGTCTGGTCTGGTTTGAGCTGGTCAAACCCGATTTGAGCCGTTCTGGCCCGGTTTTATCTGGTCTGGGTCGGTCTGGTCCGGTTTGATCCAGTTTCAGCTGGTCTGGGCCTGTCATGTACGTTTTGATCCGGTGTGAGCCGGTCTGGTCCGGTTTGATCGGGTGTCATTCGGACAAAACCGGTTTGAGCCGGTGTGGTCCGGTTTGAGCCGTTCTGGTCTGGTTTGAGCCGATCAAAACCGGTTTGTGGCCCAGTTTTAGTCGGTCTAGGTCTGTCTGGTCCGGTTTGATCCGGTTTCAGCTGGTCTGGGCCGGTCGAGTCCGGTTTGATCCGGGCAAAACCGCTTTGAGCCGGTTAAAACCGGTTTGAGTCGGTCTGGTCTGGTTTGAGCCGGTCTGGTCTGGTTTGAGCCGGTCAAAAACGGCTCAGGACGGTCAAAACCCGTTTGATCCGTTCTAGTCTGGTTTGAACCGGTCAAAACCGGTTTGTGGCCCAGTTTTAGGCAATCTGGGCCGGCCTGACCCGGGTTGATCTGATTTTAGCTGGTCTGGACCGGTCTGATTCGGTTTGATCCGGTCTCATAAGGTCAAAACTGGTTTTAGCTGGTCAAAACCGGTTTGAGCCGGTCTGGTGTGGTTTGAGCAGGTCAATACCGGTTTGAGCCGGTCAAATCCGGTTTGAGCCGGTTTGGTCTGGTTTGAGCCGGTCTGGTATGGTTTGAGCCGGTCTGGTATGGTTTGAGCCGGTCTGGATTGGTTTGAGCCGTTTAAAACCGGTTTGAGCCGGTCAAAACAGGATCGAGCTGTTCAAAAACGGTTGGAGCCGGTCAAAACCGGTTCGAGCCGGTCTGGTCTGGTTTGATGCGGTCAAAACCGGTTTGTGGCCCTGTTTCAGGCAATCTGGGCCGGCCTGATCCGGTTTGATCCGATTTTAGCCGGTCTGGGTCGGTCTCATTGGGTTTGATCCAGTCTCATCCGGTCAAAACCTGTTCGAGCCGGTCAAAACCGTTTTGAGCCCGTTTGGTCTGCTTGAAGCCAGTCAAAACCGATTCGAGCCTGTCTGAGCTGGTCTGGTCCGGTTTGATCCGGTGTAATCAGGTCAAAACCGGTTTGAGCCGGTGAAAACCGGTTTTAGACGGTCTGGAGTGGTTTTAGCTGGTCAAAACCGGTTTGAGCTGGTCAAAACCGTATTGAGCCAGTCAAAACCGGTTTGAACAGGTCTGGTCTGGTTTCAGCCGGTCAAAACCGGTTTCAGCCGGTTTGGCCCAGTTTTAGACTATCTGGGACAGTCTGTTTCGGTTTGAGCCGGTTTGTGCTGGTCTGGTCCGGTATGATACGGTTTCAGAAGGTCTGGTCCGGTTTGATCCGGTCTAATACGGTCAAAACCGGTTTGAGCCGGTCAGCTCTGGTTTTAGCCGGTCAAAACAGGTTGGACCCCGTCTGGTCTGGTTCGAGCCGGTCAAAGTAGGTTTGAGCCGGTTTGGCCCGGTTTTAGGCGGTCTGGGCCGGTCTGATTCGGTTTGATCCAGTCTCATCCGGTCAAAACACGTTTTAGCTGGTCAAAACCGGTTTCAGCCGGTCTGGTGTGGTTTGAGCAGGTCAAAACCGGTTTGAGCCGGTCTGGTCTTGTTTGAGCCGGTCTGGTCTGATTTGAGCCGGTAAAAACCGGTTCGAGCGGGTCAAAACCGGTTTGAGCCTGTTTGCTCTGGTTGAAGCCAGTCAAAACCGATTCGAGCCTGTCTGAGCCGGTCTGCTCCAGTTTGATCCGGTCTAATCAGGTCAACACCGGTTTGAGCCGGTAAAAACCGGTTTTAGCCGGTCTGGAGTGGTTTGAGCCCGTCAAAACCATTTTGAGCCGGTCAAAATCGGTTTGAGCCGGTCTGGTCTGAATTGAGCCGGTCAAAACCGGTTTGTGACCCAGTTTAAGGCGGTCTGGGCCGGTCTCGTCTGGTTTGATCCGGTTTCAGCTGTTCTGGGCCGGTCGAGTCTGGTTTGATCCGGGCAAAACTGCTTTGAGCCGGTCAAAACCGGTTTGAGCCGGTCTGGTCGGGTTTGAGCTGGTCTGGTCTGGTTTTAACCGGTCAAAACCGGTTTGTGGCCCAGTTTTAGGCAGTCTGGACCGGTCTGGTCCGGCTTGATCCGGTTTCAGCTGGTCTGGGCCAGTGGAGTCCGGTTTGATCCGGTCAATACCGCTTTGAGCCGGTCTGGTCTGGTTTGAGCCGGTGTGGTCTGGTTTGAGCCAGTCAAAACCGGTTTGAGTCGGTCTGGTCTGGTTTGAACCGGTCAAAACCGGTTTTTGTCTCAGTTTTAGGCGGTCTAGGCCGGTCTCGTCCGGTTTGGTCCGATTTTATCCGGTCTAGGCCAGTCTGATTCTATTTGATCGGGTGTCATGCGGTCAAAACCGGTTTTAGCCGGTCAAAACCGGTTCCATTTGGTCTGGTGTGGTTTGAGGAGTTCAAAACCAGTTTGAGTCGGTCTTGTCTGGTTTTAGCCGATCTGTTCTGGTTTGAGCTGGTCTGGACTGGTTAGAGTATGTCAAAAACCGGTTTCAGCCGGTCAAAACCGGTTCAAGCAGTTCAAAAACGGTTTGAGCCGGTCAAAGCCAGATTGAACCGGTCTGGTCTGGTTTGAACCGGTCAAAACCCTTTTGAGCCAGTCAAAACCGATTTGAACCTGTCTGGTCTGGTTTTAGACGGTCTGGTCTGGTTTGAACCGGTCAAAACCGGTTTGTGGCCCAGATTTAGGTGATCTGGGCCGGTCTGGTCCGGTTTGATCCGATTTTAGCCGGTCTGGGACCGTCTAATTCGGTTTGATCCTCTCTCATCCGGTCAAAACTGGTTTTAGCCGTCAAAACCGGTTTCATCCAGTCTGGTGTGGTTTGAGCAGGTCAAAACCGGTTTGAGCCGGTCTGGTCTGGTTTGGGCCGGTCTGGTCTGGTTTGAGCTGGTCAAAACCGGTTCGAGCCGGTCAAAACCGGTTTGAGCCGGTTTGGTCTCGTTGAAGCCAGTCAAAACCGATTCGAGCCTGTCTGAGCTGGTCTGGTCCGGTTTGATCCGGTCTAATCATGTCAAAACTGTTTTGAGCCGGTGAAAACCGGTTTTAGACGGTCTGGAGTGGTTTGAGCCGGTCAAAACCGGTTTGAGCCGGTCAAAACCGGATTGAGCCAGTCAAAACCTGTTTGAACCGGTCTGGTCTGGTTTGAGCAGGTCAAAACCGGTTTGAGCCGGTTTGGCCCGGTTTTAGCCTGTCTGGGACAATCTGGTTTGGTTTGAGCCAGTTTGAGCCGGTTTGTGCTCGTCTGGTCTGGTATGATACGGTTTGAGTAGGTCTGGTCTGGTTTGATCCGGTCTAATACAGTCAAAACCGGTTTCAGCCGTTCAGGTCTGGTTTGAGCCGGTCAAAACAGGTTGGACTCCGTCTGGTCTGGTTTGAGCCGGTCAAAATAGGTTTGAGCTGGTTTCGCCCTATTTTAGGTAGTCTGTGCCGGTCTGTTCGGTTTGATCTGGTTTGAGCCGGTCTGGTCTTGTTTGAACCGGTCAAAACCGGTTTGAGCCGGTCTGGTCTGGTTTGTGCCTGTCTGTTACGGTTTTAGCCGGTCAAAACGGTCTCAGGTGGGTCAAAACCGGTTTGAGCCGGTCTGGTCTGGTTTGAACCGGTCAATGCCGGGTTCTGGCCAAGTTTTAGGCGGTCTGGGCTGGTCTGCTGCGGTTTGATCCGATTTTACCCGGTCTGGGCCGGTCTGATTCGGATTGATCCGGTCTCATCCGGTCCAAACGCGTTTTAGCTGGTCAAAACCGGTTTCAGCTGGTCTGGTGTGGTTTGAGCAGGTCAAAACCGGTTTGAGCCGGTCTGGTCTTGTTTGAGCCGGTCTGGTCTGGTTTGAGCCGGTAAAAATCGGTTCGAGCCGGTCAAAACCGGTTTGAGCCTGTTTGCTCTGGTTGAAGCCAGTCAAAACCGATTCGAGCCTGTCTGAGCCGGTCTGCTCCAGTTTGATCCGGTCTAATCAGGTCAACACCGGTTTGAGCCGGAAAAAACCGGTTTTAGCCGGTCTGGAGTAGTTTGAGCCCATCAAAACGATTTTGTGCCGGTCAAAAGCGGTTTGAGCCGGTCTGGTCTGGTTTGATCCGGTCAAAACTGGTTTGTGACCCGGTTTAAGGCGGTCTGGGCCGGTCTCGTCCGGTTTGATCCGATTTCAGCTGGTCTGGGCCGGTCGAGTCTGGTTTGATCTGGCCAAAACTGCTTTGAGCCGGTCCAAACCGGTTTGAGCCGGTATGGTCTGGTTTGAGCCGGTCTGGTCTGGTTTGAGCCCGTCAAAACCAGCTCAGGACTGTCAAAACCGCTTTGAGCCGGTCTGGTCTGGTTTGAACCGGTCAAAGCCGGTTTGTGGCCCAGTTTTAGGCAGTCTGGAACAGTCTGCTCCGGTTTGATCCGATTTTTGCCGGTCAGGGCCGGTCTGATTCGGTTTGATCCGGTCTCATCCCGTCAAAACCGGTTTTAGCCGGTCAAAACCGGTTTCAGCTGGTCTGGTGTGGTTTGACCTGGTCAAAACCGATTTGAGCCGGTCAAAACCGGTTTAAGCCGGTCTGGTCTGGTTTGAGCCGGTCAAAAACGGTTTGTGGCCCGGTTTTAGCAAGTCTGGGCCGGTCTGTTCCTGTTTGATCCGGTTTCAGCTGGTCTGGGCCGGACAAGTCCGGTTTGATCCGTTCAAAACCGCTTTGAGCCGGTTAAAACCTGTTTGAGCCGGTCTGAACTGGTTTGATCCGGTCTCGTCTGGTTTGATCCAGTAAAAACCGGCTCACGTTAGTCAAAACCGGTTTGAGCCCATCTGGTCTGGTTTGAGCCGGTCTAAACCGGTTTGTGGCCCGGTTTTAGCCGGTCTGGGCCGGTCTGGTCCTGTTTGATCCACTTTCAGCTGGTCTGGGCCGGTCAAGTTCGGTTTGATCCGTTCAAAACCGCTTTGAGCCGGTCAAAACCGGTTTGAGCCGGTCTAATCTGGTTTGAGCCTTTCTCGTCTGGTTTGAGCCAGTCAAAACCAGCTCAGGTTAGTCAAAACCCATTTGAGCCCATCTGGTCCTGTTTGAGCCGGTCTAAACCGGTTTGTGGCCCGGTTTTAGCCGGTCTGGGCCGGTCTGGTCTGTTTTGATCCGGTTTCAGCTGGGCTGGGCCGGTCGAGTCCGGTTTGATCCAGTCAAAACGGCTTTGAGCTGGTAAAAACCGGTTTGAGCCAGTCTGGTCTGGTTTGTGCCCGTCAAAACCGGCTCAGGTCAGTCAAAACCGGTTTGAGAAGGTCGGGTCTGGTTTGAACCATTCAAAACCGGTTTGTGGCCCAGTTGTAGGCAGTCTGGCCCGGCCTGGTCTGGTTTGATCCGATTTTAGCCGTTCTGGGGCGGTCTGATTCGGTTTGATCCGGTCTCATCTGGTCAAAACCGGTTTTAGCCGGTTTGGTGTGGATTGAGCAAGTCAAAACCGATTTGAGCTGGTCTAGTCTGGTTTGAGCCAGTCTGGTATGGTTTGAGCTGGTCAAAACCGGTTCGAGCCAGTCAAAACCGGTTTTAGCCAGTCTGCAGTGGTTTGAGCTGGACAAAATCGGATTGAGCCAGTCAAAATTGGTTTGAAACGGTCTGGTCTGGTTTGAGCCGGTCAAAACCGGTTTAAGTCGGTCTGGCCCGGTTTTAGGCGGTCTGGGCCGGTCTGGTCCGGTTTGATCCGATTTTATCCAGTCTGGGCAGGTCTGATTCGCTTTCATCCGGTCTCATCTGGGCAAAACCGGTTTTAGCCGGTCAAAACCTGTTTCAGCCCTTCACGTGTGGTTTGAGCAGGTCAAAACCGCTTTGAGCCAGTTAAAATCGGTTTGAGCCGGTCTCATCTGGTTTTAGCCGGTTTGGTCAGGTTTGAGACGGTCAAAACCGGTTTGTGGCCCAGTTTTAGGTGGTCTGGGTCGGCCTGGTCCGGTTTGATCCGATTTTAGCTGGTCTGGGCTGGTCTGACTCGGTTTGATCCGGTCTTATCCGGTCAAAAACGGTTTTAGCCGGTCAAAACCGGTTTCAGTCGGTCTGGTGGGGTTTGAGCAGGTGAAAACCGGTTTGAGCCAGTCAAAACCCGTTTGAGCCGGTCTGGTCTGGTTTGAGCCAGTCTGGTCTGGTTTGAGCCGGTCAAAACCGGTTCGAGCCGGTCAAAATCGGTTTTAGCCGGTCTGGAGTGGTTTGAGCCGGTCAAAACCGGGTTGAGCCTGTCAAAACCTGATTGAGCTAGTCAAAACCGGTTTGAACCAGTCTTGTCTGGTTTGAGCCGGTCAAAACCGGTTTGAGCCGGTCCGGACCGGTATTAGCCGGTCTGGGCCTCTCTTGTCCGGTTTGATCCGGTGTGAGCCCGTCTGGTCCGGGTTCATCCGGTGTCATCTGGTCAAACCGCTTTGAGCTGGTCTGGTCTGGTTTGAGCTGGTCTGGTCTGGATTGAGCTGATCAAAACCGGTTTGAGCCGGTCAAAACAGGATTGAGCCAGTCAAAACCGGTTTGAACCGGTCTGGTCTGGTTTGAGCCGGTCAAAACCGGTTTGAGCCGGTTTGGCCGAATTTTAGCCTGTCTGGGCCCGTCTGGTTTGGTTTGAGCCGGTTTGTGCTGGTCTGGTCTGGGATGATCCGGTTTGAGAAGGTGTGGTCCAGTTAGATCCGATCTAATACGGTCAAAACCGGTTTGAGCCGGTCAGGTCTGGTTTGGGCCAGCACAACAGGTTCAACCCGGTCTGGTCTGGTTTGAGCCGGTCAAAATAGGTTTGAGCCGGTTTGGCCCGGTTTTAGGCGGTTTGGGCCAGTCTGTTCCGGTTTGATCCGGTTTGAGCCGGTCTGGTCTGGTTTGAACTGGTCAAAATCGGTTTGAGCCGGTCTGGTCTGGTTTGAGCGGGTCTGGTCTGGTTTCAGCCGGTCAAAACCGGCTCAGGTCGGTCAAAACCGGTTTGAGCCGGTCTGGTCTGGTTTAAACCGGTCAAAACCGGTTTCTCGCCAGTTTTAGGCGGTCTGGGCCGGTCTGGTCCGGTTTGATCCGATTTTAGCCGTTATGGACCGTTCTGATTCTGTTTGATCCGGTCTCTTCTGGTGAAAACCGGTTTTAGCCGGACAAAACCGGTTTCCGCCAGTCTGTTGTGGTTTGAGCAGGTCAAAACCGGTTTGAACCGGTGTGGTCTGGTTTGAGCCGGTCTGGTCTGGTTTGAGCCGGTCAAAACCGGTTTGAGCCGGTCAAAACCGGATTGAGCCAGTCAAAACCAGTTGGAATCATTCAGGTCTGGTTTGAGCCGGTCAAAACCGGTTTGAGCCGGTCTGGCCCGGTTTTAGCCGGTCTGGGCCGGTCTGGTCTGGTTCGATCCGGTTTCAGCCTGTCTGGGCCTGTCTGGTCCGCTTTGATCTGGTATTAGTCGGTCTGGTCCGGTTTGATCCGGTGTCATCCGGTCAAAACCGGTTTGAGCCGGTCTGGTCCGGTTTGAAACAGTAAAAACCAGTTTGTGGCCCAGTTTTAGGTGGTCTGGGCCGGTCTGGTCCAGTTTGATCCGGTTTCAGCTGGTCTGGGCCGGTCGAGTCCGGATTGATCCGGCAAAAACCGCTTTGAGCCGGTCAAAACCCGTTTGAGCCGGTCTGGTCTGGTTTGAGCTGGTCAAAACCGGCTCAGGACAGTCAAAACCGGTTTGAGCCTGTCTAGTCTCGTTTGAAAGGGTCAAAACCGGTTTGTGGCCCAGTTTTAGGCGGTCTGGGCCGGTCTGGTCCGGTTTGATCTGATTTTAGCCGGTCAGGGCCGGTCTGATTCGGTTTGATCCGGTCTCATCTGGTCAAATCCGGTTTTAGCCAGTCAAAACCGGTTTCAGCCCTTCTGGTCTGGTTTGATCAGGTCTGGTCTGGTTTGAGCTGGTCTGGTCTAGTTTGAGCAGGTCTGGTCTGGTTTGAGCCGGTCACAACCGGTTTTAGCCAGTTTGGTCTGGTTAATGCCCGTCAAAACCGATTCGAGCCTCTCTGAGCCGGTTTGGTCCGGTTTGATCTTTTCTAATCAGCTCAAAACCGTTTTGAGCTGTTGAAAACCGGTTTTATCTGGTCTGCAGTGGTTTGAGCTGGTCAAAACCGGTTTGAGCCGGTCAAAACCGGATTTTGCCAGTCCATACCGGTTTGAACCAGTTTGGTCTGATTTGAGCTGGTTAAAACCGATTTGAGCCGGTCTGGCGCGGTTTTAGCCGGTCTGGGCTGGTCTGGTCCGGTTTGGTCTTGTTTCAGCCGGTCTGGGCCTGTCTGGTCCGGTTTGATCCGGTGTCATCCTGTGAAATCCGGTTTGAGCCGGTCTGGTCTGGTTTGAGCCGGTCAAAACCGGGTTGAGCCGGTCTGGTCTGGTTTGAGCCGATGAAAACCGGTTTGTGGCCCGGTTTTAGCCGGTCTGGGCCGGTCTCGTCCGGTTTGCTAAGGCTTCTGCTGTTCTGGGGCGGTCAGGTGTGGTTTCACACGCTTGGAGCCGGTGTGCTCCGGTTTTATCCTGTCTCATCCGGTCAATATCGGTTTGAGCCGGTCTGGTCTGGTTTGATCCGGTCCAAACCTGTTTGAGGCAGTCTGTTCTGGTTTGAGCTGGTCCAGGATGGTTTGAGCCGGTCTGGTCTGGTTTGAGCCGGTGAAAACCGGCTCAGATCTGTAAAAACCGGTTTGAGACGGTCTGGTCTGGTTTGAGCCGGTCATAACTGGTTTTAGCTGATTTGGCCCGGTTTTAGCCGGTCTGGGCCAGTCTTTTCTGGTTTGATGCGGTTTGAGCCGGTTTGGTCTGATTAGATCCAGTCTCATCCGGTCAAAATCGGGTTGAGCCGGTCTGGTGTTGTTTGAGCCGGTCTGGTACTGTTTGAGACGGTCTGGTCTGATTTGAGCCGGTCAAAACCTGTTTGAGCAGGTCAAAACCGTTTTGAGGCGGTCTGCTCTGGTTTGAGCCGGTCTGGTCTCGTTTCAGCCGGTCAAAACTGGATCGAGCTGGTGAAAACTGGTTTGAGCCGGTTTGGTCTGGTTAAAGGCAGTCAAAACCGATTCGAGCCTGTCTGAGCCGGTCTGGTCCGGTTTGATCCAGTCTAATCAGGTGAAAACCGGTTTGAGCCGGTGATAACCGGTTTTAGCCCGTCTGGAGTGGTTTGAGCCGGTCAAAACCGGTTTGAGCCAGTCAAAACCGGATTGAGCCAGTCAAAACCGGTTTGAACTGGTCTGGTCTTGCTTGAGCCGGTGAAAACCGGTTTGAGCTGGTCTTGCTCGGTTTTAGCCTGTCTGGGCTGGTCTGGTCCGGTTTGGTCTGGTTTCAGCCGGTCTGGGCCTGTCTGTTCCTGTTTGATCTGGTGTGAGCCGGTCTGGTCCAGTTTGATCCGGTGTCATCCCGTCAAAACCTGTTTGAACCGGTCTAGTCCGGTTTGAGCCGATCTGGTCTGGTTTGAGATGGTCAAAACCGGTTTCTGGCCTGGTTTTAGCCGGTCTGGGCCGGTCTAGTCCGGTTTGACCAGTGTCAGCTGGTCTGGGCCGGTCGAGTCCGGTTTGCTGCGGTCAAAACCACTTTGAGCCGGTCGAAACTGGTTTGAGCCGGTTTGGTCTGGATGGAGCCGGTCTGGACTGGTTGGAGCCGGTCAAAAGCGGCTCAAGTCGGTCAAAACCGGTTTGAGCCGTTCTGGTCTGGTTTGAGCGGTCTGGTCTGGTTTGATCCGGTCAAAACCATATCGACCTGGTGAAAACCGGTTTAAGGCGGTTTAGTCTGGTTTGAGCCACTCAAAACCGGTTCGTGGCCTGGTTTTAGACGGTCTGGGCCGGACTGGCCTGGTTTGCTTTGGCTTCAGCTGTTCTGGGCCGGTCTGGTGTGGTTTCATCCAGTTTGAGCCGGTCTGGTCCGGTTTTATCCTGTCTCATCCGGTCAAAACCGGTTTGAGCCAGTCCTGTCTGGTTTGAGCTGGTCAAAACCGGTTCCATTCGGTCTGGTCTGGTTTGAGCCGGACTGGTCTGCTTGAGCCGGTCAAAATCGGCTCAGGTCGGTCAAAACCGGTTTGAGCCGGACTGGTCTTGTTTGAGCCGGTCTTGTCTGGTTTGAGCCGGTCAAAACCGGTTTGTGGCCCGGTTTTAGGCGGTCTGGGCCGGTCTGGTCCGGTTTGATCCGGTTTGAGCCGGTCTGGGTCTGTTTGGTCCGCTTTGATCCGGTGTGAGCTGGTCTGGTCCGGTTTGATCCGGTGTCATCCTGCCAAAACCGGTTTGAGCCGGTCTGGTCCGGTTTGAACTGGTGAAAACCGGTTCGTGGCCCAGTTTTTGGCGGTCTGGGCCGGTCGAGTCCGGTTTGATCCGGTCAAAACCACTTGAACCCGGTCAAAACCGGTTTGAGCCGATCTGGTCTGGTTTGAGCCGGTCTGGTCTGGTTTGAGCCAGTCAAAACTGGCTGAGGTTGGTCAAAACCGGTTTGAGCCCATCTGGTCTGGTTTGAGCCGGTCTAAACCGGTTTGTGGCCCGGTTTTAGCCGGTCTGGGCCTGTTTGGTCTGTTTTGATCCAGTTTCAGCTGGTCTGGGCCGGTCAAGTCCGGTTTGATCCTGTCAAAACCGCTTTGAGCTGGTAAAAACCGGTTTTAGCCGGTCAGGGTTGGTTTGAGCCAGTCAAACCGGCTCAGGACGGTCAAAACCGGTTTGAGCCCGTCTGGTCTGGTTTGAGTCGGTCTGGTCTGGTTTGAACCGGTCAAAACCAGTTTGTGGCCCAGTTTTAGGCAATCTGGGCCGCTCTCGTCCGGTTTGATCCGATTTTAGCCAGTCAGAGCCGGTCTGATTCGGTTTGATCCGGTCTCTTCCGTTCAAAACCGCTTTTAGATGGTCAAAACCGGTTTTAGCCGGTCTGGTGTGGTTTGAGCTGGTCAAAACCGATTTGAGCCGGTCAAAACCGATTTGACCCGGTCTCGTCTGGTTTGAACCGCTCAAAACAGGTTATTGTGGCCTGGTCTTAGCCGGTCTGGGCCGGTCTGGTCCCGTTTTATCCGGTTTCAGCTGGTCTGGGCCGGTCGAGTCCGGTTTAATGTGGTCAAAACCGCTTTGAGCCGGTCAAAACCGGTTTGAGGCGGTCTGGTATGGTTTGAGCCGGTCTGGTCTGGTTTGAGCCGGTCAAAACCGGCTCAGGTCGCTCCAAAGCGGTTTGAGCCGGTCTGGTCTGGTTTGAAACGGTGAAAATCGGTTTGTGGCCCAGTTTTAGGCGGTCTGGGCCTGTCTGGTCCGGTTTGATCCGATTTTAGCCAGTCTGGGCCGGTCTGATTCGGTTTGATCCGGTCTCATCCAGTCAAAACCGGTTTTAGCCGGTCAAAACTGGTTTGAGCCGCTCTGGTCTGGTTTGAGCCAGTCTGGTCTGTTTTGAGCCAGTCAAAACCGTCTCAAGTCGGTCAAAACCAGTTTGAGACAGTCTTGTCAGGTTTGATGCGGTCAAAGCCGGTTTGTGGCCCAGTTTTAGGCGGTCTGGGCCAGTCTGCTCCAGTTTGATCCGATTTTAGCCGGTCTGGGCTGGTCTGATTCGGTTTGATCCGGTCTCATCCAGTCAAAACCGGTTTTACCTTGTCAAAAGCGGTTTCAGCCTGTCTGGTGTGGTTTGAGCAGGTCAAAACCGGTTTGAGCCGGTCTGGTCTTGTTTGAGCCGGTCTGGTCTGGTTTGAGCCGGTCAAAACCAGTTTGTGGCCCGGTTTTAGCCGATCTGGGCCAGTCTGGTCCGGTCTGATCCGGTTTCAGCTGGTCTGGGACGGTCGAGTCTGGTTTGATCCGGGCAAAACCGCTTTGAGCCGGTCCAAACCGGTTTGAGCCGGTCTGGTCTGGTTTGAGCCGGTCTGGTCTGGTTTGAGCCCGTCAAAACCGTCTCAGGACGGTCAAAACCGGTTTGAGCCGGTCTGGTCTGGTTTGAGCCGGTCAAAACAGATTTGTGGCCCAGTTTTAGGCGGTCTGGGTTGGTCTGGTCCGGTTTGGTCTCGTTTCAGCCTGTCTGGGCCTGTCTGGTCCGGTTTGATCTGGTGTGAGCTGGTCTGGTCCGGTTAGATCGGGTGTCACTGGTCAAAACCGTTTTGAGCCGGTCTGGTCTGATTTGAGCCGGTCTGGTCTTGTTTGAGCCGGTCAAAACTGGTAAGAGCCGGTCTGTCCCGGTTTGATCCGATTTTAGCCGTTCTGGGCCGGTTTGATTCGCTTTCATCCGGTCTCATCCGGTCAAACCGGTTTTAGCTGGTCAAAACCGGTTTCAGCCAGTCTGGTGTGGTTTGAGCAAGTCAACACCGGTTTGAGCCAGTCTGGTCTTGTTTGAGCCGGTCTGGTCTGGTTTGAGCCGGTCAAAACCGGTTCGAGCCGGTCAAAACCGGTTTGAGCTGGTTTGGTCTAGTTGAGGCCAGTCAAAACCGATTCGAGCCTGTCTGAGCCGGTCTGGTCCGGTTTGATCCGGCCTAATCAGGTCAAAACCGGTTTGAGGCGGTGAAAACCGGTTTTAGCCGGTCTGGAGTGGTTTGAGCCGGTCAAAACCAGATTGAGACAGTCAAAAACGGTTTGAACCGGTCTGGTCTGGTTTGAGCCGGTCAAAACCGGTTTGAGTCGGTCTGGGCCGGTCTGGTCTGGTTTGCTCTGGTTTCAGCCGGTCTGGGCCTGTCTGGTCCGGTTTGATCTGGTGTGAGCCGTTCTGGTTCGGTTTGATCGGTTGTCATCCGGTTAAAACCGGTTGAGCCGGTCTGTTCCGGTTTGAGCCGGTGAGGTCTGGTTTGAGCCGGTCAAAACTGACTCAGGCCGGTCAAAACCGGTTTGATCCGGCCAGGTCTGGTTTGATCCGTTCAAAGCCAGTTTGTGGCCCGGTTTTAGCCTGTCTGGAACAGTCTAGTCCGGTTTGACCGATTTCAGCTGGTCTGGGCCAGTCGGGTCCGGTTTGATGTGGTCAAAACCGCTTTGAGACGGTCACAACCGGTTTGAGCCGGTCTGGTCTGGTTTGAGCCGGTCTGGTCTGGTTTTAGCCGGTCAAAACTGGCTCAGGACGGTCAAAACCGGTTTGAGCCGGTCTGTTCTGGTTTGAACCGGTCAAAACTGGTTTGTGGCCCAGTTTTTGGCGGTCTGGGCCGGTCTGGTACGGTTTGATCCGATTTCAGCTGGTCTGGGCCGGTCTGATTCGGTTTTATACGGTCAAAACCGGTTTCAGGCGGTCTGGTGTGGTTTGAGCAGTTCAATACCGGTTTGAGCCGGTCTGGTCTGGTTTGAGACGGTCTGGTCTGGTTTCAGCCGGTCAAAACCGGTTTGAGCCGGTTTGGTCTGGTTGAAGCCAGTCAAAACCGATTCGAGCCTGACTGAGCCGGTCTGGTCCGGTTTCATCCGGTCTAATCAGGTCAACACCAGTTTGAGCCGGTGAAATCCGGTTTTAGCCTGTCTGGAGTGGTTTGAGCCTGTCAAAAACGGTCTGAGCGGGTCAAAACCGGATGAGCCAGTGAAAACCGATTTGAACCGGTCTGTTCTGATTAGAGCCGGTCAAAACCGGTTTGAGCCGGTCTGGCCCGGTTTCAATCTGTCACAACCGGTTTGTGGCCCAGTTTTAGGCGGTCTGGGCCGTTCTGGTCCGGTTTGATCCGGTCAAAACCGCTTTGAGCCGGTCAAAACCGCTTTGAGTCGGTCTGGTCTGGTTTGAGCCGGTCTGGTCTGTTTGAGCCGGTGTGGTCTGATTTGAGCCGGTCAAAACCGGCTCAGGTCGGTCAAAACCGGTTTGAGCCTGTCTGGTCTGGTTTGAAAGGGTCAAAACCGGTTTGTGGCCCAGTTTTAGGCGGTCTGGGCCGGTCTGGTCCGGTTTGATCCGATTTTAGCCAGTCTGGTCCGGTCTGATTCGTTTTGATCCTGTCTAATCTGGTCAAAACCGATTTTAGCCAGTCAAAACCGGTTTCAGCCGGTCTGGTGTGGTTTGAGGAGGTCAAAACCGGTTTGAGCCGGTCAAAACCGGTTTGAGCCGGCTGGTCTTGTTTGAGCCAGTCAAAACCGGTTTGTGGCCCGGTTTTAGCCGTTCTGGGCCTGTCTGGTCCGGTTTGATATGGTTTCAGCTGGTCTGGGCCGGTCGAGTCCGGTTTGATCCGGTCAAAACCGCTTTAAGCTAGTAAAAACCGGTTTGAGCCGGTCTGGTCTGGTTTGAGCCGGTTAAAACCGTTTTGAGCCGGTCAAAACCGGCTCAGGTCGGTCAAAACCGGTTTAAGCCAGTCTGGTCTGGTTAGAATCGGTCAAAACTGGTTTGTGGCCCAGTTTTATGCGGTCTGGGTCGTTCTGGACCACTTTGATGCGATTTTAGCCAGTCTGGGCCGGTCTGATTCGGTTTGATGCGATCTCATCCGGTCCAAACCGGTTTTCGCCGGTCAAAACTGGTTTCAGCCCTTCTGGTGTGGTTTGAGCCAGTCAAAACCGATTTGAACCGGTCTGTTCTGGTTTGAGCTGATGAAAACAGGTTTGAGCCAATCTGGCCCGGTTTTAGCCGGTCTGAGCCGGTCTGGTTTGATTTGATCCGGTTTCAGCAGGTCTGGGCCTGTCTGGTCCGGTTTGACCCGGTGTGAGGCTGTCTGGTCCGGTTGGAGCCAGTCTGGTCTGTTTTGAGCCAGTCAAAACCGGCTCAGGCCAGTCAAAACCGGTTTGAGCCGGTCTGATCTGGTTTGAGCCGTTGAATACCGTTTTGTGGCCTCGTTTTAGCCGGTGTGGGCCGGTGTGGTCTGGTTTGATCCGTTTTCAGCTGGTCTGGGTCGGTCGAATCCGGTTTGATCCAGTCAAAACCTGTTTGAGCCGCTCTGGTCTGGTTTGAGCCGGTCTGGTCTGGTTTGAGCCAGTCAAAACCGTTTCAGGTCGGTCAAAACCGGTTTGAGCCGGTCTTGTCTGGTTTGAAGCGGTCAACGCTAGTTTGTGGCCCAGTTTTAGGCGGTCTGGGCCGTTCTGCTCCAGTTTGATACGATTTTAGCCGGTCTGGGCCGGTCTGATTCAGTTTGATCCGATCTCATATGGTCAAAACCGGTTTTAGCCGGTCAAAACCGGTTTCAGCCTGTCTGGTGTGGTTTGAGTAGGTCAAAACCAGTTTAAGCTGGTCTGGTCTTGTTTGAGCCGGTCTGGTCTGTTTTGAGCCGGTCAAAACCGGTTTGAGCCGGTCTGGCCAGGTTTTAGCTCGTCTTGGCCGGTCTGGTTCGGTTTTATCCGGTTTCAGCCAGTCTGGGCCTGTCTGGTCTGCTTTGATCTAGTGTGAGCCGCTCTGGTCCGGTTTGATCAGGTGTCATCTGGTCAAAACCGGGTTGAGCCGGTCTGGTCTGGTTTGAACCGGTCAAAACCGGTTTGTGGCCCGGTTTTAGGCGGTCTGGTCCGGTTTGATCCGATTTTAACCAGTCTGGGCCAGTCTGATTCGGGTTGATCTGGTCTCATCTGGTCAAAACCGGTTTTAGCCGGTCAAAACTGGTTTCAGCCAGTCTGGTGTGGTTTGAGGAGGTCAATACCGGTTTGAGCCGGTCTGGTCTGGTTTGAGCCGGTCTGGTCTGGTTTGAGCCGGTCAAAACCGATTCGAGCCTGTCTCTGCAGGTCTGGTCCGGTTTCATCCCGTCTAATCAGGTCAAAACCGGTTTGAGCTGGTGAAAACCGGTTTTTGCCGGTCTGGAGTGGTTTGAGCCGGTCAAAACTGGTTTGAGTCGGTCAAAATCGGATTGAGCCAGTCAAAACCGGTTTGAACCGGTCTGGTCTGATTTCAGCCAGTCAAAACCGGTTTGAGCCGTTCTGGCCCAGTTTTAGCCGGTCTGGGCCGGTCTGGTCCGGTTTGGTCTGGTTTCAGCCGGTCTGGTCCTGTCTGGTCCGGTTTGATCTGATGTGAGCCGGTCTGGTCCGGTTTGATTAGGTGTCATCCGGTCAAAACCGGTTTGAGCCGGTCTGGTCCCGTTTGAGCCGGTCTGGTCTGGTTTGAGCCGGTCAAAACCGGCTCAGCCCGATCAAAACCGGTTTGAGCCGGTCTGGTCCGGTTTGAGCCGGTCAAAACCGGTTTGTGGATTGGTTTTAACCGGTCTGGGCCGGTCTAGCCCAGTTTGCACGTTTTCAGCAGGTCTGGGCCGGTCGGGTCCGATTTGATGTGGTCAAAACCGCTTTGAGCCGGTCAAAACAGGTTTGAGCCGGTCTGGTCTGGTTTGAGCCGGTCAAAACCGGCTCAGGTCGGTCAAAACTGGTTTGAGCCGGTCTGGTCTGGTTTGAACCGGTCAAAACCGGTTTGTGGCCCAGTTTTAGGCGGTCTGGGCCGGTCTGGTCCCGTTTGATCCGATTTTAACCGGTCTCGGCCGGTCTGATTCGATTTGATCCGGTCTCATCCAGTCAAAACCGGTTTTAGCTGGTCAAAACCGGTTTTAGCCGGTCTGGAGGGGTTTGAGCCGGTCAAAACCGGTTTGAGCCGGTCAAAAGAGGATTGAGCCAGTCAAAACCAGTTTGAACCGGTGTGGTCTGGTTTGAGCTGGTGAAAACCGCTTTGAGCCGATCTGGCCCGGTTTTAGCCGGTCTGAGCCGGTCTGGATGATTTGTTCCGGTTTCAGCAGGTCTGGGCCTGTCTGGTCCGGTTTGATCCGGTGTGAGGCAGTCTGGTCCGGTTGGAGCCAGTCTGGTCTGTTTCGAGCCGGTCAAATACGGCTCAGGCCAGTCACGACCGGTTTGAGACGGTCTGATATGGTTTGAGCCGTTGAAAACCGGTTTGTGGCCTGGTTTTACCCGTTGTGGGCCGGTGTGGTCTGGTTTGATCCGGTTTCAGCTGGTCTGGGTCGGTCGAATCCGGTTTGATCCGGTCAAAACCAGTTTGAGCCCGCCTGGTCTGGTTTGAGCCGGTCTGGTCTGGTTTGAGCCGGTCAAAACCGTTTCAGGTCGGTCAAAACCGGTTTGAGCCGGTCTGGTCTGGTTTGAAGCGGTCTGGTCTGATTTGAGCCGGTTTTGCCTGGTTTTAGCCTGTCGGTGACAGTCTGGTTCCGTTTGCGTCGGTTTGAGCCGGTTTGTGCTGGTCTGGTCCGGTATGATACGGTTTGAGAAGGTCTGGTCCGGTTTGATCCGGTCTAATACGGTCAAAACCGGTTTGAACAGGTCAGGTCTGGTTTGAGCCAGTTAAAACAGGTTTGACCCCGTCTGGTCTGATTTGAGACAGTCAAAATAGGTTTGAGACGGTTTGGCCCGTTTTTAGGCGGTCTGGGCCGGTCTGTTCCGGTTTGATCCGGTTTGAGACGGTCTGGTCTGGTTTGAGCCGGTCTGGTCTGGTTTGAGCCGGTCAAAACCGTCTCAGGTCGGTCAAAACCGCTTTGAGCCTCTCTGGTCTGGTTTGAACCGGTCAAAACCGGTTTGTGGCTCAGTTTCAGGCGGTCTGGGCCGGTCTGGTCCGGTTTGTTCCGATTTTAGCTGGTCTGGTTCGGTCTGATTCGGTTTGATCCGGTCTCATCCGGTCACTACCGGTTTTAGCCGTTCAAAACCGGTTTTAGCCAGTTTGGTGTGGTTTGAGCAGGTCAAAACCGGTTTGAGCCGGTCTGGTCTGGTTCGAGCCGGTCTGCTCTGGTTGAGCCGGTCAAAACCGGTTCGAGCCGGTCAAAACCGGTTTGAGCCGGTTTGGTCTGGTTGAAGCCAGTCAAAACCGATTCGAGCCTGTCTGAGCCGGTCTGGTCTGGTTTCATCCAGTCTAATCAGCTCCAAACCGGTTTGAGCCGGTGAAAACCGGTTTTAGCCGGTCTGGAGTGGTTTGAACCGGTCAAAACCGGATTGAGCCAGTCAAAACCGGTTTGAACCGGTCTGTCGGGTTTGAGCCAGTCAAAACCGGTTTGAGCCGTTCTGGCCCGGTTTTAGACGGTCTTGACCGGTCTGTGCTGTTTGATCCAGATTGAGCCGGTCCCGTCTGGTTTGAGCCGGTCAAAACCGGTTTGAGCCTGTTTGGTCTGTTGGAATCCAGTGAAAACCGATTCGAGCCTGTCTGAGCCTGTCTGGTCCGGTTTAATCCGGTCTAATCAGGTCAAAACCGGTTTGAGCTGGTGAAAACCGGATTGAGCCAGTCAAAATCGGTTTGAACCGGTCTGGTCTGGTTTGAGCCGGTCAAAACCGGGTTTAGCCGGTTTGGCCCGGTTTTAGCTTGTCTGGGACAGTCTGGTTCGGTTTGAGCCGCTTTGAGCCGGTTTGTGCTGGTCTGGTTCGGTATGATACGGTTTGAGAAGGTTTGGTCCGGTTTGATCCGGTCTAATACGGTCAAAACCGGTTTGAGCCGGTCAGGTTTGGTTTGAGCCAGTCAAAACAGGTTGGACCCCGTCTGGTCTGGTTTGAGCCCGTCAAAACAGGCTCAGGACAGTGAAAACCGGTTTGAGCTGGTCTGGTCTGGATTGAATCGGTCAAAACCGGTTTGTTGCCCAATTTTAGGCAGTCTGGGCCGGTCTGGTCCGGTTTGATCCAATTTTAGCCGGTCAGGGCCGGTCTAATTCGGTTTGATCCGGTCTCATCTGGTCAAAACCGGTTTTAGCCGGTCAAAACCTGTTTCAGCCGGTCTGGTGTGGTTTGACCAGGTCAAATCCGGTTTGAGCCGGTCTGGTCTGGTTTGAGCTGGTCAAAACCGGATTGAGCCGGTCAAAACCGGCTCAGGTCGCTCAAAACCGGTTTGAGCTGGTCTGGTCTGGTTTGCACCCCTCAAAACCGGTTTGTGACCCAGTTTTAGGCGGTCTGGGCCGGCCCGGTCCGATTTGATGTGATTTTCGCCATTCTGGGCTGGTCTGATTCGGTTTGATCCGGTCTCATCCAGTCCAAACCAGTTTTCGCCGGTCAAAACCAGTTTCAGCCCTTCTGGTGTTGTTTGAGCCGTTCCAAACCGGTTCGAGCCGTTCAAAACCGGTTTGAACCGGTCAAAACCGGATTGAACCGGTCTGGTCTTTTTTGAGCTGGTCAAAACCGGTTTGAGTCGGTCTGGTCTGGTTTGAGCCGGTCTGGTCTGGTTTGAACCGGTCAAAACCGGTTTGTGGCCCAGTTTTAGGCGGTCTGGGTCGGTCTGTTCCGGTTTGATCCGATTTTAGCCGGTCTGGGGCAGTCTGATTTGGTTTGATCTGGTCTCATCCGGTCAAAACTGGTTTTAGCCGGTCAAAACCGGTTTCATTTGGTCTGGTGTGGTTTGAGCAGGTCAAAACCGGTTTGAGCCTGTCAAAACCGGTTTGAGCCGGTCTGGTCTGGTTTGGGCTGGTCTGGTCTGGTTTGAGCCGTTCAAAACCGGTTTGAGCCGGTCAAAACCGGTTTGAGCCGGTTTGGTCTGGTTGAAGCCAGTCAAAACCGATTCGAGCCTGTCTGAGCTGGTCTGGTCCGGTTTGATCCGGTCTAATCAGGTCAAAACCGGTATCATCCGGTGAAAACCGGTTTTAGCCAGTCTGGAGTGGTTTGAGCCGGTCAAAACCGGTTTGAGCTGGTCAAAACCGGATAGAGGCTGTCAAAACAGGTTTGAAACGGTCTGGTCTGATTTGAGCCGGTCAAAACCGGTTTTAGCCGGTTTTGCCCGGTTTTAGCCTGTCTGGGACAGTCTGGTTCGGTTTGCGCCGGTTTCAGCCGGTTTGTGCTGGTCTGGTCCGATATGATACGGTTTGAGAAGGTCTGGTCTGGTTTGATCCGGTCTAATAC
>CM052586.1:48474587-48486160 GCA_028551445.1 Miopithecus talapoin
CGATCTGGTCTTGTTTGAGGCGGTCTGGTCTGGTTTGAGCCATCAAAACCGGTTTGAGCCGGTCTGGTCTGGTTTGAACCGGTCAAAACCAGCTTGTGGCCCAGTTTTAGGCGGTCTGGGCCGATCTGGTCTGGTTTGATCCAATTTTAGCCGGTCTGGGCCGGTCTGATTCGGTTTGATCAGGTCTCATCCGGTGAAAGCCGGTTTCAGCCGGTCAAAAGCGGTTTCAGCCGGTCAGGTGTGATTTGAGCAGGTCAAAACCGGTTTGAGTCGGTCTGGTCTGGTTTGGTCTGGTTTGAGCCGGTCAAAACCGGTTCGAGCCGTTCAAAACCGGTTTGAGCCGGTCAAAACCGGATTAAACCCGTCTGGTCTGGTTTGATCCGGTCAAAACCGGTTTGAACCGGTCTGCTCTGGTTTGAGACGTTCTGGTCTGGTTTGAATCGTTCAAAACCGGTTTGTGGCCCAGATTTAGGTGGTCTGGGCCGGTCTGGTCCGGTTTGATCCGATTTTAGCCGGTCTGGGCCCGTCTGATTCGGTTTGATCCGGTCTCATCCGGTCAAAACCGGTTTTAGCCGGTCAAAACCGGTTTCATCGGGTCTGGTGTGGTTTGAGCAGGTCAAAACCGGTTTGAGACTGTCAAAACCGGTTTGAGCCGGTCTGGTCTGGTTTGCGCCGGTCTGGTCTGGTTTGAGCTGGTCAAAACCGGTTTGAGCCGGTTTGGTCTGGTTGAAGTTAGTCAAAACCGATTCGAGCCTGTCTGAGCTGTTCTGGTCGGGTTTGATCCGGTCTAATCAGGTCAAAACCGGTTTGAGCCGGTGAAAACCAGTTTTAGATTGTCTGGAGTGGTTTGAGCCGGGCAAAACCGCTTTGAGACGGTCAAAACCGGATTGAGCCAGTCAAAACCGGTTTGAACCGGTCTGGTCTGGTTTAAGCCGGTCAAAACCGGTTTGAGCCAGTTTGGCCCAGTTTAAGCCTGTCTGGGAAAGTCTGGTTCGTTTTGAGTTGATTTGAGCCAGTTTGTGCTCGTCTGGTCCGGTATGATACGGGTTGAGAAGGTCTGGTCCGGTTTGATCAGGTCTAATACGATCAAAACCGGTTAGAGCCGGTCAGGTCTTGTTTGAGCCGGTCAAAAAAGTTTGGACCCCGTCTGGTCTGGTTTGAGCCGGTCAAAATACGTTTGAGCCGGTTTGGCCCGGTTTTAGGTAGTCTGGGCCGGTATGTTCCGGTTTGATCCGGTTTGAGCCGGTCTGGTCTGGTTTGAGCCGTTCAAAACCGGTTTGAATCGGTCTGGTCTGGTTCGAGCCGGTCTGGTCTGGTTTGAGCTGGCAAAACAATCTCAGGTCGGTCAAAATCGGTTTGAGCCTGTCTGGTCTGGTTTGAACCGGTCAAAACAGGTTTGTGGCTCAGTTTCAGGCGGTCTGGGCCGGTCTGCTCCAGTTTGATCCGATTTTAGCCGGTCTGGGCCGGTCCGATTCGGTTTTATCCGGTCTCATCCGATCAAAACCGGTTTTAGCCGGTGAAAACCGGTTTTAGCCGGTCTGGTGTGGTTTGAGCAGGTCAAAACCGGTTTGAGCTGGTCTGGTCTGGTTCGAGCCGGTCTGGTCTGGTTGAGCCGGTCAAAAACGGTTCGAGCCGGTTTGGTCTGGTTGAAGCCAGTCAAAACCGATTCGAGGCTGTCTGAGTCGGTCTGGTCCGGTTTCATCCGGTCTAATCAGCTCAAAACCGGTTTGAGCCAGTGAAAACCGGTTTCAGCCGGTCTGGAGTGGTTTGAGCCAGTGAAAACCGGTTTGAGCCGGTCAAAACTGGATTGAGCCACTCAAAACCGATTTGAACCGGTCTGGTCTGGTTTGAGCCAGTCAAAATCGGTTTGAGCCGTTGTGGCCCGGTTTTAGCCGGTCTGGGCCGGTCTGGTCCGGTTTGGTCTGGTTTCAGCCGCTCTGGGGCTATCTGGTCCGGTTTGATGTGGTGTGAGCCGGTCTGGTCTGGTTTGATCGGTTGTCATCCGGTCAAAACCGGTTTGAGCCGGTCTGGTCTGGTTTGAGCCGGTCAAAATCGGCTCAGGTCGGTCAAAACTGGTTTGAGCCGGTTAAAACCGTTTTGAGTCGGTCTAGTCTGGTTTGAGCCGGTCTGGTCTGGTTTGAGCCCGTCAAAACCATTTCAGTTCGGTCAAAACCGTTTTGAGCCGCTCTGGTCTGGTTTGAAACGGTCAAAATCGGTTTGTGGCCCAGTTTTAGGCGGTCTCGGCCCATCAGGTCTGGTTTAATCCGATTTTAGCCGGTCTGGGCCAGTCTGATTCGGTTTGATACGGTCTCATCCGGTCAAAACAGGTTAGAGCCGTTCAAAACCGGTTTGAGCCGGTTTGGTCTGGTTGAAGCCAGTCAAAACCGATTCGAGCTTGTCTGCGCTGGTCTGGTCCGGTTTGATCAGGAATAATCAGGTAAAAACCCGTTTGAGCCAGTGAAAACCGGATTGAGCCAGTCAAAACCGGTTTGAACCGGTCTGGACTGGTTTGAGCCGGTCAAAACCGGTTTGAGCCGGTATTGCCCTGTTTTAGCCGGTCTGGGAAGGTCTGGACCGGTTTGTCCCGGTTTGAGCCCGTCTGGTCTGGTGTGAGCCGGTCAAAACCGGTTTGAGACGGTCTGGTCAGGTTAGAGCCGGTCAAAACCGGTTTGAGTCGGTCTGGTCTGGTATGAACCTGTCAAAACCGGTTTTTGGCCCAGTTTTAGGCGGTCTGTGCTGGTCTGGTCCGGTTTGATCCGATTTTAGTCGGTCTGAGCCGCTCTGATTCGGTTTGATCCGGTCTCATGCGGTCAAAACCAGTTTCAGCCGGTCAGGTGTGGTTTGAGCAGGTCAAAACCGGCTTGAGCCTGTCTGGTCTGGTTTGAGCTGGTCAAAATCAGTTTGTGACCCGGTTTTAGCCAGTCTGGGCTGGTCTGGTGCGGTTTGATGCGGTTTCAGCTGATCTGGCCGGGCGAGTCCGGTCAAAACCGGTTCGAGCCGGTCAAAACCGGTTTGAGCCGGTTTGGTCTGGTTGAAGCCAGTCAAAACAGATTCGAGCCTGTCTGAGCGGGTCTGGTCCGGTTTCATCCGGTCTAATCAGCTCAAAACCGGTTTGAGCCGGTGAAAACCGGTTTTAGCCGGTCTGGAGTGGTTTGAGCCGGTCAAAACCGGTTTGAGCCTGTCAAAACTGGATTGATCCAGTCAAAACCGGTTTGAACTGGTGTGGTCTGGTTTGAGCCGGTCAAAACCGGTTTGAGCCGGTCTGGCCCGGTTTTAGCCGGTCTGAGCCGGTCTGGTCCGGTTTGATCCGGTTTGAGCCGGTCTGGTCTGGTTTGAGCTGGTCAAAAACGGTTTGAGCCGGTCTGGTCTGGTTTGAGCTGGTCAAAACAGTTTTGTGGCCCAGTTTTAGCCAGTCTGGGCCGGTCTGGTCCGGTTTGATCTGATTTTAGCCGGTCTGGGCCGGTCTGATTCGTTTTGATCCAGTCTCATCCGGTCAAAACCGGTTTCAGCCGGTCCGGTGTGGTTTGAGCAGGTCAAAACCGGTTTGATCCGGTCTGGTCTGGTTTGAGTCGTGTGGTCTGGTTTGAGCCGGTCAAAACCGGTTTTAGCCAGTTTGGTCTGGTTGAAGCCAGTCAAAACTGATTCGAGCCTGTCTGAGCCGGTCTGGTCCGGTTTGATCCTGTCTAATCAGGTCAAAACCGGTTTGAGCCGGTGATATCCGGTTTTAGCCGGTCTGGAGTGGTTTGAGCCAGTCAAAACCGGTTTGAGCCGGTTAAAACCGGATTGAAACAGTCAAAACTGGTTTGAACCGGTCTGGTCTGGTTTGAGCCAGTCAAACCCGATTTGAGCCATTCTGGCCCGGTTTTAGCCGGTCTGGGTTGGTCTGGTCCGGTTTGATCCGGTTTCAGCTGGTATGGGCCTGTCATGTACGCTTTGATTCGGTGTGAGCCGGTCTGGTCCGGTTTGATCGGGTGTCATCCTGTCAAAAGCGGTTTGAGCCGGTCTGGTCCGGTTTGAGCCAGTCTAGTCTGGTTTGAGCCGGTCAAAACCGGTTTCTGGCCCAGTTTTAGGCGGTCTAGGCCGGTCTGGTCCGGTTTGATCCGGTTTCAGCTGGTCTGGGCCGGTCGAGTCCGGTTTCATCCGGGCAAAACCGCTTTGAGCCGGGTAAAACCGGTTTGAGTCGGTCTGGTCTGGTTTGAGCCGGTCTGGTCTGGTTTGAGCCGGTCAAAACCGGCTCAGGACGGTCAAAACCGGTTTTAGCTGTTCTAGTCTGGTTTGAACTGGTCAAAACCGGTTTGAGGTCCAGTTTTAGGCAATCTGGGCCTGCCTGATCCGAGTTGCTCCGATTTTAGCCGGTCTGGGCCGGTCGGATTCGGTTTGATCCGGTCTCATAAGTTCAAAACCGGTTTTAGCTGGTTAAAACCGGTTTCAGCCGGTCTGGTGTGGTTTGAGCAGGTCAAAACCGGTTGGAGCCAGTCAAATCCGGTTTGAACCAGTTTGGTCTGGTTTGAGCCGCTCCAATCCGGTTTGAGTCGGTGTGGTATGGTTTGAGCCGGTCTGGATTGGTTTTAGCCGTTCAAAACCGGTTTGAGCCGGTCAAAACCCATTCGAGCCGGTCTGGTCTGGTTTGATGCGGTCAAAACCGGTTTGTGGCCCTATTTTAGGCAATCTGGGCCGGCCTGGTCCGGTTTGATCCGATTTTAGCCGGTCTGGGCCGGTCTGATTGGGTTTGATCCGGTCTCATTCGGTCAAAACCTGTTCAAGCCGGTCAAAAGCGTTTTGAGCCCGTTTGGTCTGCTTGAAGCCAGTCAAAACCGATTCGAGCCTGTCTGAGCTGGTCTGGTCCGGTTTGATCCTGTCTCATCTGGTCAAAACCGGTTTTAGCCGGTTTGGTGTGGTTTGAGCAGTTCAAAACCGATTTGAGCCGGTCTGGTCTGGTTTGAGCCAGTGTGGTCTGGTTTGAGCTGGTCAAAACAGGTTCGAGCCAGTCAAAACCGGTTTTAGCCAGTCTGGAGTGGTTTGAGCCGGACAAAACCGGATTGAGCCAGTCAAAACTGGTTTGAAATGGTCTGGTCTGGTTTGAGCCGGTCAAAACTGGTTTATGCCGGTCTGGCCCGGTTTTAGCCAGTCTGGGCCGGTCTGGTCTGGTTTGATCCAGTTTCAGCCGGTTTGGGCCTGTCTGGTCCGCTTTCATCCAGTGTGAGCCGATCTGGTCCAGTTTGATCTGGTGTCATCCGGTCAAATCCGGTTTTAGACGGTCTGGTCCGGTTTGAAACTGTCAATACCGGTTTGTGGCCCAGTTTTAGGCGGTCTGGGCCGGTCTGGTCCGGTTTGATCCGACTTTAGCCAGTCTGGGCAGGTCTGATTCGCTTTCATCCGGTCTCATCCGGTCAAAACCGGATTTAGCCGGTCAAAACCTGTTTCAGCCCGTCACGTGTGGTTTGAGCAGGTCAAAACCGGTTTGAGCCGGTCTGGTCTGGTTTGAGCCAATCTGGTCTTGTTTGAGCCGGTCAAAACCGGCTCAGGAAGGTCAAAACCGGTTTGAGCCGGTCTGGTCTGGTTTGAACCGGTCAAAACTGGTTTGTGGAACAATTTTAGGCGGTCTGGGCCGGTCAGGTCCAGTTTGATCAGATTTTAGCCAGTCTGGGCCGGTTTGATTCGGTTTCATCCGGTCTCATCCGGTCAAAACCGGTTTGAGCCGGTCAAAACCGGATTGAGCCAGTCAAAACCGGTTTGAACCGGTCTGGTCTGGTTTGAGCCGGTCTGGCCCGGTTTTGTCTGGTTTCAGCCGGTCTGGGCCTGTCTGGTCCGGTTTGATATGGTGTGAGCCGGTCTGGTCCGGTTTGATCGGGTGTCATCCGGTCAAAACCGGTTTGAGCCGTTCTGGTCTGGTTTGAGCCTGTCAAAACCGGTTTGAGCCCGTCTGGTCTGGTTTGAACCGGTCAAAACCGGTTTGTGGCCCAGTTTTATGCGGTCTGGGCCGGTCTGGTAAGGTTTGATCCGATTTTAGCTGGTCTGGGCCGGTCTGATTCGGTTTGTTCCGGTCTCATCCGGTCAAAACTGGTTTCATCCGGTCTGGTGTGGTTTGAGCAGGTCAAAACCGGTTTGAGCCGGTCTGGTCTGGTTTGAGCCGGTGTGGTCTGGTTTGAGCCGGTCAAAACTGGTTTTAGCCGGTTTGGTCTGGTTGAAGCGAGTCAAAACCGATTCGAGCCTGTCTGAGCCGGTCTGGTCCGGTTTGATCTGGTCTAGTCAGTCAAAACCGGTTTGAGCCGGTTTGGTCTGATTGAAGCCAGTCAAAACTGATTCGAGCCTGTCTGAGCTGGTCTTGTCCGGTTTGATCCGGTCTAATCAGGTCAAAACAGGTTTGAGCCGGTGAAAACAGGTTTTAGCCGGTCTGGAGTGGTTTGCGCCGTTCAAAACCGGTTTGATCTGGTCAAAACCGGATTGAGCCTGTCTGGCTCGGTTTTATCCGGTCTGAGCTGGTCTGGTCCGGTTTGGTCTCGTTTCAGCCTATCTGGGCCTTACTGGTCCGGTTTGATCTGGTGTGAGCCGGTCTGGTCCGGTTTGATCGGGTTTCATCCGGTCAAAACCGGTTTGAGCCGGTGTGGTCCGCTTTGAGCCAGTCTGGTCTGGTTTGATCCGGTCAAAACCGGCTCAGGCCGGTCAAACCCGGTTTGAGCCGGTCTGGTCTGGTTTGAGCCGGTCAAAACCGGTTTGTGGCCCGGTTTTAGCCGGTCTGGGCCGGTCTAGTCCGGTTTGACCGGTTTCAGCTGGTCTGGGCCGGTCGGGTCTGGTTTCATGCGGTCAAAACCGCTTTGAGCCTGTAAAAACCGGTTTCAGCCGGTCTGGTCTGATTTGAGCCGGTCTGGTCTGGTTTAAGCCGGTTAAAACCGGCTCAGGTCGGTCAAAGGTGGTTTGAGCCAGTGTGGTCTGACTCATCCGGTCAAAACCGGTTTTAGCCGGTCTGGTGTGGTTCGAGCAGGTCAAAACCGTATCGAGCCGGTGAAAACCGGTTTGAGCCGGTTTGGTCTGGTTGAAGCCGGTCTGGTCTGGTTTGAGGCAGTCAAAACCATATTGCGCCGCTGAAAACCGGTTTGAGCCGGTTTGGTCTGGTTGAAGGCAGTCAAAAGAGTTTCGAGCCTGTCTGAGCCGGGCTGGTCCGGTTTGATCTGGTCTAATCTGGTCAAAACCGGCTTTAGCCGGTAAAAACCGGTTTTAGCCGGTCTGGAGTGGTTTGAGCCGGTCAAAACCGGTTTGAGCCGGTCAAAACCGGATTGAGCCAGTTAAAACCGGTTTGAACGGGTCTGGTCTGGTTTGAGCAGGACAAAACCGGTTTGAGCCGTTGTGGCCCGGTTTTAGCCGGTCTGGGTCGGTCTGGTCCGGTTTGATCCAGTTTGAGCCGGTGTGGTCTGGTTTGAGCCGGTCAAAACCGGTTTGAGTCGATCAAAAACGGATTGAGCCAGTCAAAACCGGTTTGAATCGGTCTGGTCTGGTTTGAGCCGATCAAAACCGGTTTGAGCCGGTTTGGCCCGGTTTTAGCCAGTCTGGGCCGGTCTGGTCCGGTCTGACCCTGTTTCCTCCGGTCTGGGCCTTTGTTGTCCGGTTAGATCCGGTGTGAGCCGGTCTGGTCCGGTTTGATATGGTGTCATCCGGTCAAAACTGGTTTGAGGCGGTCTGGTCCGGTTTGAGCCGGTCTGGTCTGGTTTCAGCCGGTCAAAACCAGTTTGAGCCGGTCTGGTCTGGTTGGAGCCATTCAAAACCGGTTTGTGGCCTGGTTTTAGCCAGTCTATGCCGGTCTGGTCCGGTATGATACGGTTTCAGCTGGTCTGGGCCGCTTGAATCGGGTTTGATCCGGTCAATACCGCTTTGAGCCGGTCAAAACCGGTTTGAGCCGGTCTGGTCTAGTTTGAGCCGGTCTGGTCTGGTTTGGGCCGGTCAAAACCGGCTCACTTCGGTAAAAACCGGTTTGAACCGGTGTGGTCTGGTTTGAACCGGTCAAAACCGGTTTGTGGCCCAGTTTTAGGCGGTCTGGACAGGCCTGGTCCGTTTTAATCCGATTTTAGCCGGTCTGGGGCAGTCTTATTCGGTTTGATCCGGTGTCATCCAGTCAAAACCGGTTTTAGACGGTCAAAACCGGTTTCAGCCGGTCTGGTGTGGTTTGAGCAGGTCAAAACGGGTTTGAGTCAGTCAAAACCGGTTTGAGCAGGTCTTGTCTGGTGTGAGCCAGTCTGGTCTAGTTTGAGCCGGTCAAAACCGGTTCGAGCCAGTCAAAACCGGTTTTAGCCGGTCTGGAGTGGTTTGAGACGGATAAACCCGGATTGAGATAGTCAAAAGAGGTTTGAAGCGGTCTGGTCTGGTTTGAGCCTGTCAAAACCGGTTTGAGCCGGTCTGGCCCGGTTTCATCCATTGTCATCCGGTCAAAACCGGTTTGAGCCAGTCTGGTCCGGTTTGAAACGGTCAAAACCGGTTTGTAGCCCAGTTTTAGGCGGTCTGGGCCTGTCTGGTCCGGTTTTATCCACTTTCAGCTGATCTGGGCCAGTCGAGTCCGGTTTGATCCGGTCAAAAACGCTTTGAGCCGTTCAAAACCGGTTTGAGCCGTTGTGGTCTGGTTTGAGCCGGTCTGGTCTGGTTTGAGCCCGTCAAAGCCGGCTCAAGACCGTCAAAATCGCTTTGAGCCGGTCTGGTCTGGTTTGAACGGGTCAAAACCGGTTTGTGGCCCAGTTTTAGGCGGTCTGGTCCGGTTTGATCCGATATTAGCCTGTCTGGGCCGGTCTGATTCGGTTTGATCTTGTCTCATCCTGTCAAAACCGGTTTTAGCCTGTCAAAACCCGTTTCGGCCGGTCTGGTGTGGTTTGAGCAGGTGAAAACCGGTTTGAGCCGGTCAAAACCGATTTGAATCGGTCTTGTCTGGTTTGAGCCGTTCAAAACCGGTTTGTGGCCCGGCTTTAGCCGGTCTGGGCCGGTCTGGTCTGTTTTTATCCGGTTTCAGCTGGTCTGGGCCGGTCCAGTCCGGTTTGTTCCGGTCAAAACCGCTTTGAGCTGGTAAAAACCGGTTTGAGCCGGTCTGGTCTGGGTTGAGCCGGTCAAAACCGGTTTGAGCCGGTCTGGTCCGGTTTGAGCCGGTCTGGTCTGATTTGAGCCGGTCAAAACCGGCTCAGGTCGGGCAAAACCGGTTTGAGCCGGTCTGGTCTGGCTTGAACGGGTCAAAACCGGTTTGTGGCCCAGTTTTAGGCGGTCTGGTCCGGTCTGGTCCGGTTTGATCCGATTTTAGCCGGTCAGGGCCAGTCTGATTCGGTTTGATCCGGTCTTATCCGGTCAAAACCGGTTTTAGCCGGTCAAAACCGGTTTCAGCCGGTCTGGTGTGGTTTGAACTGGTCTGGTCTGGTTTGAGCCGGTCTGGTCTAGTTTGAGCCGGTCTGGTCTGGTTTGAGCCAGTCAAAACCGGTTTGAGCCAGTTTGGTCTGTTTAAAGCCAGTCAAAACAGATTCGAGCCTCTCTGAGCCGGTTTGGTCCGGTTTGATCCGGTCTAATCAGCTCAAAACCGTTTTGAGCCGTTGAAAACCGGTTTTAGCTGGTCTGCAGTGGTTTGAGCCGGTCAAAACCGGTTTGAGCCATTCCATTCCAGTTTGAACCGGTCTGGTCTGATTTGAGCCGGTCAAAACCGATTTGAGCCGGTCTGGCCCGGTTTTAGCCGGTCTGGGCTGGTCTGGTCCGGTTTGGTCTGGTTTCAGCCAGTCTGGGCCTGTCTGGTCCAGTTTGATCTGGTGTCACCCTGTCAAAACCGGTTTGGCCGGTCTCGTCCGGTTTGAACCGGTCTGGTCTGGTTTGAGCCAATGAAAACCGGTTTGTGGCCCGGTTTTAGCCAGTCTGGGCTGGTCTGGTCCGGTTTGCTAAGGCTTCAGCTGTTCTGGGGCAGTCCGTTGCGGTTTCACCTGCTTGTAGCCGGTGTGCTCCGGTTTTACCCTGTCTCATCCGGTCAATATCGGTTTGAGCTGCTCTGGTCTGGTTTGAGCCAGTCAAAATCGGTTTGAGGCGGTCTGGTCTGCATTGAGCCGGTCCGCTCTGGTTTGAGCTGGTCTGGTCTGGTTTTAGCCGGTGAAAACCGGCTCAGGTCGGTCAAAACCGGTTTGAGACGGTCTGGTCTGGTTTGAGCCGGTCAAAACCGGTTTGAGCCGATTAGGCCCGGTTTTAGCCAGTCTGGGTCAGTCTTTTCCGGTTTGATGCGGTTTGAGCCGGTTTGGTCCGATTTGATCCAGTCTCATCCGGTCAAAATCGGTTTGAGCCGGTCTGGTCTTGTTTGAGCCGGTCTGGTACTGTTTGAGACGGTCTGGTCTGGTTTGAGCCGGTCGAAACCTGTTTGAGCCGGTCAAAACCGTTTTGAGCCGGTCTGGTCTGGTTTGAGCCGGTCTAGTCTCGTTTGAGCCGGTCAAAACTGGATCGAGCTGGTGAAAACCGGTTTGAGCCGGTTTGGTCTGGTTAAACCCAGTCAAAACTGATGTGAGCCTGTCTGAGCCGGTCTGGTTCAGTTTGATTTGGTAAAATCAGGTGAAAACCGGTTTGAGCCGGTGAAAACCGGTTTTAGCCCGTCTGGAGTGGTTTCAGCTGGTCAAAGCCGGTTTGAGCCGGTCTGGTCTGGTTTGAGCCGGTCTGGTCTGGTTTCAGCTGGTCAAAACTGATTCGAGCCGCTCAAAACCGGTTTGAGCCGGTTTGGTCTGGTTGAACCCAGTCAAAACCGATTCGAGCCTGTCTGAGCTGGTCTGGTCTGATTTGATCCGGTCTAATCAGGTCAAATCCGGTTTGACCCGGTGAAAACCGGTTTTAGCCGGTCTGGAGTGGTTTGAGCTGGTCAAAACCGGATTGAGACAATCAAAACCAGTTTGAACCGGTCTGGTCTGGTTTGAGCTGGTCAAAACCGGTTCGAGCCGATCTGGCCCGGTTTTAGCCGGTCTGAGCCGGTCTGGTCCGGTTTGATCTGGTTTGAGCCGGTCTGGTCCGGTTTGAGCCGGTCTGGTCTGGTTTGAGCTGGTCAAAACCGCCTCAGGCCGTCAAAACCGGTTTGAGCCGGTCTGGTCTGCTTTCAGCCGTTCAAAACCGGTTTGTGGCCCGGTTTTAGCCGGTCTGGGCCAGTCTGGTCTGGTTTGATCTGGTATTAGCTGGTCAGGGCCGGTCGAATCCGGTTTAATCCGGTCAAAACCGCTTTGAGCCAGTTAAAATCGGTTTGAGCCGGTCTGGTCTGGTTTGAGCCGGTCTGGTCTGGGTTGAGCTGGTCAAAACCGGTTGGGGCCGGTCAAAACCGGATTGAGCCAGTCAAAACCGGTTGGAATCGTTCAGGTCTGGTTTGAGCCAGTCAAAACCGGTTTGAGCCGGTCTGGCCCGGTTTTAGCCGGTCTGGGTCCGCCTTGCCCGGTTTGATCCGGTTTCAGCCGGTCTGGGCCTGTGTGGTACGCTTTGATCCGGTTTGAGCCGGTCTGGTCCGGTTTGAACCTGTCAAAACCGATTTGTGGCCCAGTTTTGGGCGGTCTGGGCCGGTCTGGTCCGGTTTGATCCGGTTTCAGCTGGTCTGGGCCGGTCGA
>CM052586.1:48486260-48516009 GCA_028551445.1 Miopithecus talapoin
CAAAACCGGTTTCAGCCGGTCTGGTGTGTTTTGAGCAGGTCAAAACCGGTTTGAGCCGGTCAAAACCGGATTGAGCCAGTCAAAACCGGTTTGAACCGGTCTGGTCTGGTTTGAGCCGGTCAAAACCGGTTTGAGCCGGTCTGGCCCGGTTTTCGCTGGTCTGGGCCGGTCTGGTCCGGTTTGATCCTGTTTGAGCTGCTGTGGTCTGGTTTGAGCCGGTCAAAACCGGTTTGAGTCGATCAAAAACGGATTGAGTCAGTCAAAACCGGTTTGAACCGGTGTGGTCTGGTTTGAGACGGTCAAAATCGGTTTCAGCCGGTTTGGCCCGGTTTTAGCCGGTCTGGGCCGGTCTGGTCCGGTTTGACCTGGTTTCCTCTGGTCTGGGCTTGTGTTGTCCGGTTTGATCCGGTGTGAGCCGGTCTGGTCCGGTTTGATATGGTGTCATCCGGTCAAAACTGGTTTGAGCCGGTCTGGTCCGGTTTGAGCCGGTCTGGTCTGGTTTCAGCCGGTCAAAACCGGTTTGAGCCAGTCTGGTCTGGTTGGAGCCATTCAAAACCGATTTGTGGCCTGGTTTTAGCCAGTCTGTGCCGGTCAGGTTTGGTTTGATACGGTTTCAGCCGGTCTGGGCCGCTTGAATCCGGTTTGATCCGGTCAATACCGCTTTGAGCCGGTCAAAACCGGTTTGAGCCGGTCTGGTCTGGTTTGAGCCGGTCTGGTGTGGTTTGAGCCGGTCAAAACCGGCTCACTTCGGTAAAAACTGGTTTGAGCCGATGTGGTCTGGTTTGAACCAGTCAAAACCGGTTTGTGGCCCAGTTTTAGGCGGTCTCGGCCGGTCTGGTCCGGTTTCATCCGATTTTAGCCGGTCTGGGCCGGTCTGATTCGGTTTGATCCGGTGTCATCCTGTCAAAACCGGTTTTAGACGGTCAAAATCGGTTTCAGCAGGTCTGGTGTGGTTTGAGCAGGTCAAAACGGGTTTGAGTCAGTCAAAACCGGTTTGAGCAGGTCTTGTCTGGTTTGAGCCAGTCTGGTCTGGTTTGAGCCGGTCAAAACCGGTTCGAGCCAGTCAAAATCGCTTTGAGCCGGTCTGGTCTGGTTTGAACAGGTCAAAACCGGTTTGTGGCCCAGTTATAGGGGGTCTGGGCCGGTCTGGTCCGGTTTAATCCGATTTTAGCCGGTCTGGGCCGGTCTGATTCGGTTTGATCTTGTCTCATCCTGTCAAAACCGGTTTTAGCCAGTCAAAACCCGTTTCGGCCGGTCTGGTGTGGTTTGAGCAGGTGAAAACCGGTTTGAGCCGGTCAAAAGCGGTTTGAATCGGTCTTGTCTGGTTTGAGCCGTTCAAAACCGGTTTGTGGCCCGGCTTTAGCCGGTCTGGGCCGGTCTGGACTGTTTTTATCCGGTTGCAGCTGGTCTGGGCCGGTCCAGTCCGGTTTGTTCCGGTCAAAACCGCTTTGAGCTGGTAAAAACCGGTTTGAGCCGGTCTTGTCTGGTTTGAGCCGGTCAAAACCGGTTTGAGCCATTCTGGTCCGGTTTGAACCGGTCAAAACCGGTTTGTGGCCCAGTTTTAGGCGGTCTCAGCCGGTCTGGTCCGGTTTGATCCGATTTTAGCCGGTCTGGGCCGGTCTGATTCGGTTTGATCCGGTCTCATCCGGTCACAACAGGTTTTAGCCGGTCAAAACCGGTTTCAGCCCGTCTGGTGTCGTTTTGGCAGGTCAAAACCGGTTTGAGCTAGTCTCGTCTGGTTTGAGCCGGTCTGGTCTGGTTTGGCCCGGTCAAAACCGGCTCAGGTCGTTCAAAACCGGTTTGAGCCGGTCTGGTCTGGTTTGAACCGGTCAAAACCGGTTTGTGGCTCAGTTTTAGGCGTTCTGGGCCGGTCTGGCCCGGTTTGATCCGATTTTTACCGGTATTGGCCGGTCTGATTCGGTTTGATTTGGTGTCATCCGGTCAACCCGGTTTTAGCCGGTCAAAACCGGTTTCAGCCGGTCTGGTGTGGTTTGAGGAGGTCAAAACCGGTTTGAGCCTGTCTGGTCTGGTTTGAGTCGGTCTGGTCCGGTTTGAGCCAGTCTGGACTGGTTTGAGTATGTCAAAACCGGTTTGAACCGGTCAAAACCGGTTCGAGCCGTTCAAAACCGGTTTGAGCCGGTCAAAACCGGATTGAACTGGTCTGGTCTGGTTTCAGCCGGTCAAAACCGGTTTGAGCCTGTCTGGTCTGGTTTGAGACGGTCTGGTCTGGTTTGAACCGGTCAAAACAGGTTTGTGGCCCAGATTTAGGTGGTCTTCGCCGGTCTGGTCCGGTTTGATCCGATTTTAGCCGGTCTGGGACTGTTTGATGCGGTTTTATCCATTCTCATCCGGTCAAACCCGGTTTTAGCCGGTCAAAACCGGTTTCATCCGTTCTGGTGTGGTTTGAGCAGGTCAAAACCGGTTTGAGACTGTCAAAACCGGTTTGAGCCAGTCTGGTCTGGTTTGCGCCGGTCTGTTCTGGTTTGAGCCAGTCAAAACCGGTTCGAGCCGGTCAAAACCGGTTTTAGCCGGTTTGGTCTCGTTGAAGCCAGTCAAAACCGATTCGAGCCTGTCTGAGCTGGTCTGGTCCAGTTTGTTCCGGTCTAATCAGTTCAAAACCGGTTTGATCCACTGAAAACCGGTTTTAGACGGTCTGGAGTGGTTTGAGCCGGTCAAAACCGGTTTGTCCCGGTCAAAACCGGATTGAGCCAGTCAAAACCGGTTTGAACCGGTCTGGTCTGGTTTGAGCCGGTAAATACCGGTTTGAGCCGGTTTGGCCCAGTTTTAGCCTGTCTGGGACAGTCTGGTTCGGTTTGAGCCGGTTTGAGCCGGTTTGTGCTCGTCTGGTCCGGTATGATAAGGGTTGAGAAGGTCTAGTCTGGTTTGATCCGGTCTAATACGGTCAAAACCGGTTTGAGCCGGTCAGGTCTGGCTTGAGTCGGTCAAAAGAGGTTGGACCACGACTGGTCTGGTTTGTGCTGGTCAAAATAGGTTTGAGCCGGTTTGGCCCGGTTTTAGGCCCTCTGGGCCGGTATGTTCCGGTTTGATCCGGTTTGAGCCGGTCGGGTCTGGTTTGAGCCGGTCAAAACCGATTTGAGCCGTTCTAGTCTGGTTTGAGCCGGTCCGGTCTGGTTTGAGCCGGTCAAAACGGTCTCAGGTCGTTCAAATCCGGTTTGAGCGGTCTGGTCTGCTTTGAACCGATCAAAACAGGTTTGTGGCCCAGTTTTAGGCGGTCTGGGCCGGTCTTCTTTGGTTTGATCCGATTTTAGCCCGTCTGGGCCGGTCTGATTCGGTTTGATCTGGTCTCATCCGGTCAAAACCAGCTTTAGCTGGTCAAAACCGGTTTGTGCCGGTCTGGTCTCGTTTGAGCGGATCAATACCGGTTTGTGGCCCGGTTTTAGCCGGTCTGGGCCGGTCTGGTCCGGTTTGATCCGGTATCAGTTGGTCTGGGCCGGTCGAGTCCAGTTTGATCCGGTCAAAACCGCTTTGAGCCGGTCAAAACCTGTTTGAGCCCGTTTGGTCTGGTTTGAGCCTGTCTGTTCTGGTTTGAGCCGGTCAAAACCGGCTCAAGTCGGTCGAAACCAGTTTGAGCCGGTCTGGTCTGGTTTGAACCGGTCAAAACCGGTTTGCGGCCCAGTTTTAGGCGGTCTGGGCCGGTCTGGTGCGGTTTGATCCGATTTTAGCCGGTCTGGGCCGGTCTGATTTGCTTTCATCCGGTCTCATCCGGTCAAAACCGGTTTTAGCCGGTCAAAACTGGTTTCAGCCGTTCTGGGTGTGGTTTGAGCAGGTCAAAACCGGTTTCAGCCAGTCTGGTCTGGTTTGAGCCGTTCACAACCAGTTCAAGCCGGTCAAAACCTGTTTGAGCCGGTTTGGTCAGGTTGAAGACAGTCAAAACCGATTCGAGCCTGTCAGAGCCGGTCTGGTCCGGTTTGATCCGGTCTAATCAGGTCAAAACAGGTTTGAGCCGGTCAAAACGGGTTTGAGCCTATCAAAACCGGATTGAGCCAGTCAAAAAAGGTTTGTACCGGCTTGGTGTGGTTTGAGCCGGTCAAAACCGGATTGAGCCGGTCTGGCCCAGTTTTAGCCAGTCTGGGCCGGTCTGGTCCGATTTGATCCGGTTTCAGCCTGTCTGGGCCGGTCTGGTCCGGTTTGATCGGGTGTCATCCGGTCAAAACCGGTTTGAGCCGGTCTGGTCCGGTTTGAACCGGTCAAAGCCGGTTTGTGGCCCAGTCCTAGGCGGTCTGGGCCGATCTGGTCCGGTTTGATCCGGTTTCAGCTGGTCTGGGACGGTCGAGTCCGGTTGGATCCGGTCAAAACCACTTTAAGCCGGTTAAAACCGTTTTGATCCGGTCTGGTCTGGTTTGAGCCGTTCTGGTCAGGTTTGAGCAGGTCAAAACCGGCTCAGGACGGTCAAAACCGGTTTGAGTCGGTCTGGTCTGGTTTGAACGGGTCAAAACCGGTTTTTGACCCAGTTTTAGGCGGTCTGGGACGCTCTGGTCCGTTTTTATCCGATTTTAGCCATTCTGGGCCGGTCTGATTCGGTTTGATCCGGTCTCATGCGGTCAAAACCGGTTTTAGCCGGTCAAAACCCGTTTCGGCCGGTCTGGTGTGGTTTGAGCAGGTCAAAAACGTTTTCTGCCGGTCAAAACCGGTTTGAGCCGGTCTGGTCTGGTTTGAGCCGGTCAAAACCTGTTTGTGGCCTGGTTTTAGCCGGTCTGGATGGTCTGGTATGTTTTGATACGGTTTCAGCTGGTCTGGGCCAGTCGAGATCAGTTTGATCCGGTCAAAACCGCTTTGAGCTGGTAAAAACCGGTTTCAACCGGTCTGGTCTGGTTTGAGCCGGTCAAAACCGGTTTGAGCCGGTCAAATTCGGCTCAGGTCTGTCAAAACCGGTTTGAGCCGGTCTGGTCTGGTTCAAACCTGTCAAAACCGGTTTGTGGCCCAGTTTCATGCGGTCTGGGCCGGTCTGGTCCGGTTTGATCCGATTTTAGCTGGTCTGGGCCGGTCTGATTCGGTTTGATCCGGTCTCATCCGGTTTAAACCGGTTTTAGCCAGTCAAAACCAGTTTCAGCCTGTCTAGTGTGGTTTGCCCAGTTCAAAACCGGTTTGAGCTGGTCTGGTCTGGTTTGAGCCGGACTGGTCTTGTTTGAGCCGCTCAAAACCGATTCGAGCCCGTCAAAACCGGTTTGAGCCTTTTTGGTCTGGTTGAAGCCAGTCAAAACCGATTCGAGCCTGTCTGAGCTGGTCTGGTCCGGTTTAATCCGGTCTAATCAGGTCAAATCCGGTCAAGCCAGTCAATACCGGTTTGAACCGGTCTGGTCTGTTTTGAGCTGGTCAAAACCGGTTTGAGCTGATCTGGCCCGGTTTTAGCCGGTGTGAGCCGGTCTGGTCCGGTTTGAACCGTTTTCTGCCGGTCTGGTCCTGTGTGGTCCGGTTTGATCCGGTGTGAGTCGGTCTGGTCTGGTTTGAGCTGGTCTGGTCTGGTTTGAGCCGGTCAAAACCGGCTGAGGCCAGTCAAAACCGGTTTGAGCCGGTCTGGTCTGTTTTGAGCCGTTCAAAACCGGTTTGTGGCCTGCTTTTAGCCGGTCTGGCCGATCTGGTCCGGTTTGATCTGGTTTCAGCTGGTCTGGGCCGCTCGAATCCAGTTTGATGCGGTCAAAACCGGTTTAAGCAGGTCAAAAGCGGTTTGAGCCGGTCTGGTCTGGTTTGAGCTGGTCTGGTCTGGTTTGAGCCGGTCAAAACCCGATCAGGTAGGTCAAAACCGGTTTGAGCCGGTCTGGTCTGGTATGAACCGGTCAAAATCGGTTTGTGGCCCAGTTGTAGGCGGTCTGGGCCGGTCTGGTGCGGTTTGATCTGATTTTAGCCGGTCTGGGCCGGTCTGATTCTGTTTGATCCGGTCTCAACCGGTCAAAACCGGTTTTAGCCGGTCCAAACCGGTTTCAGCCGGTCTGGTGTGATTTGAGCAGGTCAAAAACGGATTGAGCCAGTCAAAACCAGTTTGAGCCGATTTGGTCTGGTTTGAGCCGTTCTGGCCCGGTTTTAGCCGGTCTGGGCCGGTCTGGTACGGTTTGGTCTGGTTTCAGCCGGTCTGGACCTGTCTGGTCCGGTTTGATCTGGTGTGAGCCAGTCTGTTCCGGTTTGATCGGGTGTCATCCGGTCAAACCCGGTTTGAGCCGGTCAAAACCGGTTTGAGCCTGTCTGGTCTCGTTTGAGCCGGTCTGGACTGGTTTGAGCTGGTGAAAACCGGTTCGAGCCGTTCAAAACCGGTTTGAGCCGGTCAAAACCTGATTGAACCGGTTTGACCGGTCTAATACGGTCAAAACCGTTTTGAGCCTGTCTGGTCTGGTTTGAGCCGGTCCGTTCTGGTTTGAACCGTTCAAAAGCGGTTTGTGGTCCAGTTTTAGACGGTCTGGGCAGGTCTGGTCCAGTGTAATCCGATTTTAGCCGGTCTGGGCCAATCTGATTCGGTTTGATCCGGTCTCATTCGGTCAAAACCGGTTTGAGCTGGTGAAAACGGGTTTTAGACGGTCTAGAGTGATTTGAGCCGGTGAAAACCGGGTTGAGCCGGTCAAAACCGGATTGAGCCTGTCAAAACCGGTTTGAACCGGTCTGGTCTGGTTTGAGCCGGTCAAAACCGGTTTGAGCCGGTGTGGCCCGGTGTTAGCCTGTCTGGGACAGTCTGATTCGGTTTGAGCCAGTTTGAGCCGGTTTGTGCTTGTCTGCTCCGGTATGATACGGTTTGAGAAGGTCTGGTCTGGTATGATCCGGTCTAATACGGTCAAAACCGGTTTGAGCCGCTCAGGTCTGTTTTGAGCCGGTCAAAACAGGTTGGACCCCGTCTGGTCTGGTTTGAGCCGGTCAAAATAGGTTTGAGCCGGTTTGGCCCGGTTTTAGGCGGTCTGGGCTGGTCTGTTCCGGTTTGATCTGGTTTGAGCCAGTGAGGACTGGTTTGAGCCGGTCAATACCGTTGTGAGCCGGTCAAAACCGGTTCTAGTGGTTAAAAACCGGTTTTAGCTGGTCAAAACCGGATTGAACCGGTCTGATCTGGTTTGAGCCGGTCAAAAACGGTTTGAGCCTGTCAAAACCGGTTTGAGCCGATCTCGTCTGATTTGAGACGATCTGGTGTGGTTTGAACCGGTCAAAACCGGTTTGAGCCGGTCTGGTCTGCTTTGAACCGGTCAAAACCGGTTTGTGTTCCAGTTTTCGGTGGTCTGGGCTGGTCTGCTCCGGTTTGATCGGATTTTAGCTGGTCAGGGCCGTTCTGATTCGGTTTGATCCTGTCTCATCCGGTCAAAACAGGTTTCACCCGGTCTGGTGTGGTTTGAGCAGGTCAAAACCGGTTTGAGCCGGTCAAAACCGGTTTGAGCCCGTTTGTTCTGGTTGAAGCCAGTCAAAACTGATTTGAGCCAGTCTGAGCCGGTCTGGTCCGGTTTGATCCCGTCTAATCAGGTCAAAACCGGTTTTAGCCGGTGAAAACCGGTTTCAACCGGTCTGGAGTGGTTTGACCTGGTCAAAACCGATTTAAGCCAGTCAAAAACGGTTTGAGCCGGTCTGGTCTGGTTTGAACCGGTCTGGTCGTGTTTGAGCCGTTCAAAACCGTCTCAGGTCGGTCAAAACCGGTTTGAGCCGGTCTGGTCTGGTTTGAACCGGTCAAAACCGGTTTGTGGCCCAGTTTTACGCAGTCTGGGCTGGTCTGGTCTGGTTTGATTCGATTTTAGCCGGTCTGGGCTGGTCTGATTCGGTTTGATCCTGTCTCATCTGGTCAAAACCGGTTTTAGCCGGTCAAAACAGGTTTCAGCCGGTCTGGTTTGGTTTGAGCCGGTCAAAACTGGTTTGAGCCGGTCTGGTCTGGTTTGAGCCGGTCTGGTCTGGTTTGAGCCAGTCAAAACCGGTTCAAGCCGGTCAAAACCGGTTTGATCCAGTTTGGTCTCGTTGAAGCCAGTCAAAACCGATTCGAGCCCGTCTGAGCGGGTCTGGTCCGGTGTCATCCGGTCTAATCAGGTCAACACCGGTTTGAGCCAGTGAAAACCGGTTTTAGCTGGTCTGGAGTGGTTTCAGGCGGTCAAAACCGGTATGAGCTGGTCAAAATCGGCTTGAGTCAGTCAAAACCGGTTTGAACCGGTCTTTTCTGGTTTGAGCCGGTCAAAACTGGTTTGAGCCTGTCTGGCACGGTTTTAGCCGGTCTGCGCCAGTCTGGTCCGGTTTGATCCGGTTTCAGCCGGTCTGGGCCTGTCTGGTCCGCTTTGATCCGTTGTGAGCCGGTCTGGTCTGGTTTGATCCGGTGTCATCCGGTCAAAACCGGTTTGAGCCGGTCTGGTCCGGTTTGAACCGGTCAAAACCGGTTTGTAGCCCAGTTTTAGGCGGTCTGGGCCGGTCTGGTCCGGTTTGATCTGGTTTCAGCTGGTCTGGAACGGTCGAGTCCGGTTTGATCCAGGCCAAACCGCTTTGAGCCGTTCCAAATCAGTTTGAGCCGGTCTGGTCTGGTTTGAGGCGGTCTGGTCTGGTTTGAGCCAGTCAAAACCGGCTCAGCACGGTTAAAACCGGTTTGAGACGGTCTGGTCTGGTTTGAACCGGTCAAAACCGGTTTCAGCCGGTCTGGTGTGGTTTGACCTGGTCAAAACCGGTTAGAGCTGATCAAAACCGCTTTGAGCCGGTCTGGATGGTTTGAGCCGGTCATAACCGGTTTCTGGTCCAGTTTTAGCCAGTCTGGGCCTCTCTGATCCGGTTTGATCTGGTTTCAGCTGGACTGGGCCAGTCGAGTCCGGTTTGATCTGGTCAAAACCGCTTTGAGCCGGTCAAAACCGGTTTGAGCCGGTCTTGTCTTGTTTGAGCTGTTCAAACCCGGTTTGAGCCGATCTGGCCCGGTTTCAGCCGGTCTGAGCCGGTCTGTTACAATTTGAGCCGGTTTCAGCCGGTCTGGTCCTGTCTAGTCCGGTTTGATCCGGTGTGAGCCGGTCTGGTCCGGTTTGAGCCTGTCTGGTCTGGTTTGAGCCGTTCAAAATCGGTTTGTGGCCCAGTTTTAGCCGGTCTGGGCCGGTCTGGGCCGGTTTGATCTGGTTTCAGCTGGTATGGGCCGGTCGAATCCGGTTTGATGCGGTCAAAACCGCTTTGAGCCGGTCAAAACCGGTTTGAGCCGGTCTGCTCTGGTATGAGCCGGTCTGGTCTGGTTTGAGCCGGTCAAAATCGGCTCAGGTCAGTCAAAATCGTTTTGAGCCTGTCTGGTCTGCTTTGAACCGGTCAAAACCGGTTTGTGGACCAGTTTTAGGCGGTCTGGGCCGGCTTGGTCGGGTTTCATCCGATTTTACCCGGTCTGGGCCGGTCTGATTCGGGTTGATACGGTCTCATCACGTCAAAACCGCTTTTAGCCGGTCAAAACTGGTTCAGCCGGTGTGGTGTGGTTTGAGCAGGTCAAAACCGGTTTGAGCAAGTCAAAACCGATTTGAGCCGGTCTGGTCTGGTTTGAGCTGGTGAAACTGATTCGAGACAGTCAAAACCGGTTTTAGCTGGTCTGGAGTGGTTTGATCCAGACAAACCCGGATTGAGACAGTCAAAACCGGTTTGAACCGGTCTGGTCTGGTTTTAGCCAGTCAAAACCGGTTTGAGGCCGTCTGGCCCAGTTTCAGCCGGTCTGGGCCGTTCTGGTCCGGTTTAATCCGGTTTCAGCCGGTCTGAGCCTGTCATGTCCGGTTTTATCCGGTGTGAGCCGGTCTGGTCCGGTTTGATCTGGTGTCATCCGGTCAAAACCGGTTTGAGCCGGTCTGGTCCGGTTTGAACCGGTCAAAACCGGTTTGTTGCCCAGTTTTAGGCGGTCTGGGCCGTTCTGGCGGGTTTGATCCGGTTTCAGCTGGTCTTGCCCGGTCGAGTCCGGTTTGATCCGGGCCAAACCGACTTGAGCCGGTCAAAACCGGTTTGAGCCGGTCTGGTCTGGTTTGAGCCAGTCTGGTCTGGTTTGAGCCCGTCAAAACCGTCTCAGGACGGTCAAAAACGGTTTGAGCCGGTCTGGTCTGGTTTGAACCGGTCAAAACCGGTTTGTGGCCCAGCTTTAGGCAGTCTGGGCCGGTCTGGTCCGGTTTGATCCGATTTTAGCCGGTCAGTGCCGGTCTGATTCGGTTTGATCCAGTCTCATCCGGTCCAAACCGGTTTTAGCCGGTTAAAACCAGGTTAAGCCGGTCTGGTGTGGTTTGAGCAGGTCAAAACAGGTTTGAGCCTGTCTCGTCTGGTTTGTGCCGGTCTGGTCTGGTTTGAGCCGGTCAAAACCGGTTTGTGGCCCGGTTTTAGATGGTCTGGGCCGGTCTGGTCCGGTTTGATCCGGTTTCACCTGGTCTGGGCCGGTCGAGTCCGGTTTGATCCGGTCAAAACCGCGTTGAGCCGGTCAAAACCGGATTGAGACGGTCTGGTCTGGTTTGAGCCGGTCTGGTCTGGTTTCAGCCGTTCAAAACCGGCTCTGGTAGATCAAAACCGGTTTGAGCCCGTCTGGTCTGCTTTGAACCAATCAAAACCGGTTTGTGGACCAATTTTAGGCTGTTTGGGCCGGTCTGGTCCGGTTGGATCCGATTTTAGCCGGTCTGGGTCGGTCTGATTCGCTTTCATCCGGTCTCATCGGTCAAAACCGGTTTTAGGTGGTCAAAACCGGTTTCAGCTCGTCTGGTGTGGTTTGAGCAGGTCAAAACCGGTTTGAGCCGGTCTGGTCTGGTTTGAGCCGGTCTGTTCTGGTTTGAGCCGGTCAAAACCGGTTCGAGCCGGTCAAAACCGGTTTGAGAGGGTTTGGTCTGGTTGAAGCCAGTCAAAACCGATTCGAGCCTGTCTGAGCCGGTCTGGTCCGGTTTCATCCCGTCTAATCAGGTCAAAACCTGTTTGAGGTGGTGAAAACCGGTTTTAGCCGGTCTGGAGTGGTTTGAGCCGGTCAAAACCGGATTGAGCCAGTCAAAACCGGTTTGAGCTGGTCTGGTCTGGTTTGAGCCGGTCAAAATCGATTTGATCCGGTCTGGCCCGGTTTTTCCCGGTCTGGGCCGGTCTGGTCCTGTTTGGTCTTGTTTCAGCCGGCCTGGGTCTGTCTGCTCCGGATTGATCTGGTGTGAGCCAGTCTGGTCCGGTTTGATCGGGTGTTATCCGGTCTAAACCGGTTTGAGCCGGTCTGGTCCGGTTTGAGACGGTCTGGTCTGGTTTGAGCTGGTCAAAACAGGTTGAGCCGGTCTGGCCCGGATTTAGCCAGTCTGGTCCTCTCTGGTCTGGTTTGATCTGTTGTGAGCCAGTCTGTTCCGGTTTGATCGGGTGTCATCCGGTCAAAACCTGTTTGAGCCGGCCGGGTCTGATTTGAAACGGTCAAACCGGTTTGTGGCCCAGTTTTAGGTGGTCTGGGCCGGTCTGGTCCGGTTTGATCCGATTTTAACCGGTCTGGGCCGGTCTGATTCGGTATGATCTGGTCTCATCCTGTCAAAACTGGTTTTAGCCAGTCAAAACCGGTTTCAACCGGTCTGGTGTTGTTTGAGCAGGTCAAATCCGGTTTGAGCCGGTCTGGTCTGGTTTGAGCCGGTCTGGTCTGGTTTCAGCCGGTCAAAACCGGTTTCTGCTGGTTTGTTCTGGTTGAAGCCAGTCAAACCGATTCGAACCTGTCTGAGCTGGTCTGGTCCGGTTTCATCCTGTCCAATCAGGTCAACACAGGTTTGAGCTGGTGAAAACCGGTTTTAGCCGGTATTGAGTGGTTTGAAAGGGTTAGAACCGGTTTGAGCCAGTCAACACCGGATTGAGCCAGTCAAAACCTTTTTGAACCGATCTGGTCTCGTTTGAGCCGGTCAAAACCGGTTTGAGTCGGTCTGGCCCGGTTTTAGCCAATCTAGGCCGGTCTGGTCCGGTTTGTTCCGGTTTCTGCCGGTCTGGGCCTGTCTGGTCCACTTTGATCCGGTGTGAGCCGGTCTGGTCCGGTTTCATCTGGTGTCATCAAGTGAAAACCGCTTTGAGCTGGTCTGGTCCGGTTTGAACCGGACAAAACCGGTTTGTGGCCCAGATTTAGGCGGTCTGGACCGGTCTGGTCTGGTTTGATCCGGTTTCAGCTGGTCTGGGCCGGTCGAGTCCGGTTTGATCCAGTCAAAACGGCTTTGAGCTGGTCTGGTCTGGTTTGAGCTGGTCAAAACCGATTTGAGCTGGTCTGATCTGGTTTGAACCGGTCAAAACCGGTTTGTGGCCCAGTTGTAGGCGGTCTGGGCCTGTCTTGTTTGGTTTGATCCGATTTTAGCCGGTCTGGGTCGGTCTGATTCGGTTTGATCCGGTCTCATCCGGTCAAAACCGGTTTTAGCTGGTCAAAACCGGTTTCAGCCGGTCTGGTGTGGTTTGAGTAGGTCAAAACCGGTTTGAGCCGCTCTGGTCTGGTTTGAGCCGGTCTGGTCTTGTTTGAGCCAGTCAAAACCGGTTCCAGCCGGTCAAAACCGGTTTGAGCCGGTCTGGTCTTGTTTGAACGGGTCAAAACCGGTTTGTGGCCCAGTTTTAGGCGATCTGGGCCGGTCTGGTCCGGTTTGATCCGATTTTAACCGGTCTGGGTCGGTCTGATTCGGTTTGATCCGGTCTCATCAGGTCAAAACCGGTTTGAGCCGGTGAAAACCTGTTTTAGACGGTCTGGAGTGGTTTGAGCCGGTCAAAACCGGATTGAGCCTGTCAAAACCGGTTTGAGCTGCTTTGTCCCGGTTTTAGCCTGTCTGTGACAGTCTGGTTTGGTTTGAGCCGGTTTGAGCTGGTTTGTGCTGGTCTGGTCCGGTATTATACGGTTTGGGAAGGTCTGGTCCGGTTTGATCCGGTCTAATACGGTCAAAACCGGTTTGAGCCGGTCAGGTCTGGTTTGAGCCGGTCAAAACAGGTTGGACCCTGTCTGGTCTGGTTTGAGCCGGTCAAAAGAGGTTGGACCCTGTCTGGTCTGGTTTGAGCCCGTCAAAATAGGTTTGAGCCGGTTTGGACCGGTTTTAGGCGGTCTGGGCCGGTCTGTTCCGGTTTGATCTGGTTTGAGCCGTACTGGACTGGTTTGAGCCAGTCAAAACCGGTTTGAGCCAGTCAAAGCGGTTCGAGTGGTTCAAAAGCGGTTTGAGACGGTCAAAACCGGATTGAACCGGTCTGGTCTGGTTTGACCCGGCCAAAACCGGTTTGAGCCGGTCAAAACCGCTTTGAGCCGGTCTGGTGTGGTTTGGGCCGTTCTGGTCTGGTTTGAGCCGGTCAAATCCGTCTCAGGTCGGTCAAAACCGGTTTGAGCCGGTCTGGTCTGGTTTGTACCGGACAAAACTGGTTTGTGGCCCAATTTTATGCGGTCTGGGCTGGTCTGGTCCGGTTGATCTGGTCTCATCTGGTCAAAACCGGTTTTATCCTGTCAAAACCGGTTTCAGCAAGTCTGGTGTGCTTTTAGCAGGTCAAAACCGGTTTGAGCCAGTCAAAACCGGTTTTAGCCGGTCTTGAGTGGTTTGAGCCGGTCAAAACCTGGTTGAGACGATCAAAACCGGATTGATCCAGACAAAACCGGTTTGAACCGGTCTGGTCTGGTTTAAGCCAGTCAAAATAGGGTTGAGCCGGTCTGGTGTGGTTTGAGCCAGTCTGGTCTGTTTTGAGCTGGTAAAAACTGATTCGAGCCAGTCAAAACCGGTTTTAGCCGGTCTGGAGTGGTTTGATCCAGTCAAAATCGGATTGATCCAGTCAAAACCGGTTTGAACCGGTCTGGTCTGGTTTGAGCCGGTCAAAACCGGTTTGAGCCGGTCTAGTGTGATTTGAGCCAGTCTTGTCAGTTTTGAGGCGGTCAAAACCGGTTCGAGCCGGTCAAAACCGGTTTTAGCCTCTCTGGAGTGGATTGAGCCTGTCAAAACCGGGTTGAGACGGTCAAAACCGGATTGATCCAGTCAAAACCGGTTTGAACCGGTCTGGTCTGGTTTGAGCCGGTCAAAACCGGTTTGAGCCGGTGTGGTCTGGTTTGAGCCAGTCTGGTCTGTTTTGAGCTGGTCAAAACCGGTTCGATCCAGTCAAAACCGGTTTTAGCCGGTCTGGAGTGGTTTGAGCCGGTCAAAATCGGATTGATCCAGTCAAAATCGGTTTGAACCGGTCTGGTCTTGTTTGAGCCGGTCAAAATCGGTTTGAGCCGGTCTGGTCTGGTTTGAGCCAGTCTTGTCAATTTTTTGCCGGTCAAAACCGGTTCGAGCTGGTCAAAACCGGTTTTAGCCGGTCTGGAGGGGTTTGAGCCGGTCAAAACCGGGTTGAGACGGTCAAAACCGGATTGATCCAGTAAAAACCAGTTTTAACCGGTCTGGTGTGGTTTGAGCCAGTCAAAACCGGTTTTAGCCGATCTGGCCCGGTTTTAGCCGGTCTGGGCCGGTCTGGTCCGTTTTGATCCGGTTTCATCCCGTCTGGGCCTGTGTTGTCCGGTTTGATCCGGTGTGAGCCGGTCTGGTCCAGTTTGATCCGGTGTCGTCCGGTCAAAACTGGTTTGAGCCGGTCTGGTCCGGTTTGAGCCGGTCTGGTCTGGTTTGAGCCATTCAAAACTGGTTTGAGCTGGTCGGGTCTTGTTTGAGCCATTCAAAACCGATTTGTGGCCTGGTTTTATCCGGTCTGGGCCGGTCTGGTCCGTTTTGATCCGGTTTCAGCTTGTCTGGGCCGCTTGAATCCGGTTTGATCCGGTCAATACCGCTTTGAGCCAGTCAAAACCGGTTTGAGCCGGTCTGGTCTGGTTTGAGCCGTTCTGGTCTGGTTTGAGCCGGTCATAACCGGCTCACTTCGGTCAAAACCGGTCTGAGCCGGTCTGGTCCGGTTTGAGCCAGTTTCAGCCGGTCTGGGCCTGTATGGTCCGGTTTGATACGGTGTGAGCTGGTCTGGTCCGGTTTGAGCTGGTCTGGTCTATTTTGAGCCAGTCAAAACCGGCTCAGGCCAGTCAAAACCGGTTTGAGCTGGTGTAAACCGGTTGTAGCTGCTCTGGAGTGTTTTGAGCCGGTCAAAACCGGTTTGAGTCGGTCAAAACCGAATTGAGCCAGTCAAAACTGGTTTGAACCGCTCTGGTGTGATTTGAGAAGGTCAAAACCGGGTAGAGCAGGTCTGGCCCGGTTTTAGCCGGTCTGGGCCGGTCTGGACCTGTTTGATCCGGTTTCAGCCGGTCTGGGCCTGTCTGGTCCGCTTTGCTCCGGTGTGAGCCGGTCTGGTCCTGTTTGATCCGGTGTCATCCGGTCAATACCGGTTTGAGCCGGTCTGGTCCGGTTTGAACCGGTCAAAACCAGTTTGTGGCCCAGTTTTAGGCGGTGTGGGCCGGTCAGGTCCGGTTTGATCCAGTTTCAGCTGGTCTGGGCCGGTCGAGACCGGTTTGATCCGGGCAAAACCTGTTTGAGCCGGTCCAAACATTTTTGAGCCGATCTGGTCTGGTTTGAGCTTGTCTGGACTGGTTTGAGCCCGTCAAAACTGGCTCAGGACGGTCAAAACCGGTTTGAGCCGGTCTGGTCTGGTTTGAACCGGTCAAAACCGGTTTGTGGCCCAGTTTTAGTCGGTCTGGGCCGGTCTGGTCCGGTTGGATCCGATTTTAGCCGGTCAGGGCCGGTCTGATTCGGTTTTATCCGGTCTCATCCGGTCAAAACCGGTTTTAGCCGGTCAAAACCGGTTTCATCCGGTCTGTTGTGGTTTGAGCAGGTCAAAACCGTTTAGAGCCGGTCAAAACCGGTTTTAGCCGGTCAAAATGGGTTTGAGCCGGTCTGGTCTGGTTTGAGCCGGTCAAAACCTGTTTGTGGCCCGGTTTTAGCCGGTCTGGGCTGGTCTGGTCTGTTTTGATCTGGTTTCAGCTGGTCTGGGCCGGGTGAGTCCAGTTTGAACCAGTCAAAACCGCTTTGAGCTGTTAAAAACCGGTTTGAGCCGGTCTGGTCTGGTTTGAGCCGGTCAAAACCGGTGTGAGCTGATCAAAATCGGCTCAGGTCGGTCAAAACCGGTTTGAGCCGGTCTGCTCTGGTTTGAGCCGGTCAAATCCGGCTCCGGTCGGTCAAAATCGGTTTGAGCCGGTCTGGTGAGGTTTCAGCAGGTCAAAACCAGTTTGAGCCGGTCTGGTCTGGTTTGAGCCGGTCTGGTCTGGTTTGAGCCATTAAAAACCGGTTCGAGCCGGTCAAAACCGGTTTGAGCCGGTTTGGTCTGGGTGAAGCCAGTCAAAACCGATTCGAGCCTGTTTGAGCCGGTCTGGTCCAGTTTCATCCGGTCTAATCAGGTCAACAGCGGATTGAGCCGTTAAAAACCGGTTTTAGCCGGTCTGGAGTGGTTTGAGCCGGTCAAAACCGGTTTGAAGTGGTCAAAACCGGATGGAGCCAGTCAAAACCAGTTTGAACCGGTCTGGTCTGGTTTGAGCCAGTCAAAACCGGTTTGAGTCGGTCTGGCCCAGTTTTAGCCAGTCTGGGCCGGTCTGGTCCGGTTTGATCCGGTTTCAGCCGGTCTGGTGCTGTCGGGTACGCTTTGATCCGGTGTGAGCCGGTCTGGTCCGGTTTGATCCGGTGTCATCCGGTCAAAACCGTTTTGAGCCATTCTGGTCCAGTTTGAACCGGTCAAAACCAGTTTGTGGCCCAGTTTTAGGTGGTCTGGGCCAGACTGGTTCGGTTTGATCCGGTTTCAGCTGGTCTGGGCCGGTCGAGTCCGGTTTGATCCGGTCAAAACCGCTTTGAGCCGGTCAAAACCGGTTTGAGCCGGTCTGGTCTGGTTTGAACCATTCTGGTCTGGTTTGAGACGGTCAAAACCGGCTGAGGTCCGTCAAAACCGGTTTGAGCCGGTCTGGTCTGGTTTGAACCGGTCAAAACCTGTTTGTGGACCAGTTTTAGGCGGTCTGGGCCGGTCTGGTCCGGTTTGATCCGATTTTAGCCGGTCTGGGTCGGTCTGATTCGCTTTCATCTGGTCTCATCCAGTCAAAACCGGTTTTAGCTTGTCAAAACCGGTTTCAGCCCGTCTGGTGTGGTTTGAGCAGGTCAAAACCAGTTTAGGCTGGTCTGGTCTGGTTTGAGCCGGTCTGGTCCGGTTTGAGCCGGTCAAAACCGGTTCGAGCCTTTCAAAACCGGTTTGAGCCGGTTTGGTGTGGTTGAAGCCAGTCAAAACCGATTCGAGCCTGTCTGAGATGGTCTGGTCCGGTTTGATCCGGTCTAATCTGGTTAAAACCGGTTTGAGCCGGTGAAAACCAGTTTTAGCCGGTATGGAGTGGTTTGAGCCGGTCAAAACCGGTTTGAGCTGGTCTGGTCTGGTTTCAGACGTTCTGGGCCGGTCTGGTCCGGTTTGGTCTGTGTTCAGCTGGTCTGGGCCTGTCTGGTCCGGTTTGATCTGGTGTGAGCCAGTTTGCTCCGATTTGATCGGGGGTCATTTGGTCAAAACCGGCTCAGGCCGGTCAAAACCGGTTTGAGCCTGTCTGGTCTGGTTTTAGCCGGTCAAAACCGGTTTGTGGCCTGGTTTTAGGCGGTCTGAGCCGGTCTGGCCCGGTTTGATCCGGTTTTAGCTGGTCTGGGCCGGTCGAGTCTGGTTTCATCCGGACAAAACAGCTTTGAGCCGGTCCAAACCGGTTTGAGCCGGTCTGGTCTGGTTTGAGCCGGTCTGGTCTGGTTTGAGCCCGTCAAAACCGGCTCAGGACGGTCAAAACCGCTTTGAGCCGGTCTGGTCTGGTTTGAAACGGTCAAAACCGGTTTGTGGCCCAGTTTTAGGCAGTCTGGGCCGGTCTGTTGCGGTTTGATCCGATTTTAGCCGGTCAGGGCCGGTCTGATTCGGTTTGATCTGGTCTCATCCCGTCAAAACTGGTTTTAGCCGGTAAAACCGGTTTCAGCCGGTCTGGTGTAGTTTGACCTGGTCAAAACCGGTTTGAGCCGTTCAAAACCGGTTTGAGCCGGTCTGGTCTGGTTTGAGCCGGTCAAAACCGGTTTTTGTCCCGGTTTTAGCCAGTCTGGTCCGGTCTGGTCCGGTTTGATCCGGTTTCAGCTGGTCTGGACCAGTCGAGTCCGGTTTGATCCGGTTAAAACCGCTTTGAGCCGGTCAGGTCTGGTTTGAGCCAGTGTGGTCTGGTTTGAGCCGGTCAAAACCAGCTCAGGTCGGTCAAAACCGATTTGAGCCGGTCTGGTCTGGTTTGAGCTGGTCAAAACCGGTTTGAGCTGCTCAAAACCGGCCCAGGTCGGTCAAAACCGGTTTCAGCCGGTCTGGTCTGGTTTGAACCAGTCAAAACCGGTTTGTGGCTCAGTATTAGGCGGTCAGGGTAGGTCTGTTCCGGTTTGGTCCGATTTTCGACGGTCTGGGCCGGTCTGATTCGATTTGATCCGGTGTCATCCGGTCAAAACCGGTTTTAGCCAGTCAAAACCGGTTTCAGCCGGTCTGGTGTGGTTTGTGGAGGTCAAAACCGGTTTGATCCAGTCTGGTGTGGTTTGAGCCGGTTTGGTCTGGTTTGAGATGGTCTGGACTGGTTTGAGTATGTCAAAACAGGTTTGAGCCGGTCAAAACCGGTTCGAGCCGGTCTGGTATGGTTTGAGCCGGTCCAAACCGTTTTGAGCCGGTCTGGTCTCCTTTGAGCCGGTCCGGACTGGTTTGAGTCGTTCAAAACCAGTTTGAGCTGGTCAAAATCGGTTCGAGCTGTTCAAATTGGTTTGAGCCGGTCAAAACCGGATTGAACCGGTCTGGTCTGGTTTGAGCCGGTGTAAACCGGTTTGAGCCGGTCAAAACCGGTTTGAGCCGGTCTGGTCTGGTTTGAGCCGATCTGGTCTGGTTTTAACAGGTCAAAACCGGTTTGTGGCCCTGTTTTAGGCAATCTGGGACGGCCTGGTCCGTTTTGATCCGATTTTAGCAGGTCTGGGCCGGTCTGATTCGGTTTTATCTGGTCGCATCAGGTCAACACCTGTTCAAGCTGGTCAAAACCGTTTTGAGCCGGTTTGGTCTGGTTGAAGCCAGTCAAAACCGATTCGAGCCTGTCTGAGCTGGAGTGGTCCGGTTTCATCCGATCTAATCAGGTGAAAACCGGTTTGAGCCGGTGAAAACATGTTTTAGACGGTCTGGAGTGGTTTTAGCTGGTCAAAAAGGGTTTGCGCCTGTCAAAACCGGATTTAGCCTGTCAAAACCGGTTTGAACCGGTCTGGTCTGGTTTGAGCCGGTCAAAACTGGTTTCAGTCGGTTTGGCCCAGTTTTAGGCTGTCTGGGACAGTCTGGTTCGGTTTGCGCCGGTTTCAGCCGATTTGTGCTGGTCTGGTCCGGTATGATACGGTTTGAGAAGGTCTGGTCCGGTATGATCCGGTCTAATATGGTCAAAACCGGTCTGAGCCGGTCAGGTCTGGTTTGAGCTGGTCAAAACAGGTTGGACCCCGTCTGTTCTGGTTTGAGCCGGTCAAAATAGGTTTGAGCCGGTTTGGCCCGATTTTAAGCGGTCTGGGCCGTTCTGTTCTGGTTTGATCCTGTTTGAGCCGGTCTGGTCTGGTTTGAGCCGGTCAAAACCGGTTTAAGCCGGTCTGGTCTAGTTGAGCCGGTCTGGTACGGTTTGAGTCGGTCAAAACCGTCTCAGTTTTGTCAAATCCTGTTTGAGCCGGTCTGGTCTGGTTTGAACCGGTCAAAGCCGGGTTCTGGCCCAGTTTTAGGCGGTCTGGAATGGTCTGCTGTGGTTTGATCCGATTTTAGCCGTTCTGGGCTGGTCTGATTCAGTTTGATCTGGTCTCATCCGGTCAAATCGGGTTTTAGCCGGTCAAAACCGGTTTCAGCCGGTCTGGTCTGGTGAGAGCGAGTCTGGTCTGGTTTGTGCCAGTCAAAACCGGCTCAGGTCTGTCAAAACCGGTTTGAGAAGGTCGGGTCTGGTTTGAACCGGTTAAAACCGGTTTGTGGCCCAGTTGTAGGCGGTCTGGGCCGGACTGGTCCGGTTTGATCCGATTTTAGCCGGTCTGGGCCGGTCTGATTCGGTTTGATCCCGTCTCAACCGGTCAAAACCGGTGTTACCCGGTTTGGTGTGGTTTGAGCAGGTCAATACCGATTTGAGCCAGTCTGGTCTGGTTTGAGCCAGTCTGGTCTGGTTTGAGCTGGTCAAAACCGTTTCGAACCAGTCAAAACCGGTTTTAGCTGGTCTGGAGTGGTTTGAGCCGCTCAAAACCGGATTGAGCCAGTCGAAACTGGTTTGAAACGGTCTGGTCTGGTTTGAGCCGGTCAAAACCGGTTTAAGCCGGTCTGGCCCGGTCTTAGCCAGTCTGGGCCGGTCTGGTCCGGTTTGATCCAGTTTCAGACGGTTTGGGCCTGTCTGGTCCGCTTTCATCCAGTGTGAGCCGGTCTGGTCCGGGTTGATCTGGTGTTGTCCGGTAAAAACTGGTTTGAGACGGTCTGGTCCGGTTTGAAACGGTCAAAACCGGTTTGTGGCCCAGTTTTAGGCGGTCTGGCCTGGTCCGGTCCGGTTTGATTCGATTTTAGCCAGTCTGGGCAGGTCTGATTGGGTTTGATCCGGTCTCATTTGGTCAAAACCGGATTTAGCCGGTCAAAACCTGTTTCAGCCCGTCAGGTGTGGTTTGAGCAGGTCAAAACCGTTTTGAGCCGGTCTGGTCTGGTTTGAGCTGGTCTGGTCTGGTTTCAGCCGGTCAAAACCGATTTGAGCCGCTCAAAACCCGTTTGAGCCGGTTTGGTCTGGTTGAAGCCAGTTAAAACCGATTCAAGCCTGTCTGTGCCGGTCTGGTCCAGTTTGATCCGGTCTAATCAGGTCAAATCCGGCATGAGCCGGTGAAAACCGGTTTTAGCTGGTCTGGAGTGGTTTTAGACGGTCAAAACCAGATTGAGACAATCAAAACCAGTTTGAACCGGTCTGGTCTGGTTTGAGCTGGTCAAAACCGGTTTGAGCCGATCTGTCCCGGTTTTAGCCGGTCTGAGCCGGTCTGGTCCGGTTTGATCTGGTTTGAGCCGGTCTGGTCCGGTTTGAGCTGGTCTGGTCTACTTTGAGCCGTTCAAAACCGGTTTGTGGCCCGGTTTTAGCCGGTCTGGGCCGGTCTGGTCTGGTTTGATCTGATATTAGCTGGTCAGGGTCGGTCGAATCCGGTTTGATCCGGTCAAAACCGCTTTGAGCCGCTTAAAACCGGTTTGAGCCGGTCTGGTCTGTTTTGAGCCGGTCTGGTCAGGTTTGAGCCGGTCAAAACCGGTTTGTGGCCCAGTTTCAGGCAGTCTGGGTCGGCCTGGTCCGGTTTGATCCGATTGTAGCTGGTCTGGGCTGGTCTGATTCGGTGTGATCCAGCCTCACCCGGTCAAAAACGGATTTAGCCGGTCAAAACCGGTTTCAGCCGGTCTGGTGGGGTTTGAGCAGGTCAAAACCGATTTGAGCCAGTCAAAACCCGTTTGAGCCGGTCTGGTCTGGTTTATGCCAGTCTGGTCTGGTTTGAGCCGATCAAAACCGGTTCGAGACAGTCAAAACCGGTTTTAGCCGGTCTGGAGTGGTTTGAGCTGGACAAACCCGTATTGAAACAGTCAAAACCGGTTTGAAGCGGTCAAAACCGGATTGAGCCAGTCAAAACCGGTTTGAACCGGTCTGGTCTGGTTTTAGCCTGTCTGGGACAGTCTGGTTCAGTTTGAGCCGGTTTGAACCGGTTTGTGCTGGTCTCGTCCGGTATGATACGGTTTGATAAGGTCTGCTCCCGTTTGATCCGGTCTAATACGGTCAAAAGCGGTTTGAGCCGGTCAGGTCTGGTTTGAGCCGGTCAAAACAGGTTGGACCCCGTCTGGTCTGGTTTGAGCCGGTCAAAATAGGTTTGCGCTGGTTTGGCCCGGTTTTACGTGGTCTGGGCTGGTCTGTTCCGGTTTGATCCGGTTTGAGCCGGTCTGGTCTGGTTTGAGCCGGACTGGTGTGGTTTGAGCTGGTCAAAACCGTCTCAGGTCGGTCAAAACCGGTTTGAGCCGGTCTGGTCTGGTTTGAACCGGTCAAAGCCGGTTTGTGGCCCAGTTTTAGGCGGTCTGGGCCGCTCAGGTCCGGTTTGATCCGATTATAGCCGGTCTGGGCCAGTCTGATTCGGTTTGACCCGGTCTCATCTGGTCAAAACCGCTTTTAGCCAGTCAAAACCGGTTTCAGCCTGTCTGGTGTGGTTTGAGCAGCTCAAAACCGGTTTGAGCCGGTCAAAACCAGTTTGAGAAGGTCTAAACCGGTTTCAGCCGGTCTGGTGTGGTTTGAGAAGGTCAAAACCGGTCTGAGCCAGTCAAAACCGGTTTGAGCCGGTCTGGTCTGGTTTGAGCCGTTCTGGTCTGGTTTGAGCCAGTCAAAACTTTTTCGAGCCTGTTAAAACCGGTTTGAAACGGTTTGGTCTGGTTAAAGCCAGTCAAAGACGATTCGAGCCTGTTTGAGCTGCTCTGGTCCGGTTTGATCCGGTTTAATCAGGTCAAAACCGGCTTGAGCCGGTTAATACTGGTTTTAGCCGGTCTGGAGTGGTTTGAGCCAATCAAAACCGGTTTGAACCGGTCTGGTCTGGTTTGAGCCGGTCAAAAACGGTTTGAGCCGGTCTGGCCCGGTTTTAGCCGGTCTTGGCCGGTCTGGTCCGGTTTGATCCAGTTTGAGCCGGTCTGGTCTGTTTTGAGCCGGTCAAAACCGGTTTGAGCCGGTCTGGTCTGGTTTGAGCCGGTCGAAACCGGTTTGTGGCCCAATTTTAGGCGGTCTGGGCCGGTCTGGTCCGGTTTGATCCGATTTTAGCCGGTCTGGGCCGTTCTGATTCGTTTTGATCCGGTCTCATCTGGTCAAAACCGGTTTCAGCCGGTCCGGTGTGGTTTGAGCAGGTCAAAACCGGTTTGAGCCGGTCTGATCTGGTTTGAGCTTGTCTGGTCTGGTTTGAGCCTCTCAAAACCGGTTTGAGCCGGTTTGGTCTGGTTGAAGCCAGTCAGAACCGATTTGAGCCTGTCTGAGCCGGTCTGGTCCGGTTTGATCCCGTCTAATAAGGTCAAAACCGGTTTGAGCCGGTGAAAACCGGTTTTAGCCGGTCTGGAGAGGTTTGAGCTGGTCAAAACCAGTTTGAGCCGGTTAAAACCGGATTGAGCCAGTCAAAACCGCTTTGAACCGGTCTGGTCTGGTTTGAGCCGGTCAAAACCGATTTGAGTTGTTCTGGCCCGGTTTTAGCTGGTCTGGGTCGGTCTGGTCCGTTTTGATCCGGTTTCAGCTTGTCTGGGCCTGTCTGGTAAGCTTTGATCCGGTTTCAGCCGGTCTGGTCCGGTTTGAGCCGGTCTGGTCTGGTTTCAACGGGTCAAAACCGGTTTGTGGCCCAGTTTTAGGCGGTCTGGGCCGGTCTGGTCTGGTTTGATCCGATTTTAGCTGGTCTGGGCCGGTCTGATTCGGTTTGATCAGGTCTCATCCGGTCAAAACCGGTTTTAGCCGGTCAAAACCGGTTTCAGCTGGTCTGGTGTGGTTTGAGCAGGTCAAAACCGGTTTGAGCCTGTTTGGTCTGGTTTGAGCTGGTCTGTTCTGGTTTGAGCTGGTCAAAACCGGTTTCAGCCTGTTTGTTCTGGTTGAAGCCAGTCGAAACCGATTCGAGCCTGTCTGAGGCGGTCTGGTCCGGTTTAATCCCGTGTAATCAGGTGAAATCAGGTTTGAGCCGGTGAAAACCGGTTTTAGTCAGTCTGGTGTGGTTTGAGAAGGTCAAAACCGGTTTGAGCCGGTCTCGTCTGGTTTCAGCCGGTCTGGTCTGGTTTGAGCCGGTCAAAACCTGTTTGTGGCCCGGTTTTAGACGATCTGGGCCGGTCTGGTCCAGTTTGATCCGGTTTCAGCTGGTCTGGGCCTGTCGAGACCGGTTTGATCCGGTCAAACTGCTTTGAGCCGGTCAAAACCGGTTTGAGCCGGTCTGGTCTGGTTTGAGCCAGTTGAAACCGGTTTGTGGCCCAGTTTTAGGAGGTCGGGGCCTGTCTGGTCCGGTTTGATCCGATTTTAGCCGGTCTGGGTCGGTCTGATTCGCTTTCATCCGGTCTCTTCCAGTCAAAACCGGTTTTAGCTGGTCAAAATCGGTTTCAGCCAGTCTGGTGTGGTTTGAGCAGATCAAAACCGGTTTGAGCCGGTCTGGTCTGGTTTGAGCCGGTCTCGTCTGGTTTGAGCTGGTCAAAACCTGTTCGAGCCGTTCAAATCCGGTTTGAGCCGGTTTCGTCTGGTTGAAGTCAGTCAAAACCGATTCGAGCCTGTCTGAGCTGGTCTGGTCCGGTTTGATCCGTCCTAATCAGGTCAAAACCGGTTTGAGCTGGTGAAAACCGGTTTTAGCCGGTCTGGAGTGGTTTTAGCCGGTCAAAACCGGTTTGAGCCGGTCTGGTCTCGTTTGAGCCGGTCTGGTCTGGTTTGAGCTGGTCTGGAGTGGTTTGAGTATGTCAAAACAATTTTGAGCCGGTCAAAACCGGTTCGAGCCGTTCAAAACCGGTTTGAGCCGTTCAAAACCGTATTGATCCGGTCTGGTCTGGTTTGAGCCGGTCAAAACCGCTTTGAGCCGGTCAAAACCGGTTTGTACCGGTCTGGTCTGGTTTCAGACGGTCTGGCCTGGTTTGAACCAGTCAAAATCGGTTTGAGGCCCAGATTTAGGTGGTCGGGGCCGGTCTGGTCCGGTTTGATCCGATTTTAGCTGGTCTGGGCCAGTCTGATTCTGTTTGATCTTTTCTCATCCGGTCAAAACTGGTTTTAGCCCGTCAAAACCGGTTTCATCCGGTCTGGTGTGGTTTGAGGAGGTCAAAACCAGTTTGAGACTGTCAAAACCGGTTTGAGCCGGTCTGGTCTGGTTTGGGCCGGTCTGTTCTGGTTTGAGGTGGTCAAAACCAGTTCAAGCCGCTCCAAACCATTTTGAGCCGGTTTGGTCTCGTTGAAGCCAGTCAAAACAGATTCGAGCCTGTCTGAGCTGGTCTGGTCCGGTTTGATCCGGTCTAATCAGGTCAAAACCGGTTTGAGCCGGTGAAAACCGATTTTAGACGGTCTGGAATGGTTTGAGCCGGTCAAAACCAGTTTGAGCCGGTCAAAACCGGATTGAGCCAGTCAAAACCTGTTTGAACCAGTCTGGTCTTGTTTGAGCCGATCAAAACCGGTTTGAGCCGGTTTGGCCCCTTTTTAGCCTGTCTGGGAAAGTCTGGTTCAGTTTGAGCCGGTTTGAGCTGGTTTGTGTTCGTCTGGTGTGGTATGATACGGTTTGAGAAGGTCTGGTCCGGTTCAATCCGGTCTAATACGGTCAAAACCGGTTTGAGCCAGTCAGGTCTGGTTTGAGCTGGTCAAAACTGGTTGAACACCGTCTGGTCTGTTTTGAGTCGATCAAAATAGGTTTGACCTGGTTTGGCCCGGTTTTAGGTAGTCTGTGCCCGTCTGTTCGGGTTTGATCCGGTTTGAGCCGGTCTGGTCTTGTTTAAACCGGTCAAAACCGGTTTGAGCCGGTCTGGTCTGGTTTGAGCCGGTCTGGTCTGGTTTGAGCCGGTCAGAACCGTCTCAGGTCGGTCAAAACTGGTTTGAGCCGGTCTGGTCTTTTTTGAGACGGTCAAAATCGGTTTGTGGCCCAGTTTTAGGTGGTCTGGGCCGGTCTGCTCCAGTTTGATCCGATTTTAGCTAGTCTGGACTGGTCTGATTCGGTTTGATCCGGTCTCATCCTGTCAAAACCGGTTTTAGCCGGTCAAAACCGGTTTCAGCCGGTTTGGTTTGGTTTGAGCAGGTCAAAACCGGTTTAAGCCGGTCTGCTCTGGTTTGAGCTGGACCGGTCTGGTTTGAGCCGGTCAAAACCGGTTTGAGCCGGTTTGGTCTGGTTGAAGCCAGTCAAAACTGATTCGAGCCTGTCTGAGCTCGTCTGGTCCATTTTCATCCGGTCGAATCAGATCTACACAGGTTTGAGCCGGTGAAAACCGGTTTTAGCCGGTCTGGGGTGCTTTGAGCCAGTCAAACCCAGTTTGAGCCGCTAAAAACCGGATTGAGCCCGTCAAAACCGGTTTGAACCGATCTGGTCTGATTTGAGCCGGTCAAAACCGGTTTGAGCTGGTCTGGCCCGGTTTTAGCCGGTCTGGGCCAGTCTGGTCCGGTTTGATCCGGTTTCTGCCGGTCTGGGCCTGTCTGGTCTACTTTGATCCGGTGTGAGCCGGTCTGGTCCGGTTTGATCCGGTGTCATCCGGTCAAAACCGGTTTGAGCCGGTCTGGTCCGGTTTGAACCAGTCAAAACCGGTATGTGGCCCAGTTTTAGGCGGTCTGTTCCGGTCTGGTCTGGTTTGATCCGGTTTCGGCTGCTCTGGGCCGCTCTGTTCCGGTTTGATCCGGTTTGAGCCGGTCTGGTCTGGTTTGAGCCGGTCAAAACCGGTTTGAGCCGGTCTGGTCTAGTTTGAGTCCGTCTGCTCTGGTTGGAGCCGGTCAAAACCCTCTCAGGTCCGTCAAAACCGGCTTGAGCCGGTCTGGTCTGGTTTGAACCGGTCAAAGCCTGTTTCTGGCCCAGTTTTAGGTGGTTTGGGCCGGTCTGCTGTGGTTTGATCCGATTATGGCCGGTCTGGGCCTTTCTGGTTCGGTTTGATCCGGTCTCATCCGGTCAAAACCGATTTTAGCTGGTCAAAACCGGTTTAAGCCGGTCTGGTGTGGTTTGAGCAGGTCAAAACCGGTTTGAGCCGGTCTGGTCTGGTTTGAGCAGGTCTGGTCTGGTTTGAGCCAGTAAAAACCGGTTCGAGCCGGTCAAAACCGGTTTGAGCCTGTTTGCTCTGATTGAAGCCAGTCAAAACTGATTCGAGCCTGTCTGAGACAGGCTGGTCTGGTTTGATCCGATCTAATCAGGTCAACACCGCTTTGAGCCGGTGAAAACCGGTTTTAGGCGATCTGGAGTGGTTTGAGTTGGTCAAAAGCGGTTTGAGCCGGTCAAAACCGGATTGAGCCAGTCAAAACAGGTTTGAACTGGTCTGGTCTGGTTTGAGCCGGTCAAAACCAGTTTGAGCTGGTCTGGCCCGGTATTAGCCGGTCTGGGCCGGTCTGGTCCGGTTTGATCCGGTTTCAGCCGGTCTTTGCCTGTCTGGTCCGCTTTGATCCGGTGTGAGCCGGTCTGGTCCGGTTTGATCCGATGTCATCCTGTGAAGACCTGTTAGAGCCAGTCTGGTCCAGTTTGAGCCGGTCTGATCTGGTTTGAGCTGGTCAAAATCGGCTCAGGCCGGTCCAAACCGGTTTGAGCCGGTCTGGTCTGGTTTGAGCTGCTCAAAACCGGTTTGTGGCCCTGTTTCAGCCGGTCTTGGCCGGACTGGTCTGGTTTGCTTTGGCTTCAGCTGTTCTGGGCTGGTCTGGTGCGGTTTCATCCAGTTTGAGCCGGTCCGGTCCGGTTTTATCCTGTCTCATCCGGTCAAAACCGGTTTGAGCCAGTCTGGTCTGGTTTGAGCTGGTCAAAACCGGTTTCATCCGGACTCGTCTGATTTGAGCCGGACTGGTCTGTTTTGAGCCGGTCAAAACCGGCTCAGGTCGGTCAAAACCGGTTTGAGCCAGACTGGTCTGGTTTGAGCCGGTCTGTTCTGGTTTGAGCCGGTCAAAACCGGTTTGCGCCGGTCTGGTCTGGTTTGAACCGGTCAAAACCGGTTTGTGGCCCAGTTTTAGGCGGTCTGGGCCCGTCTGGTCCGGTTTGATCCGATTTTAGCCGGTCTGGGCCGGTCTGATTCGGTTTGTTCCGGTCTCATCCTGTCAAAACCGGTTTTAGCCTGTCAAAACCGGTTTCAGCCGCTCTGGTGTGGTTTGAGCAGGTCAAAACCGGTTTGAGCCGGTCTGGTCTGGTTTGAGCCGGTCTGGTCTGGTTTGAACCGGTCAAAACCGGTTTGTGGCCCAGTTTTAGGCGATTTGGGCCAGTCTGTTCCGGTTTGATCCGATTTTAGCCGGTCCGGGCCAGTCTGATTCGATTTGATCCGGTCTCATCCGGTCAAAATCGGTTTTAGCCGGTCAAACTCGGTTTCATCCGGTATGGTGTGGTTTGAGCAGGTCAAAACTGGATTGAGCTGCTCTGGTCTGGTTTGTGCCGGGCTGGTCTGGTTTTAGCCGGTCAAAACCGGTTCAAGCCTGTCAAAACCGGTTCGAGCCGGTTTGTTCTGCTTGAAGCCAGTCAAAACCGATTCTAGCCTGTCTGAGCTGGTGTAGTCCGGTTTTATCCGGTCTAATCAGGTCAAAACCGGTTTTAGCCGGTGAAAACCGGTTTTAGCCGGTCTGGATTGGTTTGATAAGGTCAAAATAAGTTTGAGCCTCTTTGGCCCGGTTTTAGGCGGTCTCGACTAGTCTGTTCCGGTTTGATCCGGTTTTAGCCGGTCTGGTCTGGTTTCAGTGGATCAAAACCGGTTTCAGCCGGTCTGGTCTGGTGTGAGCCTGTCTGCTCTGGTTTGAGCCAGTCAAAACCACGTCAGGACGGACAAAACCGGTTTGAGCCAGTCTGGTCTTGTTTTAACCGGTGAAAACCGGTTTGTGGCCCAGTTTTAGGCGGTCTGGGCTGGTCTGGTCCGGTGTGATTTGATTATAGCCGGTCTAGGCCGGTCTGATTTGGTTTGATCCGGTCTCATCTGGTCAAAACAGGTTTTAGAAAGTCAAAAACGGTTTCAGCCGGTCTGGTGTGGTTTGAGCCCGTCAAAACCGGCTCAGGACTGTGAAAACCGGTTTGAGCTGGTCTGGTCTGGTTTGAACGGGTCAAAACCCATTTATGGCCCAGTTTTAGGCAGTCTGGGACGGTCTGGTCCGGTTTGATCCGATTTTAGCCGGTCAGGGCTGGTCTGATTCGGTTTGATCCGGTCTCATCCGGTCAAAACCGGTTTGAAACGGTCAAAACCGGATTGAGCCAGTCACAAGCGGTTTATACAGGTCTGCTCTGGTTTGAGCTGGTGAAAACCGGTTTGAGCCAGTCTGGTCTGGTTTGAGCCGGTCAAAACTGGCTAAGGTTGTTCAAAACCGGTTTGAGCCGGTCTGGTCTGGTTTGAACCGGTCAAAACCGGTTTGTGGCCCAGTTTTAGGCGGTCTCGGCCCGTCTGGTCTGGTTTGATCCGATTTCAGCCGGTCTGGGGCCGTCTGATTCGGTTTGATCCTGTCTCATCCGGTCAAAACCGGTCTTAGTCGCTCAAAATCGTTTTCAGCCGCTCTGGTGTGGTTTGAGCAGGTCAAAAACGGTTTGAGCCGGTCTGGTCTGGTTTGAGCTGGTCTGGTCTGCTTTGTGCCGGTCAAAACTGGTTTCAGCCGGTTTGGTCTGGTTGAAGGGAGTCAAAACCGATTCGAGCCTGTCTGAGCCGGTCTGGTCTGGTTTGTTCCGGTCTAATCAGGTCAATCCCGGTTTGAGCTGGTGAAAACCGGTTTTAGCCGGTCTGGAGTGGTTTCAGCCGGTCAAAACAGGTTTGAGCCGGTCAAACCCGGATTGAGCCAGTCAAAACCGGTTTGAGCCGGTCTGGTCTGGTTTGAGCTATTCAAAACCGGTTTGTGGCCTGGTTTTAGCCGGTTTGGGCCAGTCTGGACCGGTTTGATCCAGTTTCAGCTAGTCTGGGCCGGTCAAATCCGTTTTGATCCTGTCAAAACTGCTTTGAGCCGGTCAAAACCGGTTTGAGCCGGTCTGGTCTGGTTTGAGCCAGTCTGGTCTGGTTTGTGCCGGTCCAAACCGGCTCAGGTCTGTCAAAACCGCTTTGAGAAGGTCGGGTCTGGTTTGAACCGGTCAAAACCGGTTAGTGGCCCAGTTTTAGGCGGTCTGGGCCGGCATGGTCCGGTCTGATCTGATTTTAGCCGGTCTGGGCCAGTCTGATTCGGTTTGATCCGGTCTCATCTGGTCAAAACCGGTTTTAGCCGGTTTGGTGTGGTTTGAGCAGGTCAAAAAAGATTTGAGCCGGTCTGGTCTGGTTTGAGCCA
>CM052586.1:48516109-48527130 GCA_028551445.1 Miopithecus talapoin
CCGGTCTGGGCCGGTCTGGTCCGGTTTGATCCAGTTTCAGCCGGTTTGGGCCTGTCTGGTCCGCTTTGATCCAGTGTGAGCCGGTCTGGTCCGGTTTGATCTGGTGTCATCCGGTCAAAACCGGTTTGAGACGGTCTGGTCCAGTTTGAAACGGTCAAAACCGGTTTGTGGCCCAGTTTTAGGCGGTCTCGGCCGGTCTGGTCCGGTTTGATCCGATTTTAGCCAGTCTGGGCAGGTCTGATTCGGTTTGATCTGGTCTCGTCTGGTCAAAACCGGTTTTAGCCGGTCAAAACCTGTTTCAGCTCGTCAGGTGTGGTTTGAGCAGGTAAAAACTGGTTTGAGCCGGTCTGGTCTGGTTTGAGCCGGTCTGGTCTGGTTTCATCCGGTCAAAACCGATTCGAGCTGCTCAAAACCGGTTTGAGCCGGTCTGGTCTGGTTTGAGCCCGTCTGGTCTGGTTTGAGCTGGTCAAAACCGGCTCAGGACGGTCAAAACCGGTTTCAGCCGGTCTGGTCTGGTTGAACCGGTCAAAACCGGTTTGTGGCCCAGTTTTAGGCTGTCAGGGCCGGTCTGGTCCGGTTTGATCCGATTTTAGCCGGTCAGGGCCTGTCTGATTCGGTTTGATCCCGTCTCTTCCTGTCAAAACCGGTTTGAGCCGGTCAAAACCGGTTTGAGCCGGTCTAGTCTGGTTGGAACCGGTCAAAACCGGTTTATGTCCCAGTTTTAGGCGGTCTGGGCTGGCCTGGTCCGGTTTGATCCGGTCTCATCCGGTCAAAACCGGTTTTATCCGGTCAAAACCGGTTTCAGCCGGTCTGGTGTGGTTTGAGCAGCTCAAAACCGGTTTGAGCCAGTCAACATCGGTTTGAGCCTGTCTGGTCTGTTTTGAGCCAGTCTGGTCTGGTTTGAGCCAGTCAAAACCGGTTCGAGCCAGTCAAAACCGGTTTTAGCCGGTCTGGAGTGTTTTGATCCGGACAAACCCGGATTGAGACAGTCAAAACCGGTTTGAACCGATCTGGTCTGGTTTGCACCGGTCAAAACCGTTTTGAGCCGGTCTGGCCCGGTTTTAGCTGGTCTGGGCCGGTCTGGTCCGGTTTAATCCGGTTTCAGCCGGTCTGGCCTGTCTTGTCCGGTTTGATGTGGTGTGAGCCGGTCTGGTCCAGTTTCATCCGGTGTCATCTGGTCAAAACCGGTTGAGCCGGTCTGGTCCGGTTTGAAACGGTCAAAACCGGTTTGTGGCCCACTTTTAGGCGGTCTTGGCCGGTTTGGTCCGCTTTGATCTGGTTTCAGCTGGTCTGGGCCGGTCGAGTCCGGTTTGATCCGGTCAAAACCACTTTGAGCCGGTCAAAACCGGTTTGAGCCGGTCTGGTCTGGTTTGAGCCGGTCTGGTCTGGTTTGAGCCACTCAAAACAGGCTCAGGATGGTCAAAACCGGATTGAGCCGGTCTGGTGTGGTTTGAGCAGGTCAAAACCGGATTGAGCTAGTCAAAACCGGTTTGAGCCGGTCTGGTCTTGTTTGAGGCAGTCTGGTCTGGGTTGAGCTGGTAAAAAGCGGTTCGAGCCAGTCAAAAGCGGTTTTAGCCGGTCTGGAGTGGTTTGATCCGGACAAACCCGGATTGAGACAGTCAAAACCGGTTTGAACCGGTCTGGTCTGTTTTGATCCGGTCAAAACCGGTTTGAGCCGGTCTGGCCCGGTTTTAACCGGTCTGGTCCAGTCTGGTCCGGTTAGATCCGGTTTCAGCTGGTCTGGGCCAGTCGAGTCCGGTTTGATCCGGTCAAAACCGCTTTGAGCCGGGCAAAACCGGTTTGAGCAGGTCTGGTCTGGTTTGAGCCAGTCTGGTCTGGTTTTAGCCGGTCAAAACCGGTTTGTGGCCCAGTTTTAGCCGGTCTGGTCCGGTCTGGTCCGGTTTGATCCGGTTTCAGACGGTCTGGGCCTGTCTGGTCCGCTTTGATTCGGTGTGAGCCAGTCTAGTCCGGTTTCATCGGGTGTCATCCGGTCAAAACCGGTTTGAGCCAGTCTGGTACGGTTTGAAACGGTCAAAACCGGGTTGTGACCCAGTTTTAAACGGTCTGGCCCGGTCTGGTCCGGTTTGATCCGTTTTCAGCTGGTCTGAGCCGGTCGAGTCCGGTTTGATCCGGTCAGAACCGCTATGAGCCAGTCAAAACCGGTTTGAGCCGGTCTGGTCTGGTTTGAACCAGTCAAAACCGGTTTGTGGCCCAGTTTTAGGCAATCTGGGTCGGTCTGGTCCTGTTTGATCCGATTTTATCCCGTCAGGGCTGGTCTGATTCGGTTTGATCCAGTCTCTTCCTGTCAAAACCGGTTTGAGCCGGTCAAAACCGGTTTCAGCCGGTCTGGTGTGGTTTGAGCAGGTCAAAACCGGTTTGAGCCGGTCTGGTCTGGTTTGAGCCGGTCAAAATCGGTTTGTGGCACGGTTTTAGCTGGTCTGGGCCGGTCTGGTCCGGTTTCATCCGGTTTCAGCTGGTCTGGGCTGGTCGAGTCCGGTTTGATCCGGTCAAAAGCGCTTTGAACCGGGGAAAACCGGTTTGAGCTGGTCTGGTCTGGTTTGAGCCGGTCTGGTCTGGTTTGAACCTGTCAGAAGCGGTTTGTGGCCCGTTTTAGGCGGTCTGGACGGGTCTGGTCCAGTTTGATCCGATTTTAGCCGATCTGGGCCGGTCTGATTCGGTTTGATCCGGTCTTATCCGGTCAAAACCGGTTTTAGCCGATCAAAACCGGTTTCAGACGGTCTGGTGTGGTTTGAGCAGGTGAAACCCGTTTTATCCAGTTTGGTCTGGTTTGAGCCGGTCTGGTCTGGTTTGAGCCGGTCAAAACAGGTTTGAGCCGGTTTGGTCTGGTTGAAGCCAGTCAAAACCGATTAAATCCTGTCTGAGCCGGTCAGGTCTGGTTTGGTCTTGTCTAATCAGGTCAAATCCGGTTTGAGCCAGTGAAAACCGGTTTTCGCTGGTCTGGAGAGGGTTGAGCCGGTCAAAACCGGATTGAGCCAGTCAAAACCGATTTGAACCGGTCAGGTCTGGTTTGAGCTGGTCAAAACCGGTTTGAGCCGATCTGGCTCGGTTTTAGCCGGTCTGAGCCGGTCTGGTCCTGTTTGAGCCAGTGTCAGCCGGTCTGGGGCCTTTCTGGTCCGGTTTGGTCCGGTGTGAGCCGGTCTGGTCTGGCTTGAGCCGGTCAAAACCGGCTCAGGCCAGTCAAAACCGGTTTGAGCCGGTCTGGTCTGGTTTGTGCCGTTCAAAACCGGTTTGTGGCCTGGTTGTAGCCGGTCTGGGCCTGTCTGGTCCCGTTTGATCTGGTTTCAGCTGGTCTGAGCCGGTCGAATCCGGTTTCATCCGGTCAAAACCGCTTTGAGCCGGAAAAAACCGGTTTGAGCCGATCTGGTCTGGTTTCAGCCGGTCTGGTCTGGTTTGAGCCGGTCAAAACCGCCTCACGTCTTTCAAAACCGGTTTGAGCCGGTCTGGTCTGATTTGAACCGGTCAAAACCAGATTGTGGCCCAGTTTTAGGCGGTCTGGGCCGGTCTGGTCCGGTTTGATCCGGTCTCATCCGGTCAAAACCGGTTTTAACCGGTCAAAACCGGTTTCAGCCGGTCTGATGTGGTTTGAGCAGGTCAAAACCGGTTTGAGCCAGTCAAATCCGGTTTGAGCCAGTCTGGTCTGGTTTGAGCCAGTCTGGTCTGGTTTGAGCTGGTCAAAACCGCTTCCAGCCAGTCAAAACCGGTTTTAGCCGGTCTGGAGTGTTTTGATCCGGACAAACCCGGATTGAGTCAGTCAAAATCGGTTTGAACCGATCTCGTCTGGTTTGAGCCGGTCAAAACCGGTTTGAGCTGGTCTGGTCTGGTTTGAGCCAGTCTGGTCTGGTTTGGGCCGGTAAACACCGGTTCGAGCCAGTCAAAACCGGTTTTAGCCGGTCTGCAGTGGTTTGATCCGGACAAAACCGGATTGAGACAGTCAAAACTGGTTTGAACCGTTCTGGTATGTTTTGAGCTGGTCAAAACCGGTTTGAGACGGTCTGGCCCGGTTTTAAACGGTCTGGGCCGGTCTGGTCCGGTTGGATCCGGTTTCAGCTGGTCTGGGCCAGTCGATTCTTGTTAGATCCAGTCAAAACCGCTTTGAGCCGGTCTGGTCTGGGTTGAGCCGGTCAAAACCGGTTTTAGGCCCAGTTTTAGCCGGTCTGGGCCGTTCTGGTCCTGTTTGATCCGGTTTCAGCCGGTCTGGGCCTGTCTTCTCCGGTTTGATCCAGTGTGAGCCAGTCTGGTGCGTTTTCATCCGGTGTCATCCGGTCAAAACCAGTTTCAGCCGGTCTGGTCCGGTTTGAAACGGTCAAAACCTTTTTGTGGCCCAGTTTTAGGCGGTCTGGCCCAGTCTGGTAAGGTTTGATCCGGTTTCAGCTGGTCTGGGCCGGTCGAGTCCGGTTTGATACGGTCAAACCTGCTTTGAGCTGGTCAAATCCGGTTTGAGCCCGTCTGGTCTGGTTTGAGCCGGTCTGGTCTGGTTTCAGCCGGTCAAAACCGGCTCAGGACGGTCAAAATCGGTTTGAGCCGATCAGATCTGGTTTCAACGGGTCAAAATCGTTTTGTGGCTCAGTTTTAGGCGGTTAGGACCTGTCTGGTCCTGTTTGATCCGATTTTAGCCGTTCTGGGCTGGTCTGATTCGGTTTGATCCGGTCTCATCCGGTCAAAACCGGTTTTAGCCGGTCAAAACAGGTTTCAGCCGGTCTGGTGTGGTTTGAGCAGGTCAAAACCGGTTTGAGCGAGTCTGGTCTGGTGTGAGCCGGTCTGGACTGGTTTGAGCCGGTCTAAACCGGTTCGAGCCGTTCCAAACCGGTTTGAGCCACTCAAAACCGGATTGAACCGGTCTGGTCTGGTTTGAGCCAGTCTGGTCTGGTTTGAGCCAGTCTGCTCTGGTTTGAGCCGGTCAAAACTGTTTTTTGGCCCGGTTGTAGAAGGTCTGGGTAGGACTGGTCTGTTTTGATCTGGTTTCAGCTCGCCTGGCCGGTCGACTCCGGTTTCATCCGGTCAAAATCGCTTTGAGCTGGCAAAAACCGGTTTGAGCCGGTCTGGTCTGTTTTGAGCCGGTCAAAACCGGTTTGAGCCGGTCAAAACCGGCTCAGGTCGGTCAAAACCGGTTTGAGACGGTCTGGTCTGGTTTGAACCGGTCAAAACCGGTTTGTGGCCCAGTTTTATGCGGTCTGGCCAGTATGGACCGGTATGATCGGATTTTAGCCAGTCTGGGCCGGTCTGATTCGGTTTGATCCGGTCTCATCCGGTCAAAACCGGTTTTAGCCGGTCAAAACCGGTTTCATCCCGTCTGGTGTGGTTTGAGCAGGTCAAAACTGGTTTGAGCCGGTCTGGTCTGGTTTGAGCCGGTCTGGTCTTGTTTGAGCCGGTCAAAACCGATTCGAGCCGGTCAAAACCGGTTAGAGGCGGTTTGGTCTGGTTGAAGCCAGTCAAAAGCGATTCGAGCCTGTCTGAGCCGGTCTGGTCCGGTTTGATCCTCTCTAATCAGGTCAAATCCGGTTTGAGCCGGTGAAAACCGGTTTTTGCCGGTCTGGAGTGGGTTGAGCCGGTCAAAACCGGATTGAGCCAGTCAAAACCGGTTTTAGCCGATCTGGTCTGGTTTCAGCCGGTCAAAACCGGTTTGAGCCGGTCTCTTCTGGTTTGAACCGGTCGAAACCGGTTTGTGGCTCAGTTTTATGCGGTCTGGGCCGGCCTGGTCCGGTTTGATCCGATTTTAGCCGGTCTGGGCCGATCTGATTCGGTTTGATCCGGTCTCATCCGGTCAAAACCGGTTTCAGCCGGTCTGGTGTGGTTTGAGCAGGTCAAAACGGGTTTGAGCAAGTCAAAACCGGTTTGAGCCGGTCTGGTCGGGTTTGAGCCAGTCTGGTCTGGTTTGAGCCGGTCAAAACTGGTTCGAGGCAGTCAAAACCGGTTTTAGCTGGTCTGGAGTGGTTTGAGCCGGACAAACCCGCATTGAGACAGTCAAAACTGGTTTGTACCGGTCTGCTCCGGTTTGAGCCGGTCAAAACCGATTTCAGCCGGTCTGGCCCGGTTTTAGCCGGTCTGGGCCGGTCTGGTCCGGTTTGATCCGGTTTCAGCCGGTCTGGGACTTTCTGGTCTGCTTTGATCCGGTGTGAGCCGGTCTGGTCCGGTTTGATCGGGTGTCATCCTGTCAAAACCGGTCTGAGCTGGTTTCGTCTGGTTTGAAACGGTCAAAACCGGTTTGTCGCCCAGTCTTAGGCCGTCTTGTCCGGTCTGGTCCGGTTTGATCCGGTTTCAGCTGGTCTGGGCCGGTCGGTTCCGGTTTGATCCGGTCAAAACCGCTTTGAGCCGGTCAAAACCTGTTTGAGCCGGTCTGGTCTGGTTTGACCTGGTCTGGTCTGGTTTGAGCCAGTCTGGTCTGGTTTCAGCCGGTCTGGTCTGGTTTAAGCCGGTCAAAACCGGTTTGAGCCGGTCAAAATCAGATTGAGCTAGTCAAACCCGGTTTGAACCGGTCTGGTCTGATTTGAGCTGGTCAAAACCGGTTTGAGCCGATCTGGCATGGTTTTAGACAGTCTGAGCCGGTCTGGTCCGGTTTGAGCCTGTTTCAGCCGGTCTGGGCCTGTCTAGTCCGGTTTGATCCGGTGTGAGCCGGTCTGGTCCGGTTTGAGACAGTCTGGTCTGGTTTGAGCCGGTCAAAACCGGTTTGTGGCCCAGTTTTAGGCGGTCTGGGCCACCCTGGTCCGGTTTCATCCGATTTTAGCCTGTCTGGGCCGGTCTGATTCGGTTTGATCCGGTCTCATCCGGTCAAAACCGGTTTTAGCCGGTCAAAATCGGTTTCAGCCGGTGTGGTGTGGTTTGAGCAGGTCAAAACCGGTTTGAGCCAGTCAAAACCGATTTGAGCCGGTCTGGTCTGGTTTGAGCCAGTCCGGTCTGGTTTGAACCGGTCAAAACCGGTTTGTGGCCCATTTTAGGCGGTCTGGGCCGGTCTGGTCCGGTTTGATCCGATTTTAGCCAGTCTGGGCCGTTCTGATTCGGTTTGATCCGGTCTTATCCGGTCAAAACCGGTTTTAGCCGGTCAAAACTGGTTTCAGCCCCTCTGGTGTGGTTTGAGCAGGTCAAAACCGGTTTGAGCCGGTCTGGTCAGGTTTGAGCCGGTCTGGTGTTGTTTGAGCCAGTCAAAACCGATTTGAGTCAGTCAAAACCGGTTTGAGCCAGTTTGGTCTGTTTGAAGCCAGTCAAAACCAATTCGAGCCTGTCTGAGCCATTCTGGTCCGGTTTGATCCGGTCTAATCAGGTCAAATCTGGTTTGAGCCGGTGAAAACCGGTTTTAGCCGGTCTGGAGTGGTTTGAGCCGGTCAAAACCGGATTGAGCCAGTCAAAACCGCTTTAAGTCGGTCTGGTGTGGTTTGAGCCAGTCAAAACCGGTTTGAGCCGTTTTGGTCTCGTTGAAGCCAGTCAAAACCGATTCGAGCCTGTCTGAGCCAGTCTGGTCCGGTTTGATCCGGTCTAATCAGGTCTAAACCTGTTTGAGCCGGTGAAAACTGGTTTCAGCCGGTTTGGTGTGGTTTGAGCAGGTCAAAATCGGTTTGAGCTGGTCAAAACCGGTTTGAGCCGGTTTGGTCTGGTTTGAGCCAGTCTGGTCTGGTTTGAGCCTATCAAAACCGGTTCGAGCCACTCAAAACCGGTTTTAGCCGGTCTGGAGTGGTTTGAGTCGGACAAACCCGTCTTCAGACAGTCAAAACCAGTATGAACCGATCTGGTCTTCTTTGAGCCAGTCAAAAGTGGTTTGAGCCGGTCTGGTCCGGTTTGATCCGGTTTGAGCTGGTCTGGTCTGGTTTGAGCTGGTCAAAACCGGTTTGAGCCGGTCTGGTCTGGTTTGAGCCGGTCAAAACCGGTTTGAGCCGGTCTGGTCTGGTTTTACCCGGTCAAAACCGGTTTGTGGCCCACTTTTAGGCGGTCTGAGCCGGTCTGTTCCTGTTTGATCCGATTTTAGCCAGTCTGGGCCGGTCTGATTCGGTTTGATCCGGTCTCATCCTGTCAAAACCGGTTTTAGCTGTTCAAAACCGGTTTCAGCCGGTCTGGTCTGGTTTGAGCCGGTCAAAACTGGTTTGAACCGGTCTGGTGTGATATGAGATGGTCAAAACCGGTTTGAGCCATTCTGGTCCGGTTTTAGCCGGTCTGGACTGGTCTGGTCCGGTTTGATCCAGTTGCAGCCGGTCTGGGCCTGTCTCGTCCGCTTTGATCCAGTGTGAGCCGGTCTGATCCGGTTTCATCCGGTGTCATCCGGTCAAAACCGGTTTGAGCCGGTCTGGTCCGGTTTGAACTGGTCAAAACCGGTTTCTCGCCCAGTTTTAGGAGGTCTGGCCCAGTCTGGTCCGGTTTGATCCGGTTTCAGCTGGTCTGGGCCAGTCGAGTCTGGTTTGATCTGGTCAAAACCGCTTTGAGCCGGTTAAAACCGGTTTGAGCCGGTCTGGTCTGGTTTGAGCTGGTCAAATCCGGCTCAGGTCTGTCAAAACCGGTTTGAGCCGGTCTTGTCTGGTTTGAACCGGTCAAAACAGGATTGTGGCCCAGTTTTAGCCGGTCTGGGCCGGTCTGGTCCGGTTTGATCCGGTTTCAGCTGGTCTGGGCCGCTCGAGTCTGGTTTGATCCGGTGAAAACCGCTTTAGCCAGTCATAACCGTTTTGAGCCGGTCTGATCTGGTTTGAGCCAGTCTGGTCTGGTTGTAGCCGGTCAAAACCGGTTTTAGCCGGTCTGGAGTGGTTTGAGCCGGCCAAAACCGGGTTCAAACGGTCAAAACCGGATTGAGCCAGTCAAAACCGGTTTGAACCGGTCTGGTCTGGTTTGAGCCGGTCAAAACCGGTTTGAGCCGATCTGGCCCGGTTTTAGCTGGTCTGGTCAGGTTTGAGACGGTCAAAACTGGCTCAGGTCGGTCAAAAGCGGTTTGAGCCTGTCTGGTCTGGTTTGGGCCAGTCTGGTCTGGTTTGAACCGGTCAAAGCCGGTTTTTGGCCCAGTTTTAGGCGGTCTGGGCCGGTCTGGGCCGGTTTGATCCGATTTTAGCCGGTCTGGGCCGGTCTGATTCGGTTTCATCTGGTCGCATCCGGTCAAAACCGGTTTTAACCGGTCAAAACCGGTTTCAGCCGGTCTGGTGTGGTTTGAGCAGATCAAAACCGGTTTGAGCCGGTCTGGGCCTGTCTGATTGAGTTTAATCCAGTCTCGTCTGGTCAAAACCGGTTCAAGCCGGTCAAAACCGGTTTGAACCGGTCTGCTCTGGTTTGAGCCGGTCAAAACTGGTTTGAGAAGGTTTGGCCCGGTTTTAGCCTGTCTGGGAATCTCTGGTTCGGTTGGAGCACGTTGGAGCCGGTTTGTTCTGGTCTGGTCCGGTATGATACGGTTTGAGAAGGTGTGGTCCGGTTTGATCCGGTCTAATACGGTCAAAACCGGTATGAGCCGGTCAGGTCTGGTTTGAGCCAGTCAAAACAGGTTGGACCACGTCTGGTCTGGTTTGAGCCGGTCAAAATAGGTTTGAGCCGGTTTGGCCCAGTTTTAGGCGGTCTGGGCCGGTCTGTTCCGGTTTGATCCGGTTTGAGCCGGTCTGGTCTGGTTTGAGCCAGTCAAAACCGGTTTGAGCCGGTCTGGTCTGGTGTGAGCCGGTCTGGTATGGTTAGAGCCGGTCAAAACCGGCTCACGTCGGTCAAAACCGGTTTGAGCCGGTCTGGTCTGCTTTGCACCGGTCAAAACCGGTTTGTGGCCCAGTTTCAGGCGGTCTGGGCCGTTCTGCTGCGGTTTGATCCGATTTTAGCCGGTCTGGGCCTGTCTGATTCGGTTTGATCCGGTTTCATCCGGTCAAAACCGGCTTTAGCCAGTCAAAACCGGTTTCAGCCGGTCTGGTGTGGTTTGAGCAGGTCAAAATCAATTTGAGCTGGTCTGGTCTGGTTTGAGCTGGTCTGGTCTGGTTTGAGCCGGTCAAAACCGGTTTGAGCCGGTTTGGTCTGGTTGAAGCCATTCAAAATCGATTCGAGCCTGTCTGAGCCGGTCTGGTCCGGTATCATCCGGTCTAATCAGTTCAACACCGGTTTGAGCCGGTGAAAACCGGTTTTAGCCGGTGTGGAGTGTTTTGAGCCGGTCAAAACCGGTTTGACCGGTCAAAACCGGATTGAGCCAGTCAAAACCGGTTTGAAACGGTCTGGTCTGGTTTGAGCCAGTCAAAACCGGTTTGAGCCGGTCTGGCCCGGTTTTAGCCGGTCTGGGCCGGTCTGGTCCGGTTTGATCCTGTGTCATCCGGTCAAAACCGGTTTTTGCTGGTCTGGTCTGGTTTGAGCTGGCAAAAACCGGTTTGAGCCGTTTTGGTCTGGTTGAAGCCAGTCAAAACCGATTCGAGCCTGTCAAAACCGGTTTGAGCCAGTCTGGTCTGGTTTGAGGCGGTCTGGTCTGGTTTGAGCCAGTCTGGTCTGGTTTGAGCCGGTCAAAACCGTATCAAGCCGGAGAAAACCGGTTTGAGACGGTATGGTCTGGTTGAAGCCAGTCAAAACCGATTCGATCCTGTCTGAGCTGGTCTGATCCGGTTTCATCCGGTCTAATCAGGTCAAAATCGGTTTGAGCCGGTGAAAACCGGTTTTAGGCAGTCTGGAGTGATTTCAGCCGGTCAAAACCGGTTTGAACTGGTGAAAACCGCATTGAGCCAATCAAAACCGGGTTGAGCTGGTCTGTTATGGTTTGAGCCGGTCTGGTCTGGTTTGGCCGGTTAAATCTGGCTCAGGTCTGTCAAAACCGGTTTGAGCCGGTCTGGACTGGTTTGAACCAGTCAAAAGAGGTTTGTGGCCCAGTTTTAGGCGTCTGGGTCGGTCTGGTCCGGTTTGATCCGATTTCAGCCGGTCTGGGCCGGTATGATTCGGTTTGATCCGGTCTCATCCGGTCAAAACCGGTTTCAGCCGGTCTGGTGTGGTTTGAGCAGGTCAAAACCGGTTTGAGCCAGTCAAAACCGGTTTGAGCCGGTCTGGTCTGGTTTGAGGCAGTCTGGTCTGGTTTGAGGCAGTCAAAA
>CM052586.1:48527630-48554272 GCA_028551445.1 Miopithecus talapoin
AGTCAAAACCGGTTTGAGCCGGTCTGGCCCGGTTTTAGCCGGTCTGGGCCGGTCTGGTCCGGTTTAATCCGGTTTCAGCCTGTCTGGGCCTCTCTTGTCCAGTTTGATCCGGTGTGAGCTGGTCTGGTCAGGTTTCATCCATTGTCATCCGGTCAAAACCGGTTTGAGCCAGTCTGGTCCGGTTAGAAACGGTCAAAACAGGTTTGTGGCCCAGTCTTAGGCGGTCGGGGCCAGTCTGGTCCGTTTTGATCCAGTTTCAGCTGGTCTGGGCCCGTCGAGTCCGGTTTGATCCGGGCAAAACCGCTTTGAGCCAGGGAAAACCGGTTTGAGCCGGTCTGGTCCGGTTTGAGCCGGTTTGGTCTAGTTTGAGCCGGTCAAAACCGGCTCAGGACGGTCAAAACCGGTTTGAGCCTGTCTAGTCTGGTTTGAACCGGTCAAAACCGGTTTGTGGCCCAGTTTTAGGCAATCTGGGCCGGTCTCGTCCGGTTTGATCCGATTTTAGCCGGTCAGGGCCGGTCTGATACGGTTTGATCCGGTCTAATCTGGTCAAAACCGGTTTTAGCCGCTCAAAACCCGCTTCGGCCGGTCTGGTGTGGTTTGAGCAGGTCAAAACCGGATTGAGCCAGTGAAAACCGGTTTGAGCCGGTCTGGTCTGGTTTGAGCCTGTCTGCTCTGGTTCGAGCCGGTCAAAACCGGCTCAGGTCGGTCAAAACCGGTTTGAACCGGTCTGATCTGGTTTGAACCATTCAAAACCGGTTTGTGGCCCAGTTTTATGCGGTCTCGGCCGGCCTGGTCTGGTTTCATCCGATTTTAGCCGGTCAGGGCAGGTATGATTTGGTTTGATCCGGTCTTTTCCGGTCAAAACCAGTTTTAGCCGGTCTGGTGTGGTTTGAGCAGGTCAAAACCGGTTTGAGCCGGTCCAAACCGGTTTAAGCCGGTCTGGTCTGGTTTGAGCCGGTCCAAACCGGTTTGTGGCCCGGTTTTAGCCGCTCTGGGCCGGTCTGGTCCGGTTTGATCGGTTTCAGCCAGTCTGGGCCAGTCTGATTTGGTTTGATCTGGTCTCATCCGGTCAAAACCGGTTTTAGCCGGTCAAAACCGGTTTCAGACCGTCTGGTGTGGTTTGAGCAGGTCAAAATCAGTTTGAGTCGGTTTGGTCTGGTTTGAGCCGGTCTGGTCTGGTTTGAGCCGGTCAAAACCGGTTTGAGCCGGTTTGGTCTGGTTGAAGCCAGTCAAAAACGATTCAAGCCTGTCTGAGCCGGTCTGGTCCGGTTTAATCCGGTCTAATCAGGTCAAAACCGGTTTGAGCTGGTGAAAACCGGTTTTAGCCAGTCTGGAGAGGTTTGAGCAGGTCAAAACCGGTTTGAGCCGGTCTGGTCTGGTTTGAGCCGGTCAAAACTGGTTTGGCCCGGTTTTAGCCGGTCTGGGCCGGTCTAGTACGGTTTGACCGGTTTCAGCTGGTCTGGGCCGGTCTGGTCCGGTTTGATGCGGTAAAAACCGCTTAGAGCCGGTCAAAACTGGTTTTAGCCGGTCAAAACCGGTTTCAGCTGGACTAGTGTGGTTTCAGCAAGTCAAAACCGGTTTGAGCTGGTCAAAACCGGTTAGAGCCGGTCTGGTCTGGTTTGAGCCGTTCTGGCCTGGTTTGAGCTGGTCCAAACCGTATCGCACCGGTGAAAACCGGTTTGAGCCGGTTTGGTCTGGTTAAAGCCAATCAAAACCGATTCGAGCCTGTCTGTGCTGGTCTGGTCTGGTTTGATCTGGTCTAATCAGGTCAAAACCGGTTTGTGCCGGTTAATACCGGTTTTAGCCGGTCTGGAGTGGTTTGAGCCGGTCAAAACCGGTTTGAACCGGTCTGGTGTGGTTTGAGCCGGTCAAAACCGGTTTGTGGCCCAGTTTTAGGTGATCTGGGCCGGTCTGGTCCGGTTTGATCCGATTTTAGCCGGTCTGGGGCGGTCTGATTCGTTTTGAACCGGTCTCATCCGGTAAAAACCGGTTTGAGCCGGTCTGGTCTGGTTTGTGCTGGTCTGGTCTGGTTTGAGCTGGTCAAAGCCGGTTTGAGCCCGTTTCGTATGGTTGAAGCCAGTCAAAACCGATTCGATCCTGTTTGAGCCAGTCTGGTCCGGTTTGATCCTGTCTAATCAGGCCAAAACCGGTTTGAGTCGGTGAAAACCTTTTTTAGTCCGTCTGGAGTGGTTTGATCCGGTCAAAACCGGTTTGAACCGGTCAATACCGGATTGAGCCAGTAAAAACCGGTTTGAACCGGTCTGGTCTGGTTTGAGCCGGTCTAAAGCGGTTTGAGCCGGTCTGGCCAGGTTTTATCTGGTCTGGGCCGGTCTGGTCCGGTTTGATCCGGTTTGAGCCGGTCTGGTCTGGTTTGAGCCGGTCAAAACCGGTTTGAGCCGGTCTGGTCTGGTTTGAGCCAGTCAAAACCGGTTTGAGCCGGTCTGGTCTAGTTTGAACTGGTCAAAACCGGTTTGTGGCCCAGTTTTAGGCGATCTGCGCTGGTCTGGTCCCGTTTGATCCGATTTTAGCCGGTCTGGGCAGGTCTGATTCGTTTTGGTCTGGTCTCATCCGGTCAAAATCGGTTTCAGCCGGTCTGGTGTGGTTTGAGAAGGTAAAAACCGGTTTGACCCAGTCTGGTCTGGTTTGAGCCGGTCAAAACCGGTTTGTGCCGGTTTGGTCTGGTTGAAGCCAGTCAAAACCGATTCGAGCCTGGCTGAGCCGGTCTGGTCCGGTTTGATCCTGTCTAATCAGGTCAAAACCGGTTTGAGCCGGTGAAACCCTTTTTTAGCCGGTCTGGAGTGGTTTGAACACTTCAAAACCGGTTTGAGCCGGTCAAAACCAGATGGAGCCAGTCAAAACCGGTTTCAACCGGTCTGGTCTGGTTTGAGCCGCTCAAAACCGGTTTGAGCCGTTCTGGCCCGGTTTTAGCCGGTCTGGGTCGGTCTGGTCCGGTTTGATCCAGTTTCAGCAGGTCTGGGCTTGTCTGGTACGTTTTGATCCGTTGTGAGCTGGTCTGGTCTGGTTTGATCCGGTGTCATCGGTCAAAACCGGTTTGAGCCGGTCTGCTCCGGTTTGATCCGGTCTAATCAGGTCAACACCAGTTTGAGCCGGTAAAAACCGGTTTTAGCCGGTCTGGTGTGGCTTGAGCCTGTCAAAACCGTTTTGTGCTAGTCGAAACCGGATTGAGCCAGTCAAAACAGGTTTAAACCGGTCTGGTCTGGTTTGAGCCACTCAAAACCGGTTTGAGCCGTTCTGGCCCGGTTTTAACTGGTCTGGGTCGGTCTGGTCCGCTTTGATCCGTTGTGAGTCGGTCTGGTCCGGTTTGATCCGGTGTCATCCGGTCAAAACCGGTTTTAGCTGGTTTGGCCCGGTTTTAGCCTGTCTGGGACAGTCTGGTTTGGTTTGAGCCGGTTTGAGCTGGTTTGTGCTGGTCTGGTCCGGTATGATATGGTATGAGAAGGTCTGGTCCGGTTTGATCCGGTCTAATACGGTCAAAACCGGTTCGAGCCGGTCAGGTCTGGTTTGAGACGGTCAAAACAGGTTGGACTCCGTCTGGTCTGGTTTGAGCCGGTCAAAATAGGTTTGAGCCGGTTTGGCCCGGTTTTAGGCGGTCTGGGCTGGTCTGTTCCGGTTTGATCCGGTTTGAGCCGGTCTGGTCTGGTTTGAGCCGGTCAGGTCTGGTTTGAGCTGGTCAAAACAGGTTGGACCCCGTCTGGTCTGGTTTGCGCCGGTCAAAATAGGTTTGAGTAGGTTTGGCCCGGTTTTACGCGGTCTGGGCTGGTCTGTTCCGGTTTGATCCGGTTTGAGCCAGTCTGGTCTGGTTTGAGCCGGTCAAAACCGATTTGAGCCGGTCTGGTCTGGTTTGAGCCGGTCTGGTATGGTTTGAGCCAGTCAAAACCGTCTCAGGTCGGTCAAAACCGGTATGAGCCGGTCTGGTCTGGTTTGAACCAGTCAAAGCCAGTTTGTGGCCCAGTTTTAGGCGGTCTGGGCCAGTCTGCTCCGGTTTGATCCGATTTTAGCTAGTCTGGGCCAGTCTGATTCTGTTTGATCCGGTCTCATCCGGTCAAAACCGGTTTTAGCTGGTGAAAACCAGTTTCATCCGGTCTGGTGTGGTTTCAGCAGGTCAAAACTGGTTTGAGCCGGTCTGGCCTGGTTTGAGCCGGTCTGGTCTGGTTTGAGCCGGTCACAACCGGTTCGAGCCGGTCAAAACTGGTTTGACCCGGTTTGTTCTGGTTGAAGCCAGTCAAAACCGGTTCGAGTCTGTCTGAGCCGGTCTGGTCCGGTTTCATCCGGTCTAATCAGGTCAACACTGGTTTGAGCCGGTGAAAACCGGTTTTAGCCGGTCTGGAGTGGTTTGAGCCGGTCAAAACGGGATTGAGCCCGTCAAATCCGGTTTGTACCAGTCTGGTATGGTTTGCGCCGGCCAAAACCGGTTTGAGACGGTCTGGAGTGGTTTGAGCCGGACAAACCCGGATTGAGACAGTCAAAAACTGTTTGAACCGGTCTGGTCTGGTTTGAGCCAGTCAAAACCAGTTTGAGCCGGTCTGGCCCGGTTTTAGCTGGTCTGGGCCGGTCTGGTCTGGTTTAATCCGGTTTCAGCCGGTCTGGGCCTGTCTTGTCCGGTTTGATCAGGTGTGAGCTGGTCTGGTTTGGTTTGATCCTGTGTCATCCGGTCAAAACCCTTTTGAGCCAGTCTGGTCCGGTTTGAAACGGTCAAAACCGGTTTGTGGCCCAGGTTTAGGCGGTCTGGGCCGGTCGAGTCCGGTTTGATCCGGGCAAAACCGCTTTGAGCCGGTCTAAACCGGTTTGAGCTGGTCTGGTCTGGTTTCAGCCAGTCTGGTCTGGTTTGAGCCAGTCAAAACCGGCTCAGGACGGTCAAAACCGGTTTCAGCCGGTCTGGTCTGGTTTGAACCGGTCAAAACCGGTGTGTGTCCCAGTTTTAGGCAATCTGCGCCGGTCTGGTCCGGTTTAATCCGATTTTAGCCGGTCAGGACTGGTCTGATTCGGTTTTTTCCGGTCTCTTCCAGTCAAAACCGGTTTTAGCCGGTCAAAACCTGTTTCAGCCTGTCTGGTGTGGTTTGAGCAGTTCAAAACCGTTTTGAGCCAGTCAAAACCGGTTTGAGCTGGTCTGGTCTGGTTTGAGCCGGTCAAAACCGTTTTGAGCCGGTCTGGTCTGGTTTGAGCCGATCTGGACTGGTTTGAGCCTGTCAAAACCGGTTTGAGCCGGTCAAAACCGGTTCCAGCCGTTCAAAAACGGTTTGTGCCGGTCAAAACCGGATTGAACCGGTCTGGTCTGATTTGAGCTTGTCTAAACCGGTTTGAGACGGTCAAAACCGGTTTCAGCCGGTCTGGTCTGGTTTGAGCCGGTCTGGTCTGGTTTGATCCGGTCAAAACCGGTTTGTGGCCCAGTTTTAGGCGGTGTGGGCCTGACTGGTCCAGTTTCATCCAATTTTAGCCGGTCTGGGCCAGTCTGATTCGGCTTGATCCTGTCTCATCCGATCAAAACCTGTTCGAGCCGGTCAAAACCGGTTTGAGCCGGTTTGGTCTGGTTGAAGCCAGTCAAAACCGATTCGAGCCTGTCTGAGCTGGTCTGGTCCGGTTTGATGCGGTCTAATCAGGTCAAAACCGGTTTGAGCTGGTGAAAACCGGTTTTAGCCGGTCTGGAGTGGTTTGAGCTGGTCAAAACCGGTTTAGCCGGTCAAAACCAGATTGAGCCAGTCAAAACCGGTTTGTACCGGTCTGGTCTGGTTTGAGCCAGTCAAAACCGATTTGAGCCGGGTTGGACCGGGTTTAGCCTGTCTGGGACAGTCTGGTTCGGTTTGAGCCGGTTTGAGCCAGTTTGTTCTGGTCTGGTCCGGTATGATACGGTTTGAGAAGGTCTGGTCCAGTTTCATCCGGTCTAATACGGTCAAAACCGGTTTGAGCCGGTCAGGTCTGGTTTGAGCCGGTCAAAACAGGTTGGACCCCGTCTGGTCTGGTTTGAGCCAGTCAACACCGGTTTGAGCCGTTCTGGTCTGATTTGAACCGGTCAAAACCGGTTTGTGGCCCAGTTTTAGGTGGTCTGGGCTGGTCTGCTCCGGTTTGATCCGATTTTAGCCTGTCTGGGCCGGTCTGATTCGGTTTGATCCGGTCTCATCTGGTCAAAACCGGTTTCAGCCTGTCTGGTGTGGTTTGAGCAGGTCAAAACCGGTTTGAGCCGGTCTGGTCTGGTTTGAGCCGGTCTGGTCTCGTTTGAGCCGGTCAATACCAGTTTGAGCCTTTTTGGTCTGGTTAAAGCCAGTCAAAACCTATTCGAGCCTGTCTGAGCCGGTCTGGTCTGGTTTGATCCGGTCTAATAAGGTGAAAACCGGTTTGAGCCGCTGAAAACCAGTTTTAGCCGGTCTGGAGTGATTTGAGCCGGTCAAAACCGATTTGAGCTGGTCAAAACCGGATTGAGGCAGTCAAAACCGGTTTGAACCAGTCTGTTCTGGTTTGAGCCAGTCAAAACTGGTTTGAGCCATTCTGGCCTGGATTTAGCCTGTCTGGGCCAGTCTGGTCCGGTTTGGTCCAGTTTCAGCCAGTCTGGGCCTGTCTGGTACGCTTTGATCCGGTTTGAGCCGGTCTCGTCCGGTTTGATCCGGTGTCATCCGGTCAGAACCGGTTTGAGCCATTCTGGTCCGGTTTGAACCGGTCAAAACCGGTTTGTGGCCCAGTTTTAGGCGGTCTGGGCCGGTCTGGTCCAGTTTGATCCGGTTTCAGCTGGTCTGGGCCGGTCGAGTCCGGTTTGATCCGGTCAAAACCGCTTTGAGCTGGTGAAAACCGGTTTGAGCCGGTCTGGTCTGGTTTGAGTTGGTCAAAACCGGTTTGAGCCGGTCAAAACCGGCTCAGGACGGTCAAAACCGGTTTGAGCCGGTCTGGTCTGGTTTCAATGGGTCAAAACCGGTTTGTGGCTCAGTTTTAGGCGGGCTGGGCCTGTCTGGTCCGGTTTGATGCGATTTTAGCCGGTCTGGGCTGGTCTGATTCGGTTTGATCCGGTCTCATCCGGTCAAAACCGGTTTTAGCTGGTCAAAACCTGTTTCAGCCGGTCTGGTGTGGTTTGAGCAGGTCAAAACCGGTGTGAGCCAGTCTGGTCTGGTTTGAGCCGGTCTGGACTGGTTTGAGCCGGTCAAAACCGGTTCGAGCTGTTCAAAACTGGTTTGAGCCAGTCAAAACCGGATTGAACCGGTCTGGTCTGTTTTGAGCCGGTCAAAACCGCTTTGAGCTGGTCTGGTCCAGTCAAAACAGGTTTGAGCCGGTCTGGTACGGTTTCAGCCCGTGTGGTCCGGTTTCATCTGGTCTAATCCGGTCAAAACACGTTGGAACCAGTCTGGTGCACTTTGAATCCGATTTGATCCCAGTTTGAGCCGGTGTGGTCCGGTTTGATATGGTTTGAGCCGGTCTGGTCCTGTTTGAGTCGGTCTGGTCGTGTTTGTTCTGGTTTGAGGCGGTAAAAACTGGTGTGAGCCAGTCTAGCCGGTCTGGTCTGGTTTGAGCAGGTCAAAACCGGTTTGATCTGGCGGTTTGATCCGGTCTAATACTGTTTGAGCCGGTCTGGTGCGTTTTCATCCGGTTTGAGCGGGTCTGGTCAGGTTTGAGTCCAGTTTTTGCTGGTCAAAACCGCTTTGAGCCGGTCTGGTCCGGTCAAAACAGGTTTGAGCCGGTCTGGTCCGGTATGAGTCCAGTTTGGGCCGGTGTGATCCGGTTTGAGGCGGTCTGGTCCGGTTTGAGCCAGTCTGAGCCGGTCTGGTCCGGTTTGAGCCGGTCTGGCCCGGATTGAGCCGGTCAAAGCCCGTTTGAGACTGTCTGGTAGGGCTTGTGCCCATCAAAACCAGTTTGAGCTGGTCTGGTCCGATAAAAACAGGTTTGAGCCGGTTTGAGCCGGTTGGATCCGGTCTCATTCGGTTTGAGCCGGTTGAATCCGATCTAGTCCGGTTTGATCCGGTCTAATCCGGTCAAAACAGGTTTGTGCCGGTCTGGTCCGGTTTGAATCCGGTTTGAGCCGGTTAAAACCGGTTTGGGCCTGTCTGGTCGGGTTTGAGCCGGTTTGACCCTTGTCTGGTCCGGTTTGAGTCTGTTTGAGCTGGTGTGGTCCGGTTTGAGCCGGTCTGGTCCAGTTTGTTCTGATTTGAGCTGGTCACAACCGGTTTGAGCCAGTCTAGGCGGTCTGGTCTGGTTTGAGCCGGTCAAAACTGGTTTGAGCCGGTCTGGTCTCGTTTTAGCTGGTCTGGTCCGGTTTGATCCGGTTTGAGCCGGTCTGGTCCGTTTTGAGCCGTTCAAAACCGGTTTGATCCGGTCTATTCCGATTTGAGCCGGTCTTGTGCGGTTTCATCCGGTCTAATCCAGTCAAAACAGGTTTGAGCCGGTCTGCTCCTGTTTGATCCAGTTTGAGCCGGTCTGATCCGGTTTCATCCAGTCTAATCCGGTCAAAACACGTTTGAGCCAGTCTGGTCCAGTTTGAGCCGGTCAAAACCGGTTTGAGCCGGTGTAATCCGGTCAAAACCGGTTTGAGCCGGTCAAAACAGGTTTGAGCCGGTTTGATCCGGTTTGAGCCTGTCTGGTCCGGTTTGATCCGGTTTGAGCCGGTCTGGTCCGGTTTGAGCCGGTCAAAACCGGTTTGAGCCGGTTTGAGTCGCTCTAATCCGGTCAAAACAGTTTCAAGACTGGTTTGAGACGGTCTGGTCCGGTTTGAGTCGGTGTGGACCGTCAAAACTGGTTTGATCCAGTCTGGTCCGATTTGAGCTGGTCAAAACAGATTTCATCCGGTGGTTTGATCCGGTCTAATCCGGTTTGAGCCAGTCTGTTTCAGTTTGAGCCTGTCTGTTCCTGTTTGAGGGCGTCTTGTCCGGTTTGATCTGGTTTTCGCCGGTCTGGTACGGTTTGAGCCGGTTTGAGCCAGTCTGGTCTGGTTTGAGACGGTCTGGTACGGTCTCATCTGGTCCAATCCGGTCAAAACAGGTTTGAGCCGGTCTGGTCCGGTTTGAGTACGGTTTGAGCACGGTTTGAGCCGGTCTGGTCCGGTTTCAGCCGGTCAAAACCGGTTTGAGCCGGTGTAATCCGGTCAAAAGAGGTTTGAGCCGGTCGAAAACGGTTTGAGCCGGTTTGGTCCGGTTTGAGCCTGTGTGGTCCAGTTTGATCCGGTTTGAGCCGGTCTGGTCAGGTTTGAGCCGGTCAAAACCGGTTTGAGCCGGTCTGGTCCGGTATGAGCCGGTCAAAACCGGTTTCATCCGGCGGTTTGATCCAGTCTAATCCGGTTTGAGGTGGTCTGGTCCGTTTTGATCCGGTTTGAGCGGGTCTGGTCCGGTTTGAGTCCAGTTTGAGCCGGTCAAAACCGCTTTGAGCCGTTCTGGTCTGGTCAAAACAGGTTTGAGCCGGTCTGGTCCGGTTTGTCCCGGTTTGAGGTGGTCAAAACTGGTGTGAGCCAATCTAGCCGGTCTAGTCTGGTTTGCGCCGGTCAAAACCGGTTTGATCCGGCGGTTTGATCCTGTCTAATCCAGTTTGAGCCGGTCTGGTGCGTTTTCATCCGGTTTGAGCTGGTCTGGTCAGGTTTGAGTCCAGTTTGAGCCGGTCAAAACCGCTTTGAGCCGGTCTGGTCCAGTCAAAACAGGTTTGAGCTGGTCTGGTCTGGTTTGAGTCCAGTTTGGGCCGGTCTGATCCGGTTTGAGGTGGTCTGGTCCGGTTTGAGCCAGTCTGGTGCGTTTTCATCCGGTTTGAGCTGGTCTGGTCAGGTTTGAGTCCAGTTTGAGCCGGTCAAAACCTCTTTGAGCCAGTCTGGTCCAGTCAAAACAGGTTTGAGCCGCTCTGGTCCCGTTTGAGCCTGTCTGGTACGGTTTGATCCGGTCTAATTCGGTCAAAACACGTTTGAGCCGGTCTTGTCCGGTTTGAGTCTGGTTTAAGCCCGGTTTGAGCCGGTCTGGTCTGGTTTCATCGGTTCTAATCTGGTCAAAACAGGTTTGAGCCGGTCTGGTCCGGTTTGAGTCGGTCAAAACCGGTTTGAGCTGGTGTAATTTGAGCTGGACTGGTCCGGTTTGATCCGGTCTGGTCCGGTTTGAGCCGGTCAAAACAGGTTTGAGCCGGTCTGGTCTGGTTTGAGCCGGTCTGGTCCAGTTTGAGCCGGTGAAAACCTGTTTGATCCGATGGTTTGATCTGGTCTAATCGGGTTTGAGATGGTCTAGTCCAGTCAAAACAGGTTTGAGCTGGTCTGGTCTGGTTTGAGCCGGTCTGGTCCTCTTTGAGCTGGTCTTGTCTGGTTTGATCCGGTTTTAGCCGGTCTGGTCCAGTTTGAGCCGGTGAAAACCGGTTTGAGCCGTTCTGGTCCGGTTTTAGCTGTTCTCATCCGGTTTCATCCGGTCTAATCGGTTCAAAACGGGTTTGAGCCCGTTTGTTCCTGTTTGTTTCCGGTTTGAGCCCGTTTTGAGCTGGTCTGGTCCGGTTTGAAACGGTCTAATCCGATCAAAACTGGTTTTAGCCTGTCTGGTCTGCTTTGATCCAGTTTGAGACCGTCTGGACTGGTTTGAGCCGGTCTGTTCCGGTTTGAGCCTGTTTCAGCCAGTCTGCTCCGTTTGGAGCCGGTCTGGTCCAGTATGATTCTTTCTACTCCGGTCTGGTCCGATTTGAGCCGTTCAAAACTGGTTTGAGCCGGTCTGGTCCGTTTTGAGCCAGTTTGAGCCAGTCTGGTCCGGTTTGAGCCGGTCAAAACCGGTTTGAGCCGGTCTGGTCTGGTTTGAGCCGGTCTGGTCCGGTTTCATCCAGTCTAATCGGGTCAAAACGGGTTTGAGCCGGTCTGGTCCTGTTTGAGTCCGGTTTGAGCCGGTCTGTTCTGGTTTGAGCCGGTCAAAACCTGTTTGAGCCGGTCTCAGCCGGTTTGAGCCTGTCTGGTCCGGTTTGTTCCGGTTTGAGCCGGTCACAACCGGTTTGAGCCAGTCTAGCTGGTCTGGTCTGGTTTCAGCAGGTCTGGTCGGTTTGATCCGGTTTGAGTCGTTCTGGTCCGGTTTGAGCTGGTGAAAACCGGTTTGATCCGACGGTTTGATCCGGTCTAATCGGGTTTGAGGTGGTCTGGTCAAGTCAAAACAGGTTTGAGCCGGTCTGGTCCCGTTTGAACTGGTCTGGTCCGGTTTGAGCCGGTCTGGTTCTCTTTTAGCCAGTCTTGTCCGGTTTGATCCGGTTTTAGCCGGTCAGGTCCTGTTTGAGCCGGTTTGAGCCGGTCTGGTCCCGTTTCAGACAGTCTGGTTCGGTTTCATCCAGTCTAATCCGGTCAAAACAGGTTTGAGCTGGTCTGGTCCGGTTTGAGTCCGGTTGGAGCCCAGTTTGAGCCAGTCTGTTCCAGTTTGATCCGGTTTAATCCGGTCAAAACAAGTTTGAGCCCGTCTGGTCCGCTTTCATCAGGTCTAATCCGGTCAAAACAGGTTTGAGCCGGTCTGGTCCCATTTGAGCCGGTTTGAGCAGGTCTGGTCCAGTTTGAGACAGTCTCGTCTGGTTTCATCCGGTCTAATCCGGTCAAAACAGGTTTGAGCCGGTCTGGTCCGGTTTTATCTGGTTTGAGCCGGTCTGGTCCGGTTTGAGCCAGTCAAAACCGGTTTGAGCCGGTCTGGTTCGGTTTGTTCTGATTTGAGGCGGTCACAACCGGTTTTAGACAATCTAGCTGGTCTGGTCTGGTTTGAGCCAGTCAAAACCGGTTAGAGCCGGTCAGGTCTGGTTTCAGCCGGCCTGTTCCGGTTTGACCCGGTTTGAGCCGGTCTGGTCCGGTTTGAGCCGCTCTGGTCCGGTTTGAGCCGGTCTTGTCCGGTTTGAGACGGTCTGGTCCGGTTTCATCCAGTCTAATCCGGTGAAAACAGGTTTGAGCTGGTCTGGTCCGGTTTGAGCCGGTCAAAACCGGTTTGAGCCGGTCTGGTCTGGTTTGAGCTGGTCTCTTCTGGTTTGAGACCGGTTTGAGGCTGTCTGGTCCGGTTTGAGCCAGTCGAAACCGGTTTGATCCGATTTGATCCGGTTTGAGTCGGTCTGGTCCCGTTTGAGCCGGTCAAAACCAGTTTGATCTGGTGGTTTGATCTGGTCTACTCCGGTTTCAGCCGGTCTGGTCCCGTTTCATCCAGTCTAATGCAGTCAAAACAGGTTTGAGCTGGTCTGGTCCGGTTTGAGTCCGGTTCGAGCCCGGTTTGAGCCCGTCTGGTCCGGTTTCACCCGTTCTAATCCGGTCAAAACACGTTTCAGCCGGTCTCGTCCAGTTTGAGTCCGGTTTGAACCCGGTTTGATCCGGTCTGGTCCGGTTTCATCTAGACTAATCCGGTCAAAACAGGTTTGAGCCGGTATACTCCGGTTTGAGCCGATAAATACTGGTTCGAGCCGGTGTAATCCGGTCAAAACAGGTTTGAGCTGGTCAAAACAGGTTTGAGCTGTTTTGGTCACGTTTGAGCCTTTCTGATCCGGTTTGATCCGGTTTGAGCCTGTCTGGTCCGGTTTGAGCCGGTTTGAGCCAATCTGGTCCAGTGTCATCCGGTCTAATCCTGTCAAAACAGGTTTGAGCCAGTCTGGTCCGGTTTGAGTCGGTTTGAGCCTGGTTTGAGCCGGTCTGGTGCGGTTTGGTCCAGTCTAATCCCGTCAAAACAGGTTTGAGCCCGTCTGGTCCGGTTTGAGCTGATCTAATCCGGTCAAAACAGGTTTGAGACGGTCAAAACCTGTTTGAGCCAGTCTGGTCCGGTTTGAGCCAGTCCGATCCGGTTTGATCCAGTCAAAACCGGTTTGAGCTGGCCTAATCCGGTCAAAACAGGTTTGATCCGGTGTAAACCGGTTTCAGCCATTCTGGTCTGGTTTGAGCCTGTCTGGTCCGGTTTGAGCCGGTCTGGTCCGGTTTGAGCCTGTCTGGTCCGGTTTGATCCGATCTAATCTGGTCAAAACAGGTTTGAGCCCGTCTGGTCCGGTGTGAGACGGTCTGGTCCAGTTTCATCCGGTCTAATCCGGTCAAAACACGTTTGAGCCCGTCTGGTCCAGTTTGAGTCTGGTTTGAGCCCAGTTTGAGCCAGTCTGATCCGGTTTCATCCGGTCTAATCCGGTTTGAGCCGGTCTGGTCCGGTTTGATCCGGTCTAATCTGTTCAAAACAGGTTTGAGACGGTCAAAACCTGTTTGAGCCGGTCTGGTCCGGTTTGAGCCAGTCCGATCCGGTTTGATCCGGTCAAAACCGTTTTGAGCTGGCCTAATCCGGTCAAAACAGGTCTGAGCCGGTGAAAACCGGTTTTAGCCAGTCTGGTCTGGTTTGAGGCTGTCTGGTCCAGTTTGAGCCTGTCTGGTCCGGTTTGATCTGATCTAATCTGGTCAAAACAGGTTTGAGCCCGTCTGGTCCGGTGTGAGATGGTCTGGTCCGGTTTCATCCGTTCTAATCCGGTCAAAGCACGTTTGAGCCCGTCTGGTCCAGTTTGAGTCTGGTTTGAGCCCGGTTTGAGCCGGTCTGATCCAGTTTCATCCGGTCTAATCCAGTCAAAACACGTTTGAGCCGGTCTGGTCCGGTTTGAGCCGGTGTAATCCAGTCAAAACTGGTTTGAGCCGGTCAAAACATGTTTGAGCAGGTTTGGTCCGGTTTGAGCCTATCTGGTCCGGTTTGATCTGGTTTGATCTGGTCGGGTCCGGTTTGAGCCGGTCAAAACCGGTTTGAGCCAGTCAAAACAGGTTTCAGCCGGTCTGGTCCGGTTTGAGTCCAGTTTGGGCCGGACTGAACCAGTTTGAGGCGGTCTGGTCCAGTTTGAGCCGGTTTGAGCCGATCTGGTCTGGTTTGAGCCAGTCAAAAGGGGTTTGAGCCGTTCTGGTCCGGTTAGAGCCAGTCTGGTCTGGTTTGACCCAGTATGAGCCGGTCTGGTGCGGTTTGAGCCGGTCAAAACGGGTTTGAGCCGGTCTGGTCCGGTTTGAGTCGGTCAACACCGGTTTCAGCCGATCTGGTCCGGTTTCATCCGGTCTGGTCCGCTTTGAGCCGGTCTGGTCCGGATTGAGCCGGTCAAAACACGTTTGAGCCTGTCTGGTCCGGTCAAAACAGGTTTGAGCCGGTTTGAGCCGGCTGGATCCGGTCTCGTCCGGTTTGAGCCGGTTGTATACGGTCTAGTCCGGTTTGATCCGGTCTAATCTGGTCAAAACAGGTTTGTGCCAGTCTGGTCCGGTTTGAGTCCGGTTTGAGCCCGGTTTGAGTCTGTCTACCCGGTCTGGTCTGGTTTCAGCCGGTCAAAACCGGTTTGATCTGGCGGTTTGATCCGGTCTTATCCACTTTGAGCCGGTCTGGTGCGTTTTCATCCAGTTTGAGCGGGTCTGGTCCCTTTTGAGTCCAGTTTGAGCCGGTCAAAACCGCTTTGAGCCGGTGTGGTCCAGTTAAAACAGGTTTGAGCCGGTCTGGTCCGGTTTGTTCCGATTTGAGGCGATCAAAAGTGGTTTGAGCCAGTCTAGCCGGTCTGGTCTGGTTTGAGCCGGTCAAAACTGGTTTGAGCCGGTCTGGTCCAGTCAAAACAGGTTTGAGTCGGTCTGGTCTGGTTTGAGCCGGTCTGGTCCAGTTTGTGCTGATCAAACCGGTTTGAGCCAGTCTCGTCCGGTTTGAGTCCGATTTGAGCCGGTCAAAACCGGTTTGAGCTGTTCTGGTGCATTTTGATCCGGTCTAATCCAATCTGGTCCGGTTTGAGCCGATCAAAACCGGTTTGAGCCAGTGTAATCCGGTCAAAACAGGTTTGAGCCGGTCAAAACAGTTTTCAGCCGGTTTGGTCCGGTTTGAGCCTGTCTGGTCCGGTTTTATCTGGTTTGAGCCGGTCGGGTCCGGTTTGAACCGGTCAAAACTGGTTTGAGCCGGTCAAAACAGGTTTGAGCCGGTCTGGTCCGGTTTGAGTCCAGTTTGGGCCAGTCTGATCCAGTTTGAGGCGGTCTGGTCCGGTTTGAGCCGGTTTGAGTCGGTCTGGTCCGGTTTGAACCGGTTTGAGCCGGTTTGTCCCAGTTTGAGCCTTTCTGGTCTGGTTTGATCCGGTCTAATCCGGTCAAAACACGTTTGAGCCTGTCTGATCCAGTTTGAGTCCTGTTTGAGCCCTATTTGGGCTGGTCTGGTCTGGTTTCATCCGGTCTAGTGCGGTCAAAACAGGTTTTAGCCGGTCTGGTGCGGTTTGAGTCGGTCAAAACCAGTTTGAGCCGATGTAATCCGTTCAAAACAGGTTTGAGCCGTTCAAAACCGGTTTGAGCCGGTTTGTTCCGGTTTGAGCCTGTCTGGTCCGGTTTGATCTGGTCTAATCTGGTGAAAACAGGTTTGTGCCCGTCTGGTCCAGTTTGAGTCCGGTTTGAGCTGGTCAAAACGGGTTTGGGCCGGTCTGGTCCGGTTTGAGCCAGTTTGAGCTGATCTGGTTCGGTTTGACTCTGTTTGAGCTGGTCTGGTCCGGTTTGAGCCGGTCTGGTCCGGTTTGAGCCGGTCTGGTCTGGTTTGTTATGATTTGAGCCGGTCACCACCGGTTTTAGCCAGTCTAGGCGGTCTGGTCTGGTTTGAGCCAGTCAAAACCGGTTTGAGCCGGTCTGGTCCGGTTTGAGCCTGTCTGGTCCGGTTTGATCCGGTTCGAGCCGGTCTGGTCCAGTTTGATCCGGTCTAATCTGGTCAAAATAAGTTTGAGCCTGTCTGGTCCTGTTTGAGCCGGTTTGAGCTGGTCTGGTCCGTTTTGAGCCGGTCAAAACCGGTTTGAGCCGGTCTCGTCCGCTTTGAGTCCGGATTGGGCCGGTCAAAACCGGTTTGAGCCGGTCTGGTCTGGTTTGAGCTGGTCTGGTCCGGTTTGAGTCCGGTGTGAGCCGGTCAAAACCGCTTTGAGCCGGTCTGGTCCAGTCAAAACTGGTTTGAGCCGGTCTGGTCTGGTTTGTGCCGGTCAGAACCAAGAGCTCATCCAGCAGGCTGGAGGGGAGTTCAGACGAGCGCCCAGCTCCTGGAGCGGCGGGGAGGGCGGCCGGATGGCTTGCATCTGCTCCTGCCCCATGGAGGCCTCCGGGGCACAGGCCCCGGAGGCGGAGCTGCCCCGACTTGGGGCTACCACGCCACCCCGGCGACCTGGGGCCCCTGGCCCCAGCCCCACCACGGACTCCCCTGGGACGTGGGTGGCACGAGCACACCCTGGCCCTGTGGCTCAGCTCCGGCGGGCCCAGGCTGTGCCACCCAGCAAGGGCCCGGCAGGCTGTGGTGCTGCGGGTCCTCATCCCCCCGCCATTGGCTCGTGCGCGGAGGCCACCCCCGGGGAATCTGAGGGTGGGAGAGCGCCCCTTCCGGAGTCGCCAGGGCAGCATAGGAAAATTCCCAATCCCCGCCTGCTGGGGGTGGATGTGGGATCCCTGCTGCCTGCGCGGCCCGGCTGGGCTGCAGCGGGGTGACGGCCCCTGCTCCCTGGCTCACGAAAGCCCCCGGTGGGAGAGTCCAGGGCGCGCAGGGCACGTGGGGTGTGGGAAGCCCCGTTCTCTATGCCCCGGGGTGGGCGAAGGCCACCGGCGAGGGAGCAGGGGGACACCCGCCGGAGGCCACGTAGCACAGGCCGCCTGCGTGCGCCGGTGCCCTGCCACCCTGGCCTGGGTGCCTGGCCCTCTGGTTCTGAAACCAAATCTGAATCCGGGACTCCGGGAGGCCCGTCTCTCTGGCCAGTTCTTCCCGGGTGGCAACGCCCAGAAAGCGATCCTGCTGGAAAGCTCGCAGGAGCAGGGCAGTCTGGGACCGAGTGACGGCGGTCCGCTTTCGTCTGCCTTCTTGCGGGCCGCGTTTCCTGGGCCAGGGCCGAGATTCCCGCCAGTGCCGCCTCAGCTGGCGTGGTCACTCGTTCTGAAACCAAATCTGGACCCTGGGCTCTGGAATGCCGATGGCCCGGGCCAGCTCTTCCCTGGTGGCGATGCCCGGGTATGGGTTCCGCTCAAAGCTGGCTCGCAGGGCCTCCCTCTGGCTCGGGGTCCAAACGAGTCTCCTTCGCCGTCCTCGTCCTTGGGCCTCCGCCGGGAGGGCGCCGTCTCCAGGTGTCGGGAGAGCCATCGCGGGGAGACCTGTCTGGAATTCCACGGACAGACACGGGCAGAGAGAGGCCGGTGGGCTCCCCTGCCCCTCAGTCGGCCTGTGCAGGGCGAGCAGGTCCAGCCAGGAGGCTGGCGGGGGATGGGGAGCGGGCTTCGAGGTCTGGCTCTCTGGGCCTCTCCAGGGATTCTGTGGGGACTGGAAGCAGCAGTCGGGGCTCCCCGGGCATCTTCAGCAGGGAGAAGCCAGCCCAGAAGGGTGGAGTGGAGGGTGGAACTGTTCCGGTCAACACAGGTTTGAGCTGGTCTGGTCCGGTTTCAGCTGGTCTGGTCTGGTTTGAGGCGGTCAAAACCCATTTGAGCCGGTCTGGTCCGGTTTGAGCCGGTCAAAACCAGTTTGAGAGAGTCTGGTCCGGTTAAAACAGATTTGAGCCGGTTTGAGCCCATTGGATCCGTTCTGGTCCGGTTTGAGCTGGTTGGATGCGGTCTAGTCCGGTTTGATCCGGTCAGATCCGGTCTAAACAGGTTTGAGCCGGTCTGGACCGGTTTGAGTCTGATTTGAAGCCAGTCAAAAACGGTATGAGCCGGTCTGGTCCGATTTGAGCCGGTCTGGTTCGGTTTGATCCGGTCTAATCCGGTCAAAACAGTTTTGAGTCTGTCTGGTCCGGTTTGATTTGGTTTGGTCCGGTCTGGTATGGTTTGAGCTGGTTGCATCCGGTCTAGTCCGGTTTGATTCGGTCTAATCCGGCTTGATCCGGTCTAATCCGGTTTGATCCGGTCAAAACCGGTTTGAGCCAGTCTCATCCGGTTTGAGCCGGTTTGAGCCGGTGTGGACCGGTTAGAGCCGGTCTGGTCCGGTTTGAGCCGGTCTGGTCCGGTGTGTTCCGGTTTGAGGTGGTCAAAACCGATCTGAGCCAGTCTAGCCGGTCTGGTCTGGTTTGAGCCGGTCAAAACCGGTTTGAGCCCATCTGGTCTGGTTTGAGCCGGTCTGGTCCGGTTTGATATGGTTTGAGCCGGTCTGGTCCGGTTTCATCCGGTCTAATCCAGTGAAAACAGGTTTGAGCCAGTCTGGTCCAGTTTGTTCCGGTTTGAGCCGGTCTGGTGCGGTTTGAGCCGGTCAAAACCGGTTTGAGCCGGTCTGGTCTGGTTTGTTCCGGTTTGAGCCCGTTTTGAGCCGTTCTGTCCGGTTTGAGATGGTCTGGTCCAGTTTCATCCGGTCTAATCCGGTCAAAACAGGTTTGAGCTGGTCTGCTCTGGTTTGAGCCGGTTTGAGCCAGTCTGGTTCAGTTTGAGACGGTCTGGTGCGGTTTCATCTGGTCTAATCCGGACAAAACAGGTTTGAGCTGGCTTTGGTCCGAATTGAGCCTGTCTGGTCCGATCTGATCCGGTTTGAGCTGGTCTGGTCCGGTTTGAGCCAGTCTGGTCCGATTTGAACCGGTCTGATCCGGTTTGTGCCGGTTTGAGCTGCTGTGGACCAGTTAGAGCCGGTCTGGTCCGGTTTGAGCTGGTACAGTCCGCTTTGTTCCGGTTTGAGCCGGTCAAAACCGGTTTGAGCCAGTCTAGCCTGTCTGGTCTGGTTTGAGCCGGTCAAAACCGGTTTGAGCAGGTCTGGTCTGGTTTGAGCCGGTCTGGTCCGGTTTGAGACCGGTTTGAGCCTGTCTGGTCAGGTTTGAGCCGGTCAAAACCGGTTTGAGCCGGTTTGATCCGGTTTGAGCCGGTCTGCTCCGGTTTGAGCCGGTCAAAACCAGTTTGATCCAGTTTGATCCGGCGGTTTAATCCGGTCTAATCTGGTTTGAGCTGGTATGGTCCGGTTTCATCCATTCTAATCCAGTCAAAACAGGTTTGAGCTGGTCTGGTCCGGTTTGATTCGTTTTGATCCGGTCTGGTCCGGTTTGAGCTGGTCAAAACCGGTTTGAGCTGGTCTGGTCTGGTTTGAGTTCGGTTTGAGCCAGTCAAAACCACTTTGAGCCGGTCTGATCCAGTCAAAATAGGTTTGAGTCATTCTGGTCCGGTTTGAGCCAGTCTGGTCCAGTTTGTGCTGGTCAAACCGGTTTGAGCCAGTCTCGTCCAGTTTGAGTCCGGTTTGAGCCGGTCAAAACCGGTTTGAGCCGGTCTGCTGCAGTTTGATCCGGTCTAATCCAGTCTCGTCCGGTTTGAGACGTTCAAAACTGGTATGAGCTGGCCTGGTCCGGTTTGAGCCGGTGTGAGCCGGTCTGGTCTGGTTTGATCCAGTCAAAACCGATTTCAGCCGGTCTGGTCCGGTTTGAGCTGGTCTGGTACGGTTTCATCTGCCCTAATCATGTCGGAACGGGTTTGAGCCGGTCTGGTCCTCTTTGAGTCCGAGTTGAGCCCGTTTTGAGCCGTTCCGGTCTGGTTTGATCCGGTCTAATCCGGTCAAAACTGGTTTGAGCTGGGCTGGCATGGTTTGAGCTGGTCAAAACCGGTTTGAGCCGGTGTCATCCGGACAAAACAGGTTTGAGCCGGTTTGGTCCGGTTTGAGCCTGTCTGGTTCGGTTTGATCAGGTTTGAGCCGCTCTGGTCTGGTTTGAGCCGGTCAAAACCGGTTTGAGCCTGTCTAATCCGGTTAAAAAAGGTTTGAGCCGGTCTTGTCCCGTGTGGTCTGGTTTGAGCCGGTCTAGTTCGGTTTGAGCCGTTCTGGTCCGGTTTGTGTTGGTCAAAACGGTTTGAGCTGGTCTCGTCCGGTTTGAGTCCGGTATGACCCGGACAAAACCGGTTTGACCAGGTCTGGTCCGATTTGAGCAGGTCAAATCCGATTTGATCCAGTGGTTTGATCCGGTCTAATCTGGTTTGAGCCGGTCTGGTTCGGTTTAATCCGGTCTAATCCGGTCAAAACAGGTTTGAGCCAGTCTGGTCCAGTTTGAGCCTGTCTGGTCCTGTTTGAGCCGGTCTTGTCCGGTTTGATCCAGTTTTCGCTGGTCTGCTCCGGTTTGAGCCGGTTTGAGCCAGTCTGGTCCAGTTTGAGACGGTCTGGTGTGGTTTCATCGGGTCTAACACGGACAAAACAGGTTTCAGAGGGTCTGGTCCGGTTTGAGTCCGGTTTGAGCCCGGTTAGAGCTGGTTTGGTCTGGTTTGAGGCGGTATGGACCGGTAAGAGCTGGTCAAAATCGGTTTGAGCCGGTGTAATACGGTCAAAACAGGTTTGAGCCGGTCAAAACCGGTTTGAGCCAGTAAGGTCCGGTTTTAGCCGGTCTGATCTGGTTTGACCCGGTCGAAACAGTTTTGAGCCGGTCTGGTCCGGTTTGACATTGTCTGCTGCAGTTTGATCCGGTCTAATCCTGTCAAAACACGTTTGAGCCTGTCTGATCTTGTTTGAGTCCTGTTTCAGCCCTGTTTGAGCTGGTCTGGTTCGGTTTCATCTGGTCTAGTCCAGTCAAAACAGATTTGAAGCTCTTGAGGGGAAAGCTGTAACTCTGTCAGATGAATTAACAGAACACAAAGCAGTTTCTCAGAAAGCATATTTTCAGTTTTTATCTTAGGATATTTTCTTTTTCACCATAGACCTCTATGGGTTTCCAAATATCACTTTGCAAATTCCACATGAACAGTCTTATCGAACGGTTTCTCAAGGGGTAAGTTGTAACACTGTGAGATGAATTATCAGAACACGAAGCAGTTTCTCAGAAAGCTTCTTTCCAGTTTTTAACTGAAGATATTTCATTTTTTACCCTAGCCCACTATGGCTTTCCAAATATCAATTTGCAAATTCCACAAGAACAGTCTTAGTGAACGGCTTCTTGAGGGGAAAGCTGTAACTCTGTGAGATGAATTAACAGAACACAAAGCAGTTTCTCAGACACCTTCTTTTCAGTTTTTATCTTAGGATATTTCCTTTTTCACCATAGCCCACTATAGGCTTCCAAATATCACTTTGTAAATTCCACAAGAACTGTCTTAGCGAAAGGCTTCTTGAGTGCAAAGCTGTAACTCTCTGAGATGAATTTACAGAACACAGAGCATTTTCTCCAAAAGCTTCTTTTCAGGTTTTATCTTAGAATATTTCCTTTTTCACCATAGCCCTCTAAGGGTTTCCAAATATCACATTGCAATTTCCACAAGAACAGTCTTAGTGAACGGCTTCTTCAGGGGAAACCTATAACACTGTGAGACAAAATAACAGAACACAAAGCAGTTACTCAGAAGGCTTCTTCTCAGTTTTTTTCTTAGGATATTTCATTTTTCACCATAGCCCTCTATGGGCTTCCAAATACCATTTTGCAAATTCCAGAAGAACAGTGTTAGCGAACGGCTTCCTGAAGGGAAAGCTGTAAATCTGTGAGATGAATTAACAGAACACAAAACAGTTTCTCAGAAACCTTCTTTTCAGTTTTTATCTTAGGGTATTTCCTTTTTCACCATAGCCCTCTATGTGCTTCCAAATATCAATTTGCAAATTCCACAAGAACAGTCTTAGCGAAAGGCTTTTTGAGATAAAAGCTGTAACTCTGTGAGATGAATTAACAGAACACAAAGCAGTTTCTCAGAAAGTTTCTTTCCAGTTTCTAACGGAAGATATTTCCTTTTTCACCATAGCCCCCTACGGGCTTCCAAATATCACTTTGTAAATTCCACAAGAACAGTCTTAGCGAAAGGCTTCCTGAGAGGAAAGCTCTAACACTGTGAGATGAATTAACAGGACACAGAGCAGTTTCTCAGAAAGCTTCTTTTCAGTTTCTATCTTAGGATATTTCCTTTTTTACCGTAGCCCTCTATGGGCTTTCAAATATCACTTTGTAAATTCCACAAAATGTGACGTAACGAAAGGTTTCTGAGAGGAAAGCTGCAACTCTCTGAGATGAATTAACAGAACATAAAGCAGTTTCTCAGAAAGCTTCTTTCCAGTTTTTATCTTAGGATATTTCCTTTTTCACTATAGCCCTCTACTGGCTTCCAAATATCACTTTGAAAATTCCACAAGAACAATCTTAGCGAAAGGCTTCTTGAGAGGAAAGCTGTAAAACTGTGAGAGGAATTAACAGAACACAAAGCACTTTCTCAAAAAGTTCTCTTCAGTTTTTATCTTAGGATATTTCCTTTTTCACCATAGCCCTTTATGGGCTTCCAAATATCACTTTGCAAATATCACAAAACTGTCTTAATGAACGGCTTCCTTAGGGGAAAGCTGTAGCTCTGTGAGAATAATTAACAGAACACAAAGCAGATTCTCAGAAAACTTCCTTTCAGTTTTCATCTTACTATATTTCCTTTCCCACGTTAGCCTTCTAAGGGCTTCCAAATATCACTTTGCAAACTCCACAAGAACAGTCTTAGCGAAAGGCTTCTTGAGGGAAAAGCTGTAACCCTCTGAGATGAATTAACAGAACAGAAAGTAGTTTCTCAGATAGCTTCTTTCTAGTTTTTAAACTAAGATATTTCCTTTTTCACCATACCTCTCTATGGGCTACCAAATATCAGTTTTCAAATTTCACAAGTACAATCTTACTGAAAGGCTTCTTGAGGGGAAAGTTGTAACTCTGTGACATGAATTAACAGAACACACAGCAGTTTCTCAGAAAACTTCTTTTCAGTTTTTATCTTAGCATATTTACTTTTTCACTATAGCCCTCTATGGTTTTCCAATAATCACATTGCAAATTCCACAAGAACAGTCTCCGCGAAAGGCTTCTCTGGAGAAAGCTGTAACTCTGTGAGATGAATTAACAAAACACAATGCAGTTTCTCATAAAGCTTCTTTTCAGTTTTTAACTGAAGGTATTTCCTTTTTCACCATAACCCTCTATGGGCTTCCAAATATCACTTTACAAATTCCACAAGAACAGTCTTAGCGGAAGGCTTCTAGAGGGGAAAGCTGTAACTCTGTGAGATGAATTAACAGAACACAAAGCAGTCTCAGAAAGCTTCTTTTCTGCTTTTAACTGAAGATATATCCTTTTTCACCATAGCCCTCTAAGCACTATCTCAGAAAGCTTCTTTTCAGTTTTTAACTCAACATATTTCCTTTTTAACCATAGACCTCTATGGGCTTCCACGTATCACTTTGCAAATTCCACAAGAACAGTCTTAGTGAACTGCTTGTTGAGGGGAAAGCTGTAACTCTGTGAGATGAATTACGAAAACACAAACCAGTTTCTCATAAAGCTTCTTTTCCGCTTTTAACTGTAGATATATCCTTTTATACCATAGCCCTCTATTGGCTTCCATATATCACTTTGCAAATTCCACAAGAACATTCTTAGCGAAAGGCTACTTGAGGAGGAAGCTGTAACTCTGTGAGATGAATTAAGAGAACACAAAGCTGTTTCTCAGAAAGCCTCTTTCCAGTTTTTAACGGAAGATATTTCCTTTTTCACCATAGCCCTCTCTGGGCTTCCAAATATCACTTTGCAAATTCCACAAGAACAGTCTTAGTGAACGGCTTCTTGAGGGGAATGCTGAAACTCTGTGAAATGAATTAACAGAACACAAAGCAGTTTCTCCGAAAGCTACTTTTCAGTTTTTAATCTTAGGATATTTGCTTTTTCACCATAACCCTCTATGGGATTCCAAATATCACTTTGCAAATTCCACAAGAGGAGTCTTAGCGAAAGGCTTCTTGACGGGAAAGCTGTAACTTGGTGAGATGAAATAAAAGAACACAAAGCAGTTTCTCAGAAAGCTTCTTTTCTGTTTTGATCCTAGAATATTTCTTTTTCACCATAGCCCTTTAAGAGTTTCCAAAAATCACTTTGCAAATTCCAGAGAACAGTCTCAGTGAAAGGCTTCTTGAGGGGAAAGTTGTTACTCTGGGAGATGAATTAAGAGAACACAAAGCAGTTTCTCAGAAAGCTTCTTTCTCACTTTTATCGGCGGATATTTCCTTTGACCCTATAGTCTTCAAAGGGATCCGAAATAACATTTCTCAGACACCACAGAAAAAAGGCTCACAAACAGCTCAACGAAATACAGCTGTATCTCAGTAAGTGGAAGTCACATATCACGAAGCAGTTCCTCCGAAAACTTCTTTTCAGTTTTTAACTGAAGATAATTTCTTTTTCAACACAGCCCTCTATGGGCTTTCTAATGTCACTTTGCAAATTCCCCAAGAACTGTCTTAGTGAAAGGATTCTCGAGTGAAAGCTGTAACTCTGTGAGATGAATTAACTGAACAAAAAGCAGTTTCTCAGAAAACTTCTTTCCAGTTTTTACCTGAAGATATTTCCTTTTTCATCATAGCCCTCTCTGGGCTTCCTAATATCACTTTGCAAATTCCACAAGAACAGTCATAGTGAACGGCTTCTTGAGGGGAAGCTGGAAGTCTGTGAGATGAATTAACAGAACACAAAGCCGTTTCTCAGAAAGCCTCATTTCAGTTTTTATCTTAGGATATTTCGTTTTTCACCATATCCCTCTATGGGCTTGCAAATATCACTTTGCAAGTTCCACAAAAACAGTCTTAGTGAAAGGCTTCTTGAGGGGAAAGCTGTAACTCTGTGAGATGATATAACAAAACAGAAAGCAGTTTCTCAGAAAGTTTCTTTTCACTTTTTATCTTAGGAGATTTCCTTTTTCACCGTAACCCTCTATGGGCTACCAAATATAACGTTGCAAATTCCACAAGTACAGTCTTACCGGAAGGCTTCTTGATGGAAAAGCTGTATCTCTGTGAGTTGAATTAACAGAACACAAAGCAGTTTCTCAGAAATAATCTTTCCAATTTTTATCTGAAGATATTTCCTTTTCACCATAGCCCTCTATGGATTTCCAAATATCACTTTGTAAATTCCACAAGAACTTTCTTAGCGAAAGGCTTCTAGAGGGAAAGCTGTAACTCTGTGAGATGAATTCAGTGATCACAAAGAAGTTTCTCAGAGAGATTCTTTCTCACTTTAAGCAGCGAATATTTCCTTTGACCCTATAGACTTCAAAGGGATCCGAAATAACAGTTCTCCGATTCAACAGAAAAAAGGCAAGCAAACAGCTCTACGAAATACAGTTGTAACTCAGTAAGTGGAAGTCGCATATCACAAAGTAGTTCCTCAGAAAGCTTCTTTTCTGTTTTTAACTGAAGATATATCCTTTTTCACCATAATCCTCTACGGGCTTCCAAATATCACTTTGCAAATTCCACCAGAACAGCATAACTGAACGACTTCTTGAGGGGAAATATGTAAGTCTGTGAGATGAATTAACGGAGCACAAAGCAGTTTCTCAGAAAGCTTCTTTTCAATTTTTACCTTAGAATATTTCCTTTTTCACCATAGCCCTCAATGGGCTTCCAAATATCACATTGCAAATTCCACAAGACCAGTCTTAACGAGAGGCTTCTTGAGTGGAACGCTGTAACTCTGTGAGATGAATTAACAGAACACAAAGCAGTTTCTCAGAAAGCTTCTTTCCAGTTTTATCTGAAGATATTTCCTTTTTCACCGTAGCCATCTGTGGGCTGCGAAATATCACTTTGCAAATTCCACAACAAAAATTTTTGCTAAAAGTTTCTTGAGGGGAAAGCGGTAACTCTGTGAGATGAATTCACAGATCACAAAGAAGTTTCTCTGAAAGCTTCTTTCTCACTTTTAGCGGTGGATATCACTTTTGGCCCTATGGTCTTCAAAGGGATCCGAAATAACGGTTCTAAGATTCCACAGAAATAAGGCTAGCAAACAGCTATACGAAATACAGCTGTTACTCAGTGAGTGGAAGTCACATATCACAAAACAGTTTCCCAGAAAGCTTCTTTTCAGTTTTTAACTGAAGATATATGCTTTTTCACCATAGCCCTGTATGGACTTTCAAATTTCACTTTGCCAATTCCACAACAACAGTGTTAGCCAAATGCTTCTTGAGGGGTAAGCTGTAACTCTGTGAGATGAATTAACAGAACACAAAGCAGTTTCTCAGAAAGCTTCTTTCCAGTTTTTAAAGGAAGATATTTCCTTTTTCACCAGAGACCTCTACGGGCTACCAATTATCACTTTGCAAAATCCACAAGAACAGTCTTAGTGAAAGGCTTCTTGAGGGGAAAGCCGTTACTCTCTGAGATGAATTAATAGAACACAAAGCAGTTTTTCAGAAAGCTTCTTTCCACTTTTAAACTGAAGATATTTCCTTTTTCACCATAGCCCTTACGGGCACCCAAATATGACTTTGCAAATACCACAAGAACACTCTTAGCGAAAGGCTTCTTGAGGGGAAACCTGTAACTCTATGAGATGAATTAACAGAACACAAAGCAGTTTCTCAGAAAGCTTCTTACCACTTTTTAACTGGAGATATTTCCTTTTTCACCCTAGCCCTCTATGGGCTTCCAAACATCACTCTGCAAATTCCACAAGAGCAGACTTACAGAAAGGCTTTTTGAAGGGAAAGCTGTAACTCTGTGAGAAGAATTAAGAGAACACAAAGAAGTTTCTCAGAAAGTTTCTTTCCAGTTTTTAAAGGAAGATATTTCCTTTTTCACCATAGCCCTCTACAGGCTTCCAAATATGACAATGCAAATTCCAACAGAACAGTCTTAGCGAAAGGCTTCTTGAGGGAAAAGCTGTAACACTGTGAGATGAATTAACATAACACAAAGCAGTTTCGCAGAATGCTCCTTTCCAGTTTTTAATTGAAATTATTTCCTTTTTCACCATAGGCCTCTATGAGCTTCTAAGTATCATTTTGCAAATTCCACAAGAATAGTCTTAGTAAAAGC
>CM052586.1:48554772-48572873 GCA_028551445.1 Miopithecus talapoin
AAACCGGTTTTGACCGGATGAGACCGGATCAAACCGAATCAGACCGGCCCAGACCGGCTAAAATCGGATCAAACCGGACCAGGCCGGCTCAGACCGCCTAAAACTGGGCCACAAAACTGTTTTGACCGGTTGAAATCAGACCAGACCGGCTCAAACCGGTTTTGACCGACCTGAGCCGGATTTGACCGGCTCAAACCAGACCAGACCGGCTCAAACCAGACCATACCGGCTCAAATCGGTTTTGACCGGCTCAAAGCGATTTTGACTGGATCAAACCAAATTCGACCGCCCAGACCAGCTGAAACCGGATCAAACCAGACCACACTGGCCGAGACCGGCTAAAACCGGCCTAAAAACCGGTTTTTAACGGCTCAAACCAGACCTGACCGGCTCAAAGCGGTTTTGACCGGCCTGAGCCGGTTTTGACCGGCTCAAACCAGACCAGACCAGCTCAAACCGCACCAGACCGGCTCACACCGGATCAAACTGGGCCAGACAGGCCCAGACCGGCTGAAACCGGATCAAAACAGACCAGAACGGCTCAGAACGGCTAAAACCGTGCCAGATCGGCTCAAACCGGTTTTGACCAGCTCAAACCAGACCAGACCGGTCCAAACCGGTTTTTACTGGCTCAATCCGGTTTTGACCGGCTCAACCCACTCCAGACCGGCTAATACCGGTTTTCACCGGCTCAAACCGGATTTGACCTGATTAGACCGTATCAAAACAGACCAGACCGGCTCAGACATGCTCGATTCGGTTTTGACTGGCTTCAAACAGACCAATCCGGCTCAAACCGGTTTTGACGGGCTCGAATAGGTTTCGACCGGCTCAAACAAGACCAGACCGGCTCAAACCGGACCAGACAGGCTCAAACCGGTTTTCACCTGCTCAAACCACACCAGACGGACTGAAACCGGTTTTGACCAGCTAAAACCGGTTTTGACCGGATGATACCAGATCAAACCGAATCAGACTGGCCCAAACTGGCTAAAATCGGATCAAATCGGACCAGACCAGCCCAGGCCGCCTAAAACTGGGCCACAAACCGGTTTTGACCGCTTCAAACGAGACCAGACCGTGTCAAACCGGTTTTGACCGACCTGAGCCGGTTTTGACCAGCTCAAACCAGACCAGATCGGCTCAAACCGGCTAAAACAGGGCCAGAACGGCTCAAACCGGTTTTGACCGGCTCAAACCAGACCAGACAGGTTCAAACCGCTTTTGACTAGCTCAATCCGGTTTTGACAGGCTCAAACCGCTTTTGACCGGCTCAAACCACTGTAGACCGGCTAAAACCGGTTTTCAACGGCTCAAACCGGTTTTGACCGTATTAGACCGGGTCAAACCTGACCAGATTGGCTCAGACTGGCTCGAATCAGTTTTGACTGGTTTCAACCAGACCAAACCGGCTCAAACCGGTTTTGACCGGCTCAAACCAGACCAGACCGGCTCAAACCAGAGCAGACCGTCTCAAACCGGTTTTGACCTGTTCAAACCGGTTTTGACCTGCTCAAACTACACCAGACCGGGTGAAACCGGTTTTGACCGTATGAGACAGGATCAAACCGAATCAGACCGGCCCAGACCAGCTAAAATCGGATCAAACAGGACCAGACCGGCCAAGACCGTGTAAAACGGGGCCAGAAAATGGTTTTGACCGGTTCAAACCAGACCAGACCGGCTCAGACCGGTTTTGCCCAGCTCAAACCACTCCAGACCGGCTAAAACCGGTTTTCATTGGCTCAAACCGCTTTTGCCCTGATTAGACAGGAACAAACCGGACCACACCGGCTCAGACAGGCTCGAATCGGTTTTGACTGGCTTCAACCAGACCAAACCGGCTCAAACCGGTTTTGACCGGCACAAACCAGACCAGACAGGCTCAAACCGGTTTTGACCAGCTCAAACAAGACCAGACCGGCTCAAACCGGTTTTGACCGGCTCAAACAAGACCAGATCGGCTCAAACCGGACCAGACCTGCTTAAACCGGTTTTGACCGGATGACAAACCATCATAACGGACCAGACCGGCTCACACCAGATCAAACCGGACCAGACAGGCCCAGACCGGCTGAAACCAGACCAACCCGGACCAGACCGGCCCAGACCGGCTAAAACCGGGCCAGACCGGCTCAAACCGGTTTTGACGGATTCAAGCCAGACCAGACAGCTTCAAACTGGTTTTGACTGGCTCAATCCGGTTTTTACAGGCTGAAACCGGTTTTGACCGGCTCAAACCCCTCCAGACCGTCTAAAACAGGTTTTCACCGGCTCAAACCGGTTTTGACCTGATTAGACCGGATCAAACCGAAAGAGACCGGCTCAGACAGGTTCGAATCGGTTTTGACGGGCTTCAACCAGACCAAACCAGCTGAAACCGGTTTTGACCGGCTCAAACCAGACCAGACGGGCTCAAATCAGACCAAACCGGCTCAAACCGGTTTTGACCAGCTCGAACCGGTTGTGACCGGCTCAAACCAGACCTGACCGGCTCAAACCAGACCAGACCGGCTCAAACCGGTTTTGACCTGCTCAATCCACACCAGACTGGCTGAAACCGGTTTTGACCGGCTAAAACCGGTTTTGACCTGATGAGACCGGATCAAACCGAATCAGACCTGCCCAGATCGGCTAAAATCGGAACAAAACGGACCAGACCGACCCCGACCACCTAAAACTGGGCCACAAACGGGTTTTGACCCGTTCAAACCAGACCAGACAGGCTCAAAGCGGTTCTGACCGTCCTGAGCCGCTATTGACTGGCTCAAAACAGACCAGACCGGCTCAAACCAGAGCAGACCGGCTCAAACCGGTTCTGACCGGCTCAAAGCGGTTTTGCCCGGATCAAACCGGACTTGATCGGCCCAGACTAGCTGAAACCGGATCAAACTGGACCAGATCGGCACAGACCGCCTAAAACTGGGCCACAAACCGGTTTTGACCGGTTAAAACCGGACCACAATGGCTCAAAACGGTTTTGATCGGATGACACCGGATCAAACCGGACCAGACTGGCTCACACCGGAGAAAAGCATACCAGACAGGCCCAGACCGGCTGAAACCGGATCAAACAGGACCAGACTGGCACAGACTGGCTAAAACAGGGCCAGAACGGCTCAAACCGGTTTTGTCCGGCTCAAACCAGACCAGACCGGTACAAACCGGTTTTGACTGGCTCAATCCGGTTTTGACCGGCTCAAACCGGTTATGACCTGATTAATCCGGATCAAACTGGACGAGACCGGCTCAGACAGGCTCGAATCGGTTTTGACTGGCTTCAACCAGACCAAACCGGTTCAAACTGGTTTTGACCGGCTCAAACCGTTTTTGACCCCCTCAAACCAGACCACACCGGCTCAACCCAGACCAGACCGGCTCAAACCGGTTTTGAGCTGCTCACACCACTCCAGACCAGCTGAAACCGGTTTTGACAAGCTAAAACCGGCTTTGACCGGAGGAGACCAAATGAAAGCGAATCAGACCAGCCCAGACCGGCTAAAATCGGATCAAACCGGCCCAGACCCGCCCAGACCGCCTAAAACTGGGCCACAAACCGGTTTTGACCGGCTCAAACCAGACCAGAACGTCTCAAACCAGATCAGACTGGCTCAAACCGGTTTTGAGCGGCTCGAAGCGGTTTTGACCGGATCAAACCAGACTCCACCGGCCCAGACCAGCTGAAACCGGATAAAACCGCACCAGACCGACCCAGACAGGCCTAAACCGGGCCACAAACCGATTTTGACCGGCTCAAACCAGACCAGACCGGATGAAACCGGTTTTGACCGGCTCAAACCACACCAGACCGGCTGAAAGGGGTTTTGACCGGATGAGACCGGATCAAACTGAATCAGAACGGCCCAGACCAGCTAAAATCGGATCAAACCGGAGCAGACCGGACCAGACCGCCTCAAACTGGTCCACAAACCGGTTTTGACCGCTTCAAACCAGAGCAGACCGGCTCAAACCGGTTTTGACCGACCTGAGACGGTTTTGACCGGCTCAAACCAGACCAGAGCGGCTCAAACCAGACCAGACCGGCTAAAACCTGTTTTGACCTGGTGAAACCACACCAGACCGGCTCAAACCGATTTTGACAGACCTGAGCCGGTTTTGACTGGCTTAAACCAGACCAGACCGGCTCAAACCGGTTTTTACCAGCTCAAAGCGGTTTTGAGCGGATCAAACCGGACTCGACCGGCCCAAACCAGCTGAAACCGCATCAAAACAGACCAGACTGGCTCAGACCGGCTAAAACCGGGCCACAAACCGGTTTTGACCGGCTCAAACCAGACCAGACCGGTAGAAACCGGTTTTGACCCGCTCAAACCACTCCAGACCGGCTAAAACCAGTTTTCACCGGCTGAAACCGGTTTTGACCTGATTAAACCGGATCAAACCGGACCAGACCGGCTCAGACAGGCTCGAATTGGTTTTGACTGGCTTCAACCAGACCAAACCGGCTGAAACCGGTTTTGACCGGCTGAAACCAACCAGACCGGCTCAAAGCAGACCAAAGCGATCAAACCGGTTTTGACCTGCTCAAACCACACCAGGCCCTCTGAAACCGGTTTGGCCAGATGAGACCGGATCAAACCGAATCAGAGCGGCCCAGACCGGCTAAAATCGGATCAAAGCGGACCAGACCAGCCCAGACCGCCTAAAACTGGGCCGCAAACCAGTTTTGACCGGTTCAAACCAGACCAGACCGGCTGAAATCGGTTTTGACCGACCTGAGCCGATTTTGACTGGCTCAAAGCAGACCAGACCGGCTCGAACCAGACCAGACCAGCTCAAACCGGTTTTGACCGGTTCAAAGCGGTTTTGACCGGATCAAACCGGACACGACCGGCCCAGACCAGCTGAAACCGGATCAAACCGGACCAGACCGGCCCAGACCGGCTAAATCCGGGCCACAAACCGGTTTTGACCGGCTAAAATCAGACCAGACCGGCTCAAACCAGACCAGACCAGCTCAAACCGGTTTTGACTGGCTCAAAGCGGTTTTGACTGGATGAAACCGGACACGACCGGCCCAGACCAGCTGAAACCGGATCAAACCGGACCACACCGGCCCAGACCGGCTAAAACCGGGGCACAAACCGTTTTTGACCGGCTCAAACCAGACCAGACCCTCAAACCGGTTTTGACCGGCTCAAACCAGTTTTGACCTGCTCAAACCACACCAGACCGGCTGAAACCGGTTTTGACCGGCTAAAACCGGTTTTGACCTGATGAGACCGGATCAAAGAGAATCAGGCCGGCCCAGAAGGGCTAAAATCGGATCAAACCGGACCAGATCGGCCCAGACCGCCTAAAACTGGGCCACAAACCGGTTTTGACCGGCTCAAACCAGACCATACCGGCTCAAACCGGTTTTGACCGACTCAAAGCGGTTTTGACTGGATCAAACCGGACTCGACCGGCCGAGACAAGCTGAAACCGGATCAATCAGTACCAGACCGGCACAGACCGGCTAAAACCGGGCTACAAACCGGTTTTGAGCGGCTCAAACCAGACCAGACCGGCTCAAACCAGAGCAGACCGGCTCAAACCAGAGCAGACCGGCTCAAACCACACCAGACCGGCTGAAACCGGTTTTGACTTTATAAAACCGGTTTTGACGGGATGAGACCGGATCAAACCGAATCAGACCGGCCTGGACCAGCTAAGGTCGTATCACACCTGACCAGACCGGCCCAGACTGCCTAAAAGTGGGCCACAAACCGGTTTTGAGCGGTTCAAACCAGACCAGACCGGCTCAAACCGGTTTGGACCAGCTCAAAGCGGTTTTGCCCGGATCAAACCGGACTCGACCGGCCCAGACCAGCTGAAACCGGATCAAACCGTACCAGACCGGCCCAGACCGCCTAAACCTGGGCCAGAAACCGGTTTTGACCGGTTCAAACCGGACCAGACCGGCTCAAACCGGTTTTGACCGGTGACACCCGATCAAACCAGACCAGACCGGCTTACACCACATCAAACCGGACAAGACAGGCCCAGACCAGCTGAAACCGGATCAAACCGGACCAGACCGGCTCAGACCGGCTAAAACCGGGCCAGACCGGATCAAACCGGTTTTTACCTGCTCAAAGCGGTTTTGACCGGATCAAACCGGACTCGACCGTCCCAGACCAGCTGAAATCACATCAAAACAGACCAGACCGGCTCAGACCGGCTAAAACCGGGCCACAAACCGGTTTTGACCGGCTCAAACCAGACCAGACCGGTACACACCGTTTTTGACCCACTCAAACCACTCCAGACCGGCTAAAACCAGTTTTCACCGGCTCAAACCGGTGTTGACCTGATTAAACCGGATCAAACCGGACCAGACCAGCTCAGACAGGCTCGAATCGGGTTTGACTGGCTTCAACCAGACCAAACCGGCTGAAACCGGTTTTGACCGGCTGAAACCAACCAGAACGGCTCAAAGGAGACCAAACTGGCTCAAACCGGTTATGACCTGCTCAAACCAAACCAGACCGTCTGAAACCGGTTTTGACCGGCTCAAACCGGTTTTGACCTGCTCAAACCACACCAGACCGGGTGAAACCGGTTTTGACCGGATGAGACAGGATCAAACCGAATCAGACTGGCCCAGACCAGCTAAAATCAGATCAAACCGGACCAGACCGGCCCTGACCACATAAAACTGGGCCACAAACCGGTTTTGACCGGTTCAAACTAGACCGTACCGGCTCAAACCGGTTTTGACCGGCTCAAACGAGACCAGACCGGCTCAAACCGGTTTTGACCGGCTCAAACCAGAAAAAACCGGCTCAAATTGGACCAGACCGGCTCAAACCGGTTTTGACCGGATGACACCCGATCAAACCGGAACAGACTGGCTCACACCGGATAAAACCGGACCAGACAGGCCCAGACCGGCTGAAACCAGACCAAACCGGACCAGACCGGCCCAGACAGGCTAAAACCGGGCCAGACCGTCTCAAACCGGTTTTGACCGGCTCAAACCTGTTTTTACCATATTAGAGCAGTTCAAACCGGTTTTGACCGGCTCTAACCGGACCAGACCGGCTCAAACCGGATCAAACCGAAACAGACAGGCTCAAACCGGACCAAACCGGCTCAAACCTGTTTTGACTGGCTCAAACCTCTTTTGACCGGCTACACTGGCTCAAAACGGTTTTGACCGCGTCAAACCAGAACAAACTGGACCAGACCGGTTCATTACGGGCAAAAACGGCTCTCACCGGTCCACAGCGGCTCAAACAGGCTCAAACCGGATCAGACCAGCTCAAACCTATTTTGACTATATCAAACAGTACCAGACTGGCTCAAACCCGTCTCAAACCTGTTTTGACAGGATTAGCTGGCTCAAACCGTCTCAAACCGGTTTAAACCAGCTCAAACCAGACCAGACCGGCTCAAACCAGATCAAACCGGACCAGACCGGCCCATACAGGCTAAAACCGGGCCAGACCGTCTCAAACCGGTTTTGACCGGCTCAAACCGGTTTTTACCGTATTAGACCAGCTCAAACCGGTTTTGACCGGCTCTAACCGGACCAGACCGGCTCAAACCGGATCAAACCGAAACAGACACGCTCAAACCGGACCAAACCGGCTCAGACCTGTTTTGAATGGCTCAAACCTCTTTTGACCGGATTACACTGGCTCAAACCGGTTTGACCGGCTCAAACCCGACCAGACCGGCTCAAACGTGTTTTGACCAGTTTTGTCCGGCTCAAACCGGACCAGACCGGCTCAAACCGGGCTCCAACCAGACTCAAACCGGACCCGACCGGATCAAAACGGATCAAACCGGACCAGACAGGCTCAAACCGGACAAAACCGGCTCAAAACTGTTTTGACCAGCTGAAACCAGTTTTGACCGGATGACACCGGCTCAAACCGGACCAGACCTGCTCAAACCGGACCAGAGCGGCTCAAATCTCTTTTGACCGCATTAGACCGGATGTAACCAGACCACACTGGCTCAAACCGGTTTTGACCGCCTCAAACCAGAACAAACATACCAGACCGGTTCATACCGGACAAGAACGGCTCTAACCGGTCCACAGCGGCTCAAACCGGCTCAAACCGGATCAGACCAGCTCAAACCTGTTTTGACTATATCAAACAGTACCAGACCGGCTCAAACCCGTCTCAAACCTGTTTTGACAGGATTAGCTGGCTCAAACCGTCTCAAACCGGTTTTAACCAGCTCAAACCAGACCAGACCGGCTCAAACCAGATCAAACCGGACCAGACCGGCCCAGACCGGCTAAAACCGGGCCAGACCGGCTCAAAGCAGTTTTGACCAGAGGAAACCGGACCAGAGCAGCTCAGACAGGTTTGAATCGGTTTTGACTGGTTTTAACCAGACCAAACCGGCTCAAACCGGTTTTCACCGGCTCGATACGGTTTTGACCAGCTCAAACCAGACCAGACCGGCTCAAACCGGTTTTGACAAGCTGAAACCGGTTTTGACCTGCTCAAACCACACCAGACCGGCTGAAACCGGTTTTGACCAGCTAAAACCGGTTTTGACCGGATGAGACCGGATCAAACCGAATCAGACCGGCCCAGACTGGCAAAAACCGGGCCAGACCGGCTGAAACCGGTTTTGACCGGATCAAACCAGACCAGACTGGCTCAAACCAGACCAGTCCGGCTCAAACCGGTTTTGATTTGCTCAAACCGGTTTTGACCTGCTCAAACCACACCAGACCGGCTGAAACCGGTTTTCACCGGATGACACTGGATCAAACCGAATCAGAGCGGCCCAGACAGGCTAAAATTGGATCAAACAGGAGCAGACCGTCCCAGACCGCCTAAAACTGGGCCACAAACCGGTTTTGACCGGCTCAAACCAGACCTGACCGGCTCAAACCGGTTTTGACCGTATTTGACCGGATCAAAGCTGACCAGACCGGCTCAGACAGGCTCGAATCAGTTTTGACTGGCTTCAACCACACCAAATCGGCTCAAACTGGTTTTGACCGGCTCAAACGAGACCAGACCGGCTCAAACCGATTTTGACCGGCCTGAGCCAGTTTTGACCAGCTCAAACCAGACCAGACCGGCTCAAACTGGACCAGACCGGCTCAAACCGGGATGACACCCGATCAAACCGGACCAGACCGGCTCATGCCAGATCAAACCGGACCAGACAGGCCCAGACCGGCTGAAACCAGACCAAACCGGACCAGACCGGCTCAGACCGGCTCAAACCGGTTTTGACCGGTTCAAACCAGACCAGAACGGCTCAAACCGGTTTTGACTGGCTTAATCCGGTTTTGACCGGCTCAAACCACTTCAGACCGGCTAAAACCGGTTTTCACAGGCTCAAACCGGTTTTGACCTGATTAGACCCATTCAAACGGGACCAGACCGGCTCAGATGGGCTCGAATCGGATTTGACTGGATCAACCAGACCAAACCGGCTCAAACCGGTTTTGATCGGCTCGAACCGGTTTTGAACGGCTCAAACCAGACCAGACCGGCTCAAATCAGACCACACCGCCTCAAACCGGTTTTGACCTGCTCAAACCACACCAGACCGGCTGAAACTGGTTTTGATAGGATGAGACCGGATCAAACCGAATCAGACCGGCCCAGACCGGCTAAAATCGGATCAAACCGGACCAGACCGGCCCAGACCGCCGAAAACTGGGCCACAAACCGGTTTTGAACGGTTCAAACCAGACCAGACCGGCTCTAACCGGTTTTGACCGACCTGAAAGGGTTTTGACCAGCTCAAACCAGACCAGACAAGCTCAAAACAGACCAGACTGGCTCAAACCGGTTTTAACCGGCTCAAAGCGGTTTTGACCGGATCAAACCAGACTCGACCGGCCAAGACCAGCTGAAACCGGATCAAACCGGACCAGACAGGTCAAGACAGGCTAAAACCGGGCCAGACCGGCTCAAACCGGTTTTGAACGGCTCAAACCAGACCAGACCGGCTCAAACCGGTTTTGACCGGCTCAAACCAGACCAAACCGGTTCAAACCGGTTTTTAGTGGCTCAATCCGGTTTTGACCGTCTCCACCCGGTTTTGACCGGCTCAAAACACTCCAGACCGGCTAAAACCGGTTTTGAACGGCTCGAACCGGTATTGACTGGCTCAAACCACACCAGACCGGCTCGAACCTATTTTGACTGGCTCAAACCAGACCAGACCGGCTCAAACCGGTTTTGACTGGCTCAAACCGGTTTTGACATGCTCACACCACACCAGAGCGGCTGAAACCGGTTTTGACCGGCTAAAACCGGTTTTGACCGGATGAGACCGGATCAAACCGAATCAGACCGGCCCAGACCGGCTAAAATCGGATCAAACAGGACCAGGCCGGCCCAGACTGCCTAAAACTGGGCCACAAACATGTTTAGACCGGTTCAAACCAGACCAGAACGGCTCAAACCGGTTATGACCGTCCTGACCGGTTTTGACCGGCTCAAACCAGACCAGACCGGCTCAAACCAGACCAGACCGGCTCAAACCGGTTTTGACCGGCTCAAAGCTGTTTTGCTTGGATCAAAGCGGACTCGACCGGCCCAGACCAGCGGAAACCGGATCAAACCGGACCAGACCGGCCCAGACCGCCTAAAACTGGGCCACAAACCGGTTTTGACCGGTTCAAACCGCACCAGACCGGCTCAAACCGGTTTAGACCGGATGTCACCGGATCAAACTTGACCAGACCTGCTCAAACCGGATTAAAGCGTACCAGACAGGCCCAGACCGGCTAAAACCGGGCCAGAATAGCTCAAACCGGTTTTGACCGGCTCAAACCACACCAGACCGGCTGAAACCGGTTTTGACCAGATGAGACCGGATCAAACCGAATCAGACCGGCCCAGAACGGCTAAAATCGGATCAAACCGGACCAGACCGGCCCAGACCGCCTAATACTGGGCCACAAACCGGTTTTTACCGGTTCAAACCAGACCAGACCGGCTCAAACCGATTTTGATCGGCCTGAGCCGGTTTTGACCGGCTCAAACCAGACCAGACCAGCTCAAACCAGACCAGACCAGCTCAAACCGGTTTTGTCCTGCTCAAACAAGACCACACTGGCTCAAACCGGATCAAAGCGGAACAGACCGGCCCAGACCGCCTAAAACCGGGCCAAACCGGCTCAAAACTGTTTTGATCGGCTCAAAACAGACCACACGGGGTCCAACCTGTTTTGACCGGCTCAAACCAGACCTGACGGGCTCATACCGGTTTTTACCGTATTACACCGGATCAAACCGGACCAGACTTTCTCAAACCGCATCATACCGGACAAGACCAGCACAAACCGGCTCAAACCGTCTCAAACCGAACCAGACTGTCCCAGACAGGCTAAAACGGGGCCAAACCGGCTCAAACCAGACCAGACCGGTTCATACCGGTTTTGACTGGCTCAAACCGGTTTTGACCGGCTCAAACCACTAGAGACCATCTAAAAACCGTTTTCAGCGGCTCAAACCGGTTGTGACCAGATTAGACCGTATCAAACCGGACCAGACCGGCTCAGACAGGCTCGAATCGGTTTTGACTGGCTTCAACCAGACCAAACCGGCTCAAACCGGTTTTGACCGGCTCGAACCGGTTTTGACCGGATGAGACCGGATCAAACCGAATCAGACTGGCCCAGACTGGCTAAAATCGGATCAAACCAGACCAGACAGGCCCAGACCGCTTAAAACAGGGCCACAAAACGGTTTTGACCAGTTCAAACCAAACCAGACCGTCTCAACCCAGACCAGACAGGCTCAAACCGGTTTTGACCGGCTCAAACCGGTTTTGACCGGCTCAAAGCAGAGCAGACCGGTTCAATCAGTTTTGACCGGCTCAAACCGGTTTTGAACGTGTCGAACCGGTTTTGACCTTTCAAACCGGTTTTGACCGGCTCAAACCAGTCCAGACCAGCTCAAACCAGACCAGACCGGCTTAAACAGGTTTTGACCGGCTCAAACCGGTTTTGACCTGCTCACACCATACCTGACCGGCTTAAACCGGTTTTGACCGGCTAAAACCTGTTTTGACTGGATGAGACCGGTTCGAACCGAATCAGACCAGCCCAGACCGGCTAAAATCAGATCAAACCGCACCAGACCGGCCCAGACCGCCTAAAACTGGGCCTCAAACCGGTTTTGACCGTTCAAACCAGACCAGACCCGCTCAAACCGGTTTTGACCGTCCTGAGCCGGTTTTGACGGGCTCAAACCAGACCACACCGGCTCAAACCAGACCAGACCGGCTCAAACCGGTTTTGACCGGCTCAAACCAGACCAGACGGGCTCAGCCCGGTTTTGACCGGCTCAACCCACTCCAGACGGGCTAAAACCGGTTTTCACCGGATGACACCCGATCAAACCGGACCAGACGGGCTCACACCGGATCAAACCGGACAAGACAGGCCCAGACCAGCTGAAACCGGATCAAACCGTACCAGACCGGTACAGACCGCCTAAAACTGGGCCACAAACCGGTTTTGACCGGTTCAAACCAGACCAGACCGGCTCAAACCGGTTTTGACCGGCTCAAACCAGACCAGACAGGCTCAGCCCGGTTTTGACCGGCTCAAACCACTCCAGACGGGCTAAAACCGGTTTTCACCGGATGACACCAGATCAAACCGGACCAGACCGGCTCACACCGGATCAAACCGGACAAGACAGGCCCAGACCAGCTGAAACCGGATTAAACCGGACCAGACCAACCCAGACCGGCTAAAACAGGGCCAGACCGGCTCAAACCGGTTTTGACCGGCTCAAACCAGACCAGAACGCTTCAAACCGCTTTTGACTGTCTCAATCCGGGTTTGTCCGGCTCAAACCACTCCAGACCAGCTAAAACCGGTTTTAAATGGCTCGAACCGGTTTTGACCGGCTCAAACCAGACGAGACTGCGTCACACCAGACCAGACCGTCTCAAACCGGTTTTGACTGGCTCAAACCGGTTTTGACCTGCTCAAACCACACCAGAGCGGCTGAAACCGGTTTTCACTGGCTAAAACCGGTTTTGATCGGATGAGAGTGGATAAAACCGAATCAGACCGGCCCAGACCGGTTAAAATCGAATGAAACCGAACCAGGCCGGCCCAGACGACCTAAAACTGGGCCACAAACCGGTTTTGACCGGTTCAAACCAGACCAGACCGGCTCAAACCAGGCCAGAACGGCTCAAACCAGACCAGACCGGCTCAAACCGGTTTTCACCTGCTCAAAGCGGTTTTGACTGGATCAAACTGGATTCGAACAGCCCAGACCAGCTGTCACCGGATCAAACCGGACCAGACAGGCCCAGACCGGCTAAAACCAGGCCACAAACCGGTTTTCAACGGCTCAAACCAGACAAGACCGGCTGAAACCGATTTTGATGGCCCTGAGCCGGTTTTGACCGGCTCAAACCAGACCAGACTGGCTCACACCAGATCAAACCGGACCAGACAGACCCAGACCGGCTAAAACCAGACCAAAGCGGACCAGACCGGCCCAGACCAGCTAAAACCGGGCCAGACCGGCTCAGGCTGGTTTTGACGGGTTCAAACCAGACCAGACCGGTTCAAACGGGTTTTGACAGGCTCAAGCCGGTTTTGACCGGCTTAAACCACTCCAGAACGTCTAAAACCGGTTTTCACCGGCTCAAACCGGTTTTGATCTGATTAGACCGCATCAACCCGGACCAGACCGGCTGAGACAGGCTCGAATCGGTTTTGACTGGCTTCAACCAGACCAAACCGGCTCTAACCGGTTTTGACCGGCTGAAACCAGACCAGACCGGCTCAAACCAGACCAGACTGGCTCAAACCGGTTTTGACCGGCTCTAACCGGTTTTGACCTGCTCAAACCACACCAGACCGGCTCAAACCGGTTTTGACCGGCTCAAAGCAGACCTGACCGGATCAAACCGATTTTGACCGGCTGAAACCAGACCAGACCGGCTCAAACCGTATCAAACCGAACCAGACCGGCCCGGACTGGCTAAAACCAGGACAGACTGGCTCAAACCGGTTTTGACCAGCTCAAACCAGAGCAGACCGGTTCATACCGGTTTTGACTGGCTCTCTCCGGTTTTGACTGTCTCAATCCGGGTTTGTCCGGCTCAAACCACTCTAGAGCGGCTAAAACTGGTTTTGACTGGCTCAAACCTGTTTTGACCTGCTCAAACCACACCAGACCGGATGAAACCGGTTTTGACCGGATAAAACCGGCTTTGACCGGATGAGACCGGATCAAACCGAATCAAACCGGCCCAGACCGGCTAAAATCGGATGAAACCGGACGAGGCCAGTCCAGACCGCCTAAAACTGGGCCACAAACCGGTTTTGACCGGTTCAAATCAGACCAGACTGGCTCAAACCGATTTTGACCGAGCTGAGCCGGTTTTCACCGGCTCAAACCAGACCAGACCGGCTCAAACCAGACCAGACCGGCCCAGACCGGCTAAAACCGGGTCACAAAACGGTTTTGAACGGTTCAAACCAGACAAGACCGGCTCAAACAGGTTTTGACCTGCTCAAAATGGTTTTGACCTGCTCAAACCACACCAGACCGGCCGAAACGGGTTTTGACCGGCTAAAACCGGTTTTGACCGGATGAGACCGGATCAAACCGAATCAGACCGGCCCAGAACGGCTAAAATCGTATCAAACCGGACGAGACCGGCCCAGACCGCCTAAAACTGGGCCACAAACCGGTTTTGACCCGTTCAAACCACACCAGACCGGCTCAAACCAGACCACAGCGGCTCAAACCGGTTTTGACCGGCTCAAAGCGGTTTTGACCAGATCAAACCGGACTCGACCAGCCCAGACCAGCTGAAACAGGATCAAACCGGACCAGACCGGCCCAGACCGCCTGAAACTGGGCCACAAACCAGTTTTGACCGTTTAAACCAGTCCAGACCGGCTCAAACCGGTTTTGACAGGATGACACCGGATGCAACCGGACAAGACCGGCTCACACCAGATCAAACCGGACAAGACAGGCCCAGACCGGCTGAAACCGGATTAAACTGGACCAGACCGGCCCAGACCGGCTAAAACCGGGCCAGACCAGCTCAAACCGGTTTTGACCGGCTGAAACCAGACAAGATGGGGTCCAACCTGTTTCGACTGATTCAATCCTGGTTTGTCTGGCTCAAACCATTCCACACCGGCTAAAACCGAGTTTGACCGGCTCGAACCGGTTTTGACCGGCTCAAACCAGGTCAAACCGAACCAAACCGGCCCAGAGAGGCTAAAACCGGGCGAAACCGGCTCAAACCGGTTTTGGCCGGCTCAAAGCAGACCAGACCTGTTCACACCGATTTTAACTGGCTCAATCCGGTTTTGACCGGTTCAAACCGGTTTTGACCTTCTCAAACCACTCCAGACAGTGTAAAACCGGTTTTCACCGGCTCAAACCGGTTTTGACCGGATTAGACCGGATCAAACCGGACCAGACCAGCTCAGACAGGCTCGAATCGGTTTTGACTGGCTTCAACGAGACCAAACCGTCTCAAACCGGTTTTGACTGGATCGAACCGCTTTTGACCGGCTCAAACCAGACCAGACTGGACCAAACCATACCAGACCAGCTCAAACGGGTTTTGACAGGCTCAACCCGGTTTTGACCTGCTCAAACCACTCCAGACAGGGTGAAACCGGTTTTGACTGGCTAAAACCGGTTTTGACCGGATCAGACCGGATCAAACTAGACCAGACCGGCCCAGACCGCCTAAAACTGGGCCACAAACCGGTTTTGACCGGTTCAAACCAGACCAGACCGGCTCAAACCAGACCACACCGGCTCAAACCGGTTTTGACCGGTTCAAACCAGACCAGACCGGTTCAATCCGGTTTTGACTGGCTCAAACCGGTTTTGAACTGCTCGAACCGGTTTTGACAGGTTCAAACCGGTTTTGACCGGCTCAAACAAGTCCAGACCGGCTCAAACCAGACCAGACCGGCTCAAACCGGTTTTGACCTGCTCAAACCACACTAGACCGGCTGAAACCGTTTTTGACGGCTAAAACAGGTTTTGACCGGATGAGACCGGATCAAACCGAATCAGACCAGCACAGACCGGCTAAAATCGGATCAAACCGGACCAGACCGGCCCAGTCCGCCTAGAACTGGGCCATAAACCGGTTTTGACCCGTTCAAACCAGACCAGACGGGCTCAATACGGTTTTGACATTCCTGAGCCGATTTTGACCGCCTCGAACCAGACCAGACCGGCTCAAACCAGACCACACCGGCTCAAACCGGTTTTGACCGGCTCAAAGTGGTTTTGACCGGCTCAAACCGGTTTTGACCTGCTCAAACCAGACCAGACCGGCTCAAAACGAATCAAACCGGAACAGACCGGCCCAGACCGCCTAAACCTGGGCCAAACCGGCTCAAACCTATTTTGACCGGCTCAAACCAGACTAGACCGGGTCGAACGTGTTTTGACTGGCTCAAACCAGACCTGATCGGCTCAAACCGCTTTTGACCGTATTAGAACGGATCAAACCGGACCAGACCTTCTCAAACCGCATCATACCAGACCAGACTAGCACAAACCGGCTCAATCCGGCTCAATTCGAACCAGACCGTCCCAGACAGGCTAAAACCGGGCCAAACCGGCACAAACCGGTTTGACCAGCTCAAACCTGACCAGACCAGTTCAAACCGGTTTTGACTGGCTTAATCCGGGTTTGACCAGCTCAAAAAGATTTTGACCAGCTCAAACCACTCCAGATCGGCTAAAACCGGTTTTCACCACCTCAAACCGGTTTTGACCTGATTAGACCGGATGAAACCGGACCAGACCGGCTCAGACAGGCTCGAATTGGTTTTGACTGGCTTCAATCAGACCAAACCGGCTGAAACCGGTTTCGACCGGCACAAACCAGACCAGACTGGCTAAAACCACACCAGACCAGCTCAAAACGGTTTTGACCCGCTCAAACCACACCAGACCGGCTGAAACCTGTTTTGACCGGCTCGAACCGGTTTTGGCCGGCTCAAACCAGACCAGACCGGCTCAAGCCAGACCACACCAGATCAAACCGGTTTTCACCGGCTCAAAGCGGTTTTGACTGGATCAAACCGGATTCGACTGGCCCAGACTACCTGAAACCGGATCAAACCAGACCGGACCGGCCCAGATGGCTAAAACAGGGACACAAACCGGTTTTGAACGGCTCAAACCAGACCAGACCGGTTCAAAGCGGTTTTGACCGGCTCAAACCAGACCAGACCAGCTCAAACCGGACCAGACCGGCTCACACCAGATCAAACCGGACCAGACAGGCCCAGACCGGCTGAAACCGGATCAAACCGGAGAAGAGCGGCTCAGAGCAGCTAAAACCAGGCCAGATAGGCTCAAACCGGTTTTGACCAACTCAATCCAGACCAAACCGGCTCAAACCGGTTTTGACCGGCTCGAACCGATTTTGACTGGCTCAAACCATACCAGACCGGCACAAACCAGACTAGACCGGCTCAAACCGGTTTTGACCGGCTCCAAGCGGTTTTGACCGGATCAAACCGGACTCGAATGGCCCAGACCAGCTGAAACCGGATCAAACCGGACCAGACTGGCACAGACCGCCTAAAACTGGGCCAAAATCCGGTTATGACCGGTTCAAACCAGACCAGACTGGCTCAAACCGGTTTTGACCGGCTCAAACCAGACAGGACCGGATCAAATCGGTTTTGACCGGCTCAAACCAGACCAGACCGGCTCAAACCGGATCAAACCGAACCAGACCGGCCTAGACCGGCTAAAACCGGGCCAGACCGGCTCAAACCGGTTTTGACCGACTCAAACCAGACCAGAACGGTTCAAACCGGTTTTGACTGGCTCAATCCGGTTTTGACCGGCTCAAAACACTCCAGACCGGCTAAAATCGGTTTTGACGGGATGACACCAGATCAAACCGGACCAAACCGGCTCACACCGGATCAAACCGAGCAAGACAGGCCCAGACCAGCTGAAACCAGATTAAACCGGACCAGACCGGCCCAGACCGGCGAAAACGGGGACAGACCGGCTCAAACCGGTTTTGACCGGCTAAAACCAGACCAGACCGCTTCAAACCGGTTTTGACTGTCTGAATCCGGGTTTGTCCGGCTCAAACCACTCCAGACCGGCTAAAAC
>CM052586.1:48573373-48605920 GCA_028551445.1 Miopithecus talapoin
ATCTCTTACATTGAGTACAATGTGTAATGTTACAATTGCACTAATTTTTAAGGGATCAAAGACTTGATGTGGCATGACAGGCAAAAATTAACATATGACAATTGTGCAAACTGTGAAAGGGAAATATTTTCTCAGGAACCCCCAGGAATAGTGTTTTTTCTATACCACCCATGTGTGTTCCTTTCAAAAATCCTTTCTATCACCACATTATACTGATCACCCTATCCTTGACTTGCATTTAGGCAATAACCCTGTACAAATGTTGAATGTAGAGTTGAAAATAATATTTAAAATAAGATCTACTGGGACAGTACACTGGCAGTGGTACACTCAATCTTTCTGGATATTTTACGTCTAATTATATCTCAAATCACATTGGTTTTTATAGCAGTTCTATCACATTGGTAATTTATATCGACCTTTCAGTGCAATAAAATTATTTGCTAACTTTCATGTAAACTGCTGGTTAAGTTAGAGCTCCACTCTTACTTGGGTTGTCAATTATTCCTAACACATATTTTTCAAAGACTGTTTAAATTAATTCCAGTTTTTTTAAAGGGTAGAAAGTCATTTTAGAAGGCCCAGAGTTTATTTTTTGGTAAGTGTCAGGGATCTTCGAACTACACAGGCACATTCAAAAACATAAGCACACCAGGACTGGCCAAACAAGAAATTTATCATTGACCCCTTGAAATAGGTTGAAAGTTTTATGAACAATATCTTCCCCGATATTTGATGTGACATGCCTCTGCTTTGGATTATTTTTTAATTTTTTACTGTGATACACAATCGTGACTCAGAAAACAGTTCTCCAGTCAATAAAATCCTGCGGCAGCTGTCTTTTAATGACTTCTGCTTTATTTAGTAATATTGTACCTATTTCATTCTTTTATACCTTACACAGTGCTTATCTACACTTTTCTCGATATTCTCAAATTTTTATTTACAAAAACTTTTACTTATAGCTAAAGTGAAATATCCCTTTTACCTGAACACTCAATATTCTTGCTCCTGGTATTCCTAAGACAAAAAATAGACATTTTCACGTTCTCAATAACTTTTTTCCTTACACTTTCTCACCAGTTTTTCTTATTCAACAATCTGCCCTCACTAAATTTATACTGTTTTTTATTATTTACAAACTTCTGAAAGATAAATCTTCCAGCATTCTTCAAGAGTTTCTATTTTCAATAAAAAATGTTCATGATCCTGATTTTGCTATACTCTTTCTTTTATCACTATTTCATAAAATTTAACATATAGGTAAAAACCCTCAAGCAACCGTGGATATAGTAACTACTCGATTGATATACTTATGATTTAAGGAAAAGTACACCCCAATCCCTAACCACTTCCTAATCCATCTTCCATTCTTTAATCTTTTGCTTTTCATATTTTCTTTGTCATGATTCAGACCTCTAATCTGATAACTATTTCCTGTCAGTTCTCTCTTTTCTAAATATTCTTCTTAACTAATCTCTGTTCCATAAACATTAAATCTTTTTTTATTGTTTAAATTTGCTAAGTACAGCATTTTAATAATTATACTAAACTACTTTTGCCAATTTCAAATATGATATGAACTAAAGAGTGTGTTTTATCTTCTACCTTATTTTAGGTTGTTAAACATAGAAAGCAATAGTCACTTGCAAAGATAGACCATATTAAAAACAAACACACAAACAAAAATCCCTCAAATTCACTTTCAATGTTTCCCTAAGGATTATGATGAATAACTTCTTTCAAATCAGGTTAATTCTAATATTCTTGTCAGTAAAAGTATACCAAAACTTTTATGTTTTAGGGACAGAAGTGGATTTGAATTTCCTGGTAAATAAAGGACATCCCAGTTAATTCTGAATTCAAATAAACAACATTTTTAAAAGTACAAGTGTAACTTATATGCTGAATATACATAATAATACAAAAAATATATTTTTATATTACATAAAATATATATTATGTTACATAAAATATATATTATGTATTATGTACTATATTACATAATATATAATATATGTTATATTATATATAATATATGTGTGTATTTTATTTATCTGAACTTTGACTTAACTATATGTTCTGTGCTTTTGTTTGCTGTATCCGGAAGCTCAGGATCAAAAAACTTATTTTTTTCAGAAAATTAACTCATTTCTTTCTTTATTATGAAGATCAAGATAGCCCATTTGTATGAATTTATTGTTCTGGAATTTTATTCAAATGTACTCTGGAAGGCATAGTTTGCTACACCCAACACACATATTTATATATTTTTGAAACTTTGCATGCTATCTGCTATTTAGTCTTTCTCTCTCTATATATAGTGTCAATATTATATACATGCAGATATATATGTCTACAAATGTGCATGTGTGTAGAAGAGAGAGAACAAAATTCATCTTCCTCATTATGTCACAGTAAAAGTATATGCCCCCCTGACTATTAGCCTTATCATCTCATCTTTTAAAAGAACACTTTTTCCCCACTCGTTTCACTATCAAAGTCTACAGTCATTTTTATCATAGTGGATTTCTACCTCTTATTTTCGCCCCAGATTTAATGAGGTATACTTGACAAATAATACTTGTGCATATTTAAGGTACACAAAGTGACATTTTGATTGATATATATATATATATATACACACACACACACGTAGTGAAAAGAGTACCACAATCAAGTAAATTAAGGTATTCATCAACTCACAGAGTTAAGATTTTCTTTTTGTGTTTGATGAAAACACTTAAGGTCAACTCTCTGAGCATCTTTCAAGTTTACAATACAGAATTAAGTATGGCTAGCATGCTGCACATTAGATCTCCAGAATTATTCATCCCACGAAATCCAGACTTTGTTCTCTTTGACCAACATGTTTCTATTTTTTCTAACCCCAACCTCTAGAAATCACCATTCTACTGTCTTTGATAAATTTGGCTTAAAAAATTCACATGTAAGTGAGATAATGTTTGCCTTTGTTGTTTTATAGCCAGCTTTACATGTAAAATCACATATATTAATCATGAAAAAGTGATGTTTGATACACGTATACATTGCCAAATGTTTGCCACAACCAATTAATTAATATGTTCATTACTTCACAGGGTTATATTTTTTCATGTTGAGAGTATATAAGATCTACTCTCTTAGCATTTTTCATTATATAATACATTATTATTAACTGTCATCATCATGCTATACAATAGATCTTCAGAACTTAAATATCCTCTCTAACTGAAACTTCATACCAGTTGACCATCTCTTTTCATTTCCGCTCTTCTTTCAGCACCTAGCAACCACGATTCTACTGTCAGTTTCTATGAGTTTGACTTTATTAGATTTCATATATAAATGAGGTCATGCTGTGTTTGCCTTTCTTTGAGTGGTTTATTTCATTTGCCATAATTTCCTTAGGTTCATCCACTGTATAGTATACCATATTTTCTTTATACATTCATCCATTGATGTACATTTAAGCCAATTTCATATCTTGACTATTGTGGATAATGAGGCAATGGGCATGGATGTCTCATCAGAATACTGATTACATTTCCTTTGGATATATACCCAGAGATGTGATTGCTAGTCATATAGTAGTTCAAATTTTAATTATTGAGGAAAGAAACTGCTCTCTGATGTGTGAATTCATCTCACAGAGTTACATCATTCTGTTCATGCAGCAGTTTATTAGCACTTCTTCTGTGGAATCTGAGAAGGGATACTTTAGATTGCATTGAAGCCCATAGTGAAAAAGGAAATATCCTCAAATAAAAACTGGAGAGAAGACTTCAGAGAAAATTCTTTTTGATGTGTGAATTCACCTCACAGAGTGACATCATTCTTTCATTGAGCAGTTTGCTAACACTATTCTCCTGAAATCTGCAATGAGACATTTGGGAGGCCATTGAGGCCCATGGTGAAAAAGGAAATGTTCTCAGATAAAAACGTGAAAGAAGCTTTCTAAGAAACTGGCTTCTGATGTGTGAATTCATCTCACAGAGTTACACCAATGTTATCAGAGCAGTTTGTTAGCTGGACTTCAGTGGACTGGGAGAAGTGACATTTCTGATCTCTTTGAATCCTATCGTGACAAAGGAAATATCCTCAGAGAAAAAATAGAAAGAAGCTTTCTGAGAAACTGATTTCTGATGTGTGAATTCACTCTCAGAGTTACACTACTCTTTCATGGAGCAGCCTGCTAGCACTGTTTTTGTGGAATCTGAGAAGGGATATTTTGGATCGCTTTGAAGTCTATGGTGACAAGGGAAATATCCTCAGAGAAAAATTAGAAAGAAGCTTTCTGAGAAACTTCTTTATGATGTGTGTATTCATCTCACAATGTAACAACATCCTTTTCATGGAGCAGATGACTAACACTCTTTTCACGGAATCGGCAATGGGATATTCTGAGCACATTGAGTGTTATTATGAACAAGGAAATATCCTCAGATAAGACCTGGAGAGAAGCTTTCTGAGAAACTGCTTTGTGATGTGTGCATTCATCTCACAAAGCTACACCATTCTTTCACTGAGCAGTTTGCTAACACTATTTTCGTGGAATCTGCAATGGGATATTCAGGAGGGCATTGAGGCCAACGGTGAAAAGGGAAAAGTCCTCAGATAGAAACTTAAAAGAAGCTTTCTGAGAAACTGCTTTGTGATGTGTGAATTTATCTCACAGAGTCACACAAATCTTTCATGGAGCCCATTGCTAGCACTGTTTTTCTGGAATCTGAGAGGGGACATATCTGATCGCTTTGAATACTATCGTGACAAAGGAAAAATCCTCAGAGAAAAACTAGAAAGAAGCTTCCTGAGAAATTGTTTTGTTGTGTGTGAATTCATCCCTCAGAGTTACATCACTATTTCACGGTGCAGGTTGCTAGCACTGATTTTGTGGAATCTGAGAAGGGACATATTGGATCGCTTTGAAGCCAATAGTGAAAAGGGAAATATCCTCATATAAAAGCTAGAAAGAAGCTTTCTGAGAAACTGCTCTGTGATGTGTGAATTCACCTCACAGATTTACACCATTCTGTACATGGAGCAGTTTATTAGCACTTCTTCTGTGGAATCTGAGAATGGAGAGTTTAGATTTCATTGAAGCCCATTGTGAAAATGGAAATATCCTCAAATTAAAACTGGAGAGAAACCTTTGGAGAAATTTCTTTGTGATGTGTGAATTCACCTCACAGAGTTATATCCTTCTTTCATTGTGCGGTATGCTGTCACTACTCTCATGGAATCTGCAAAGGGACTTTCGGGAGGGAATTGAGGCAGATGGTGAAAAAGGAAATGTCCTGAGATAAAAACGTGAAAGCAGCCTTCTGAGAAACTGCTTTGTGATGTGTGAATTCATCTGTCAGAGGTACACTACTCTTTCATGGAGCCGCCTGCTAACACTGTTTTTGTAGAATCCGAAAAGGGATATTTTGGATCGCTTTGAAGTCTATAGAGATAAAAGATATATCCTCAGGTAAAAACGACAAAGAAGCAAGGTGGAGCTTGCAGTGAGCCGAGATCCGGCCACTGCACTCCAGCCTGGGCGACAGAGCAAGACTCCGTCTCAAAACAAACAAACAAACAAACAAAAAACTACAAAGAAGCTTTCTAAGAAACTGCTCTGTGATGTCAGAATTCACTTCACAGAATTTGCACCATGCTGTTCATGGAGAAGTATCTTAACACTGCCTCTGTGGAATCCGAGAAGGGATAGTTTGGATTGCAAGGAAAATGGTGAAAAAGGAAGTATCCTCAGATAAAAACTAGAAAGAAAATTTCAGAGAAACTAACTAGTGATGTGTGAATTCATATCACAGAGTTACACTATTCTTCCAATGAGCAGTATTTTAGCACTGCTTCTGTGGAATCTCAGAAGTGATATTTTAATTGCATTGAAACGTAAGGTGAAAAAGGAAATATCCTCAGATAAAAGTTGAAAAGAAGCTTTCTGGGAAACTGCTTTGTGTTTTGTGAATACATCTCACAGAGTCACACTACTCTTTCATGGAGGAGTTTGCTGGTACTGATTTTGTGGAATCTGAGAATTGATATTTTGGATCTCTTTGAAGCATATGGTGACAAAGGAAATATCCTCAGATAAAAACTAGAAAGAAGTTTCTGAGACACTGCTTTGTGATGTGTGTATTCATCTCACAATGTAACACTGTCTTTTTCATGGAGCAGATTACCAACACTGTTTTCATGGAATCAGCAACGGGATAATCCGAGCACATTGAGTTTTATTGTGAACAAGGAAATATCTTCAGATAAGAACTGGAGAGAAACGTTTGGAGAAACTACTTTGTGATGTGTGAACTCATCTCACAGAGTTACACCATTCTTTCACTGAGCAGTTTGTTAACACTATTTTCGTGGAATCTGCAATGGGATATTCGGGAAGGCATTGAGGCCAATGGTGAAAAGGAAAAGTCCTCAGATAGAAACTTAAAAGAAGCTTTCTGAGAAACTGCTTTCTGATGTGTCAATTCATCTCACAGAGTTACACAAATCTTTCATGGAGCCTTTTGCTAGCACTTTTTTTGTGGAATCTGACAAGGGACATTTCTGATTGCTTTGAATCCTATCATGGCAAAGGAAATATCCTCAGAAAAAAACTGGAAACAAGCTTCCTGAGAAAGTGCTTTGTGATGTGTGAATTCATCCCTCAGAGTTCCAGCACTCTTTCATGCGCAGCTTGCTAGCACTGATTTTGTGGAATCTGAGAAGGGACATATTGGATCGATTTTAATTCAGTGGTGAAAATGGAAATATCTTCATATAAAAGACACAAAGAAGCTTTCTGAGAAACTGCTCTGTGATGTGTGAATTCACCTCACAGATTTACACCATTCTGTACATGGAGCAGTTTATTAGCACTTCTTCTGTGGAATCTGAGAATGGATACTTTAGATTGCTTTGAAGCCCATTGTGAAAAAGGAAATATCCTCTAATTAAAACCGTAGATAAACCTTTGGAGAAATTTCTTTTTGATGGTGAATTCCCCGCACAGCCTTACATCATTCTTTCATTGTGCAGTTTGCTGACACTATTCTCATGGAATCTGCAATGAGAAATTCGGGAGGGCATTGAGGCCGATGGTGAAAAAGGAAATGTCCTCAGATAGAAACGTGAAAGAAGCTTCATGAGAAACTGGTTTGTGACGTGTGAATTCATCTCACAGTGTTACAACAATGTTATCCAGAAGAGTTTGTTACCTGTACTTCTGTGGATTCTGAGAAGTGACATTTCTGATCTCGTTGAATCCTATCATGACAAAGGAAATATCCTCAGAAAAAACCAGAAAGAAGCTTTCTGAGAAACTGCTCTGTGATATGTGAATTCACCTCACAGAATTTACACCATTCTGTTCATGGAGCAGTTTGTTAGTACTGCTTTTGTGGAATACGAGAAGGAATAGTTTGGGTTGATAGGAATCCCATGGTGAAAAAGGAAGTATCCTCAGATAAAAACTAGAAAGAAGCTTTCTGAGAAACTGCTTTGTGATGTGTGAATTCATCTCACAGAACTACACCATTCTATTCATGGCGCAGTTTGTTAGCACTGCTTCTGTGAAATCTGAGAAGGGATATTTTAGATCAGTTTGAAGCCTATGGTGACAAAGGAAATATCCTCAGATAAGAACTAGAAAGAAGTTTTCTGAGAAACTACTTCATGATGTATGTGTTCATCTCACAATGTAACACAGTCCTTTTCATGAAAGAGATGAATAACCCTGTTTTCCTGGAATCACCAATGGGATATTCCTAGTGCATTGAGTGTCACGGTGAAAAAAAAAAAAAAAAATCCTCAGAGAAGAACTGGAGAGAAGAGTTCGGAGAAACTGCTTTGTGATGTGTGAATTCATCTCAAAGAGTTACACCATTCTTTCATTGAGCAGTTTGCGAACATGTTTTTCATGGGATCTGCAATGGGATATTTGGGAGGGCATTGAGACCGATAGTGAAAAAGGAAATGTCCTCAGGTAAAAACTAGAAAGAAGCTTTCTGAGAAACTACTTTGTGATGTGTGTATTCGTCTCACAATATAACACCGTCCTTTTCTTGCAGCAGATTAATAACCGTGTTTTCTGGAATCGGCAATGGGATATTCCGAGCGCATTGAGTGTTAGGTGAAAAAGGAAATATCCTCAGATAAGAACTGAAGACAAGCGTTCAGAGAAACTGCTTTGTGATGTGTGAATTCATCTCACAGAGCTACACCATTGTTTCATTGAGCAGCTTGCTAACATGATTTTTGTGGGATCTGGAATGGGATATTTGGGAGGGCATTGAGGCCGACGGTGAAAAGGGAAATGTCCTCAGATAAAAAACGAGAAAGAAGTTTTCTGAGAAACTGCCTTGGATGTATGAATTCATCTCACAGTGTTACACCATTCTGTTCTTGGAGCAGTTTGTTAGCACTGATTCTGTGGAAGCTGAGCAGAAATGCTTTGGATTGCATTGAAGTCCATGGTGGAAAAGGAAATATCCTCTGATAAAATTTTAAAAGAAGATTTCTGAGAAACTGCTTGGTTTTGTGTGAATTCATCTCACAGAGTTACACTTTTCTTTCATAGAGCACCTTGCTAGCACTGATTTTGGGGAATATGAGAAGGGATATTTTGAATCACGTTGAAGCCTAAGGTGACAAAGGAAATATCCTCATTTTTAAACTAGAAAGAAACTTTCTGAGAAACTGCTTTGTGATGTGTGTATGCATCTCACAATGTACCACAGATCTTTTCAAGGAGCAGTGTGCTAACATTGTTTTCATGGAACCCACAATGGGATATTCCAAGTGCCTTGAGTGATATGGTGAAAAATTAAATATCCTCAAATAAGATCTGGAGAGAAGCGTTTGGAGAAACTGCTTTGTGATGTAAGAATTCATCTCACAGAGTTCAAAGAGCACTTTGCTTACACTATTTTCATGGAATCTGCAATGGGATATTCAGTAGGGCATCGAGGCCGATGGTGAAAAGGGAAAAATCCTCAGATAATATTTTAAAAAGAGCTTACTGAGAAACTCCTTTGTGATGTGTGAATTCATCTCACAGCATTACACCTTTCTCTTCATGGATCAGTGTGTTAGCATTGCTTCTGTGGAAACTGAGTAGTGATACTTTGGATTCTATTGAAGCCCATGGTGAAAAGACAAATACCCTCAGATAAAATATGAAAAGAAGCTTTCTCAGAAACTGCTTGGTGTTGTGTGACTTCATCTCAGAGAGTTACACTACTCTTTCATGGAGCAGCTTGCTAGCACTGATTTTGTGGAATCTGAGAAGGGATATTTTGGATCGCTTTGCAGCCTTTGGTGACAAAGGTAATATCCTGAGATAAAAACTAGAAAGAAGCTTTCTAAGAAACTGCTTTATGATGTGTTTATTCATCTCAAAATGTAACACCGTCCTTTTCATGGAATAGATTACCAACACTGTTTTTTATTTTTAATGAAATCGACAATGGGCTATTCCGAGCACATTGAGTGTTATGGTGAAAAAGGAAATATCCTAAAATAAAGCATGGAGATAAGCGTTTGGAGAAACTGTTGTGTCATGGGTGAATTCTCCTCACAGATTTACACCATTCCGAATATGGAGCAGTTTATTAGCACTTCTTCTGTGGAATCTGAGAATGGAGAGTTCAGATGGCATTGAAGCCCATGGTGAAAAAGGAAACATCCTCCAATGAAAACTGGAGAGAAGCCTTCAGAGTAATTTCTTTGTGATGTGTGATTCCCCACACAGCACTACATCATTCATTCATTGTGAAGTTTGCTGGCACTCTTCTCGTGGAATCTGCAATGGGAGTTTCAGGAGGGCATTGAGGCCGATGGTGAAAAAGGATATGTCCTCAGATAGAAACGTGAAAGAAGCTTTCTGAGAAACTGCTTTGTGATGTGTGAACTCATCACACAGAGTTACACCAATGGTATCTGGAACAGTTTGTTACCTGTGCTTCTGTGATTTTGGAGAAGTGACATTTCTGATCGTGTTGTATCATATTGTGACAAAGGAAATATCCTCAGATAAAAACGATAAAGAAGCTTTCTGAGAAACTGCTTTGTGATGTGCGAATTCATCTCACAGAGTTACAGCATTCTCTTCATGGAGCAGTTTGTTAGCACTGCTTCTGTGGAATCTGAGAAGGGATATTTTCGATGGGTTTGAAGCCTATGATGACAAAGGAAATATCCTCAGGTAAAAAGTAGAAAGAAGCTTTCTGAGAAACTGCGTTGTCAGGTGTGAATTCATCTCACAGCGTTACACCATCCTGTTCATGGAGCAGTTTGTTTGCACTCCTTCTGTGGAATCTCAGTAGCGATACTTTGGATTGTACTGAAGCCCATGATGAAAAAAATAAATAGACTCAGATAAAATTTGAAAAGAAGCTTTCTCAGAACCTGCTTGGTGTTGTGTGAATTCTTCTCACAGAGATACACTTCTCCTTCATGGAGCAGCTTGCTAGCACTGATTTCCTGGAATCTGAGAAGGGATATTTTGGATCCCTAGGCAGCTTGTGCTGACAAAGGAAATATCCAGACATAAAAACCAGAAAGAAGCTTTCAGAGAAACTGCTTTATGATATGTGTGTTCATCTCACAATGAAACACTGTCCATTCCATGAAGCAGATCAACAACACTGTTTTCATGGAATCGGCAATGGGATATTCGGAGCACTTTGAGTGTTATGGTAAAAAAGGAAATATCCTCAGATAAGACGTGGAGATAAGCATTCGGAGAAACAACTTTGTGATGTGTGAATTCATCTCATAGAGTTACACCATTCTCTTCATGGAACACTTTCTTAGCACTGCTTCTGTGGAATCTGAGAAGGGATACTTTCGATGGGTTTGAAGCCTATGGTGACAAAGGCAATACTCTCAGTTAAAAAGTATAAAGAAGCTTTCTGAGAAACTGCTTTGTCATGTGTGAATTCATCTCACAGCGTTACACCATTCTGTTCATGGAGCAGTTTGTTTGCACTCCTTCTGTGGAATCTAAGTAGCAATACTTTGGATTGTACTGAGGCCCATGGTGAAAAAGTAAATATCCTCAGATAAAATTTGAAAAGAAGCTTTCTCAGAACCTGCTTGGTGTTGTGTGAATTCGTCTCACAAGGTTATACTTCTCTTTCATGAAGCAGCTTGCTAGCACTGATTTCCTGGTATCTGAGAAGGGATATTTTGGATCCCTTGTCAGCCTGTGCTGACAAAGGAAATATCCAGAGATACAAACCAGAAAGAAGCTTTCTGAGAAACTGCTTTATGATGTGTGTATTCATCTCCCAATGTAACACCGTCCTTTCCATGGAGCAGATCACCAACTCTGTTTTCATGGAATCGGCAATGGGATATTTGGAGCACTTTGAGTGTTATGGTGAAAAAGGAAATATCCTCAGATAAGATCTGGAGATAAGCGTTCAGAGAAACTGCATTGTGATGTGTGAATTCATCTCACAGAGTTGCACCATTCTTTCATTGAGCATTTTGCTAACACTAATTTTGTGGAATCTGCAGTGCGATGTTTCGGAGGGCATTGAGGCCGACGGTGAAAAGGGAAATGTCCTTAGATAAAAACGAGAAAGAAGCTTTCTGAGAAACTGCTTGGTGATGTGTGAATTCATCTCACAGAGTCACACAAATCTTTCATGGAGTCCTTTGCTGGCACTGGTTTCTGTGGAACTGACAATGGACATTTCTGATCGCTTTGAATTCTATCCAGGCAGAGGAAATATCCTCAGATAAAAACTGGAAACAAGCTTCCTGAGAAAGTGCTTTGTGATGTGTGAATTCATCCCTGAGTTCCACCACATTTCATGGCTCAACTTGCTAACACTGATTTCATGGATTCTGAGAAGGGACATATTGGATGGCTTTTAGGCCAATGGTGAAAATGGAAATATCCTCATAGAAAAGCTAGAATGAAGCTTTCTGAGAAACTGCTCTGTGATGTGTGAATTCACCTCACAGATTTACACCTTTCTGTACAAGGAGCAGTTTATTAGCACTTCTTCTGTGGAATCTGAGAATGGAAAGTTCAGATGGCATTGAAGCCCATGGTGAAAAATGAGACATCCTCCAATGAAAACTGGATACAACCCTTTGGAGAAATTTCTTTGTGATGTGGGAATTCCCCTCACAGCACTACATCATTCTCTAATTGTGACGTTTGCTGACACTCTTCTCCTGGAATCTGCAATGGGAGTTTCAGGAGGGCATTGAGGTCGATGGTATAAAATTAAATGTCCTCAGATAAAACCGTGAAAGAAGCTTACTGAGAAACTGTTTTGTGATGTGTGAATTCATCTCACAGAGTTACACCAATAGTATCCGGAACAGTTTGTTACCTGTGCTTCTGTCAATTCAGAGAAGTGAAGTTACAGATCGCCTTGTGTCCTATTGTGACAAAGGAAATATCCTCAGATAGAAACGAGAAAGAAGCATTCTGAGAAACTGCTTTGTGATGTGTGAATTCACCTCACAAAGTTACACCATTCTCTTCATGGAGTAGTTCGTTAGCACTGCTTCTGTGGAACCTGAGAAGGGATATTTTTGATGCGTTAGAAGCGTATGGTGACAATGGCAATATCCTCAGACAAAAAGCAGAAAGAAGCTTTCTGAGAAACTCCTTGGTGATGTGTGAATTCATCTCACAGCATTACACCATTCTATCCACGTAGCACTTTGTTTGCACTCCTTCTGTGGAATCTCAGTAGCGATACTTTGGATTGTACTGAAGCCCATGGTAAAAAAGGAAATATCCTCACATAAACTTAGAAAAGAAGCTCTCTCAGAAACTGCTTGGTGTTGTGTGAATTCGTCTCACCAAGTTACACTTCTCTTTCATGGAGCATCTTGCTAGCACTGATTTCCTGGTATCTAAGAAGGGATATTTTGGATCCTTTGGCAGCCTGTGCTGACAAAGGAAATATCCAGAGATACAAACCAGAAAGAAACTTTCTGAGAAAGTGCATTATGATGTGTGTATTCATCTCCCAATGTAACACCGTCCTTTCCATGGAGCAGATCATCAACTCTGTTTTCATGGAAACGGCAATGGGATATTCGGAGCACTTTGAGTGTTATGGTGAAAAAGGAAATATCCTCAGATAAGACCTGGAGATAAGCATTCAGAGAAACTGCTTTGTGATGTGTGAATTCATCTCACAGAGTTACACCATTCTTTCATTGAGCATTTTGCTAACACTAATATCGTGGAATCTGCAATGGGATGTGTGAGAGAGTATTGAGGTTGATGGTGAAAAGGGAAATGTCCTCAGATAAAAACGAGAAAGAAACTCTCTGAGAAACTGCTTGGTGATGTGTGAATTCATCTCACAGAGTCACACAAATCTTTCATGGAGTCCTTTGCTGGCACTGGTTTCTGTGGAATCTGACAAGGGACATTCCTGATTGCTTTGAATCTTATCGTGGCAGGGGAAATATCCTCAGAGAAAAACTGGAAACAAGCTTCCTGAGAAGGTGCTTTGTGATGTGTGAATTCATCCCTCAGAGTTCCACCACTCTTTCATGGTGCAACTTGCTAGCACTGATTTCGTGGAATCTGAGAAGGGACATCTTGGATGGCTTTAAGGCCAATGGTGAAAATGGAAATATCCTCATAGAAAAGCTAGAAAGAAGCTTTCTGAGAAACAGCTCTGTGATGTGTGAATTCACCTCACAGACTTACAGCTTTCTGTAAAAGGAGCAGTTTATTAGCACTTCTTCTGTGGAATCTGAGAAGGGATATTTTCAATGGGTTTGAAGCCTAAGGTGACAAAGGCAATATCCTCAGGTAAAAAGTAGAAAGAAGCTTTCTGAGAAACTGCGTTGTCAGGTGTGAATTCATCTCACAGTGCTACACCATTCTGTTCATGGAGCAGTTTGTTTGCACTCCTTCGGTGGAATCTCAGTAGCGATACTTTGGATTGTACTCAAGTCCATGGTGAAAAAGTAAATATCCTCAGACAAAATTTGAAAAGAAGCTTTCTCAGAACCTGCTTGGTGTTGTGTGAATTCGTCTCACAGAGTTACACTTCTCCTTCATGGAGCAGCTTTCTAGCACTGATTTCCTGGAATCTGAGAAGGGATATTTTTTTTCCCTTGACAGCCTCTGCCTGCAAAGGAAATATCCAGAGATAAAAACCAGAAAGAAGCTTTCTGAGAAACTGCTGGGTGATGTGTGAATTCATCTCACAGAGTCACACAAATGTTTCATGAAGCTCTTTGCTGGCACTGGTTTCTGTGGAATCTGACAAGGGACATTTCTATTCGCTTTGAATCCTATTGTGACAGGGAAAATATCCTCAGATAAAAACTGGAAACAAGCTTCCTGAGAAATTGCATTGTGATGTGTGAATTCATCCCTCCGAGTTCCACCACTCATTCATGGCACAGCTTGCTAGCACTGATTTCGTGGAATCTGAGAAGGGACATTTTGGATGGCTTTTAGATCAAAGGTGAAAATGGAAATATCCCCACAGAAAAGCTAGAAAGAAACTTTATGCGAAACTTCTCTGTAATGTGTGAATTCACCTCACAGATTTACACCGTTCTGTACAAGGAGCAGTTTATTAGCACTTCTTCTGCGGAATCTGAGAATGGAGAGTTCAGATGGCATTGAAGCTCATGGTGAAAAAGGAAATATCCTCCAATGAAAACTGGAGAGAAGCCTTTGGATTCATTTCTTTGTGATGTGTGAATTACCCTCCCAGCACTACAATATTCTTCCATTGTGAAGTTTGCTGACACTCTTCTCGAGAAACTGCAATGGGAGTTTCTCGAGGGCATTGAGGCCGATGGTGAAAAAGGAAATGTCCTCAGATAGAAACGTGAAAGAAGCTTTCTGATAAATTGCTTTGTGATGTGTGAATTCATCTCACAGAGTTACACCAATGGTATCCGGAACAGTTTATTACCTGTGCTTCTGTGAATTCGGAGAAGGGACACTTCTGATTGCCTTGTGTATTATTGTGAAAAAGGAAATATCCTCAGATAAAAATGAGAAAGAAGCTTTCTGAGAAACTGCTTTGTGATCTGTGAATTCATCTCACAGACTTACACCATTGCTTCATGGAGCAGTTGGTTAGCACTGCTCCTTTGGAATCTGAGAAGGGATATTTTCGATGAGTTTGAAGCCTATGGTGACAAAGGCAATATCCTCAGAAAAAAAGTTGGAAGAATGTTTCTGAGAAACTGCTTTGTCATGTGTGAATTCGTCTCACAGCGTTACACCATTCTGTTCATGGAGCAATTTGTTTGCACTCCTTCTGTGGAATCTCAGTAGTGATACTTTCGATTGTACTGAAGCCCATGGTGAGAAAGTAAATATCCTCAGATAAAATTCGAAAAGAAGCTTTCTCAGAACCTGCTTGGTGTTGTGTGAATTTGTCTCACAGAGTTACACTTCTCTTTCAAGGAGCAGCTTTTTAGCACTGATTTCCTGGAATCTGAGAAGGGATATTTTGGATCCCTTGGCAGCCTGTGCTGACAAAGGAAATATCCAGAGATACAAACCAGAAAGAAGCTTTCTGAGAAACTGCTTTATGATGTGTGTATTCATCTCCCAATGTACCACCGTCCTTTCCATGGAGCAGATCACCAACACTGTATTCAAGGAATTGGCAATGGGATATTCGGAGCACTTTGAGTGTTATTGTGAAAATGGAAATATCTTCAGATAAGACCTGGAGATAAGCGTTCAGAGAAACTGCTTTGTGATGTGTGAATTCATGTCACAAAGTTACACCAATGGTATCCGGAACAGTTTGTTACCTGTGCTTTTGTGAATTCAGAGAAGTGATGTTTCTGATCGCCTTGTGTCCTATTGTGATAAAGGAAATATCCTCAGATAAAAACGAGGAAGAAGCTTTCTTAAAAACTGCTTTGTGATGTGTGAATTCATCTCACAGAGTTAGAGCATTCTCTTCATGGAGCAGTTTCTTAGCACTGCTTCTGTGGTATCTGAGAAGGGATATTTTCGATGGGTTTGAAGCCTATGGTGACAAAGGCAATATCCTCAGATTAAAAGTAGAAAGAAGCTTTCTGAGAAACTGCTTTGTGATGTGTGAATTCATCTCACAGTGTTACACCATTCTTTCATTCAGCAGATTGCTAACACTAATTCCATGAAATCTGCAATGGGATATTTGGGAGAGCATTGAGGCTGATGGTGAAAAGGGAAATGTCCTCAGATAAAAACGAGAAAGAAGCTTTCTGAGAAACTACTTCGTGATGTGTGAATTCACCTCACAGAGTCACACAAATCTTTCATGGAGCCCTTTGCTGGCACTGGTTTCTGTGGAATCTGACAAGCGACATATCTGATCGCTTGGAATCCTATCGTGGCAGGGGAAATATCCTCAGAGAAAAACTGGAAACAAGCTTCCTGAGAAAGTGCTTTGTGATGTGTGAATTCATCCCTCCGAGTTCCACCAGTCTTTCATGACGCCGCTTGCTAGCACTGATTTCGTGGAATCTGAGAAGGGACATATTGGATGGCTTGTAGGCCAACGGTGAAAATGGAAATATCCTCACAGAAAAGCTAGAAAGAAGCTTTCTGCGAAACTGCTCTGTGATGTGTGAATTCACCTCACAGATTTCCACTGTTCTGTACAAGGAGCAGTTTATTAGCACTTCTGTGGAATCTGAGAATGGAGAGTTCAGATGGAATTGAAGCCCATGGTGAAAAAGGAAATATCCTCCAATGAAAACTGGAGAGAAGTCTTCGTAGTAATTTCCTTGTGATTTGTGAATTTCCCTCCCAGCACTACATCATTCTTGATTGTGAAGTTTGCTGACACTCTTCTCGTGGAATCTGCAATGGGAGTTTCCGGACGGCATGGAGGTGGATGGTGAAAAAGGAAATGTCATCAGATAGAAACGTGAAAGAAGCTTTCTGAAAAATTGCTTAGTGATATGTGAATTCATCTCACAGAGTTACACCAATGGTATCCGGAACAGTTTGTTACCTGTGCTTCTGTGAATTTGGAGAAGTGACATTTCTGATTGCCTTGTGTACCAACTGTGACAAAGGAAATATCCTCAGATAAAAACGAGAAAGAAGCTTTCTGAGAAACTTCTTTGTGATGTGTGAATTCATCTCACAGAGTTAGAACATTCTCTTCATGGAGCAGTTTCTTAGCACTGCTTCTGTGGTATCTGAGAAGGGATATTTTCGATGGGTTTGAAGCTTATGGTGACAAAGACAATATCCTCAGATAAAAAGTAGAAAGAAGCTTTCTGAGAAACTGCTTGGTGATGTGTGAATTCGTCTCACAGCGTTACACCATTCTGTTCATGGAGCAGTTAGTTTGCACTCCTTCGGTGGAATCTCAGTACCGATACTTTGGATTGTACTGAAGCCCATAGTGAAAAAGTAAATATCCTCAGACAAAATTTGAAAAGAAGCTTTCTCAGAACCTGCCTTGTGTTGTGTGAATTCATCTCACCGAGTTACACTTCTCTTTCATGGAGCAGCTTGCTAGCACTGATTTCCTGGAATCAGAGAAGGGATATTTTGCATCCCTTGGCCGCCTGTGCTGACAAAGGAAATATCCAGAGATAAATCCAGAAAGAAGCCCTCTGAGATACAGCTTGGTGATGTGTGAATTCATCTCACAGAGTCACACAAATCTTTCATGGAGCCCTTTGCTGGCACTGGTTTCTGTGGAATCTGACAAGCGACATATCTGATTGTTTGGAATCCTATCGTGGCAGGGGAAATATCCTCAGAGAAAAACTGGAAACAAGTTTCCTGAGAAAGTGCTTTGCGATGTGTGAATTCATCCCTCAGAGTTCCACCACTCTTTCACGATGCAGCTTGCTGGCACTGATTTTGTGGAATCTGAGAAGGGAAATATTGGATGGCTTGTAGGCCAACGGTGAAAATGGAAATATCCTCATAGAAAAGCTAGAAAGAAGCTTTCTGAGAAACTGCTCTGTGATGTGTGAATTCACCTCACAGATTTACACCGTTCTGTACAAAGAACAGTTTATGAGCACTTCTTCTGTGGAATATGAGAATGGAGAGTTCACATGGCATTGAAGCCCATGGTGTAAAAGGAAATATCCTCCAATAAAAACTGGAGAGAAGCCTTCGGATTCATTTCTTTGTGATGTGTGAATTCCCTTCCCAGCACTACATCATTCTTTCATTGCGAGGTTTCCTGACACTCTTCTTGTGGAATCTGCAATGGGAGTTTTAGGAGGGCATTGAGGCCCATGGTGAAAAAGGAAATGTCATCAGATAGAAACGTGAAAGAAGCTTTCTGAGAAATTGCTTTGTGATGTGTGAATTCATCTCACAGAGTTACACCAATGGTTTCTGGAACAGTTTGTTACCTGTGCTTCTGTCAATTCGGAGAAGTGACATTTCTGATCGCCTTGTGTTCCAATTGTGACAAAAGGAAATATCCTCAGAAAAAAATGAGAAAGAAGCTTTCTGAGAAACTGCTTTGTGATGTGTGAATTCATCTCACAGAGTTACAGCATTTTCTTCATGGAGCAGTTTGTTAGCACTGCTTCTGTGGAATCTGAGAAGGGATATTTTCGATGGGATTGAAGCCTATGGTCACAAAGGCAATATCATCAGATAAAAAGTAGAAAGAAGCTTTCTGAGAAACTGCTTGGTGATATGTGAATACGTCTCACAGCGTTACACCATTCTGTTCATGGAGCAATTTGTTTGCACTCCTTCGGTGGAATCTCAGTAGCGATACTTTGGATTGTACTGAAGCCCATGGTGAAAAAGTAAATATCCTCAGATAAAATTTGAAAAGAAACTTTCTCAGAACCTCCTTGGTGTTGTGTGAATTCATCTCACCGAGTTACACTTCTCTTTCATGGAGCAGCTTGCTAGCACTGATTTCCTGGAATCTGAGAAGGGATACTTTGCATCCCTTGGCAGCCTGTCCTGACAAAGGAAATATCCAGAGATACAAACCAGAAAGAAGCTTTCTGAGAAACTGTATTATGATGTGTGCTTTCATCTCCCAATGTAACACCGTCCTTTCCATGGAGCAGATCACAAACACTGTTTTCATGGAATCAGCAATGGGGTATTCAGAGCACTTTGAGTGTTATGGTGAAAAAGGAAATATCCTCAGATAAGACCTGGAAATAAGCGTTCGGAGAAACTGCTTTGTGACGTGGGAATTTATCTCACAGAGTTCCACCATTCTTTCATTGTGCAGATTGCTAACACTAATTTCGTGGAATCTGCAATGGGATATTTGGGAGGGCATTCAAGCCGACGGTGAAAAGGGAAATGTCCTCAGATAAAAACGAGAAAGAAGCTTTCTGAGAATCTGCTTGGTGATGTGTGAATTCATCTCACAGAGTCACACAAATCTTTCATGGAGTCCTTTGCTGGCACTGGTTTCTGTGGAATCTAACAACGGACATTTCTGATCGCTTTGAATTTTATCATGGCAGGGGAAATATCCTCAGAGAAAAACTGGAAACAAGCTTCCTGAGAAAGTGCTTTGTGATGTGTGAATTCATCCCTCAGAGTTCCACCACTCTTTCATGGCACAGCTTGCTAGCACTGATTTCGTGGAATCTGAGAAGGGACATATTGGATGGCTTGTAGGCCAACGGTGAAAATGGAAATATCCTCATAGAAAAGCTAGAAAGAAGCTTTCTGAGAAACAGCTCTGTGATGTGTGAATTCACCTCACAGATTTCCACCGTTCTGTACAAGGAGCAGTTTTTTAACTCTTCTTCTGTGGAATCTGAGAATGGAGAGTTCAGATGGAATTGAAGCCCCTGGTGAAAAAGAAAATATCCTCCAATGAAAACTGGAGAGATGTCTTCGTAGTAATTTCCTTGTGATGTGTGGATTCCCCTCCCAGCACTACATCATTCTTGATTGTGAAGTTTGCTGACACTCTTCTTGTGGAATCTGCAATGGGTGTATCGGGAGGGCATGGAGGCCGATGGTGAAAAAGAAAATGTCCTCAGATAGAAACGTGAAAGAAGCTTTCTGAGAAAATGCTTTGTGATGTGTGAATGCAACTCACTGAGTTACAGCTGTATTTCATGGAGCTCCTTGGTAGTCTAGTTTTTGTTAAAGTTGAAAACCGATATTTTGGATCGCTCAGAGGAGTAAACAGCCAAAGGAAATATCCACAGATAAAAACAAGAAAGAAGATTTCTGAGAAATGTCTTACTGATCTCTGAGTTCATCTCACAGAATTCCACCTTTCTGTTCATGTAGCTTTTGCTAACACCCTACTCGTGGAATCTACAAAGTGATATTTGGGGACACATTGTGGGATACACTGAAAAAGCAGATATCTTCAGATAAAAACTGAAGGGACTCGTTCTGAGAAACCTCTATGTGACCTGTGAATTCATCTCAGAGTTCCACCTTTCTGTTCGTGTATCTGTTTGCTAACACTCTCCTCGTGGAGTCTGCTAAGTGATATTTGGGAGCCCACTGAGGGCCACAGTGAAAAAGGATATATCTTCAGATAAAAACTTAAAGGAAGCGTTCTGAAAAACTTCTATGTGACCTGTGCATTCATCTCACAGAGTTCCACCTTTCTGTTCATGTAGCTGTTTGCTAACACTCTTCTCGTGGAATCTGCAAAGTGATATGTGGGAGCACATTGAGGGCTACAGTGAAAAAGGAAATATCTTCAGATAAAAACTGAAGGGAAGCATTGTGAGAAACCGCATTGTGACGTGTGAATGCAACTCACAGAGTTACCCTTTTCTGTTCATTGATTAGTTTGCTAACACAGTTTTCTTGAAATCTGCAGTGGGATATTTCCTTCCCAATGAAGCTTACGGTAACAAAGGAAATATCTTCAGATAAAAATTAGAAAGAAGCTTTCTGAGAAACTGCTTTATGATGTGTGAATTCAACTCACTGTGTTAAAGTTGTATTTCACGGACCTGTCAGCTCGTCCACTTTTTGTTGAATCTGAGAACCGATGTTTCAGATAGATTGGAGGAATATACAGCCAAAGGAAATATCCGCAGATAAAAACGAGAAAGAAGATTTCTGAGATGTGTCTTTCTGATCTCTGAGTTCATCTCACACAGTTCCACCTTTCTCTTCATGTAGCTGTTTGCTAACACTCTTCTCATGGAATCTGCTAAGTGACATTTGGGAGCGCATTGACGGCTACAGTGAAAAGGAAATATCTCCAGATAAAAACTGAAAGGAAGCGTTCTGAGAAACTTCTATGTGACCTGTGCATTCATCTCACAGAGTTCCACCTTTCTGTTCACGTAGTTGTTTGCTGGCACTCTTCTCGTGGAATCTGCTAAGTGATATTTGGGAGCGCATTGAAGGCTACAGTGAAAAAGGAAATATCTTCAGGAAAAAACTGAAAAGAAGCGTTCTGAGAAACTGCATTGTGACGTGTGAATGCAACTCACACAGTTACACTTTTCTTTCAATGATCAGTTGGCTAACACAGTTTTCTTAAAATCTGCAGTTGGATATTTCTTTGCCCAGTGAAGCTGACGGTGCCAAAGGATATATCTTCAGATAAAAAGTAGAAAGAAGCTTTCTGAGAAACTTCTTTGTGACTAGTGAATTCAACCCACTGAGTTACACCTGTATTTCATGGAGCTGTTTGCTAGACCAGTTTTTGATGAATCTGAGAACCGATATTTCGGATCGTTTACAGGAGTATACAGCCAAAGGAAATATCCCTAGATAAAAACGAGAAAGAAGATTTCTGAGAAATGTCTTTCTGATCTCTGAGTTAATCTCACAGAGGTCCACCTTTCTTTTCATTTAGCTGTTTGCTAACACTCTTCTCTTGGAATCTGCTAAGTGACATTTGGGAACGCATAGACGGCTACAGTGAAAAAGGAAATATCTTCAGATAAACTGAAAAGAAGAGTTTTGAGGAACTGCACTGTGGCATGTGAATGCATCTCACAGAGTTACACTTTTCTGTTCATTGATCAGTTTGCTAACACAGTTTTCATGAAATCTGCAGTAGGATATTTCTTTGTCCAATGAAGCTTTCGGTAACAAAGGAAATATCTTCAGATAAAAAGTAGAAAGAAAATTTCTGAGAAACTGCTTAGTGATGTGTGAATTCAACCAAAGATTTATAGCTGTATTTCATTGAGCTGTTTGCTAGTCCAATTTTTGTTGCATATGAGAGCCAATATTTCGGATCCCTTTCACTACTATACAGCCAAAGGAAATATCCCCAGATAAAAATGAGAAAGAAGATTTCTGAGAAATGACGTTCTGATCTCTGAGTTCATCTCACAGAGTTCCACCTTTCTGTTCATGCAGCTGTTTGCTAACACTCTTCTCATGGAATCTGCAAAGTGATATGTGGGAGCACATTGAGGGCTACAGTGAAAAAGGAAATATCTTCAGGAAAAAACTGAAAGAAAGCGTTCTGAGAAACTTCTATGTGACCTGTGCATTCGTCTCACAGAGTTCCACCTTTCTGTTCATGTGGCTGTTTGCTAACACTCTTCTCGTGGAATCTGCAAAGTGATATGTGGGAGCGCATTGAGGGCAACAGTGAAAAAGGAACTATCTTCAGATAAAAACTGAATGGAAGCGTTCTGAGAAACATCTATTTGACCTGTGCATTCATCTCACAGAGTTCCACCTTTCTGCTCATGTAACTGTTTGCTAACACTCTTCTCGTGGAATCTGCTAAGTGATATTTGGGAGCACCTTGACGGCTACAGTGAAAAAGGAAATATCTTCAGACAAAAACTAAAAAGAAGCGTTCTGAGAAACTGCATTGTGACATGTGAATGCAATTCAAAGAGTTACACTTTTCTGTTCATTGATCAGTTTGCTAACACAGTTTTCTTGAAATCAGCAGTGGGATATTTATTTGCACAATGAATCTGACAGTGACTAAGGAATTATCTTCAGATAAAAAGTAGAGAAAAGTTTTTTGAGAAACTGCTTTGTTATGTGTGAATTCTACTCACAGAGTTACAGCTGTATTTCATGGAGCTGTTTGCTAGTCCAGTATGTGTTGAAACTGAGAACCAATATTTCAGATCGCTTGGAGGAGTATACAGCCAAAGGAAATATCCCCAGATAAAAATGAGAAAGAAGATTTCTGAGAAATGTCTTTCTGATTTCTGAGTTCATCTCACAGAGTTCCACATTTCTGTTCATGTAGCTGTTTGCTAACACTCTTCTCGTGGAATCTGCAAAGTGATATTTGGAAAACACGGAAGGCTACAGTGAGAAAGGAAATATCTTCAGATAAAAACTGAAACGAAGCATTCTGAGAAACTTCTATGTGACCTGTGCATTCATCTCACACAGTTCCACATTTCTGTTCATGTACCTGTTTGCTAACACCCTTCTCGTGGAATCTGGTAAGTGATATTTAGGAATGTATTGATGGCTACAGTGAAAAAGGAAATATCTTCAGATAAAAACTGAAAGAAGCGTTCTGAGAAACTGCATTGTGACGTGTGAATGCAACTCACACAGTTGCACATTTCTGTTCATTGATCAGTTTGCTAACACAGTTTTCTTCGAATCTGCAGTGGTATATTTCTTTGCCCAATGAAGCTTACGGTGACAAAGGAAATATCTTCAGATAAAAAGTAGAAAAAAGCTTTCAGAGAAACTACTTTCTGATGTGTGAATTCACCCACTGAGTTACAGCTGTATTTCATGGAGCTGTTTGCTACTCCAGTTTTTGTTGAATGTGAGACCCAATATTTCGGTTCGCTTGGAGGAGCATACAGCCATAGGTAATATCCCCAGATAAAAACGAGAAAGAAGATTTCTGAGAAATGTCTTTCTGATCTCTGAGTTCATCTCACAGAGTTCCACCTTTCTGTTCATGTAGTTTTTGCTAACACTGTTCTCGTGGAATCTACAACTTTTTTGGTGGGTGCATTGTGGGATACAGTGAAAAAGAAGATATCTGAAAGGAAGAGTTTGAGAATCTTCTATGTGACCTGTGCAAGCATCTCACAGAGTTCCACTTTTCTGTTCATGGAGCTGTTTGCTAACACTCTTCTCATGGAATCTGCTAAGTGATATTTGGGAGTGCGTTGACGGCAACAGAGAAAAAGGAAGTATCTTCAGAGAAAAACTGTAAAGAAGCGTTCTGAGAAACTGCATTGTGATGTGGGAATGCAACTCAGAGAGTTAAACTTTTCTGTTCATTGATCTGTTTGCTAACAAAGTTTTCTTGAAATCTTCCATGGGATATTTCTTTGCCCAATGATGTTTATGGGGACAAAGGAAATATCTTCAGACAAAAAGTGGAAAGATGGTTTCTGAGAAACTGCTTTGTGATGGGTGAATTCAACTCAGTGAGTTACAGCTGTATTTTATGGAGCTGTTTGCTAGTCCATTTTTTGTTGTATCTGAGAACCGATATTTCAGATCGCTTGGAGGAGTATACAGCCAAAGAAATATCCTAAAATAAAAACGAGAAAGAAGATTTCTCAAAAATGTCTTTCTGATTTCGGAGTACTTCTCACAGAGTTCCACCTTTCTGTTCATGTAGCTGTTTGCTAACACTCTTCTCGTGGAATCTACTAAGTGATATTTGGAAGCGCCCTGATGGCTACAGTGATAAAGGAAATATCTTCAGATAAAAACTGAAAAGAAGCGTTGTGAGAAACCGCATTGTGACGTGTGAATGCAACTCACAGAGTTACACATTTCTGTTCATTGATCAATTTGCTAACACAGTTTTCTTGAAATCTGCAGTGGGATATTTCTTTGCCCAATTTACCTTGCTGTGACAAAGGAAATATCTTCAGATATAAAGTAGAAAGAAGCTTCTCAGAGACTGCTTTATGATGTGTGAATTCAACCCAATGAGTTACAGCTGTATTTCATGGAGCTGTTTGCTAGTCCAGTTTTTGTTGAATCTGAGAACCAATATTTCGGATTGCTTGGAGGAGTATAGAGCCAAACGAAATATCCCCAGATAAAAACGATAAAGAAGAGTTCAGAGAAATGTCTTTCTGATCTCTGAGTTCATCTCACAGAGTTCCACCTTTCTGTTCATGTAGCTTTTGCTAACGCACTTCGTGGAATCTGCAAAGTGATATTTGTGGACGCACTGAGGGATAAAGTGAAAAAGTAAATATCTTCAAAAAAAACTGAAAATAAGCGTTCTGAGAAACTGCATTGTGACGTGTGAATGCTACTCACAGAGTTACACTTTTCTCTTCATTGATCAGTTTGCTAACACAGTTTTGCTGAAATATGTAGTGGGAGTTTTCTTTGCTCAATGAAGCTGCCTTTGACAAAGGAAGTATCTTCAGATAAAAAGAAGGAAGAAGTTTTCTGAGAAACTGCTTTGTGATGTGTGAATTCAACTCACTGAGTTACAGCCGTATTTCATGGAGCTGTTTGCTAGTCCAGTTTTTGTTGATTGTGATACCCGATATTTCGGATCTCTTGGAGGACTATACAGCCAAAGAAAATATTCCCAGATAAAAATGAGAAAGAAGATTTCTGAGAAATGTCTTTCTGATCTCTGAGTTCATCTCACACAGTTCCACCTTTCTGTCCATGTAGCTGTTTGCTAACACTCTTCTCCTGGAATCTGCAAAGTGATATTTGGAAGCGCCTTGATGGCTACAGTGAAAAAGGAAATAACGTCAGTTAAAAACAGAAAAGAAGCGTTCTGAGAAACTTCATTGTCACGTGTGAATGCAACTCAAAGAGTTACAGTTTTCAGTACATTGATCAGTTTGATAACACATTTTTCTTCAAATCTGCTGTGGGATATTTCTTTGCCCAATGAAGCTTACGGTGACAAACGAAATATATTCAGATAAAAAGAAGAAAGAAACTTTCTGAGAAACTACTTTGTGATGTGTGATTTCAATTCACTGAGTTACAGCTGCATTTCATGGAGCTGTTTGCTAGTACAGCTTCGGTTGAATCTGAGAAGCGATATTTTGGATTGCTTGGAGGAGTATACAGCCAAAGGAAATATCCCTAGGTAAAAACGAGAAAGAAGATTTCTGAGAAATGTCTATCTGATCTCTGAGTTCACTACACGGAGTTCCACCTTTCTGTTCATGTAGCTGTTTCCTAACACTCTTCTCGTGGAATCTGCAAAGTGATATTTGTGAGCACATTGAGGGCTACAGTGAAAAAGAAAATATCTTCAGATTAAAAACTGAAAAGTAGCGTTCTGAGAAACTGCATTGCGACGTGGGAGTGCTACTCACAGAGTTACAATCTACAGTTCATTGACCAGTTTGCTAACACAGATTTCTTGAAATCTGCAGTTTGATATTTATTTGTCAAATGAAGCTGACGGTGACAAAGGAAATATCTTCAGATAAAAAGTAGAAAGAAGCTTATTGAGAAACTGCTTGTGATGTGTGAATTCAAATCACTGAGTTACAGCTGTGTTTCATAGAGCTGTTTGTTAGTCCAGTTTTGGTTTAATATGAGAAACGATATTTCAGATCGCTTGGAGGAGTATACAGCCAAAGGAAATATACCCAGATAATAACGAGAAAGAAGATTTCTGAGAAATGTCTTTCTGATTGCTGAGATCATCTCACAGAGTTCCACCTTTCTGTCCATGTAGCTGTTTGCTAAAAGTCTTCTCCTGAAATCTGCAAAGTGATATTTCGGAGCGCATTGAGGGCTACAGTGACTAAGAAAATATCTTCAGATAAAAACTGAAAGGAAGCAGTGTGAGAAAGTTCTATGTGACCAGTGAATTCATCGCACAGAGTTCCACCGTTCTGTTCATGTAGTTATTTGCTAACACTCTTCCCATGGAATCTGCTAGGTGATATTAGGGAGCTCATAGAGGGCAACAGAGACAAAGGAAATATCTTCAGATAAAAACTGAAAGGAAACGTTCTGAGAAACTTCTGTCTTACCGGTGCATTCATCTATCAGAGTTACACATTTCTGTTAATGTAGCTATTTGCTAACACTCTTCACATGGAATCTGCTAAGTGATATTTGGGAGCGGACTGAGGGCTACAGTGAGAAAAGAAATATCTTCAGATAAAAACTGAAAGGAAGCGTTCTGAGAAACTTCTGTGTGACCCGTGCATTCATCTCACAGAGTTCCACACTTTAGTTTATGGAGCTATTTGCTAACACTCTTCTCATGGAATATACTAAGTGATATTAGGGAGCTCATTGAGGGCAACAGTGACAAAGGAAATATCTTCACATAAAAACTGAAAGGAACCGTTCTGAGAAACTTTTGAGTTACCCCTGCATTCATCTCTCAGAGTTCCACATTTCTGTTCACGTAGCTATTTGCTAACACTCTTCTCATAGAATCTGTTTAGTGATATTTGGGAGCGCATTGACGGCTACAGTGAGAAAGGAAATATCTTCAGATAAAAACTGAAAGGAAGCGTTCTGAGAAACTTCTGTCTTACCCGTGCATTCTTTTCTCAGAGTTCCACATTTCTGTTCATGTAGCTATTTGCTAACACTCTTCTCACAGAATCTGCTAAGTGATATTTGGGAGCGCATTGACGGCTACAGTGAGAAAGGAAATATCTTCAGATAAAAACTGAAACGAAGCATTCTGAAAAACTTCTGTGTTACTCTTGCATTCATCTCTCAGAGATCCACATTTCTATTCATGTAGCTATTTGCTAACACTCTTCTCATGGAATCTGCTAAGTGATATTTGGGAGCTCTTTGCGGGCAACAGTGACAAAGGAAATATCTTCAGATAAAAACTGAAAGGAAGCGTTCTGAGAAACTTCTGTCTTACTTGTGCATTCATCTCTCAGAGTTCCACATTTCTGTTCATGTAGCTATTTGCTAACACTCTTCTCACAGAATCTGCTAAGGTATATTTGGGAGTGCATTGACAGCTACAGTGAGAAAGGAAATATCTTCAGATAAAAACTGAAACGAAGCATTCAGAGAAACTGCATTGTGACGTGTGAATGTAACTCACAGAGTTACACTTTTCTGTTCATTGACCAGTTTACTAACAATGTTTTCTTGAAATCCGCAGTGGGAGATTTCTTCACCCAATGAAGCTAATGGTGAAAAAAAATATATCCTCAGATAAAAAGAAGAAAGAAGCTTTCTGAGAAAGTGCTTTGTGATGTGTGAATTCAACTCACTGAGTTACATGTGTTTTTCATAGAGCTGTTTGCTAGTCCGGTTTTTGTTGAATCTGAGAAGCCATATTTCGGATCTCTTGGAGGACTATGCAGCCAAAGGACATATCCCAAGACAAAAACGAGAAAGAAGATTTCTGAGAAATGGCTTTCTGATCTCTGAGTTCATCTCACAGAGTTCCACATTTCTGTCCATGTAGCTGTTTGCTAACAGTCTTCTCGTGGAATCTGCAAAGTGATATTTCGGAGCGCATTGAGGGTTACAATGACTAAGGAAATATCTTCAGATAGAAACTGAAAGGAAGTGTTCTTAAAAACTTCTGTGTTACTCGTGCATTCACCTCTCAGAGATCCACATTTCTGTTCATGTAGTTCTTTGCTAACACTCTTCTCATGGAATCTGCTAAGTGATATTTGGGAACGCATTGAGAGCTACAGTGAGAAAGGAAATATCTTTCTAGAAAAACTGAAAGGACGCTTTCTGAGAAACTTCTATGTGACCCGTGCATTCATCTCACAGAGTCCCACCTTTTAGTTTATGTAGCTGTTTGCTAACACTCTTCTCATGGAATCTGCTAAGTGATTATTTGGGAGCTCATTGAGGGCAGCAGTGACAAAGGAAATATATTCAGATAAAAACTGAAAGGAAGTGTTCTGAGAAACTTCTGTCTTACCCGTGCATCCATCTCTCAGAATTCCACATTTCTGTTCATGTAGCTATTTGCTAACACTCTTCTCATAGAATCTGCTAAGTGATATTTGGGAGTGCATTGAGGGCTACAGTGAGAAAGGAAATATCTTCAGATAAAAACTGAAACGAAGCATTCTGAGAAACGGCATTGTGACATGAGAATGTAACTCACAGTGTTACACTTTTCTGTTCATTGACCAGTTTGCTAACACAGTTTTCTTGAAATCTGCAGTGGGAGATTTCCTTAAACAATGAAGCTTATGGTCACAAAGGAAATATCCTCAGATAAAAAGAAGAAAGAAGCTTTCTGAGAAACTGCTTTTTGATGTGTGAATTCTACTCACTGAGTTACAGCTGTGTCTCATAGAGCTGTTTGCTTGTCCAGTTTTGTTTGAATCTGAGAGGCGATATTTCGGATCTCTTGGAGGACTATACAGCCAAAGGAAATATCCCCAGATATAAACGAGAAAGAAGATTTCTGAGAAATGTCTTTCTGATCTCTGAGTTCATCTCACAGAGTTCCACCATTCTATTCATGTAGCTATTAGCTAACACTCTTCTCATGGAATCTGCTATGTGATATTTTGGAGCGCATTGAGGGCTACAGTGAGAAAAGAAATATCTTCAGAAAAAAACTTAAAGGAAGCATTCAGAGAAACTTCTATGTGTCCCGTGCATTTATCTCACAGAGTTCCATCTTTTTGTTTGTGGAGCTATTTGCTAACACTCTTCTCATGGAATCTGCTAAGTGATATTTGGGAGTTCACTGAGGGCAACAGTGACAAAGGAAATATCTTCACATAAAAACTGAAAGGAACCATTCTGAGAAACAAGTGTGTTTCCCCTGCATTCATCTCTCAGAGTTCCACATTTCTGTTCATGTAGCTATTTGCTAACATTCTTCTCATAGAATCTGCTAAGTGATATTTGGGAGCGCATTGACAGCTACAGTGAGAAAGGAAATATCTTCAGATAAACACTGAAACAAAACGTTCTGAGAAACTGCATTGTGACATGTGAATGTAACTCACAGAGTTACACTTTTCTGTTCATTGAACAGTCTGCTAACACAGTTTTCTTGAAATCTGCAGTGGGAGATTTCTTTACCAAATGAAGCTTACTGTGACAAAGGAAATATCCTCAGATAAGAAGAAGAAAGAACCTTTCTGAGAAACTGCTTTGCGATGTGTGAATTCAACTCACTCAGTTACAGCTGTGTTTCGTAGAGCTGTTTGCTAATACAGTTTTGGTTGAATCTGAGAGGGATATTTCGGATCTCTTGGAGGACTATACAGCCAAAGGAAATATCCCCAGATAAAAACGAGAAACATGATTTCTGAGAAATGTCTTTCTGATCTCTGAGTTCATCTCACAGAGTTCCATATTTCTGTCCATGTAGCTGTTTGCGAACTCTCTCTCATGGAATCTGCAAAGTGATATTTCAGAGCCCATTGAGGGCTACAGTGAATAAGTAAATATCTTCAGAAAAAAACAGAAGGGAAGCATTCTGAGAAAGATTTATGTGACCAGTGAATTCATCCTATAGAGTTCCACTTTTCTGTTCATGTAGCTATTTGCTAACACTCTTCTCATGGAATCTGCTGGTGATATTTGGGAGCGCATTGAGCTCAACAGTGCCAAAGAAATATCTTCAGATAAAAACTGAAAGGAAGCGTTCTGAAAAACTTCTGTGTTACTCGTGCATTTATCACTCAGAGATCCATATTTCTCTTCACGTAGTTATTTGCTAACACTCTTCTCATGGAATCTGCTAAGTGATATTTGGGAGAGCATTGACGGCTACAGTGAGAATGGAAATATCTTCAGATTAAAATTGATAGGAAACGTTCTGCGAAACTTCTATGTGACCCATGCATTTATCTCACAGAGTTTCACCTTTTAGTTTATGTAGCTATTTGCTAACACTCTTCTCATGGAATCTGCTAAGTGATATTAGGGAGCTCACTGAGGGCAACAGTGACAAAGGAAATATCTTCAGATAAAAACTGAAACGAAGCGTTCTGAGACACTGCATTGTGACGTTTGAATGTAACTCACAGAGTTACACTTTTCTGCTCATTGACCAGTTTGCTGACACAGTTTTCTTGAAATCTGCAGTGGGAGATTTCTTTACCCAATGAAACTAATGGTGACAATGGAAATATCCTCAGATAAAAAGAAGAAAGAAGCTTTCTGAGAAACTGATTTGCGGTGTGTGAATTCAACTCACTGAGTTACAGCTGTGTTTCATAGAGCTGATTGCTAGTCCAGTTTTGGTTGAATCTGAGAAGCGGTATTTTGGATAGCTTGGAGGAGTATACAGCCAAAGGAAATATCCCCAGATAAAAATGAGAAAGAAGATTTCTGAGAAATGTCTTTCTGATGTCTGAGTTCATCTCACAGTGTTCCACATTTCTGTTCATGTAACTGTTTGCTAACACTCTTCTCGTGGAATCTGCAGAGTGATATTTGGAAAACACTGAAGGCTACAGTGAAAAAGGAAATATCTTCAGAAAAAAACTGAAAGGAAGCGTTCTGAAAAACTTCTGTGTTACTCGTGCATTCATCTCTCAAAGAACCACATTTCTGTTCATGTAGCTATTTGCTAACACTCTTCTCATGGAATCTGCTATGTGATATTAGGGAGCATGTGGAGGGCTACAGTGAGAAAGGAAATATCTTGAGATAAAAACTGAAAGGAAGTGAGCTGAGAAACTACTGTCTTATCCGTGCATTCACCTCTCAAAGTTCCACATTTCTGTTCATGTAGTTATTTGTTAACACTCTTCTCATAGATTCTGCTAAGTGATATTTGGGAGGGAACTGACGGCTACAGAGAAAGGAAATATTTTCAGATAAAAACTGAAAGGAAGCGTTCCAAGAAACTTCTGTCTTACCCGTGCATTCATCTCTCAGAGTTCGACATTTCTGTTCATGTAGCTATGTGCTAACACTCTTCTCACAGAATGTGCTAAGTTTAATTTGTGACCGCATTGACGGCTACAGTGAGAAAGGAAATATCATCAGATACAAACTGAAAGGAAGCGTTCTGAGAAACTTCTATGTAACCAATGAATTCATCACACAGAGTTCCACCTTTCTGTTCATGTAGCTGTCTGCTAACACTCTTCTCATGGAATCTGATAAGTGATGTTTGGGAGTGCAATGAGGGCAACAGTGATAAAGAAAATATCTTCAGATAAAAACTGAAACTAAGTGTTATGAAAAACTTCTGTGTTACTCGTTCATTCACCGCTGAGAGATCCACATTTCGGGTCATGTAGCTATTTGCTAACAGACTTCTCATTTAATGTGCGAAGTGATATTTGGGAGTGCATTGAGGGCTATGTGGGAAAGGAAATATCTTCAGATAAAAACTGAAAGGAAGTGTTCTGAAAAACTTCTGTCTTACCCATGCATTCATCTCTCAGAGATTCACATTTCTGTTCATGTAGCCATTTGCTAACACACTTCTCATGAAATCTGCGAACTGATATTTGGGAGAACATTGAGGGCTACAGTGAGAAAGGAAATATCTTCAGATAAAAACTGAAAGGAAGCGTTCTGAGAAACTTCTATGTGACCCGTGCATTCATCTCACAGAGTTCTACCTTTTACTTCATGTAGCTATTTGCTAACACTCTTCTCATGGAATCTGCTAAGTGATATTAGGGAGCTCATTGACGGCAACAGTGACACAGGAAGTACCTTCACATAAAAACTGAAAGGAACCATTATCAGAAACTTCTGTGTTACCCCTGCATTCATCTCTCAGAATTCCACATTGCTCTTCATGT
>CM052586.1:48606420-48640972 GCA_028551445.1 Miopithecus talapoin
AGTTCCACCTTTCTGTTCACGTAGCTATTTGCTAACACTCTTCTCATGGTATCTGCTAAGTGATATTTGGGAACGCATTGAGGGCAACAGTGACAAAGGAAATATCTTCAGATAAAAACTGAAAGGAAGCCTTCTAAGAAACTTCTGTGTTACTCCTGCATTCAACTCTCAGAGATTCACATTTCTATTCATGTAACTGTATGCTAACACTCTTCTCATGGGATCTGCTAAGTGATATTTGGGAGAGCATTGAGGGCTACAGTGAGAAAGGAAATATCTTCAGATTAAACTGAAATGAAGCGTTTTGAGAAACTTCTATGTGACCCGTGCCTTCATCTCACAGAGTTCCACCTTTTAGTTTACGTAGCTGTTTGCTAACACTCTTCTCATGGAATCTGCTAAGTGATATTTGGGAGCTCATTGAGGGCAAGAGTGAAAAGTAAATATCTTCACATAAAAACTGAAAGGAAGCGTTCTGAGAAACTTCTGTCTTACCCCTGCATTCACCTCTCAAATTTCCACATTTCTATTCATGTAACTGTATGCTAACACTCTTCACATAGAATCCGCTTAGTGATATTTGGGAGCACATTGATGGCTACAGTGAGAAAGGAAATATCTTCAGTTAAAAACCGAAAGGAAGCGTTCTGAGAAACGTCTGTCTTACTCATGCCTTCATCTCTCAGAGTTCCACTTTTCTGTTCATGTAGCTATTTGCTAACACTCTTCTCACAGAATCTGCTAAGTGATATTAGGGAGTGCATTGACGGCTACAGTGAGAAAGGAAATATCTTCAGATTAAACTGAATGGAAGCGTTCTGAGAATCTTCTATGTGACCTGTGCATTCATCTCACAGAGTTCCACATTTTAGTTTACGTAGCTGTTTGCTAACACTCTTCTCACGAAATCTGCCAGGTGATATTTGGGAGCTCATTGAGGGCAAGAGTGAAAAGTAAATATCTTCGCATAAAAACGGAAAGGAAGCGTTCGGAGAAACTTCTGTCTTACCCGTGAATTCACACCTCAGAGTTCCACATTTCTGTTCATGTGGCTATTTGCTAACACTCTTCACACAGAATCTGCTAAATGATATTTTGAGCGCATTGACGTCTACAGTGAGAAAGGAAATATCTTCAGATAAAAACTGAAATGAAGCGTTCTGAGAAACTGCATTGTGACGTGTCAATGTAACTCACAGAGTTACACTTTTCATTGACCAGTTTTCTAACACAGTTTTCTTGAAATCTGCAGTGGGAGATTTCTTTACCCATTGAATCTTATGGTGACAAAGGCAATATTCTCAAATAAAAAGAAGAAAGAACCTTTCAGAGAAACTGCTTTGTGATGTATGAATTCAACTAACTGGGTTACAGAGGTATTTCATAAAGCTGTTTGTTAGTCCAGTTTTGGTTGAATCTGAGAAGCGATACTTCGGAATTCTTGGAGGAGTATAACAGCTAAAGGAAATATCCCCAGATAAAAATGAGAAAGAAGATTTCTCAGAAATGTCTTTCTGATCTCTGAGTTCATCTCAAAGAGTTCCACATTTCTGTCCATGTACCTGTTTCCTAACACTCTTCTCGTGGAATCTGCAAAGTGATATTTCAGAGCACATTGAGGGCTACAGTGACTAAGGAAATATCTTCAGATAAAAACTGAAAGGAAGCATTATGAGAAAGTTCTATGTGTCCAGGGAATCATCCCACAGAGTTCCACCTTTCTGTTCATGTAGCTATTTGCTAACACCCTTCTCAAGGAATCTGCTAAGTGATATTTGGGAGTACATTGAGAGCAACAGTGACAAAGGAAATATCTTCAGATAAAAACGGAAAGGAAGCGCTCTGAAAAACTTCTGTGTTACTCATGCATTCATCTCTCAGATCCGCAATTCTGTTCATGTAGCTATTTGCTAACAGTTCTCATAGAATCTGCTAAGTAATATTTGGGAGCGCATTGAGGGCTATAGTGAGAAAGGAAATATCATCAGATAAAAACTGAAAGGAAGCGTTCTGAGAAACTTCTGACTTACCCGTGCATTCATCTCTCAGAGTTCCCCTTTTCTATTCATGTTGCTATTTGCTAACACTCTTCTCACAGAATCTGCTATGTGATATTTGGGAGTGCATTGACAGCTACAGTGAGAAAGGAAATATCTTCAGATTAAACTGAAAGGAACCGTTCTGAGAAATTTCTATGTGACCCGTACATTCATCTCACAGAGTTCCACCTTTTAGTTTATGTAGCTATTTGCTAACACTCTTCTCATAAAATCTGCTAGGTGATATTTGGGAGCTCATTGAGGGCAACAGTGACAAAGCAAATCTCTTCACATAAAAACTGAAAGGAACCTTTGTGAGAAACCTCTGTGTGACCCCTGTATTCATATCTCAGAGTTCCACATTCCTGTTCACGTAGCTATTTGCTAACACTTTTCTCATAGAATCTGCTAAGTGATATTTGGGAGCGCATTGAGGACTACAGTGAGAAAGGAAATATCTTCTGATAAAAACTGAAAGGAAGCGTTCTGAGAAAGTTCTGTCTTACCCGTGCATTCATCTCTTAGAGTTCCACATTTCTTTTCATGTAGCTATTTGCTAACACTCTTCTCATGGAATCTACTAAGTGATATTTGGGAGCACAATGTGGGCAACAGTGATGAAGGAAATATCCTCAGACAGAAACTGAAAGGAAGCGTTCTGAAAAACTTCTGTGTTACACGTGCATTCATCTCTCAGATTGCCACATTTATGTTCATGTAAATATTTGTCAGCACTCTTCTCATGGAATCTGGTAAGTGATATTTGGGAGTGCATTGAGGGCTACACTGAGAAAGGAAATATCTTCTGATAAAAACTAAAAGGAAGCGTTCTGAGAAATTTCTATGTGAACTATGCATTCATCTCACAGAGTTCCATCTTTTAGTTTATATAGCTCTTTGCTAACACTCTTCTCATGGAATCTGCTAAGTGATATTTGGGAGTTCATAGAGGAAAACAGTGACAAAAGGAATATCTTCACATAAAAACTGAAAGGAACCTTTCTGAGAAACATCTGTGTTACCCCTGCATTCAACTCTCAGATTTCCACATTTCTGTTCATATAGCTATTTGTTAACACTCTTCTCATAGAATCTGCTAAGTGATATTTGGGAGCACATTGACGGCTACAGTGAGAAAAGAAATATCTTCAAATAAAAACTGAAAGGAAGCGTTCTGAGAAACTACTGCCATACCCGCGCATTCATCTCTCAGAGTTCCACATTTCTATTCATGTAGCTATTTTCTAAATATCTTCTCACAGAATCTGCTAAGTGATTTTTGGGAGCGCATTGAGGGCTACAGTGAGAAAGGAAATATCTTCAGATAAAAACTGAATGGAAGTGTTCTGAGAAACTTCTATGTGACTCGTGCATTCATCTCACAGAGTTCCACCTTTTAGTATATATAGCTATTTGCTAACACTCTTCTGATGGAATTTGCTAGGTGATATTTTTGAGCTCATTGAAGGTAACAGTGACAAAGGAAATGTCTCCAGAGAAAAACTGAAAGGAAGCGTTATGAGAAACTTCTATGTGACCCGTGCATTCATTTCACAGAGTTCCACCTTTTAGTTTTTGTAGCTATTTGCTAAAACTCTTCTCATGGAATCTGCTAAGAGATATTAGGGAGCTCATTGACGGCAGGAGTGAAAAAGGAAATATCTTCACATAAAAACTGAAAGGAACCGTTCTGAGAAACTTCTGTGTAACCACTGCATTGATCTCTCAGAGTTCCAAATTTCTGTTCATGTAGCTATTTGCTATCACTATTCTCATAGCATCTTCAAAGTGATATTTGGGAGCGCAATGAGGGCTACAGTGAGAAAGAAAATATCTTCAGATAAAAACTGAAAGGAATCATTCTAAGAAGGTTATATTTGACCAGTGAATTCATCCCACAGAGTTCCACCTTTCTGTTTATGTAGCTATTTACTAACATTCTTCTCATGGAATTTTTAAGTGATATTTGGGAGTGCATTGAAGGCAACTGTGAGAAAGGAAATATCTTCAGATGAAAACTGAAGGGAAGCATTATGAGAAACTTCTACGTGACCAGTGCATTCATCCCACAGAGTTCCACCTTTCTGTTCATGTAGCTACTTGCTAACACTCTTCTCATGGAAAATGGTAAGTGATCTTTGGGAGCACATTGAGGGCTACAGTGACAAAGGAAATATCTTCAGATAAGAACTGAAAAGAAGCGTTCTGAAAAACTTCTGTGTTACTCGTGCATTCATCTGTCAGAGATCCACATATCTGTTCATGTAGCTATTTGCTAACACTGTTCTTATGGAATCTGCTAAGTGATATTTGGGAGCACATTGAGGGCTACAGTGAGAAAGGAAATATCTTCAGATAAAAACTGAAAGGAACCGCTTTGAGAAACTTCTGTGTGACCTGAGCATTCATATCACAGATTTCCACGTTTTAGTTTATGTAGCTATTTGCTAACACTCTTCTCATGGAATCTGCTAAGTGATATTTCGGAGCTCATTGAGGGCAACAGTAACAAAGGAAATATATTCAGATAAAAACTGAAAGGAAGTGTTCTGAGAAACTTCTGTCTTACCCGTGCATTCACCTCTCAGTGTTCCACATTTCTGCTCATGTAGCTATTTGCTAACACTCTTCTCATAGAATCTGCTAAGTGATATTTGGGAGCGCATTGATGGCTACAGTGAGAAAGGAAATATCTTCAGATAAAGACTGAAACGAAGCGTTCTGAGAAACTGCATTGTGACATGTGAGTGTGACTCACAGAGTTACACTTTTCTGTTCATTCACCAGTTTGCTAACACAGTTTTCTTGAAATCTGCAGTGGGAGATTTCTTTACCCAGTGAATCTTATGGTGAAAAAGGAAATACCATCAGATGAAAAGAAGAAAGAAACTTTCTGAGAAAGTGCTTTGTGATGTGTGAATTCAACTCACTGAGTTACAACTGTGTTTCATAGAGCTGTTTGCTAGTCCAGTTTTGGTTGAATCAGAGAAGCGATATTTCGGATCTCTTGGAGGAGTGTAACAGCCAAAGGAAATATCCTCAGATAAAAACGAGAAAGAAGATTTCTGAGAGATGTCTTTCTGATCTCTGAGTACATCTCACAGACTTCCACATTTCTGTCCATGTACTTGTTTGCTATCATTCTTCTCGTGGAATCTGCAAAGTGATATTTCAGAGCACATTGAGGGCTACAGTGACTATGGAAATATCTTCAGATAAAAACTGAAAGAAAGTGTTCTGAGAAACTTCTGTATTACTCCTGCATTCATCTCTCAGAGTCAGACATTTCTGTTCATGTAGCTATTTGCTATCACTCTTCTCTTAGAATCTGCTAAGTTATATTTGGGAGCACATTGACGGCTACAGTGAGAAAGGAAATATCTTCAGATAAAAACTGAAAGTAAGCGTTCGGAGAAACTTCTGTCTTACCCGTGCATTCATCTCTAAGAGTTCCACTTTTCTGTTCATGTAGCTATTTGCTAACGTTCTTCTCATGGAATCTGCTAGGTGATGTTTGGGAGCACAATGACGGCTACAGTGAGAAAGCAAATATCTTCAAATAAAAACCGAAAGGAAGCGTTCTGAGAAACTACTATGTGACCCGTGCATTCATCTAACAAATTTCCAACTTTTAGTTTATGTAGCTATTTGCTAACACTCTTCTCATGTCATCTGCTAAGAGATATTAAGGAGCACAATGAGGGCAATGGTGACAAAGAATATATCTTCACATAAAAACTGAAAGGAACTGGCCAGGCGCGGTGGCTCAAGCCTGTAATCCCAGCACTTTGGGAGGCCGAGGCGGGTGGATCACGAGGTCAGGAGATCGAGACCGTCCTGGCTAACATGGTGAAACCCCGTCTCTACTAAAAATACAAAAAACTAGCCGGGCGTGGTGGTGGGCGCCTGTAGTCTCAGTTACTCGGAGGCTGAGGCAGGAGAATGGCGTAACCCAGGAGTCGGAGCTTGCAGTGAGCCGAGATCGCGCCACTGCACTCCAGCCTGGGTGACACAGCCAGACTCCGTCTCAAAAAAAAAAAAAAAAAAAAAAAAAAAAAAAAAACTGAAAGGAACCGTTCTGAGAAACTTCTGTGTTACCCCTGCATTCATCTCTCAGAGTTCCACATTTCGGTTCATGTAGCCATTTGCTACCACACTTCTCATAGAATCTGCTAAGTGATATTTGGGAGGGCATTGATGGCTACAGAGAGAAAGGAAATATCTTTAGATAAAAACTGAAAGGAAGGATTCTGAGAAACTTCTGTCTTACCCGTGCATTCATCTCCCAGAGTTTCACATTTCTCCTCATGTAGGTATTTGTTAACAATCTTCTCAAAGAATTTGCTAAGTGATATTGGGGAGCGCATTGAGGGCTACTGTGAGAAAGGAAATATCTTCAGATAACAACTGAAAGGAAGCATTCTGAGAAAGTTCCATGTGAGTAGTGAATTCATCCCACAGAGTTCCACCTTTCTGTTCATGTACCTATTTACTAACACTCTTCTCATGGAATCTGCTGAGTGATATTTGGGAGCGCATTGAAGGCAAAAGTGACAAAGGAAATATCTTCACATAAAAACTGAAAGGAAGCATTCTGAAAAACTTCAGTGTTACTCATGCATTCATCTCTCAGAGATTCACAGTTCTGTTCATGTAGCTATTTGCTAACACTCTTGTCATGGAATGTGCTAAGGGATGTTTTTGAGCACATTGAGGGCTACAGTGAGAAAGGAAATATCTTCAGATAAAAACTGAAAGGAAGCGTTCTGAGAAACATCTACGTGACCAGTGCATTCATCTCATAGAGTTCCACCTTTTATTTTATGTAACTATTTCCTAAAACTCTTCCCATGGAATCTGCTTAGTGATATTTGCGAGAACATTGAGGGCAACAGTGACAAAGGAAATATCTTCAGATAAAAACTGAAAGGAAGCGTTCTGAAAAACTTCTGTGTTACTCGTGCATTCATCTCTCAGAGTTCCACATTTCTGTTCATATAGCTATTTGCTAACACTCATCTCATAGAATCTGCTAAGTGCTATTTGGGAGTGCATTGAGGGCTACAATGAGAAAGGAAATATCTTCAGATAAAAACTGAAAGGAAGCATTCTGAGAAAGTTCTATGTGACCAGTGAATTCATCCCAGAGAGTTCCACCTTTCTGTTCATGTAGCTATTTGTTAACACTCTTCTCATGGAATCTGCTAAGTGATATTTGGGAGCGCATTGAGGGCAACAGTGACAAAGGAAATATCTTCAGATAAAAACTGAAAGGAAGCATTCTAAAAAACTTCCTTGTTACTCCTGCATTCATCTCTCAGAGATCCACATTCCTGTTCATGTAGCTATTTGCTAACACACTTCTCATGGAATCTGTGAAGTGATATTTGGGAGCGCTTGAAGGCTACAGTGAGAAAAGAAATATCTTCAGATAAAAACTGTAAGGAAGCGTTCTGAGAAACTTCTAGGTGACCAGTTCATTCATCTCATAGAGTTCCACATTTTAATTTATGTAGCTATTTGCTAACACCCTTCTCATGGAATCTGCTAAGTGATATTAGGGAGCTCATTGAGGGCAACAGTGACAAAGGAAATATCTTCACATAAAAACTGAAAGTAACCGTTCAGAGAAACTTCTGTGTTACCCCTGCATTCATCTCTCAGAGTTCTACATTTCTATTCATGTAGGTATTTGCTAATAGTCTTCTCATAGAATCTGCTAAGTGATATTTGGGAACACATTGACGGCTACAGTGAAGAAGTAAATATCTTCAGATAAATACTGAAAGGAAGCGTTCTGAGTAACTTCTATGTGACCACTGCATTCATTTCACAGCGTCCCACATTTTAATTTTTGTAATTGTTTGCTAAAACTCTTCTCATAGAATCTGCTAAGTGATATTTGGGATCTCATTGATGGCAACAGTGACAAAGGAAATATCTTCACATAAAAACTGAAAGGAAGTGTTCTCAGAAAATTCGGTGTTACCCCTGCATGCATCTCTCAGAGTTCCACATTTCTGTTAATGTGGCTATTTGCTATCACTCTTCTCATAGAATCTGCTAAGTGATATTGGGAAGCGCATTGACGGCTACAGTGAAAAAGGAAATATCTTCAGAAAAAAAATGAAAGGAAGCGTTCAGAGAAGCTTCTGTCTTACCCGTGCATTCCTCTCCTCCATTTCCACATTTCTGTTCATGTAGCTATTTGCTACCACTCTTCTCACAGAATCTGCTAAGTGATATTTGGGAGCGCTTTGAGGGCTACAGTGAGAAAGCAAATATCTTCAGATAAAAACTGAAAGGAAGCATTCTGAGAAAGCTCTATGTGACCAGTGAATTCATCCCACAGAGTTCCACCTTTCTGTTTATGTAGCTATTTGCTAACACTCTTCTCATGGAATCTGAAAACTGATATTTGGTAGCGCATTGAGGGCTACATTGAGAAAGGAAATATCTTCAGATAAAAACTGAAAGGAAGTCTTCTGAGAAACTTCTATGTGACCCGTGCATACATTTCACAGTGTTCCACCGTTTAGTTTATGTAGCTATTTGCTAACACTCTTCTCATGGAATCTGCTAGGTGGTATTTTGAAGCCCATTGAGGGCTACAGTGAGAAAGGAAATATCGTCAGATAAAAACTGAAAGGAAACGTTCTTAGAAACTTTTCTGTTACCCCTGCATTCATCTCACAGACTTTCAACTTTTAGTTTATGTAGCTATTTGGTAACACTCTTCTCATGGAATGTGGTTAGAGATATTAGGGAGCTCATAGAGGGCAACCGTGAAAAAGGAAATATCTTCAGAAAAAAACTGAAAGTAAGGATTCTGAGAAACTTCTTTCCTTCCCGTGCCTTCACCTCTCAGAGTTCCACATTTCTGTTCATATAGCTATTTGCTAACATTCATCTCATAGAATCTGCTAAGTGCTATTTGGGAGCGCATTGAGGGCTACAGTGAGAAAGGAAATATCCTCAGATAAAAACTGAAAGGAAGCATTCTGAGAAAGTTCTATGTGACCAGTGAATTCATCCCAGAGAGTTCCACCTTTCTGTTCATGTAGCTATTTGTTAACACTCTTCTCATGGAATCGGCTAAATGATATATGGGAGCGCATTGAGGGCAACAGTGACAAAGGAAATATCTTCAGATAAAAACTGAAAGGATGAGTTCTAAAAAACTTCCTTGTTACTCCTGCATTCATCTCTCAGAGATCCACATTTCTGTTCATGTAGCTATTTGCTAACACACTTCTCATGGAATCTGCGAAATGATATTTGGGAGCGCTTGAGGGCTACAGTGAGAAAAGAAATATCTTCAGATAAAAACTGTAAGGAAGCGTTCTGAGAAATTTCTATGTGACCAATCATTCATCTCATAGAGTTCCACATTTTAATTTATGTAGGTATTAGCTAACACCCTTCTCATGTAATCTGCTAAGTGATATTAGAGAACTCATTGAGGGCAACAGTGACAAAGGAAATATCTTCACATAAAAACTGAAAGTAACCCTTCTGAGAAATTTTTGTGTTACCCCTGCATTCATCTCTCATAGTTCTACATTTCTGTTCATGTAGGTATTTGCTAATAGTCTTCTCATAGAATCTGCTAAGTGATATTTGGGAGCACATTGATTGCTACAGTGAAGAAGGAAATATCTTCAGATAAATACTGAAAGGAAACGTTCTGAGAAACATCTATGTGACCACTGCATTCATTTCTCAGCATCCCACATTTTAATTTTTGTAATTGTTTGCTAAAACTCTTCTCATAGAATCTGCTAAGTGATATTTGGGATCTCATTGATGGCAACAGTGACAAAGGAAATATCTTCACATAAAAACTGAAAGGAAGTGTTCTCAGAAAATTCGGTGTTACCCCTGCAGGCATCTCTCAGAGTTCCACATTTCTGTTAATGTAGCTATTTGCTATCACTCTTCTCATAGAATCTGCTAAGTGATGTTTGGAAGCGCATTGATGGCTACAGTGAAAAAGGAAATATCTTCAGATAAAAACTGAAAGGAAGCGTTCAGAGAATCTTCTGTCTTACCCGTGCATTCCTCTCTTCGATTTCCACATTTCTGTTCATGTAGCTATTTGCTACCACTCTTCTCACAGAATCTGCTAAGTGATATTTGGGAGCGCTTTGAGGGCTACAGTGAGAAAGCAAATATCTTCAGATAAAAACTGGAAGGAAGCATTCTGAGAAAGCTCTATGTGACCAGTGAATTCATCCCACAGAGTTCCACCTTTCTGTTTATGTAGCTATTTGCTAACACTCTTCTCATGGAATCTGAAAACTGATATTTGGTTACGCATTGAGGGCCACATTGAGAAAGGAAATATCTTCAGATAACAACTGAAAGGAAGTCTTCTGAGAAACTTCTTTGTGACCCGTGCATTCATTTCACAGTGTTCCACCGTTTAGTTTATGTAGCTATTTGCTAACACTCTTCTCATGGAATCCGCGAGGTGATATTTCGAAGCGCATTGAGGGCTACAGTTAGAAAGGAAATATCTTCAGATAAAAACTGAAAGGAAGCATTCTTAGAAACTTCTCTGTTACCCCTGCATTCATCTCACAGACTTTCAACTTTTAGTTTATGTAGCTATTTGCTAACACTCTTCTCATAGAATCTGGTGAGAGATATTAGGGAGCTCTTAGAGGGCAACCGTGACAAAGGAAATATCTTCAGAAAAAAACTGAAATTAAGCATTCTGAGAAAGTTCTAGGTGACCAGTGAATTCATCCCATAGAGTTCACCTTTCTGTTCATGTAGCTATTTGCCAACACTCTTCTCATGGAATCTGATAAGTGATATTTTCGAGCATATTGAGGGCAACAGTGACAAAGGAAATATATTCAGATAAAAACTGAAAGGAAGCGTTCTGAAAAACTTCTGTGTTACTCGTGCATTCATCTCTCAGAGATCCACATTTCTGTTCATGTAGTTATTTCCTAACACACTTCTCATGGAATCTGCGAAGAGATATTTGGGAGCGCATTGACGGCTACAGTGAGAAAGGAAATATCTTCAGATAAAAACTGGAAGGAAGCGTTCTGAGAAAGTTCTATGTGACCCGTGCATTCATCTCACACAGTTTCACCTTTTAGTTTATGTAGCTATTTGCTAACACTCTTCTCATGTAATCTGCTAAGAGAAATTAGGGAGCTCACTGAGGGCAACAGTGACAAAGGAAATAACTTCACATAAAAACTGAAAGGAACCGTTCTGAGAAACTTCTGTGTTACCCCTGCATTCATCTCTCAGAGTTCCACATTTCTGTTCATGTAGCTATTTGCTAACACTCTTCTCATAGAATCTGCTACGTGATATTTGGGAGCACATTGAGGGCTACAGTGAGAAAGAAAATATCTTCAGACAAAAACTGAAAGGAAGTGTTCTGAGAAACTTCTGTCTTACCCGTGCATTCATCTCTCGGAGTTCCACATTTCTCTTCATGTAACTATTTGCTAACATTCTTCTCACAGACTCTGTTAACTGATATTTGGGAGGGCACTGAGGGCTACAGTGCGAAAGGAAATATCTTCAGATAAAAACTGAAAGGAAGCATTCTGAGAAAGGTCTATGTGACCAGTGAATTCATCACACTGAGTTCCACCTTTCTGTTCATGTAGCTATGTGCTAAAACTCTTCTCATGGAATCTGCTAAGTGATATTTGGGAGCTCATTGAGAGCAACAGTGACAGAGGAAATATCTTCAGATAAAAACTGAAGGGAAGCATTCCGACAAAGTTCTACACGACCAGTGAATTCATCCCACAGAGTTCCATCTCTCTGTTCATGTAGCTATTTTCTAACACTCTTCTCATGGAATCTGCTAAGTGATATTTGGGAGCGCATGGTGGGCAACAGTGACAAAGTATATATCTTCAGCTAAAAACAGAAGGGAGCATTCTGAGAAACTTCTGTGATACTCGTGCATTCATCTCTCAGATATCCACATTTCTGTTCGTGTAGCTATTTACTGACACACTTCTCATGGAATCTGCGAAGAGATATTTGGGAGCACATTGAGGGCTACAGTGAAAAAAGAAATATCCTCAGATAAAAACTGAAAGGAAGCGTTCTTAGAAACTTCTATGTGACCAGTGCATTCATCTCACAGACTTTCAACTTTTAGCTTATGTAGCTATTTACTAACACTCTTCTCATGGAATCTGGTTAGAGATATTAGGGAGCTCATAGAGGGGAAAAGGAAAAAAGGAAATATCTTCTGATAAAAAATGAAATTAAGCATTCTGAGAAAGTTCTATGTGACCAGTGAATTCATCCCACAGAGTTCCACCTTTCTGTTCATATAGCTATTTGCTAACACTCTTCTCATGGAATCTGCTAACTGATATTTGCGAGCGCATTGAGGGCAACAGTGACAAAGGAAATATCTTCAGATATAAATTGAAAGGAAGAGTTTTGAAAAACTTCTGTGTTACTCGTGCATTCATCTCTCAGAGATCCACATTTCTCTTCATGTAGCTATTTGCTAACACACCTCTCTTAGAATCTGCGAAGAGATATTTGGAAGTACATTGAGGGCTAGAGTGAGAAAGGAAATATCTTCAGATAAAAACTGAAAGGAAGCGTTCTGAGAAACTTCCTTCTTACCCGTGCATTCATCTCTCGGAGTTCCACATATCTGTTCATGTAGCTATTTTCTAACACTCTTCTCATGGAATCTGCTAAGTGATATTTTGGAGCGCCTTGAACCTAGAGTGAGAAATGAAATATCTTCAGATAAAAACTGAAAGAAAGCGTTGTGAGAGACTTCTATGTGACCCGTGCATTCATCTCACAGAGTTCCACCTTTTAGCTTATGTGACTATTTGCTAACACTTTTCTCATGGAATCTGCTAAATGATATTTGGGAGCGCATTGAGGGCTAAGTGAGAAAAAACATATCTTCAGATAAAAAGTGAAAGGAAGCATTCTGAGAAAGTTCTTTGTGACCAGTGAATTCATACCACAGAGTTCCACCATTCTGTTCATGTAGCTATTTTCTAACACACTTTTCATGGAATCTGCGAAGAGATATTTGGGAGCTCATAGAGGGCAACAGTGACAAAGGAAATATCTTCAGATAAAAACTAAAAGGGAAGCATTCCAACAAAATTCTACGTGACCAGTGAATTCATCCCACAGAGTTCCACCTTTTTGTTCATGTAGCTATTTGCTAACACTCTTCTCATGGAATCTGCTAAGTGATATTTGGGAGCGCATGGAGGGCAACAGTGACAAAGGATATATCTTCAGCTAAAAACTGAAGGGAGCGTTCTGACAAACTTCTGTGATACTCGAGCATTCATCTCTCAGAGATCCACATTTCTGTTCGTGTAGCTATTTACTGACACACTTCTCATGGAATCTGCGAAGAGATATTTGGGAGCGCATTGAGGGCTACAGTGAGAAAAGAAATATCATCAGATAAAGACTGAAAGGAAGCGTTCTGAGAAACTTCTATGTGACCAGCACATTCATCACACAGACTTTGAAATTTTAGTTTATGTAGCTATTTACTAACACTCTTCTCATGGAATCTGGTTAGAGACATTAGAGAGCTCATAGAGGTAAAAGACAAAAAGGAAATATCTTCAGATAAAAACTGAAATTAAGCATTCTGAGAAAGTTCTATGTGACCAGTCAATTCATCCCACAGAGTTCCACCTTTCTATTCATGTAGCTATTTGCTAACACTCTTCTCATGGAATCTGCTAACTGATATTTGGGAGCGCATTGAGGGCTACAGTGGGAAAGGAAATATCTTCAGATAAAAACTGAAAGGAAGCGTTCTGAGAAACTTCTATGTGACCCATGCATTCATCTCACAGAGTCCCACCTTTTAGTTTATGTAGCTATTAGCTAACACACTTCTCATGGAATCTGCTAAGTGATATTTGGGAGTTCATTGAGGATAACAGTGACAAAGGAAATATCTTCAGATAAAAACTGAAAGGAAGCGTTCTGAGAAAGTTCTGTCATACCCGTGAATTCACCTCTCAGAGTTCCACATTTCTGTTCTTGTAGCTGTTTGCTAACACTCTTCTCATAGAATCTGCTAAGTGATATTTGGGAGCTCATTGAGGGCTACAGTGAGAAAGGAATTACCCTCAGATAAAAACTGAAAGGAAGCATTATGAGAAAGTTCTATGTGACCAGAGAATTCATCCCACAGAGTTTCACTTTTCCGTTCATGTAGCTACTTGCTAACACTCTTTTCATGGTATCTGCTAAGTGATATTTGGAAGCGCATTGAGGGCAACAATGACAAAGAAAATATCTTCAGATAAAAATTGAAAGGAAGCATTCTGAAAAACTTCTGTGTTACTCTTGCATTCATCTCACAGATTTCCACCGTTTAGTTTATGTAGCTATTTGCTAACTCTCTTTTCATGGAATCTGAAAAGTGATATTTGGGAGCGCATTGAGGATTACAGTGAGAAAGGAAATATCTTCCGATAAAAACTGAAAGGAATTATTCTGGAAATTTCTATGTGGTCCTTGCATTCATTCCACAGAGTTTCACCGTTTAGTTTATGTAGCTATATACTAACACTATTCTCATGGAATCTGCTAAGGGATATTTGGGAGCTCTTTGAGGGCAACATTGACAAAGGAAATATCTTCAGATAAAAACTGAAAGGAAGCATTCTGAGAAACTTCGGTGTTACACCTGCATTCATCTGTCAGAGTTCCACGTTTCTCTTCCTGTAGCTATTTGCTATCACTCTTCTCATAGAATCTGCTAAGTGATATTTGGGAGCTCATTGACGGCTACAGTGAGAAAGGAAATATCTACAGATAAAACTTGAAAGGAAGCGTTGTGAAAAACTTCTGTCTTACCCGTGCATTCACCTCTCAGAATTCCACATTTCTGTTCATGTAACTATTTGTTAACACTCTTCTCATAGAATCTGCTAAGTGATATTTGGAAGCACATTGAGGGCTACAGTGAGGAAGGAAATATCTTCAGATAGAAAATGAAAGGAAGCGTTCTGAGAAACTTCTGTCTTACCCGTGCATTCTTCTTTCGGATTTCAACACTTCTGTTCATGTAGCTATTGGCTAACACTCTTCTCACAGAATCTGTTAGGTGATATTTGAGAGCGCATTGAGGGCTACAGTGAGAAACGAAATATCTTTAGATAAAAACTGAAAGCAAGCATTCTGAGAAAGTTCTACATGACCAGTGAATTTATCCCACAGATTTCAACCATTCTGTTCATGTAGTATTTTGCTAACACTCTTCTCATGGAATCTGCTAAGTGATATATGTGAGCGCATTTTGGGCAACAGCGACAAAGGAAATATCTTCAGGTAAAAACTGAAAGGAAGCGTTCTGAAAACCTTCTGTGTTTCTCCTGCATTCATCTCTCGGAGATCCACATTTCTGTTCATGTAGCTATTTGCTAAGATACTTCTCATGGAATCTGCAAAGTGATATTTGGGAGCGCATTGAGGGCAACAGTCAGAAAGGAAATATCTTCAGATAAAAACTGAAAGGAAGCATTCTGAAAAACTTCTATGTGACCCGTGCATTCATCTCACAGAGTTCCACCTTTTAGTTTATGTAGCTAATTGATAACACTCTTCTCATGGAATCCTCTAAGTGATATTAGGGACCTCATTGAGGGCAACAGTGACAAAGGAAATATCTTCAGATAAAAACTGAAAGGAACCGCTCTTAGAAACTTCTGTCTTACCTGTGCTTTCATCTCTCAGAGTTCCACATTTCTGTTCATGTAGCTATTTGCTAACACTGTTCTCATGGAATCTGCTAAGTGATATTTGGGAGCGCATTGAGGGCTACAGTGAGAAAGGAAATATCTTCAGATAAAAACTGAAAGGAAGCGTTCTGAGAAACTTCTGTGTGACCCGTGCATTCATCTCAAAGAATTCCACCTTTTAGTTTATGTAGCTGTTTGCTAACACTCTTCTCAAGGAATCTGCTAAGTGATATTTGGGAGCTCATTGAAGGCAACAGTGACAAAGGAAGTATCCTCAGATGAAAACTGAAAGGAAGTGTTCTGAGAAAGTTCTGTATTACCCGTGCATTCTCCTCTCAGAGTTCCACCTTTCTGTTCATGTAGATATTTGCTAACGCTCTTCTCATAGAATCTGCTAAGTGATATTTCGGAGCGCAAAGACGGCTACAGTGAGAAAGGAAATATCTTCAGATAAAAACTGAAGAAAGCGTTCTGAGGAACTTCTATGTGACCAGTGCATTCATCTCACAGAGTTCCACCTTTTAGTATATGTAGCTCTTTGCTAACACTCTTCTCATGCAATCTGCTAAGTGATATTTGGGAGCTCATTTAGGGCAACAGTGACAAAGGAAATATCTTCAGATAAACACTGAAAGGAAGCATTCTGAGAAACTTCAGTGTTACCCCTGCATTTATCTCTCAGAGTTCCACATTTCTGTTCATGTAGCTGTTTGCTATCATTCTTCCTATAGAATCTACTAAGTGATATGTGGGAGAGCATTGAGGGCAACAATGAGAAAGGAAATGTCTTCAGATAAAAACTGAAAGGAAGTATTCAGAAAAACTCAGGTGTTACTCGTGCATTCGACTCTGAGAGATCCACATTTCTGTTCATGTAGCTATTTATTAACACTCTTTTCATGGAATCTGCAAAGTGATATTTGCGAGCGCATTGGGGACTACAGTGAGAAAGGAAATATCTTCAGAGGAAAACTGAAAGAAAGCGTTTTGAGAAACTTCTATGTGACCAGTTCATTCATCTCACAGAGTTCCACCTTTTAGTTTATGTAGCTATTTGCTAACACTCTTCTCATGGAATCTGAAAAGGGTATTTGAGAGCGCATTGAGAGCTACAGTGAGAAAGGAAATATTTTCAGATAAAAACTGAAAGGAAGTCTTCTGGGAAACTTCTATGTGACCCGTGCCTTCATTTCTCAGAGTTCCACCATTTAGTTTATGTAGCTATTTGCTATAACTCTTCTCATAGGATCTGCTAAGTGATATTTGGGAGCGCATTGAGGGCAACAGTGAGAAAGGAAATATCTTCAGATAAAAACTGAAAGGAAGCATTCTGAACAACTCCTGTGTTACTCGTGCATTCATCTCTGAGAAATCCACATTTCTGTTCATGTAGCTATTTACTAACACTCTTTGCATGGAATCTGCTAAGTGATATTTGCGAGCGCATTGAGGGCTACAGAGAGAAAGGAAATATCTTCAGGGAAAAACTGAAAGATAGCATTATGAGAAACTTCTATGTGACCATTGCATTCATCTCACAGAGTTCCACCTTTAGTTTATGTAGCTATTTGCTAACACTATTCTCATGGATTCTGCTAAGTGATATTTGGCAGTTCATTGAGGGCATCAGTGAAAAAGGAAATATCTTCATATAAAAACTGAAAGGAAGTCTTCTGAGAAACTTCAGTGTTACCCCTGCATTCATCTCTCAGAGTTCCACATTTCTGTTCGTGTAGCTATTTGCTATAACTCTTCTCATTGACTCTGCTAAGTGATATTTGGGAGTGCATTGAGGGCTACAGTGAGAAAAAAATATCTTGAGATAAAAACTGAAAGGAAGTCTTCTGAGAAACATCTATGTAACCAGTGAATTCATCCCACAGAGTTTCTCCTTTCATTTTATGTTGCTATTTCCTAACACTCTTCTCATGGAATCTGAAAAGTGATATATGGGAGCACATTGAGGGCTACAGTGAGAAAGGAAATATCTTCAGATACAAACTTAAAGAAAGCATTCTGAAAAACTCGTGTGTTACTCGTGCATTCATCTCTGAGAGATCCACATTTCTGTTCACGTAGCTATTTCCTAACACACTTTTCATGGAATCTCTAAGTGATATTTGTGAGAGCATTGACAGCTACAGTGAGAAAAGAAATATCTTCAGAGAAAAACTGAAAGAAAGCGTTATGAGAAACTTCAATGTGACCATTGCATTCATCTCACAGAGTTCCACCTTTAGTTTATGTAGCTATTTGCTAACACCCTTCTCATGGAATCTGCTAAGTAATATTTGGGAGCTCATTGAGGGCAACAGTGACAAAGGAAGTATCTTCATATAAAAACTGAAAGGGACTGTTCTGAGAAACTTCTGTCTTATCCGTGCATTCACCTCTCAGAGTTCCACATTTCTGTTCATGTAGCTATTTGCTAACATTCTTCTCATAGAATCTGCTAAGTGATATTTGGGAGCACATTGAGGGCTACAGTGAGAAGGGAAATATCTACAGATAAAAACTGAAAGGAAGTGTTCTGAGAAACTTCTGTCTTACCCCTGCATTCGTGTCTAGGATTTCCACATTTCTGTTCATGTAGCTATTTGCTAACACTATTCTCACAGAATCTGCGAAGTGATATTTGGGAGCGCACTGAGGGTTACAGTGAGAAAGGAAATATCTTCAGATAAAAACTGAAAGCAAGCATTCTGAGAAAGTTCTATGTGACCAGTGAATTCATCCCACAGAGTTCCACCTTTCTGTTCATGTTGTAATTTGCTAACACTCTTCTCATGGAATCTGCTAAGTGATATATGTGAGCGCATTGTGGGCAACAGCGACAAAGAAATTATCTTCAGATAAAAAATGAAAGGAAGCGTTCTGATAACCTTCTGTGTTACGCGTGCATTCATCTCTCGGAGATTCACGTTTCTGTTAATGTAGCTATTTGCTAAAATATTTCTCATGAAATCTGGGAAGTGATATTTGGGATCGCATTGAGGGCTACAGTGAGAAAGGAAATATTTTCATATAAAAACTGAAAGGAAGTGTTCTGAGAAACTTCTATGTGACCCGTGCATTCATCTCACAGAGTTCCAGTTTTTATTTTATGTAGCTAATTGCTAACAATCTTCTCATGTAATCCGCTAAGTGATATTAAGGAGCTCATTGAGGGCAACAGTGATAAAGGAAATATCTTCATATAAAAACTGAAAGGAACCGTTCTTAGAAACTTCTATGTTACCCATGCATTCGTCTCTCAGAGTTCCACATTTCTGTTCATGTAGCTATTTGCTAACACTCTCTCATAGACACTGCTAAGTGATATTTGGGAGCGCAATGAGAGCTACAGTGAGAAAAGAATATCTTGAGACAAAAACTGAAAGGAAGCATTCTGAGAAAGTTCTATGTAACCAGTGAATTCATCCCACAGAGTTCCACCTTTTAGTTTATGTAGCTATTTGCTAACAGTCTTCTCATGGAATCTGAAAAGTGATATTCGGGAGCGCATTGAGGGCTACAGTGAGAAAAGAAATAACTTCACATAAAAACTGAAAAGAAGTCTTCTGGGAATCTTCTCTGTGACCCGTGCATTCATTTCACAGAGTTCCACCGTTTAGTTTATGTAGCTATTTGCTAACACTCTTCTCATGGAATCTGCTAAGTGATATTTGGGAGGGCATTGAGGGCTACAGTGAGAAAAAAATATCTTGAGATATAAACTGAAAGGAAGCATTCTGAGAAAGTTCTATGTAACCAGTGAATTCATCCCACAGAGATTCACCTTTTAGTTTATGTAGCTATTTGCTAACACTCTTCTCATGGAATCTGAAAGTGATATTTGGGAGCGCATTGAGGGCAACAGTCAGAAAGGAAATATCTTCAGTTAAAAACAGAAAGGAAGTCTTCTGGGAATCTTCTATGTGACCCGTGCATTCATTTCACAGAGTTCCACCGTTTAGTTTATGTAGCTATTTGCTAACATTCTTCTCATCGAATCTGCTAAGTGATATTTGGGAGCGCATTGAGGGCTACAGTGAGAAAGGAAATATCTTCAGATAAAAACTGAATGGAATCGTTCTAAGAAACTTCTGTGTTACCCGTGCTTTCATCTCTCAGAGTTCCACATTTCTGTTCATGTAGCTGTTTGCTAACACTCTTCTCATGGAATCTTCTAAGTGATATTTGCGAGCACATTGAGGGCTACAGAGAGAAAGGAAATATCTTCTGAGAAAAACTGAAAGAAAGCGTTATGAGAAACTTCTATGTGACCATTGCATTCATCTCACAGAGTTCCACCTTTAGTTTATGTAGCTATTTGCTAACACTATTCTCATGTATTCTGCTAAGTGATATTTGGCAGTTCATTGAGGGCATCAGTGAAAAAGGAAATATCTTCATATAAAAACTGAAAGGAAGTCTTCTGAGAAACTTCAGTGTTACCCCTGCATTCATCTCTCAAAGTTCCACATTTCTGTTCGTGTAGCTATTTGCTATCACTCTTCTCATAGACTCTGCTAAAGGGTATTTGGGAGTGCATTGAGGGCTACTGTGAGAAAAAAATATCTTGAGATAAAAACTGAAAGGAAGTCTTCCGAGAAACTTCTATGTAACCAGTGAATTCATCCCACAGAGTTTCTCCTTTCAATTTATGTTGCTATTTCCTAACACTCTTCTCATGGGATCTGAAAAGTGATATTTGGAGGCACATTGAGGGCTACAGTGAGAAAGGAAATATCTTCAGATACAAACTGAAAGGAAGCATTCTGAAAAACTCCTGTGTCGCTCGTGCATTCATCTCTGAGAAATCCACATTTCTGTTCATGTAGCTATTTACTAACACACTTTTCATGGAATCTGTTAAGTGATATTTCCGAGAGCATTGAGGGCTACAGTGAGAAAAGAAATATCGTCAGAGAAAAACTGAAAGAAAGCGTTATGAGAAACTTCGATGTGACCATTGCATTCATCTCACAGAGTTCCACCTTTAGTTTATGTAGCTATTTGTTAACACCCTTCTCATGGAATCTGCTAAGTGATATTTGGGAGCTCATTGAGGGCTACAGTGACAAAGGAAATATCTTCATATAAAAACTGAAAGGAACTGTTCTGAGAAACTTCTGTCTTACCCGTGAATTCACCTCTCAGAGTTCCACATTTCTGTTCATGTAGCTATTTGCTAACATTCTTCTCATAGAATCTGCTAAGTGATATTTGGGAGCACATTGAGGGCTACAGTGAGAAGGGAAATATCTACAGATAAAAACTGAAAGGAAGTGTTCTGAGAAACTTCTGTCTTACCCCTGCATTCATGTCTCGGATTTCCACATTTCTGTTCATGTAGCTATTTGCTAACACTCTTCTCACAGAATCTGCTAAGTGATATTTGGGAGCTCATTGAGGGCTACACTGAGAAAGGAAATATCTTCAGTTAAAAACTTAAAGGAAGCAATCTGAGAAACTTCTATGTGACCATTGAATTCATCCCACAGTGTTCCACTTTTCTGTTCATGTGGCTATTTGCTAACACTCTTCTCATGGAATCTGCTAAGTGATATTTGGGACCTCATTGAGGGCAACAGTGACAAACGAAATATGCTCAGATAGAAGCTGAAAGGAAGCATTCGAAAAGACTTCTGTGTTACTCGTGCTTTCATCTCTCAGAGATCCACATTTGTGTTCATGTAGCTATTTACTAACTCTCTTCTTATGGAATCTGCTAAGTGATATTTGGGAGCGCATTGAGGGCTACAGTGAGAAAGGAAATATCTTCAGATAAAAACTGAAAGGAAGCATTCTGAGAAACTCCTATGTGACCCGTGCATTCATCTTACAGAGTTCCACCTTTTAGTTTATATAGCTATTTGCTAAGACTCTTCTCAAGGAATCTGCTAAGTGATATTTGGGAGCTCATTGAGGGCAACAGTGACAAAAGAAATATCTTCAGATAAAAACTGAAAGGAAGTGTTCTGAGAAACTTCTGTCTTACCTGTGCATTCACCTCTCAGAGTTCCACGGTTCTGTTCAAGTAGCTATTTGCTAACACTCTTCTCATTGAATCTGCTAAGTGTTATTTGGCAGCGCATTGAAGGCTACAGTGACAAAGGAAGTATTTTCACATTAAAACTGAAGGGAACCGCTCTGAGAAATTTCTGTGTTACCCCTGCATTCATCTCTCAGACTTCCACATTTCTGTTCATGTAGCTATTTGTTAACATTCTTCTCACAGAATCGGTTAAGTGATATTTGGGAGCACATTGAGGACTACAGTGAGAAAGGAAATATCTTCAGATAAAAACTGAAAGGAAGCATTTTGAGAAAGTTCTATGTGGCCAGTGAATTCTTCACACAGAGTTCCACCATTATGTTCATGTAGCTACTTGCTACCTCTCTTCTCATGGAATATGCTAAGTGATATTTGGGAGCGCATTGTAGGCAACAGTTACAAAGGAAATATCTTCAGATAAAAACTGAAAGGAAGCATTCTGAAAAACTCCTGTGATACTGGTGCATTCATCTCTCAGAGATTCACATTTCCTTTCATGTTGCTATTTACTAACACTCTTTGCATGGAATTTGCTAAGTGATATTTGGGAGCACATGGAGGGCTACAGTGAGAAAGGAAATATCTTCAGATAAAAACTGAAAGGAAGCGTTCTGAGAAACTTCTATTTGTCCCGTTCATTCGTCTCACAGAGTTTCACCTTTTAGTTTATGTAGCTATTTGCTAATAATCTTCTCATGTAATCTGCTAAGTGATATATGGGAGCTCATTGAGGGCAACAGTGACAAAGGAAATATCTTCAGATAAAAACTGAAAGGAAGTGTTCTGAGAAACTTCTGAATTACCCGTGCATTCACCACTCAGAGTTCCACATTTTTGTTCATGTAGCTATTTGTTAACACTCTTCTCATAGAATCTGCTAAGTGATATTTGGGAGTGCATTGAAGGCTAGAGTAAGAAAGGAAATATCTTCAGTTAAAACTGAAAGGAAGTGTTCTGAGAAACTTCTGTCTTACCCGTGAATTCATCTCTCCAAGTTCCACATTTCTGTTCATGTAGCTATTTGTTAACACTCTTCTCACAGAATCTGCTAAGCGATACTTGGGAGCACATTGAGGGCTACAGTGACAAAAGAAATATCTTCAGATAAAAACTGAAAGGAAGCATTCTGAGAAACTTCTATGTGGTCAGTGTATTCATCCCAAAAGTTCCACCTTTCTGCTCATGTAGCTATTTGCTAACACTCTTCTCATGGAATCTGAAAAGTGATATTTGGGAGCTCATTGAGGGAAACAGTGACAAAGGAAATATCTTCAGATAAAAACTGAAAGGAAGCATTCTGAAATACTTCTGTGTTACTCGTGCATTCATCTCTCAGAGATCCACATTTCTGTTCATGTAGCTATTTGTTAACACACTTTTCATGGAATCTGCTAAGTGATATTTGGGAGCGCAATGAGGGCTACAGTGAGAAAGGAAGTATCTTAAGATAAAAACTGAAAGGGAACGTTCTGAGAAACTTCTATGTGACCTGTGCATTCATTTCACAGAGTTCCACCTTTTAGTTTATGTAGCTATTTGCTAACAGTCTTCTCATGGAATATGTTAAGTGATATTTGGGAGCTCATTGAGGGCAACAGTGACAAGGGAAATATCTTCAGATAAAAACTGAAAGGAAGTGTTCTGAGAAACTTCTTCCTTAGCCGTGCATTCACCTCTCAGAGTTCCACGTTTCTGTTCATGTAGCTATTTGCTAACACTCTTCTCATAGAATCTGCTAAGTGATATTTGGGAGGCATTGACGGATACAGTGAGAAAGGAAATATCTTCAGATAAAAACTGAAACAAAATGTTCTGAGAAAGTGCATTGTGACGTGTGAATGTAACTCACAGGGTTACACTTTTCTGTTCATTGACCAGTTTACTAACACAGTTTCCTTGAAATCTGCAGTGGGAGATTTCTTTACCCAAGGAAGCTTATGGTGACAAAGGAAATATCATCAGATAAAAAGAAGAAAGAAGGTTTCTGAGAAACTGCTTTGTGATGTGTGAATTCAACTCACTGATTTACAGCTGTGTATCATAGAGCTGTTTGCTAGTCCAGTTTTGGTTGAATCTGAGAAGAGATATTTCGGGTCTCTTGGAGGAGTATAACAGATAAGGAAATATCCCCAGATAAAAACGAGAAAGATTTCTGAGAAATGTCTTTCTGATCTCTGAGTTCATCACACAGAGTTCAACATTTCTATGCATGTACTTCTTTCCTAACACTCTTCTCGTGGAATCTGCAAAGTGATATTTCGGCGCACATTGAGGGCTCCAGTGACTAAGGAAACATCTTCAGATAAAAACTGAAAGGAAGCATTCTGAGAAAATTCTATGTGACCAGTGAATTCATCCCACAGAATTTCAACTTTCTGTTCTTGTAGCTATTTGCTAACACTCCTCTCATGGAATCTGCCATTGATATTTTGGAGCACATTGAAGTCAACAGTGAGAAAGAAAATATCTTCAGATAAAAACTGAAAGGAAGTGTTCTGAGAAACTTCTGTCTTACCCGTGCATTCACCTCTCAGAGTTCCACATTTCTGTTCATGTAGCTATTTGCTAACACTCTTCTCATAGACTCTGCTAAGTGATATTTGGGAGCACATCGCGGGCAACAGTGACAAAGGAAATATCTTCAGATAAAAACTGAAAGGAAGCATTCTGAGAAAGTTCTACGTGACCAATGCATTCATGTCACTGAGATCAACCTTTTAGTTCATGTAGCTATTTGCTAACATTCTTCTCATGGAATCTGCTAAGTTTATTTGGGAGCGCATTGAGGGCAACAGTGACAATGGATGTATCTTCAGATAAAAACTGAAAGGAAGCATTCAAAAAAACTCCTCTGTTACTCGTCCATTCATCTCTCAGAGATCCACATTTCTGTTCATGTACCTATTTCCTAACACTCTTCTCATGGAATCTGCGAAGTAATTTTTGGGAGTGCATTGAGAGCTCTAGGGAGAAAGGAAATATCTTCAGATAAAAACTGAAAGGAAGCGTTCTGAGAAACTTCTATGTGACAAGTGCATTCAACTCACAGAGTTCCACCTTTCAGTTTATGTAGCTATTTGCTAACACTCTTCTCATGGAATCTGCTAAGTGATATTAGGGAGCTCATTGAGGCAACAGTGACAAAGGAAATATATTCCCATAAAAACTGAAAGGAAATATCTTCACATAAAAACTGAAAGGAAAGGTTCTGAGAAACTTCTGTCTTACCGGTTCATTCACCTCTCAGAGTTCCACATTTCTGTTCATGTAGCTCTTTACTAACAATCTTCTCATAGACTCTGCTAAGTGATATTTGGGAGCGCATTGAGGGTTACAGTGAGAAAGTAAACATCCTCAGATAAAACTGAAAGGAAGCATTCAGAGAAAGTTCTATGTGACCAGTGAATTCATCCCACAGAGTTCCACCTTTCTTTTCATGTAGCTATTTGCTAACACTCTTCTCATGGAATCTGTTAAGTGATATTTTGGAGCGCATTGAGGGCAACAGTGAGAAAAGAAATATCTTCCGATAAAAACTGAAAGGAAGCATTCTGAAAAACTCCTGTGTTACTCGTGCGTTTATCTCTCAGAGATCCACATTTCTGTTCAAGTAGCTATTTACTAACACTCTTCTCATGGAATCTGCTAAATGATATTTGGGAGAGCATTGAGGGCTACAGTGAGAAAGCAAATATCTTCAGATAAAAACTGAAAGGAAGCACTCTGAGAAACTTCTATGTGACCAGTGCATTCATCTCACAGAGTTTCACCTTTTAGTTTATGTAACCATTTTTTAACACTGTTCTCATGGAATCTGCTAAGTGATATTTGGGAACTCATTGAGGGCCACAGTGACAAAGGAAATATCTTCAGATAAATACTGAATGGAACCATTCTGAGAAACTTCTGTGTTACCCCTGCATTCGTATCTCAGAGTTCCTCTTTTCTGATCATGTAGCTATTTGCTAACACTCTTCTCGTAGACTCTGCTAAGCGATATATGGTAGAGCATTGACTGCTACAGTGAGTAAGGAAATATCTTCAGATAAAAACTGAAAGGAAGCATTCTGAGAAAATTCTATGTGACCAGTGAATTCATCCCACAGAGTTCCACCTTTCTGTTCACGTAGCTATTTGCTAACACTCTTCTCATGGAGTCTCCTAAGTGATATTTGGGAGCTCATTCAGGGCAACAGTGACAAAGGAAATTTCTTCAGATAAAAACTGAAAGGAAGTGTTCTGAGAAAGTTCTGTCTTACCCGTGCATTCACCTCTCTGAATTCCACATTTCTTTTCATGTAGCTATTTGGTAACACTCTTCCCATAGAATCTGCTAAGTGATATTTGGGAGCGCATTGAGGGCTACAGTGAGAAAGAAAATATCTTCAGATAACAAACGAAACGAAGCGTTCTGAGAAACTTCTTTCTTACCCTTGCATTCATCTCTCGGATTTCCACATTTCTTTTCATGTAACTATTTGCTAACACTCTTCTCACAAAATCTTCTATGTGATATTTGAGTGCGCATTGAGGGCTACAGAGAGAAAGGAAATAACTTCAGATAAAAACTGAAAGGAAGCTTTCTGAGAAAATTTTATGTGACCAGTGAATTCATCCCACAGAGTTCCACCTTTTTGTTCATGTAGATATTTGCTAAAACTCTTTTCAGGGAGTCTGCTAAGTGATATTTGGGAGCGCATTGAGGGCAACAGTGACAAAGGAAATATCTTCAGATAAAAACTGAAAGGAAGCATTCTGAGAAACTTCTGTGTTCTTCGTGCATTCATCTCTCAGAGATCCACATTTCTGTTCATGTAGCTCTTTGCTAACACTCTTCTCATGGAATCTACTAAGTGATATTTGGGAGCACATTGAGGGCTACAGTGGAAAGGAAATGTTTTCAGATAAAAACTGAAAGGAAGTGTTCTGAGAAACTTCTATGTGACGAGTGCATTCATCTCACAGAGTTTCACCTTTTAGTTTATTTAGCTATTTGCTAACACTCTTCTCATGGAATCTGCTAATGGATATTAGGGAGGTCATTGAGGGCAACAGTAACGAAGGAAATATCTTCACATAAAAACTGAAAGGAACCGTTCTGAGAAACGTCTGTGTTACCCCTTCATTCATCTCTCAGAGTTCCACATTTCTGTTCATGTAGCAATTTGCTAAAAATCTCCTCATTGAATCTGTTAAGTGATATTTGTGAGCACATTGAGGGCTGCAGTGAAAAAGGAAATATCTATAGATAAAAACTGAAGGGAAGCATTCTGAGAAAGTTCTATGTGACCAGTGAATTCATCCCACAGAGTTCCACCTTTTTGTTCATGTAGCTATTTGCTAACACTCTTTTCAAAAATCTACTAAGTGATATTTGGGAGCTCATTTAGGGCAACAGTGACAAAGGAAATATCTTCAGATAAAAACTGAAAGGAAGCTTTCTTAAAAACCTTTGTGTTACTTATGCATTTATCATTCAGAGATCCACATTTCTGTTCAAGTAGCTATTTGCTAACACTCTTCTCATGGAATCTGCTAAGTGATATTTGGGAGCGCCTTGAGGACAACCGTGAGAAAGGAAATATCTTCAGATAAAAACTGAAAGGAAGCATTCTGAGAAAGTTCTATGAGACCAGTGAATTCATCCCACAGAGTTCCACCTTTCTGTTCATATAGCTATTTGCTAACACTCTTCTCATAGAATCTGCTAAGTGATATTTGGGAGCGCATCGAGGGCTACAGCGACAAAGGAAATATGTTCAGATAAAATCAAAAAGGAAGAGTTCTGTAAAAATTCTGTGTTACTCGTGCATTCATTTCTCAGAGTTCCACATTTCTGTTCATGTAACTATTTGCTAACACACTTCTCATGGAGTCTGTGAAGTGATATTTGGGAGCTCATGGAGGGCAACAGTGAGAAAGGAAATATGTTCATAGAAAAACTGAAAGGAAGTATTATGAGAAACTTCTGTCTTACCCGTGCATTCATCTCTCATTGTTCTGCATTTCTATTCATGTAGCTATTTGATAACACTCTTCTCATAGAATCTGCTAAGTGTTATTTGGGAGCGCATTGAGGGCTACAGTGAGAAAGAAAATATCTTCATATAACAAGTGAAAGGAAGCGTTCTGAGAAACTTCAATGTGACCAGTGCATTCATTTCACAGAATTCCACCTTTTAGTTTATGTAGCTATTTACTAACACTCTTCTCATGGATTCTGGTAAGTGATATTTGGGAGCTCATTGAGGACAACAGTGACAAAGGAAATATTTACATAAAAAAACTGAAAGGAAGTGTTATGAGAAACTTCTGTATTACCCGTGCATTCACCTCTCACAGTTCCACATTTCTGTTCATGTAGCTATTTGTTAACACTCCTCTCACAGAATCTGCTAAGTATTATTTTGGAGTGCATTGAGGGCTACAGTGAGAAAGAAAATTTCCTCAGATAACAACTGAAAGGAAGCGTTCTAAGAAACTTCTGTCTTACCCGTGCATTCATCTCTCGGATTTCCACATTTCTGTTCATGTAGGTATTTGCTAAGACTCTTCTCTCAGAATCTGCTAAGTGATATTTGGGAGCGCATTGAGGGCTACAGTGACAAAGGAAATATCTAAAGATAAAAATTGAAAGGAAACATTCTGAGAAAGTTCTATGTGACCAGTGAATTCATCCCACAGAGTTCCACCTTTCTGTTCATGTAGCTATTTGCTTACACTCTTCTCATGGAATCTGCTAAGTGATATTTGGGAGCACATTGAGGGCAACAGTGACAAAGTAAATATCTTCAGACAAAAACTGAAAGGAAGCGTTCTGAGAAACTTCTATATGACCAGTGCATTCATCTCATAGAGTTCCACCTTTTAGTTTATGTAGCTATTTGTTAACACTCTTCTCATGGAATCTGCTAAATGATATTTGGGAGCTCATTGAAGGCAACAGTGAAAAAGGAAATATCTTCAGATAAAAACTGAAAGGAAGAGTTCTGAAAAACTTCTGTGTTACTCGGGCATTCATCTCTCAGAGATCCACATTTCTGTTCATGTAGCTAGTTGATAACACGCTTTTCATGGAATCTGCTAAGAGATATTTGGGAGCGCATTGAGGGCTACAGTGAGAAAGGAAATATCTTCACATAAAAACTGAAAGAAAGGGTTCTGATAAACTTCTGTCTTACCCGTGCATTCATCTCTTGGATTTCCACATTTCTGTTCATGTACCTATTTGCTGACACTCTTCTCACAGAATCTGCTAAGTGATATTAGGGAGCTCATTGAGGGCAACAGTTACAAAGGAAATATCTTCACATAAAAACTGAAAGGAACCATTCTGAGAAACTTCTGTGTTACCTCTGCATTCATCTCTCAGAGTTCCACATTTCTGTTCCTGTAGCATTTGCTAACATTCTTCTCATAGAATCTGCTAAGTGATATTTGGGAGCGCATTGAGGGCTACAGTGAGAAAGGAAATATCTTCGGATAGAAACTGAAAGGAAGCTTTCTAAGAAAGTTCTATGTGACCAGTGAATTCATCCCACAGAATTTCACCTTTCTGTTCATGTAGCTATTTCTTAACACTCTTCTCATGAAAAATGCTAAGGGATATTTGGGAGTGCATTGAGAGCAACAGTGACAAAGCAAATATCTTAAGATAAAAACTGAAAGGAAGCATTCTGAGAAAGTTCTATGAGACCAGTGAATTCATCCCACAGAGTTCCACCTTTCTGTTCATATAGCTATTTGCTAACACTCTTCTCATAGAATCTGCTAAGTGATATTTGGGAGCGCATCGAGGGCTACAGCGACAAAGGAAATATGTGCAGATAAAATCAAAAAGGAAGAGTTCTGTAAAAATTCTGTGTTACTCGTGCATTCATTTCTCAGAGATCCACATTTCTGTTCATGTAACTATTTGCTAACACACTTCTCATGGAGTCTGCGAAGTGATATTTGGGAGCTCATTGAAGGCAACAGTGAAAAAGGAAATATCTTCAGATAAAAACTGAAAGGAAGAGTTCTGAAAAACTTCTCTGTTACTCGGGCATTCATCTCTCAGAGATCCACATTTCTGTTCCTGTAGCTAGTTGATAACACTCTTCTCATGGAATCTTCTAAGAGATATTTGGGAGCGCATTGAGGGCTACAGTGAGAAAGGAAATATCTTCACATAAAAACCGAAAGAAAGGGTTCTGATAAACTTCTGTCTTACCCCTGCATTCATCTCTTGGATTTCCACATTTCTGTTCATGTAGCTATATGCTGACACTCTTCTCACAGAATCTGCTAAGTGATATTAGGGAGCTCATTGAGGGCAACAGTGACAAAGGAAATATCTTCACATAAAAACTGAAAGGAATCGTTCTGAGGAACTTCTGTGTTACCTCTGCATTCATCTCTCAGAGTTCCACATTTCTGTCCATGTAGCTATTTGCTAACATTTTTCTCATAGAATCTGCTAAGTAATATTTGGAAGCACATTGAGGGCTGCAGTGAGAATGGAAATATCTTCAGATAAAAACTGAAAGGAAGCTTTCTGAGAAAGTTTTATGTGACCAGTGAATTCATCCCACAGAGTTTCATCTTTCTGTTCATGTAGCTATTTCTTAACCCTCTTCTCATGGAAACTGCTAAGTGATATTTGGGAGTGCATTCAGGGCAAGAGTGACAAAGGAAATATCTTAAGATAAAAACTGAAAGGAAGCTTTCTGAAAAACTTCTTTGTTACTCTTGCATTCGTCTCTCAGAGATCCACATTTCTGTTCATGTAGCTATTTGCTAACACTCTTCTCATAGAATCTGCTAAGTGATATTTGGGAGCGCATCGAGGGATACAGTGACAAAGGAAATCTGTTCAGATAAAAACTAAAAGGAAGAGTTCTGTAAAACTTCTGTGTTACTCGTGCATTCATCTCTCAGAGATCCGAAATTTCTGTTCATGTAGCTAGTTGCTAACACACTTCTCATGGAATCTGCGAAGTGGTATTTGGGAGCGCATTGAGGGCTACAGTGAGAAAGGAAATATCTTCAGATAAAAACTGAAAGGAAGCGTTCTGACAAACGTCTATGTGACCACTGCATTCATCTCACAGAGTTCTACCTTTCTGTTCATGTAGCTATTTTCTAACACTCTTCTCATGGAATCTGCTAAGTGATATTTGGGTGCTCATTGAGGGCAACAGTGACAAAGAAAATATCTTCATAAAAAAATTGTAAGGAAGTGTTATGAAAAACTTCTGTCTTACCCGTGCATTCACTTCTCCTTGTTCCACATTTCTCTTCATGTAGCTATTTGCTAACACTCTTCTCATAGAATCTGCTAAGTGATATTTGGTAGCGCATTGAGGGCTACAATGAGAAAAGAAATATCTTCAGATAAAAACTGAAAGGAAGCATTCTGAGAAAGTTCTATGTGACCAGTGAATTCTTCCCACAGAGTTCCACCTTTCTGTTCATGTAACTATTTGCTAACACCCTTCTCATGGAATCTGTTAAGTGATATATGGGAGCACATTGAGGGCAACAGTGACAAAGAAAATATTTTTAGATAAAAACTGAAAGGAAGGTTTCTGAGAAGCTTCTGTGTTACTCGTGCATTCATCTCTCTGAGGTCCACATTTCTGTTCACGGAGCTATTTGCTAACACACTTCTCATGGAATCTGCGAAGTGATATTTGGGAGCGCATTGAGGCCTACAGTGAGAAATGAAGTATCTTCAGATAAAAACTGAAAGGAAGCGTTCTGAGAAACTTCTATGTGACCAGTGCATTTATCTCACAGAGTTCCACCTTTTAGATTATGTAGCTGTTTGCTAACATTCTTCTCATGGAATCTGCTAAGTGATATTAGGGAGCTTATTAGGGGCAACAGTGACTAAGGAAATATCTTCACATAAAAACTGAAAGGACCTGTTCTGAGAAACTTCTTTATTATCCCTGCCTTCATCTCTCAGAGTTAAACATTTCTGTACATGTAGCTATTTACTAACACTCTTCTCTCGGAATCTGCTAAGTGATATTTGGGAGCGTATTGAGGGCAACAGTGACAAAGAAAATATTTTCAGATCAAAACTGAAAGAAAGCGCTGTGAAAAACTTCTGAGTTACTCGTGCATTCATCATTCTGAGAAACTGTTTTGTGTTCTGTTAATTCGTCTCACAGTGTTACAATTTTCCCTCAAGAAACTGTTCACTAAGACTATTCTTGTGTAATTTGCAAAGTGATATTTGAAAGCTCATAGAGGGCTATGGAGAAAAGTAAATATCTTCATAAAAATCTGGAAACAAGCTTTCTGAGAAACTACTTTGTGTTCCGTTAATTCATTTCACATAGTTACAGCTTTCCCCTCAAGAAGCCGTTCACTAAGACTGTTCTTGTGGAATTTGCAATGTTATATTTGGAAGGCCATAGAGGGCTATGGTGAAAAAGGAAATATTCTAAGATAAAAATTGAAAAGAAGCTTTCAGAGAAACTGCTTTGTGTTTTATTAATTCATGTCACAGAGTTACAGCTTTTCCCTCAAGAAGCCGTTCACAAAGACTGTTTTTGTGGAATTTGCAAAGTGATATTTGGAATCTCAATGAAGGCTATGGTGAAAAAGGAAATATCTTCAGTTAAAAACTGGAAAGAAGCTTTCTGAGAAACTGCTTTTTCTTCTGTTAATTCATATCACAGAGTTACAGATTCCCCTGAAGAAGCCTTTCTCTAAGACTGTTCTTGTGGAATTTGCAAAGTGATATTTGGAAGCCCATAGAGGGCTACGGAGAAAAAGGATGTATCTGCAGTGAAAAACTGGAAAGAAGCTTTCTGAGAAACTGCTTTGTGATATGTGATTTCCACTCACTGAGTTACAGCTGTATTTCGTAGAGCTGTTTGCTAGCCTTATTTCTGAGGAATCTGAGGACTGTTATTTCGGATCCCTTTGAAAACTATAGGTCAATAGGAAATATCCGCCGCTAAAACTCAGAAAGAAGCTTTCTGAGAAACTTCTTTGTGATCTGTGAATTCATCACACAGAGTTACAGCTTTCCCCTCAAGAAGCCTTTTGTTAAGACTGTTATTGTGGAATTTGCAAAGTGATATTTGGAAGCCCATACAGGGCTATGGTGAAAAGGAAATATCTTCAGATAAAAACTGGAAAGAAGCTTTCTGAGAAACTGCTTTGTGTTCTGTTAATTCATCTCACAGAGTTACAGCATTCCCTTCAAGAAGCCTTTCGTGAAGACTGTTCTTGTGGAATTTGCAAAGTGATATTTGGAAGCCCACAGAGGGCTATGGTGAAAAAGGAAATATCTTCAGTTAAAAACTGGAAAGAAGCTTTCTGAGAAACTGCTTTGTTTTCCTGTAATTCATTTCACAGTGTTACAGCTTTCTCCTCAAGAAGCCTTTCGCTAAGACTGTTCTTGTTGAATTTGCAAAGTGATATCTGGAAGCCCATAGAGGGCTATGGTGAAAAACGATATATCTTACATTAAAAACTGAAAAGAAACTTTCTGAGGAACTGCTTTGTGATATGTGACTTCCACTCACTGAATTACAGTTGTATTTCGTAGAGTTGTATGCTAGCCTTATTTCTGTGGAATCTCAGAACTGTTATTTCGGATCCCTTTAAAGACTATATGGCCAAAGGAAATATCAGCCGTTAAAAGTGAGAAAGAAGTTTTCTGAGAAATTTCTTTGTGATCTGTGAATTCATCTCACACAGTTACAGCTTTCCCCTCAAGAAGCGTTTTGCTAATACTGTTCTTGTGGAATTTGCAAAGTAATATTTTTAAGTCCATAGACGGCTATGGTGAAAAAGGAAATATCCTAAGATAAAAAATGGAAAGAAGCTTTCTGAGAAACTGCTTTGTGTTCTGTTAATTAGTCTCACAGAGTTACAGTTTTCCCTCAAGAAGCCGTTCAATAAGACTGCTCTTTGGAATTTGCAAAGTAATATATCAAAGTTCGTAGAGGGCTATGGTGAAAAAGGATGTAGCTTCAGTTAAAAACTGGAAAGAAGCTTTCTGAGAAACTGCTTTGTGATATGTGACTTCAACTCCCTGAGTTACAGCTGTATTTCCTAGAGCTGTTTGCTAACAATTATTTCTGTGGAGTCTGGGAACCGTTATTTCAGATCCCTTTGAAGACAATAGGGCCATAGGAAATATCCGCCGCTAAAAGTGAAAAAGAAGATTTCTGAGAAACTTCTTCGGGATCTGTGAATTCATCTCACAGAGTTACAGCTTTCCCCTCAAGAAGCCGTTAGCCTAGACTGTTCTTGAAGAATTTGCAAAGTGATATTTGGAAGCCCAAATAGGGCTATGGTGAAAAGGAAATATCTTGAGGTAAAAACTGGAAAGAAGCTTTCGGAGTAACTATTTTGTGTTCTGTTAATTCATCTCACAGAGTTACAGCTTTCCTTTGAAAAAGCCGTTCACTAAGACTGTTCTTGTGGAATTTGCACAGTGGTATTTGGAAGCCCTGGGAGGCCTATGGTGAAAAAGGAAATATATTCTGTTAATTACTGGAAAGAAGCTTTCTGAGAAACTGCTTTGTGTTCTGTTATTTCGTCTCACAGAGTTACAGCTTTCCCCTCAAGAACCTTTCACTAAGACGGTTCTTGTGGAATTTTCAAAGTGATATTTGGAAGTCTATAGAGGGATATAGTGAAAAAGAAACTATCCTAAGATAAAAACTGAAAAGATGGTTTCTGAGAAACTGCTTCGTGTCCTGTTAATTCATCTCACA
>CM052586.1:48641472-48689064 GCA_028551445.1 Miopithecus talapoin
TCTGAGAAACTGCTTTTTGTTCTCTTAATTCGTCTCACAGAGTTACAGCTTTCCCCTCAAGAAGCCTTTCGCTAACACTGTTCTTGTGGAATTTGCAAAGTGATATTTGGAAGCCCATAGAGGTCTATGGTGAAAAAGGAAATATCTTTAGTTAAAAACTTAAAAGAAGTTTCTTGAGAAACGGCTTTGTGTTCTGTTAATTCATTTCACAGAGTTACAGCTTTCCCCTCAAGAAGCCTTCCGCTAAGACTGTTCTTGTGGAATTTGTAAAGTGATATTTTGAAGCCCAGAGAGGGCTTTGTTGATAAAGGAAATGTCCTCAGATAAAAATTGTTAAGAAGCTTTCGGAGAAATTGCTTTGTGTTATGTTAATTCGTCTCACAGAGTTACAGCTTTCCCCTCAACAAGCCGTTCACTAAGACTGCTCTTGTGGATTCCGCAAAGTGATATTTGGAAGCCCCTAGAGGTGTACGGTGAAAAAGGAAATATCCTCAGTTAAAAATTTAAAAGAAGCTTTCTGAGAAACTGCTTTGTTTTCTGTTAATTCATCTCACAGGGTTACAGCTTTCCCCTCTAGAAGCCTTTTGCTAAGACTTTTGATGTAGAATTTGCAAAGTGATATTCGGAAGAAAATAGAGGGCTATGGTGAAAAAGGTTATATCTTCAGGTAAAAGAGGAAAAGAAGCTTTTTGAGAAACTGCTTTGTGTTCTCTTAATTTATCTCAGAGAGTTACAGCTTTCTCCTGAAGAAGCCTTTCGCTAAGACTGATCTTGTCAAATTTGCAAAGTGATATTTGGAAGCCCATAGATTGCTTAGTGAAAAAGAAACTATCCTAAGATAAAAACTGAAAAGAAGGTTTCTGAGAAACTAGTTTGTGTTCTGTTAATTCATCTCACAGAGTTACAGCTTTCCCCTGAAGAAGCCTGTCGCTAAGACTGTTGTTGTGGAATTTGTAAAGTAATATTTGGAAGCCCATAAAGGGCTATGGTGATAAAGGAAATGTCCTCAGTTAAAAACTGGAAAGAAGCTTTCTGAGAAACTTCTTTGTGTTCTGTTAATTGGTCTCACAGAGTTAAAGCTTTCTCCTCAACAAGCCGTTCACTACGACTGTTCCCCTGGTATTTGCAAAGTGATATTTGGAAGTCCATAGAGGTCTATGGTGAAAAAAGAAATATCTTCAGTTAAAAACTGAAAAGAAGCTTTCTGAGAAACTGATTTGTGTTCTGTTAATTCATCTCACAGAGTTACAGCTTTCCCCTGAAGAAGCCAGTCGCTAAGACTGTTCTTGTGGAATTTGCAAAGTGATATTTGGAAGCCCATAGAGTGCTATAGTGAAAAAGGAAATATCCTAAGATAAAAACTGAAAAGAAGTTTTCTGAGAAACTGCTTTGTGTTCTGTTAATTCATCTCACAGAGTTACACCTCTCCCTTCAAGAAGCCTTCCGCTAAGACTGTTCTTGTAGAATTTGCAAAGTGATATTTGGAAGCCTATATAGGGCTATGGTGATAAAGGAAATGTCCTCAGATAAAGACTGGAAAGAAGCTTTCGGAGAAACTGCTTTGTGTTCTGTTAATTAATCTCACAGAGTTATAGCTTTCCCCTCAACAAGCCGTTCACTAAGACTGTTCTTCTGGAATTTGCAAAGTGATACTTGGAAGCCCTTGGAGGGCTATGGTGAAAAAGGATATAACTTCAGTTAAAAGCCGAAAAGAAGCTTTCTTAGAAACTGCTTTGTGTTCTCTTAATTTATCTCACAGAGTTACAGCTTTCCCCTGAAAAAGCCTTTCACTAAGACTGTTCTTTTCAAATTTTCAAAGTGATGTTTGGAAGCCCATAGATGGCTTAGTGATAAAGAAACTATCCTAAGATAAAAACTGAAAAGAAGGTTTCTGAGAATCTGCTTTGTGTTCTTTTAATTCATCTCACAGATTTACAGCTTTCCCCTCAAGAAGCCTTTCGCTAAGACTGTTCTTGTGGAATTTACTAAGTGATATTTGGAAGCCCACAGAGGGCTATAGTGATAAAGGAAATATCCTAAGATAAAAATGAAAAGAAGGTTTATGAGAAACTGCCTTGGGTTCTGTTAATTCACTTCATAGAGTTACAGGTCTCCCGTCAAGAAGCCTTCTGCTAAGACTATGCTTGTCGAATTTGCAAAGTGATATTTGGAGGCCCATAGAGGGCTACGGGGAAAAAGGATATATCTTCAGTTAAAAGCGGAAAGGAAGCTTTCTGAGAAACTGCTTTGTGTTCTCTTAATTCATCTCACAGAGTTACAGCTTTGCCCTCAATAAGCCTTTCGCTAAGACTGTTTTGGTGGAATTTACAAAGTGATATTTGGAAGACCGTAGAGTGCTATAGTGAAAATGGAAATATCCTCCGATAAAAATTGGTAAGAAGCTTTCTGAGAAACTGCTTTGTGTTCTGTTAATTCGTCTCACAGAGTTAAAGCTTTCCCCTCAACAAGCCGTTCACTAAGACTGTTCTTGAGGATTTCGCAAAGTGATATTTGGATGCCCCTAGAAGTGTACGGTGAAAAAGGAAATATCCTCAGTTAAAAACTGAAAAGAAGCTCTCTGAGAAACTGCTTTGTATTGTGTTTATTCATCTCACAGAGTTACAGCTTTCCCCTCTAGAAGCCTTTCGCTAAGACTGTTCATGTAGAATTTGCAAAGTTATATTTGGAAGCCCATAGTGGGCTATGGTGAAAAAGGTTATATCTTCAGTTAAAAGAGGAAAAGAAGCTTTCTGAGAAACTACTTTGTGTTCTCTTAATTCATCTCACAGAGTTACAGCTTTCCTCTCAAGAAGCCTATCGCTAAGACTGTTCTTGTGGAATTTGCAAAGTGATATTCGGAGGGTCATATAGGGCTATGGTAAAAAAAGGAAATATCCGGAGATAAAAAATGAAAAGAAGGTTTCTGAGAAACTGCTTTGTGTTCTGTTATTTCATCTCATATAGGTACAGCTTCCCCTGAAGTAGTCTTCCGCTAAGACTGTTTTTGTGGAATTTGTAAAGTGATATTTGCAAGCCCTTAAAAGGCTATCTTAATAAAGGAAAAGTTATCAGATAGAAACTGGAAAGAAGCTTTCTGAGAAACTGATTTGAGTTCTGTTAATTCGTCTCACATAGTGCCAGCTTTCGCCTCAACAAGCCGTTCACTAAGACTGTTCTTGTGGAATTTGTAAAGTGATATTTGGAAGGCCATAGAGGGCTATGGTGAAAAAGGAAATATCTTCATTAAAAACTGGAAAGAAGCTTTCAGAGAAACTGCTTTGTGTTCTGTTAATTCATCTCACAGAGTTACAGCTTTCCTCTCAAGAAGCCTTTCGTTAAGACTGTTCTTGTGGAACTTGCAAAGTGATATTTGGAAGCCAATAGAGGGCTTTAATGAAAAATTAAATATCTTCCCTTAAAAACTGTAAAGAAGCTTTATGAGAAACTGCTTTGTGTTCTCTTAATTAATCTCTCAGAGTTACAGATTTACCCTCAAGAAACATTTCGCTAAGACTGTTCTTGTGGAATTTGCAAAGTGATATTTGGAAGCCCATAGAGGTCTATGGTGAAACAGGAAATATCTTCACTTAAAAACTGAAAAGAAGCTTTATGAGAAACTGCTTTGTGATCAGTTAATTCATCTCACAGAGTTACAGCTTTCACCTCAAGAAGCATTTCGCTAAGACTGTTCTTCTGGAATTTGCAAAGTGGTATGTGGAAGCCCATCGAGGGCTATCGTTAAAAAGGAAATATCTTCAGTTAAAAACTGGAAATAAGCTTTCTGTGAAACTGCTTTGCGTTTTGTTAATTCATCTCAAAGACTTACAGCTTTCCCCTCAATATGCCTTTCGCTAAGACTGATCTTGTGGAATTTGCAAAGTGATATTTGGAAGCCCATAGAGGGCTACGAAGAAAAAGGAAATACCTTCAGTTAAAAACTGGACAGTAGCTTTCTGTGAAACTGCTTTGTTTTCTGGTAATTCATCTCACAGAGTTACAGCTTTCCTATCGAGAAGCCTTTCGCCAAGGCTGTTCTTGTGGATATTGCAAGGTGATATTTGGAAGCCCATAGAGGGCAATCGTGAAAAAGAAAATATCTTTAGTTAAACCTGGAGATAAGATTTCTGAGAAACTGCTTGTGTTCTGTTAATTCATCTCACAGATTTTCAGTTTTCCTCTTAAGAAGACTTTCGCTAAGACTGTTCTTGTGGAATTTGCATAGTGATAATTGGGAGCCCATAGAGGGCTACGGTGAAAAAGGAAATATCCACAGTTAAAAACTGAAAAGAAGCTCTCTGAGAAACTGTTTTGTGTTTTATTAATCTATCTTACAAAGTTACAGCTTTCCCCTCAAGAAGCCTTTCGCTAAGACTGTTCTTGCGGAATTTGCAAAGTGATATTTGGAAGCCCATAGAGGGCTATGGTGAAAAAGGAAATATCTTCACTTAAAAACTGAAAAGATGCGTTCTGAAAAACTGCTTTCTGATCTGTTAATTCATCTCACAGAGTTACAACTTGCTCCTCAAGATGCCTTTTGCTAAGTCTGTTCTTGTGGAACTTGCAAAGTTATATTTGGAAGCCCATAGAGGGGTATAATGAAAAAGGAAATATCTTCCGTTAAAAACTGGAAAGAAGCTTCATGAGAAACTGCTTTGTGTTCTCTTAATTAATCTCACAGAGTTACAGATTTGCCCTCAAGAAACCTTTCGCTAAGACTGTTCTTGTGGAATTTGCAAAGTGATATTTGGAAGCCCATATAGGGCTTTGGTGAAACAGGAAATATCTTCACTTAAAAACTGAAAAGACGCTTTCTGAGAAACTGCTTTTTGATCTGTTAATTCACCTCACAGAGTTACAGCTTTCCCCTTAAGAAGCCTTTCGCTAAGACTGTTCTTGTGGAATTTGCACAGTGATATTTGGAAGCCCTTAGAAGGCTAGAGTGAAAAAGGAAATATCTTCAGTTAAAAACTGGACAGAAGCTTTCTGTGAAACGGCTTTGTGTTCTGTTAATTCATCTCACAGAGTTACAGCTTTCCCCTCAAGAAGCCTTTCGCTAAGAGTGTTCTTGTGGAATTTGCAAAGTGATATTTGGAAGCCCATAGAGGGCTATCGTAAAAAAGGAAATATCTTCAGTTAAGAACAGGAAATAAGCTTTCTGAGTAACTGCTTTGTGTTCTGTTAATTCATCTCACAGAGTTACAGCTTTCCCCTTAAGAAGACTTTAGCTAAGACTGTTATTGTGGAATATGCAAAGTGATATTTGGGACCCCATAGAGAGCTATGGTGAAAAAGGAAATATCCTAAGATAAAAGCTGAAGAGAAGCTTTCTGAGAAACTGCTTTGGTTATTTTAATTCATCTCACAGTGTTACAGCTTTCCCCTCAAGAAGCCTTTCGCTAAAACTGTCTTGGTGGAATTTGCAAAGTGATATTTGGAGACCCATAGAGGGCTATGCTGAAAAAGGAAATATCTTCCGTTAAAAAATGGAAAGCAACTTTCTGAGAAACTGCTTTGTGATCTGTTAATTTATCTCACAGAATTACAGCTTTCCCCAAAAGAAGCCTTTCGCTAAGACTGTTCTTGTGGAATTTGCAAAGTGATACTTGGAAGCCCTTAGAGGGCTATGGTGAAAAAGGAAATCTCTTCAGTTAAAAACTAGAAAGAAGTTTTCTGAGAAACTGCTATGTGTTCTGTTAATTCATCTCACAGAGTTACAGCTTTCGCTCAAGAAGCCTTTGGCTAAGACAATTCTTGTGGTATTTGCAAAGTGATAATTGGAAGCCCTTAGCAGTCTATGATGAAAAAGGAAATATCTGCAGTTAAAAACTGGAGAGAAGCTTTCTGTGAAACTACTTTGTGTTCTGTTAATTCATCTCAAAGAGTAACTGCTTTCCCCTCAAGAAGCCTTTCGCTAAGACTATTCTTGTGGAATTTGCAAAGTGATATTTGGAAGCCCTTAGAGGGCTATCGTGAAAAAGGAAATATCTTCAGTTAAAAACTGGAAATAAGCTTTATGAGTAACTACTTTGTGTTTTGTTAATTCATCTCACCGAATTGCAGCTTTCACCTCAAGAAGAATTTCGCTAAGACTGTTCTTGTGTATTTTGCAAAGTGATATTTGGAAGCCCATAGAGGGCTACCTGAAAAAGGAAATATCTTCACTTCAAAAAAGACAAGAAGCTTTCTGAGAAACTGCTTTCTGTTCTGTTAATTCATCTCACAGAGTTACAGCTTTCCCCCTCAAGATGTCTTTCGCTAAGACTGTTCTTGTGGAATATGCGAAATGATATTTGGAAGCTCATAGAGAGCTATGGAGAAAAAGGAAATATCTTCAGTTAAAAACTGGAAACAAGCTTTCTGAGAAAGTGCTCTGTGTTCTATTAGTTTCTCTCACAGAGTTACACCTTTCTCCTCAAGAAGCCTTTCGCTAAGACTGTACTTGTGGAATTTGCAAAATGATATTTGGAAGCCCATAGAGTTCTACGGTGAAAAAGGAAATATCTTCCGTAAAAACTGGAAAGAAGATTTCTGAGAAACTGCTTTGTGTTCTGTTAATTCATATCACAGAGTTACAGCTTTCACCTCATGAAGCCTTTCGCTAAGACTGTTCTTGTGGTAATTGAAAAGTGATATTTGGAAGCCCTTAGAGGGCTATGGTGAAAAAGGAAATATCTTCCATTAAAAACTGGAAAGAAGCTTTCTGAGAAACTGCTTTGTGTTCTGTTAATTCATCTTACAGAGTTAGAGCTCTCCTCTCAAGAAGCCTATCACTAAGACTGTTCTTGTGGAATTTGCAAAGTGATAAATGGAAGCCCTTAAAGAGCTATGGTGAAAATGGAAATATCCAAAGAAAAAAACCGAAAAGAACTTTTCTGAGAAACTGCTTTGGGTTCTGTTAGTTCATCTCACAGAGTTACAGCTTTCCCCTCAAGAAGCCTTTCGCTAAGACTGTTTTTGTGGAGATTGCAGAGTGATATTTGGAAGACCTCAGAAGGCTATGGTGAAAAACAAATATCTTCCGTTAAAAACTGGAAAGAAGCTTTCTGAGAAACTGTTTTGTGTTCTGTTAATACATCCCACAGAGTTACAGCTTTCTCCCCAAGAAGCCTTTCGCTTAGGCCGTTTTGTGGAATTTGCAAAGTGATATTTGGAAGCCCTTATAGGGCTATGGTGAAAATGGAAATATCCTAAGATAAAAACCGAAAAGAAGCTTTTTGAGAAACTGCTTTGTGTTCTGTTAATTCATCTTACAGAGTTACAGGTTTCCCCTCAAGAAGCCTTTTGCTAAGACAGTTCTTGTGAAATTTGCATAGTGATATTTGGAAGCCCATAGAGGGCTATGGCGAAAAAGGAAATATCTTCCGTTAAAAACTGGAAAGAAGTTTTCTGAAAAACTGTTTTGTGTTCTGTTAACTCATCTCACAGATTTACAGCTTTCTCCTCAAGAAGTCTTTCAATAAGACTGTTCTTGTGGAATTTGCAAAGTGACATTTGGAAGCCCTTAGAAGGCTATGGTGAAAAAGGATATATCTTCCGTTAAAAACTGGAAAGAAGCTTTCTGAGAAACTGTTTTGTGTTCTGTTAGTTCATCTCACAGAGTAACAGCTTTCTGCTCAAGAAGCGTTTCGCTAAGACTGTTCTTCTGGTATTTACAAAGTGATATTTGGAAACCCTTAGAGGGCTTTGGTGAAAATGGAAATATCCTAAGATAAAAACCGAAAAGAAGCTCTTTGAAAAACTGTTTTGTGTTCTGTTAACTCATCTAACAGAGTTACAGCTTTCTCCTCAAGGAGCCTTTCGCTAAGACAGTTCTTGTGGAATTTACAAGGTGATATTTGGAAGGCCGTATAGGTATACGGTGAAAAAGGAAATATCTTCAGTTAAAAACTGAAAAGAAGCTTTCTGAGAAACTGCTCTGTTTTTTGTTAATTCATCTCACAGAGTTACAGCTTTCCTCTCAAGAATGCTTTCGTTAAGACAGTTCTTGTGGAATTTGCAAAGTTATATATGGAAGCCCTTAGAGGGCTATAGTGAAAAAGGAAATAGCCTAAGATAAAAACTAAAAGAAGGTTTGTGAGAAACTGCTTTGTGTTCTGTTAATTCAACCCACAGAGTTACAGCTTTCCCCTCAAGAAGCCTTTCGCTAAGACTGTTCTGGTGGAATTTGCAAAGTGATATTTGGAAGCCCATAGAGGGCTATGGTGATAAAGGAAAAGTCCTCAGAAAAACTGGAAAGAAGCTTTCTGAGAAACTGCTTTGTGTTCTGTAAATTCATCTCACAGAGTTACAGCTTTCCCCTGAAGCAACCTTTCGCTAAGACTGTTCTTGTGGAATTTGCAAAGTGTTATTTGGAAACCCTTAGAGGGCTATGGTGAAAAAGGAAATATCCTAAGATAAAAACTGAAAACAAGGTTTCTGAGAAACTGCTTTGTGTTCTGTTAATTCATCTCACAGAGTTACAGCTTTCACCTAAAGAAGCCTTCCGCTAAGACTGTTCTTGTGGAATTTGTAAAGTGATATTTGGAAGACCATATAGGGCTATGGTGATAAAAGAAGCGTCCTCATATAAAAACTGGATAGAAGCTTTCTGAGAAACTGCTTTCTATTCTGTTAATTGGTCTCACAGTGTTACCACTTTCCCCTCAAGAAGCCTTTCACTACGACTGTTCTTGTGGAATTTCCAAAGTGATATTTGGAAGCACGCATAGGGCTATAGTAAAATAGTAAATATCTTAATATAAAAACTGAAAAGAAGGTTCCTGAGAGTCTGCATTGTGTTCTGTTAAATCTTCTCACAGTGTTACAGCTTTCCCCTCAGGAAGCCTTCTGCTAAGACTGTTCTTGTGGAATTTCTAAAGTGATATTTGGAAGCCCATAGAGGGCTATGGTGATAAAGGAAATGTCCTCAGATAATAACTGGAAAGAAGCTTCTTGAGAAACTGCTTTGTGTTCTGTTAATTCATCTCAAAAAGTTACAGCTTTCCCTTCAAGAAGCCTTTCGATAAGACTGTTCTTCTGGAATTTGCAATATGATATGTGGAAGCCCTTAGAGGTCTATGGTGAAAAATGGATATATCTTCAGTTAAATGCGGAAAAGAAGATTTCTGAGAAACTGCTTTGTGTTCTCTTAATTCATCTCACAGAGTTACAGCTTTCCCCTCAAGAAGCCTTTCGCTAAGACTGTTCTTGTGGAATTTGCAAAGTGATATATTTAAACCCATAGAGGGCTACGGTGAAAAAGGATATATCTTCAGTTAAAAACTAGAAAGAAGTTTTCTGAGAAACTGCTATGTGTTCGGTTAATTCATCTCCCAGTATTACAACTTTCCCCTCAAGAAGCCTTTCGCTAAGACTGTTCTTGTGGAATTTGGAAAGTGATATTTGGAAGCCCACAGAGGGCTATGGTGAAAAGGGATATATCTTCCTTTGAAATCGGAAAAGAAGCTTTCTGAGAAACTGCTTTGTGTTCTCTTAATTCTTCTCACACTGTTACAGGTTTCCCCTCAAGAAGCCTTTCGCTAAGACTGTTCTTGTGGAATTTGCAAAGTGATATTTGGAAGTCCATAGAGCGCTGTAGTGAAAAAGGATCTATCCTAAGATACAATCTGAAAAGAAGGTTTCTGAGAAACTGCTTTGTGTTCTGTTAATTTATGTCACAGAGTTACAGCTTTCCCCTCAACAAGCCTTTCACTAAGACTGTTTTTGTGGAATTTGCAAAGTGATATTCGGAAGCCCCTAGAGGGCTATGGTGAAAAAGGATATATCTTCAGTTAGAAGTGGAAAAGAAGCTTTCTGAGAAACTGCTTTGTTTACTGTTAATTCATCTCACAGAGTTACAGCTTTCCCCTCAAGAAGCCTTTAGTTAAGACTGTTCTTGTGGAATTTGCAAAGTGATATTTGGAATCTCATAGAGAGCTATAGTGAAAAAGGAAATATCCTAAGATAAAAACTGAAAATAAGGTTTCTGAGAAAGTGCTTTGTGTTCTGTTAATTCATCTCAAAGAGTTACAGCATTCCCCTCAAGACGCCTTCCGGTAAGACTGTTCTTGTGGAATTTGTAAAGTGATATTTGCAAGCCCATAGAGGGATATGGTGATAAAGGAAATGACCTCAGATAAAAACCGGAAAGAAGCTTTCTGAGAAACTGCTTTGTGTACTGTTAATTCATCTCACAAAGTTACAGCTTTCCTCTCAAGAAGCCTTTCGCTAAGACTCTTCTTGTGGAATTTGCAAAGTGATATTTAGAAGCCCATAGAGGGCTTTGTTGAAAAAGTATATATCTTCAGTTAAAAGCGGAAAAGAAGCTTTCTGAGAAACTGCTTTGTGTTCTCTTAATTCATTTCAGAGTGTTACAGCTTTCCCCTCAAGAAGCCTTTCGCTAAGAATGTTCTTGTGGAATTTGAAAAGAGATATTTGAAAGCCCAAAGAGGGCTATATTGAAAAAGGAAATATCCTAAGATAAAAATTGAAAAAATGTTTCTGAGAAACTGCTTTGTGTTCTGTTAATTCATCTCACAGAGTTACAGCTTTCCTCTCAAGAAGTCTTCCGCTAAGACTGTTCTAGTGGAATTTGCAAGGATATATTTGGTAGCCCATAGAGGGTTATAGTGAAAAAGGATAAATCGTCAGTTAAAAGCGGACAATAGCTTTCTGAGAAACTGCTTTGTGTTCTGTTAATTCATCTAACAGTGTTATAGCTTTCCCTCCAAGAAGCCTTTCGCTAAGACTTTTCTTGTGGAATTTGTAAAGTGATATTTGGAAGCCCATAGAGGGCAATAGTGATAAAGGAAATGTTCTCAGATAAAAACTGGAAAGAAGCTTTCGGAGAAACTGCTTTGTGTTCTGTTAATTCGTCTCACAGAGTTACAGCTTTCCCCTAAACATGCCGTTCACTAAGACTGTTGTTGTGGAATTTGCAAAGTGATATTTGGAAGCCCATAGAGGTCTATGGTTAAAAAGGAAATATCTTCAGTTAAAAACTGAAAAGAAGCTTTCAGAGAAACTGCTTTGTGTTCCGTTAATTCGTCTCACAGAGTTATAGCTTTCCACTCAACAAGCCGTTCACTAAGACTGATCTTGTGGAATATGCAAAGTGATATTTGGAAGCCCTTAGAGGTCTATGGTGAAAAAGGAAATGTCTTCAGTTGAAATTGAAAAGAAGCTTTCTGAGATACTGCTTTGTGTTCTGTTAATTCATCTCACAGACTTACAGCTTCCCCCTCAGGGAGCCTTTCACTGAGACTATTCTTGTGGAATTTGCAAAGTGATATATGGAAGCCCATAGATGTCTATGGTGAAAAAGGATATATCTTCAGTTAAAAGCGGAAAAGAAGCTTTCTGAGAACCTGCTTTGTGTTCTCTTAATTCATCTCACAGAGTTAGAGATTTCCCCCCAGAAGCCTTTTGCTAAGAATGTTCTTGTGGAATTTGTAAAGTGATATTTGGAAGCCCTTAGAGGCCTATGGTGATAAAGGAAATGTCCTCAGATACAAACTGGAAAGAAGCTTTTTGAGAAACTGCTTTGTGTTCTGTTAATTCGTCTCACAGATTTACAGCTTGTATAGCTTTCTCCTCAACAAACCGTTCACTAAGACTGTTCTTATGGAATTTGCAAGGTGATATTTGGAAGCCCATAGAGGGTTATGGTGAAAAAGGATATATCTTCAGTTGAAAAAGGAAAAGAAGTTTTCTGAGAAACTGCTTTGTGTTCTCTTAATTCATCTTACAGAGTAACAGCTTTCTCCTCAAGAAGTCTTTCACTATGTCTGTTTTGTGGAATTTGCAAAGTGATATTTGGAAGACCATAGAGGGATTTAGTGAAAAAGCAATTATCCTGAGATAAAAACTGAAAAGAAGGTTTCAGAGAAACTGGTTTGTGTTCTGTTAATTCATCTCACGGAGGTACAGCTTTACACTCATGAAGCCGATGGCTCAGACTGTTCTTGTGGAATATGCAAAGTGATATTTGGAAGCCCATAGAGGGCTATGGTGAAAAAGAATATATCTTAGGTTAAAAGCGGAAAAGAAGCTTTCTGAGAATCTGCTTTGTGTTCTGTTCAATAATCTCACAGAGTTATAGCTTTCCCCTCAAGAAGCCTTTCGCTAAGACTGTTCTTGTGGAATTTGGAAAGTGATATTTGGAAGCCATTAAAGTTCTATGATGAAAAAGGAAATATGATCAGTTAAAAACTTAAAAGAATTTTTCTGAGAAACTGCTTTGTGTTCTGTTAATTCATCTCACAGTATTACAGCTTTCCCCTCAAGAAGCCTTTCGCTAAGACTGTTCTTGTGGAATTTGCAAAGTGATATTTGGGAGCCCTTAGAGGGCTATAGTGATAAAGGAAATGTCCTCAGATAAAAACTGGACAGAAGCTTTCTGAGAAACTGCTTTGTGTTCTGTTAATTCGTCTCACAGATTTACAGCTTTTACAGCTTTCTCCTCAACAAAGCGTTCACTAAGACTGTTCTTGTGGAATTTTCAAGGTGATATTTGGGAGCCCATAGTGCGTTATGGTGAAAAACGATATATCTTCACTTGAAAAAGGAAAAGAAGCTTTCTGAGAAACTGCTTTGTGTTCTCTTAATTCATCTTACAGAGTTACAGCTTTCTCCTCAAGAAGCCTTTCATTAAGACTGTTCTTGTGGAAGTTGCAAAGTGATATTTGGAAGCCCTTAGAAGGATTTCGTAAAAAAGGAATTATCGTAAGATAAAAACTGAAAAGAAGGTTTCAGAGTAACTGTTTTGTGTTCTGTTAATTCATCTCACGGAGGTACAGCTTTTCCCTCAAGAAGCCTTCTGCTGAGACTGTTCTTGTGGAATTTGTAAAGTGATATTTGGAGGCCGACAGAGGGCTATGGTGATAAAGGAAATGTCCTCTGATAAAAACTGGAAAGAAGCTTTCTTAGAAACTGCCTTGTGTTCTGTTAGTTCGTCTCACAGAGTTTCAGCTTTCCACTCAACAAGCCGTTCAGTAAGACAGTTCTTGTGGAATTTGCAAAGTGATATTTGGAAGCCAATATAGGTCTATGGTCAATAAGGATATATCTTCAGTTAAAAGCGGAAAAGAAGCTTTCTGAGAAACAGCTTTGTGTTCTCTTAATTCATCTCACAGAGTTAGAGCTTTCCCCTCAAGAAGCCTTTCGCTAAGACTGTTCTTGTGGAATTAGTAAAGTGATAATTGGAATCCCTTAGAGGGCTATGGTGATAAAACAAATGTCCTCAGATACAAACTGGAAAGAACCTTTCTGAGAAACTGCTTTGTGTTCTGTTAATTCGTCTCAGATATTTAAAGCTTTTACAGCTTTCTCCTCAATGAACCGTTCACAGAGACTGTTCTTGTGGAATTTGCAAAGTGATATTTGGAAGCCCACAGTGGGTTATGGTGAAAAAGGATATATCTTCAGTTAAGAAAGGAAAAGAAGCTTTCTGAGAAACTGCTTGGTGTTCTCTTAATTCATCTCACAGTGTTACAGCTTTCTCCTCAAGAGGCCTTTCACTAAGACTGTTCTTGTGGAATTTGCAAAGTGATATTTGGAATCCCATAGAGGGAGTTAGTGAAAAGGAATTATCCTGAGATAAAAACTGAATAAAAGGTTTCAGAGAAACTGCTTTGTGTTCTGTTAATTCATCTCACAGAGTCACAGCTTTCCGCTCAAGAAGCCTTCCACTAAGACTGTTCTTGTGAAATTTATAAAATGATATTTGGAAGCCCATAGAGGGCTATGGTGATAAAGGAAATGTCCTCAGATAAAAACTGGAAAGAACCTTTCTAAGAAACTGCTTTGTGTTCTGTTAATTCATCTCACAGAGTTACAGTTTTCCGATCAACAAGCCATTCACTAAGACTGTTCTAGTGGTATTTGCAAAGTGATATTTGGAAGCCCTTAAATTTTTATGATGAAAAAGGAAATATGTTCAGTTAAAAACTGAAAAGAAGCTTTCTGAGAAACTGCTTTGTGTTCTGTTAATTCATCTCACAGAGTTACAGTTTTCCCCTCAACAAACCGTTTACTAAGACTGTTCTTGTGGAAGTTGCAAAGTGATATTTGGAAGCTCATAGAGGGCTATGGTGAAAAAGGATAATCTTCAGTTAAAAGCGGAAAAGAAGCTTTCTGACAAACTAGTTTGTGTTCTCTTAATTCATCTCACAGAGTTACAGCCTTCCCCTTAAGAAGCCGTTTGCCGAGACTGTTCTTGTGGAATTTGCAAGGTGATACTTGGAAGCCCATAGAGGGCTATAGTGATAAATGAAATATCCTAAGATAAAAACTGAAAAGAAGGTTTCTGAGAAACTGCTTTTTGTTCTGTTAATTCATCTCACAGAGTTACAGTTTTCCCCTCGAGAAGCCTTCCACTAAGACTGTTCTTGCGGAATTTGTAAAGTGATATTTGGAAGCCCATAGAGGGCTATGGTGATAAAGGAAATGTCCTCAGATAAAAACTGGAAAGAACCTTTCTAAGAAACTGTTTTGTGTTCTGTTAATTCGTCTCACAGAGTTACAGTTTTCCGCTTAACAAGCCGTTCACTAAGACTGTTCTAGTGGTTTTGCAAAGTGATATTTGGAAACCCTTAAAGTTCTATGATGAAAAAGGAAATATGTTCCGTTAAAAACTGAAATGAAGCTTTCTGAGATACTGCTTTCGGTTCTGTTAATTCATTTCACAGTTACAACTCTCCCCTCAAGAAGCCTTTCGCTAAGACTCTTCTTGTGGAATTTGCAAAGTGATATTTGGAAGCCCATAGAGAACTATGGTGAAAAAGTCTATATCTTCAGTTAAAAGCGGAAAAGAAGCTTTCTGAGAAATTTCTTTGTGTTCTTTTAATTCATCTCACAGAGTTACAGCTTTCAACGCAAGAAGCCTTTCGCTAAGACTGTTCTTGTGGAATTTGTATAGTGATATTTGGAAGCCTATAGAGGGCTATAGTGACAAAGGAAATATCCTAAGATAAAAACTGAGAAGAAGATTTCTGAGAAACTAATTTGTGTTCTGCTAATTCATCTCACAGAGTTACAGCTTTCCCCTCAAAAAGCCTTCCGCTAAGACTGTTCTTGTGGAATTTGTTAAGTGATATTTGGAAGCCCATAGAGCGCTATGATGATAAAGGAAATGTCCTCAGATAAAAACTGTAAAGAAACTAACTGAGAAACTGCCTTGTATTCTGTTAATTCGTCACACAGAGTTACAGATTTCCCCTCAACAAGCCATTCTCTAATACTGTTCTTGTGGAATTTGTAAAGTGATATTTGGAAGCCCATAGAGGTCTCTGGTGAAAAAGGAAATATCTTCAGTTAAAAACTGTAAAGAAGCATTCTGAGAAACTTCTTTGTGTTCTATTAATTCATCTCACAGAGTTACAGCTTTCCCTTCAAGAAGCCTATCGCTAAGACTGTTCTTGTGTAATTTGCAAATTGATATTTGGAAGCCCATAGAGGGCTATAGTGAAAAAGGAAATATCCTAAGATAAAAACTGAAAAGAAGGTTTCTGAGAAACTGCTTTGTATTCTGTTATTTCATCTCACAAAGTTACAGCTTTCCCCTCAAGAAGCCATCCCGTAATACTGTTCTTGTGGAATTTGTAAAGTGATATTTGCAAGCCCAATGAGGGCTGTGCTAATAAAGGAAATGTCCTCTGATAAAAACTGGAAAGAACCTTTCTGAGAAACTGCTTTGTGGTCTGTTAATTCGTCTCACAGAGTTACAGCTTTCCCCTCAGGAAGTCTTTCACTAAGACTGTTCTTGTGGAATTTGCAAAGTGCTATTTTGAAGCCCATAGAGGGCTATGGTGAAAGAGGATATATCTTCAGTTAAAAGCGGAAAAGAAGCTTTCTAAAAAGATACTTTGTGTTCTGTTAATTCATCTCACAGAGTTACAGCTTTCATCTCAATAAGCCTTTCGCTAAGACTGTTCTTGTGGAATTTGTAAAGTGATATTTGGAAGCCCATAGAGGGCTGTAGTGAAAAAGCAAATATCCTAAGATAAAAACTGAAAAGAAGGTTTCTGAGAATCTGCTTTGTGTTCTTTTAATTCATCTCACAGATTTACAGCTTTCCCCTCAAGAAGCCTTTCGCTAAGACTGTTCTTGTGGAATTTGTAAAGTGATATTTGGGAGCCCGTAGTGGGCTATGGTGATAAAGGAAATGTCCTCAGATAAAAAGTGGAAAGAAGCTTTCTGAGAAACTGCTTTGTGTTCTGTTAATTTGTCTCACAGATTTACAGCTTTTACAGCTTTCCCCTCAACAAGCCATTCACTAAGACTATTCTTGTGGAATTCGCAAAGTGATATTTGGAAGCTCATAGATGTCTATGGTGAAAAAGGAAATGTCTTCAATAAAAAACTGAAAAGAAGCTTTCTGAGAAACTACTTTGTGTTCTTTTAATTCATCTCACAGAGTTACAACTTCTCCTTCAAGAAGCCTTTCACTAACACTGTTCTTGTGGAATTTGCATTGTAATATTTGGAAGCCCATAGAGGGCTATGGTGAAAATGGATATATCTTCAGGTAAAAGCGGAAAAGAAGCTTTCTCAGTAACTGCTTTGTGTTCTCTTCATTCGTCTCACAGAGGTACACCTTTCCCCTCCAGAAACCTTTCACTAAGACTTTTCTTGTGGAATTTGCAAAGTGATATTTGGAAGCCCATAGAGGGTTATAGTGAAAGAGGAAATACCTTAAGATAAAAACTGAAAAGAAGGATTCCGAGAAACTGCTTTGTGTTCTCTTAATTCATCTCAGAGAGTTACAGATTTCCCCTCAAGAAGCCTTTCGCTAAGACTATTCTTGTGAATTTGCAAAATGATATTTGGAAGACCATAGAGGGCTGTAGTGTAAAAGGAAATATCCTTAGATAAAAACTGAAAAGAAGGTTTCTGAGAAACTGCTTGGTGTTCTGTTAATTCGTCTCACAGAGTTACAGCTTTTCCCTCAACAAGCCGTTCACTAAGACTTTTTTTGTGGAATTTGCAAAGCGATATTTGGAAGACCATAGAGGACTATGGTGAAAAAGGAATTATCTTCAGTTAAAAACTGAAAAGAAGGTTTCTGAGAAACTGCTTTGTGTTCTGTTATTTCATCTCACAGATTTACAGCTTTCCCCTCAAGAAGCCTTCCACTAAGACTGTTCTTGTGGAATTTGTAAAGTGATATTTGGAAGTCCATAGAGGGCTATGGTGATAAAGGAAATATCCTAAGATAAAAACTGAAAAGAAGGTTTCTGAGAAACTGCTTTGTGTTCTGTTAATTCATTTCACAGAGTTACAGCTTTCCCATCAAGAAGACTTCGCTAAGACTGTTCTTGGGGAATTTGTAAAGTGATATTTGGAAGCCCTTAGAGGGCTATGGTGATAAAGGAAATGTCCTCAGATAAAAACTGGAAAGAAGCTTTCTGAGAAACTGCTTTGTGTTCTGTTAATTCGTCTCACAGATTTACAGCTTTACAGCTTTCCCCTCAACAAGCCGTTTACTAATACTGTTCTTGTGGAAATAACAAAGTGATATTTGGAATCCCATAGAGGGCTATAGTGAAAAAGGAAATATTCTAAGATAAAAACTGAAAAGAAGATTTCTGAGAAACTGTTTTGTGTTCTGTTAATTCATCTCACAGTGTTACAGCTTTCCCCTCAAGAAGCCTTCCCCTAAGACTCTTCTTGTGGAATTTGTAAAGTGATATTTGTAAGCCCATAGAGGGCAATAGTGATAAAGGAAATGTCCTCAGATAATAACTGGAAAGAAGCTTCCTGAGAAACTGCTTTGTGTTCTCTTAATTCCACTCACAGAGTTACAGCTTTCCCCTCAAGAAGCTTTTCACTAAGGCTGTTCTTGTGGAATTTGCAAAGTGATATTTGGAAGCCCATAGAGATCTACGGTGGAAAATTCTATACCTTCAGTTAAAAGAGGAAAAGAAGCTTTCTGAAACTGCTTTGTGTTCTCTTAATTCATCTCACAGAGTTACAGCTTTCCCCTCAAGAAGCTTTTCGCTAAGGCTGTTCTTGTGGAATTTGCAAAGTGATATTTGGAAGCCCATAGAGGGCTATGGTGAAAAAATCTATACCTTCAGTTAAAAGAGGAAAGGAAGCTTTCTGAAAACTGCTTTGTGTTCTTTTAATTCATCTCACAGAGTTACAGCTTTCCCCTCAAGAAGCCTTTCGCTAAAACTGTTCTTGTGTAATTTTCAAAGTGATATTTGGAAGCAGATAGAGGGCTATAGTGAAAAAGGAAATATCCTAAGATAAAAACTGAAAAGAAGGTTTCTGAGAAACTGCTTTGTGTTCTGTTAATTCATCTCACAGATTTACAGCTTTCCCCTCAAGAAGCCTTTCGCTAAGACGGTTGTTGTGGAATTTGCAAAGTGATATTTGGAAGCCCATAGAGGGCTATGATGAAAGAGCATATATCTTCAGTTAAAAGCGGAAACGAAGTTTTCTGAGAAATTTCTTTGTGTTCTCTTAATTCATCTCACAGAGTTACAGCCTTCCCCTAGAGAAGCCTTTCGCTAAGACTGTTCTTGTAGAATTTGCATGATGATACTTGGAAGCCCATAGAGGGCTATAGTGACCAAGTAAATATCCTAAGATAAAAACTGAAAGGAAGGTTTCTGAGAAACTGCTTTGTGTTTGTTAATTCAACTCACAGAGTTACAGCTTTCCGCTCAAGAAGCCTTCCGCTAAGATTGTTCTTGTGGAATTTGTAAAGTGATATTTGGAAGCCCATAGGGGTCGATGCTGATAAAGGAAATGTCCTCAGATAAAAACTGGAAAGAAGCTTTCTGAGAAACTGCTTTGCGTTCTGTTAGTTCATCTCACAGATTTACAGCTTTTACAGCTTTCCCCTCCGCAAGCCTTTCGCTAAGTCTGATCTTGTGGTATTTGCAAAGTAATATTTGGAGGCCCCTAGATGGCTGTGGTGAAAATGGATATATCTTCAGTTAAAAGCAGAAAAGAAGCTTTCTGAGAAACTGCTTTGTGTTCCCTTAATTCATCTCACAGAGGTACAGCTTCCCCCTAAAGAAGTCTTTCACTAAGACTGCTCTTGTGGAATTTGCAAAGTGATATTTGGAAGCCCATAGAACATTATAGTGAAACAGGAAATATCTACAGATAAAAACTGAAAAGAAGGTTTCCGAGAAAGTGCTTTGTGTTCTCTTACTTCTTCTCACAGAGTTGCAGCTTTCCCCTCAAGAAGCCTTCAGCTAAGACTGTTCTTGTGGAATTTGTAAAGTGATATTTGGAAGCCCATAGAGGGCTATGGTGATAAAGGAAATGTCATCAGATAAAAACTGGAAAGAAGCTTTATGAGAAACTGCTTTGTGTTCTGTTAATTTGTCTCACCGAGTTACAGCTTTCCACTCAACAAGCCGTTCACTAAGAGTGTTCTTGTGGAATTTGTAAAGTGATACTTGGATGCCCATAGAGGTCAATGGTGAAAAACGAAATATCTTCAGTTAAAAACTGAAAAGAAGCTTTCTGAAAAACTGCTTTGTATTCTCTTAATTCATCTCACAGAGTTACAACTTTCCTCTCAAGAACTGCTTTGTGTTCTGTTAATTCATCTCACAGAGTTCCAGGTTTCCCCTCAGGAAGCCGTTCTCTATGACTGTTCTTGTGGAATTTGCAAAGTGATATTTGGAAGCCCATAGAGGGCTATGGTGTAAAAGGATATATCTTTAGTTAAAAGCGGAAGAGAAGCTCTCTGAGAAACTGATTTGTGTTCTGTTAATTCATCTCACAGAATTACAGCTTTCATCTCAAGAAGCCTTTCGCTAAGAATGTTCTTGTGGAATTTGCAAAGTGATATTTGGAAGCCCTTAGAGGGATATAGTGAAAAAGGAAATTTCCTAAGATAAAAACTGAAAAGAAAGATTCTGACAAACTTCTTTATGTTCTGTTAATTCTTCTCAAAGAGATACAGCTTTCCCATCAAGAAGCCTTCTGCTAAGACTGTTCTTGTGAAATTTGTAAGGTGATATTTGGAAGCCCATAGAGGGCTATGGTGATAAAGGAAATGTCCTCAGATAAAAGCTGGAAGGAAGCTTTCTGAGAAACTGCTTTGTGTTCTGTTAATTCGTCTCACAGATTTACAGCTTTTACAGCTTTCTCCTCAACAAGCCGTTCACTAAGACTGTTCTTGTGGAATTTGTAAAGTGATATTTGGAAGCCCTTAGCGGTCTATGGTGAAAAAGGAAATATCTTCAGTTAAAAACTGAAAAGAAGCTTTCTGAGAATCTGATTTGTGTTCTTTAATTCATCTCACAGAGTTATAGCTTTCCCCTGAAGAAGCATTTCGCTAAGACTGTTCTTGTGGAATTTGCAAGGTGATATTTTGAAGCCCATAAGGGGCTATGGTGAAAAAGGATATATCTTCAGTTAAAAGAGGAAGAGAAGCTTTCTGAGAAACTGCCTTGTGTTCTCTTAATTCATCTCGCAGAGTTACAGCTTTCCTCTCAAGAAGCCTTTCGGTAAGACTGTTCTTGCGGAATTTGCAAAGTGATTTTTGGAAGCACATTGAAGTCAATAGTGAAAAAGGAAATATCATAAGATGAAAACGGAAAAGAAGGTTTTTGAGAAACTGCTTTGTATTCTGTTAGTTCACCTCACAGAGTTACAGCTTTTCTCTCAAGAAGCCTTCCGCTAAGACTGTCCTTGTGGAATTTGTAAAGTGATATTTGGAAGCCCATAGAAGGCTATGGTAATAAAGGAAATGTCCTCAGATAAAAACTGGAAAGAAGCTTTCTGAGAAACTGCTTTGTGTTCTGTTAATTCGTCTCACAAAGTTACAGCTTTCCCCTCAAGAAGCCTTTCGCTAAGACTGTTCTTGTGGAATTTGCAATGTGATATTTGGAAGCCCATAGAGGGCTATGGTGAAAAAGGAAATATCTTTAGTTAGAAACTGGAAAGAAGCTTTCTCAGAAACGGCTTTGTATTATGCTAATTCATCTCACAGAGTTACAGGTTTCCCCTAAAGAAGCCTTTCGCTAAGACTGTTCTTGGGGAATTTGCAAAGCGATATTTGGAAGCCCTTAGAGAGCTATTGTGAAAAAGGAAATATCCTAAGATAAAAACTGAAAAGAAACTTTCCGAAAAACTGCTTTGTGTTCTGTTAATTTTTCTCACAGAGTTTCAGCTTTCCACTCAAGAATCCTATCGCTAAGACTGTTCTTGTGGAATGTGCAAAGTGATATTAGGAAGTCCATATAGTGCTACGGTGAAAAAGGGAATATGTTCCCTTAAAAACTGGAAAGAAGCTTTCTGAGAAACTGCTTTGTGTTCTGTTAATTCATCTCACAGAATTACAGGTTTCCCCTCAAGAAGCCTTTCGCTAAGAATGTTCTTCTGGAATTTGCCAAGACATATTTGGAAGCCAAGAGAGGGCTATGGAGAAAAAGAAATATCCTAAGAGAATAACCGAAAAGAAATTTTCTGAGATACTGCTTTGTGTTCTGTTACTTCATCTCACACAGTTATAGCTTTCCCATAAAGAAGCCGTTCACTAAGACTGTTCTTGTGGAATTTGCAAAGTGATATTTGGAAGCCCATAGAGGGCTATGGTGAAAAAGGAAATATCTTAAGTTAGAAACTGGAAAGAAGCTTTCTCAGAAACGGCTTTGTGTTCTGCTAATTCATCTCACAGAGTTACAGGTTTCCCCTAAAGAAGCCTTTCGCTAAGACTGTTCTTGTGGAATTTGCAAAGTGATGTTTGGAAGCCCTTAGAGGGCTATTGTGAAAAAGGAAATATCCTAAGGTAAAAACTGAAAAGAAACTTTCTGAAAAACCGCTTTGTGTTCTGTTAATTCGTCTCACAGAGTTTCAGCTTTCCACTCAAGAATCCTATCGCCAAGACTGTTCTTGTGGAATGTGCAAAGTGATATTAGGAAGCTCATATAGTGCTATGGTGAAAAAGGAAATATGTTCCGTTAAAAACTGGAAAGAAGCTTTCTGAGAAACTGCTTTGTGTTCTGTTACTTCATCTCACACAGTTATAGCTTTCCCATCAAGAAGCCGTTCACTAAGACTGTTGTTGTGGAATTTGCAAAGAGATATTTGGAAGCGATAGAGGGCTTTGGTGAAAAGGGAAATATCTTCCGTGAAAAACTGGAAAGAAGCTTTCTGAGAAACTGCTTTGTGTTCTGTTAATTCATCTCACAGAGTTACAGTTTTCCTCTCAAGAAGCCTTCACTAAGACTGTTCTTGTGAAATTTTCAAAGTGATATTTGGAAGCCCAGAGAGTGCTATGATGAAAAAGGAAATATCCTAAGACAAAAACTGAAAAGAAGCTTTCTGAAAAACTGCTTTGTGTTCTGCTAATTCATCTCACAGAGTTACAGCGTCCCCCTTAAGAAGCCTTTCGCTAAGACTGTTCTTGTGGAATTTGCAAAGTGATATTTGGAAGCCCATAGAGGGCTATGGTGAAAAAGGAAATATCTCCAGTTAAAAACTGAAAAGAAGGTTTCAGAGAAACTGATTTGTATTCTGTTAATTCAACACTAAGAGTTATAGCTTTCTCCTCAAGAAGCCTTTCGTTAAGACTGTTCTTGTGGAATTTGCAAAGTGATATTTGGAAACCCTTAGAGGGCTATGGTGAAAAAGGATATGTCTTCAGTTAATAGCAGAAAAGAAACTTTCTTAGAAACTGCTTTGTGTTCCCTTAATTGATCTCACAGACTTACAGCTTTCCCCTCAAGAAACCTTCCGCTAAGACTGTTCTTGTGGAATTCGCAAAGTGATATTTGGAAGCCCTTAGATTGCTATTGTGAAAAAGGATATATCTTCAGTTAAAAACGGATAAGAAGCTTTCTTAGAAACTGCTTTGTGTTCTCTTAATTCATCTCACAATGTTACAGTTATCCCCTCAAGAAAAATTAGCTAAGACTGTTCTTGTTTAATTTGCAAAGTGATATTTGGAAGACCCTAGAGGGCTATGGTGAAAAGGATATATCTTCAGTTCAGAACGGAAAGGAAGCTTTCTGAGAAACTGCTTTGTGTTCTCTTAATTCATCTCACAGAGTTACAGCTTTCCCCTTAAGAAGCTTTTCGCTAAGACTGTTCTTTTGGAATTTAGAAAGTGATATTTGGAAGCTCATAGAGGGCTATAGTGAAAAAGGAAATATACTAGGAAAAAAACTCAAAAAAAGGTTTCTGAGAAACTGCTTTGTGTTCTTTAAATTTATCTCACACAGTTACAGCTTTCCCCTGAAGAAACCTTCCGCTAAGGCCGTTCTTCTGGAATTTGTAAAGTGATATTTGGAACCCCGTTGGGGTCTATGGTGAAAAAGGAAATACCTTCAGTTAAAAACAGAAAAGAAACTTTCTGAGAAACTGCTCTGTGTTCTATTAATTCATCTCACAGCGTTAAAGCTTTCACCTCAGGAAGCCTTTCGCTAAGACTGTACTTGAGGAAGATGTAAAGTGATATTTGGAAGCCCTTAGAGGGCTATGGTGAAAAAGGATATATCTTCAGTTAAAAGCGGAAAAGAAGCTTTCTGAGAAACTGCTTTGTGTTCTCTTAATTAATCTCACAGAATTAAGGCTTTCCCCTGAAGAAGCCTTTCGCTAAGACTGTTGTTGTGGAATTTGCAAAGTGATATTTGAAAACCCATAGAGGGCTATGGTAAAAAAGGAAATATCCTAAGATAAAAACTGAAAAGAAGGTTTCTGAGAAACTGCTTTGTGTTCTCTTAATTCATCTCACAGAGTTACAGCTTTCCCCTCAAGTAGCCTTCCGCTAAGACTGTTCTTGTGTAATCTGTAAAGTGATATTTGGAAACCCATATAGGGCTATCGTGATAAAGGAAATGTCCTCAGATAAAAATTGGAAAGAAGCTTTCTGAGAAACTGTTTTGTGTTCTGTTAGTTCGTCTCACAGAGTTCCCGCTTTCCCCTCAACAAGCCGTTCACTAAGACTGTTCTTGTGGTATTTGCAAATTGATATTTGGAAGTCCTTAGAGGTCTATGGTGAAAAAGGAAATATCTTCAGTTAAAAACTGAAAAGAAGCTTTCTGAGAAACTCCTTTGTGTTCTGTTAATTCATCTCAAAGAGTTACAGGTTTCCTCTCAAGAAACCTTTCGCTAAGACTGCTCTTGTGGAATTCGCAAAGTGATATTTGGAAGCCCTTAGTGGTCTACGGTGAAAAAGGATATATCTTTAGTTAAAAGCGGAAAAGAAGCTTTCTGAGAAACTGATTTTGTGTTCTCTTAATTCATCTCACAAAGTTACAGCTTTCCCTTCAAGAAGAATTCGCTAAGACAGTTCTTGTGGAATTTGCAAAGTGATATTTGGAAGCCCATAGAGGGCTATGGAGAAAAAGAATATATATCTTCAGCTAAAAGCGGAAAAGAAGCTTTCTGAGAAACTGATTTGTGTTCTCTTAATTCATCTTGTAGAGTTACAGCTTTCGCCTCAAGAAGCCTTTCGGTAAGACTGTTGTTGTAGAATTTGCAAGGTTATATTTAGAAGCCATTAGAGGGCTATAGTGAAAAAGGAAATATCCTAAGATAAAAACTGGAAAGAAGGTGTCTGAGAAACTGCTTTGTGTTCTGTTAATTCATCTCACAGAGTTACAGCTTTCCTCTCAACAAGCCGTTCACTAAAACTGTTCTTGTGGAATTTGTAAAGGGATATTTGGAAGCCCATAGAAGGCTATGGTGATAAAGGAAATGTCCTCAGATAAAAACTGAAAAAAAAGCTTACTGAATAACTGCTTTGTGTTCTGTTAATTAGTCTGACCCAGTTACAGCTTTTCCCTCAACAAGCCGTTCTCTAAGACTGTTCTTGTGGAATTTGCAAAGTGATATTTGGAAGCCCATAGAGGGCTGTGGTGAAAAAGGAAATATCTTCAGTTAAAAACTGTGAAGAAGCTTTCTGAGAAACTGCTTTCTGTTATCTTAATTCATCTCACAGAGTTACAGCTTTCCCCTCAAGAAGCCTTTCGCTAAGACTGTTCTTGTGGAATTTGCAAAGTGATATACGGAAGCCCATAGAGGGCTATAGAGAAAAAGGAATTATCCAAAGATAAAAACTGAAAAGAAGGTTTCTAAGAAACTGCATTGTGTTCCCTAATTCATCTCACAGAGTTTCAGCTTTTCCCTCAAGAAGCCATTTGCGAAGACTATTCACTAAGACTGTTCTTGTGGAATTTGTAAAGTGATATTTGGAAACCCATAGAGGACTATGTTGATAAAGGAAATGTCCTCAGATAAAAACTGGAAAGAAGCTTTCTGAGAAGCTGGTTTGTGTTCTGTTAATTGGTCTCACAGAGTTACAGCTTTCCCCTCAAGAAGCCTTTCGCTAAGACTGTTCTTGTGGAATTTGCAAAGTGATATTTGGAAGCCTATAGAGGGCTATAGTGAAAAAGGAAATATCCTAAGATAAAAACTGAAAAGAAGGTTGCTGAGAAACTGCTTTGTGTTCTGTTAATTCATCTCACAGTTTAGAGCTTTCCCCTCAAGAAGACTTCCACTAAGAGTGCTCTTGTGGAATTTGTAAAGTGATGTTTGGAAGCCCATAGAGGGCTATGGTGAAAAAGGCAATGTCCTCAGATAAAAACTGGAAAGAATGTTTCTGAGAAACTGCTTTGTGATCTGTTAATTCGTCTCACCGAGTTACAGCTTTCTCCTCAACAAGCCGTTCACTAAGACTGTTCTTGTGGAATTTGCAAAGTGATATTTGGGATCCTTTAGAGGTCTATGGTGAAAAAGGAAATATCTTCAGTTAAAAACTGAAAAGAAGCTTTCTGAGAAGCTGCTTTGGGTTCTCTTAGTTCATCTCACAGAGTTACAGCTTTAACCTCCAGAAGCCTTTCGCTAAGACTGTTCTTGTGGAATTTTCAAGTGATATTTGGAAGACCATAGAGGGCTATGATGAAAACGGATATATCTTCAGTTAAAAGCGGAACAGAAGCTTTCTGAGAAACTAATTTGTGTTCTCTTAATTCATCTCACAGAGTTACAGCTTTCCCCTCAAGAAGCCTTCCGCTAAGACTGTTCTTGTGGAATTTGCAAAGTGACATTTGGAAGCCCATAGAGGGCTATATTGAAAAAGGAAATATCCTAAGATAAAAACGGAAAAGAAGGTTTCTGAGAAACTGCTTTGTGTTCTGTTAATTCATCTCACAGAGTTACAGCTTTCCCTTCAAGAAGTCTTTCGCTGAGACTGTTCTTGTGGAATTTGTAAGGTGATATTTGGAAGACCATACAGGGCTATGGTGATAAAGGTAATGTCCTAAGATAAAAACTACAATGAACCTTTCCGAGCAACTGCTTTCTGTTCTGTTAATTCTTCTCACCGAGTTACAACTTTCCCCTCAACAAGCCGTGCACTAATACTGTTCTTGTGGAATTTGCAAGGTGATATTTGGAAGCCCATAAAGGTCTATGGTCAAAAAGGAAATATCTTCAGTAAAAAACTCAAAAGAAGCTTTCTGAGAAACTGCTTTGTGTTCTGTAAATTCATCATACAGAGTTACAGCTTTCCCCTCAAGAAGCGTTTCACTAAGACTGTTCTTGTGGAATTTTCAAAGTGATATTTGGAAGCCCATACAGTGCTCTGGTTAAAAAAGATATATCTTCAGTTAAGAACGGAAAAGAAGCTTTCTGAGAAACTAATTTGTGTTCTCTTAATTCATCTCACAGAGTTACAGCTTTCTGATCAAGAAGTCTTTCGCTAAGACTGTTCTTGTGAAATTTGCAAACTGATATTTGGAAGCCCACAGAGGTCTATGTTGAAAAAGGAAATATCTTCTGTTAAAAACTGAAAATAAGGTTTCTGAGAAACTGTTTGTGTTCTGTTAATTCGTCTCACAGAGATACATCTTTCCCCTCAAGAAGCCTTTCGCTAAGACTGTAATTGTGGAATTCGCAAAGTGATATTTGGAAGCCCATAGAGGGCTATGGTGAAAAAGTATATAACTTCAGTTAAGAGAGGAAAAGAAGCTTTCTGAGAAACTAGTTTGTGTTCTGTTAATTCATCTCACAGAGTTATAACTTTCCCCTCAAGAAGCCTTTCGCTAAGACTCTTCTTGTGGAATTTGCAAAGTGATATTTGGAACCCCATAGAGGTCTTTGGTGAAAAAGGATATATCTTCAGTTAAAGGCGGAAAAGAAGCTTTCTGAGAAACTGCTTTGTGTTCTCTTAATTCATCTCACAGATTTACAGCTTTCCCCTCAGGAAGCCTTTCTCTAAGACTGTTCTTGTGGAGTTTTTAAAATGATAGTTGGAAGCCCATAGAGTGTTATAGTGAAAAAGGAAATATCCTAACATGAAAACTGAAAAGATGGTTTCTCAGAAACTGCTTTGTGTTCTGTTTATTCATCTCACAGAGTTACAGCGTTCCCCTCAAGAAGCCTTCCGCTAAGATTGTTCTTGTGTAATTTGCAAAGTGATTTTTGGATCCCCTAGAGGGCTATGGTGATAAAGGAAATGTCCTTAGAAAAAAACTGTAAAGAAGCTTTCTGAGAAACTGGTTTGTGTTCTGTGAATTCGTCTCACAGAGTTACAGCTTTTCCCTCAACAATCCGTTCACTGAGACTGTTCTTCTGGAATATGCAAAGTGATATTTGGAAGCCCATAGAGGTCTACGGTGAAAAAGGAAATATCTTCAGTTTAAATCTCAAAAGAAGGTTTCTGAGAAACTGCTTTGTGTTCTCTTAATTCATCTCACAGAGTTACAGCTTTCCCCTCAAGAAGACTTCCACTACGAATATTCTTGTGGAATTTGTAAACTGATATTTGGAATCCCATAGAGGGCTATGCTGATAAAGGAAATGTCCTCAAATAAAAACTGAAAAGAAGCTTCCTGAGAAACTGCTTTGTGTTCTGTTAATGCATCTCACAGAGTTACAGCTTTCCCGTCAAGAAGCCTTTCGCAAAGACTCTTCTTGTGGAATTTTCAAAGTGATATTTGGAAGCCCGTAAAGGTCGATAATGAAAAAGGAAATATCCTAAGATAAAAACTGAAAATAAAGGTTTTTGAGAAAGTGCTTTGTGTTCTGTTAATTCATCTCATAGAATTACAGGTTTCCCCTCAATAAGGTTTACACTAGACTGTTCTTGTGGAATTTGTAAAGTGATATTTGCAAGCCCATAGAGGTCTATGGTGATAAAGGAATAGTCCTCAGATAAAAACTAGAAAGAAGCTTTCTGAGAAACTGCTTTGTGTTCTCTTAATTCATCTCACAGAGTTACAGCCTTCCACTCAAGAAGCCTTTCGCTAAGACTTTTCTTGTATAATCTGTAAAGTGATATTTTGAAGCCCATAGACGTCTATAGTGAAAAAGGAAATATCCTAAGATTAAAATTGAAAAGAACGTTTCTGAGAAACTTCTTTGTCTTCTGTAATTCATCTCACAGAGTTACAGCTTTCCCCTCAAGAAGCCTTCCGCTAAGAATGTTCTTGTGGAATTTACAAAGTGATATTTGGAAGCCCATAGAGGGCAATAGTGAAAAACGAAATTTCCTAAGATAAAAAATGAAACGAAGGTTTCTGAGAAACTGCTTCGTGTTCTGTTAATTCATCCCACAGACTTACAGCTTTCCCCTCAAGAAACCTTCCGCTAAAACTGTTCTTGTGGAACTTGTAAAGTGACATTTGGAAGCCATACAGGGCTATGGTGATAAAGGAAATGTCCTCAGAAAAAAGTTGAAACGATGATTTCTGAGAAACTCTTTTGTGTTCTGTTGATTCGTCTCACAGAGTTACAGCTATTCCCTCTACAAGCCTTTCACTAAGACTGTTCTTGTAGAATTAGCAAAGTGACATTTGGAAGCCTTTAGAGGGCTATGGTGAAAAAGGAAATATCTTCAGGTAAAAACTGAAAAGAAGCTTTCTGAGAAACTGATTTGTGTTCTCTTAATTCATCTCACAGAGTTACAGCTTTCCTCTCAAAAAGCCTTTCGCTAAGGCTGTTCTTTTGGTATTTGCAAAGTGATAATTGTAACCCCTAGAGGGCTAAGGTGAAAAAGGATATATCTTCAGTTAAAAGCGGAAAAAAAGCTTTCTGAGAAACTGCTTCGTGTTCTCTTAATTCAACTCACAGAGTTACAGCTTTCCCCCCCAGAAGCTTTACGCTAATACTGTTCTTGTGGAATTTGTAAAATGATATTCGGAAGCCATACAGGGCTATGGTGATAAAGGAAATGTCCTCAGAAAAAAACTGAAAAGAAAATTCCTGAAAAACTGCTTTGTGTTCTGTTGATTCGTCTCACAGAGTTACAGCTTTCCCCTCAACAAGCCGTTCACTAAGATTGTTCCTGCGGAATTTGAAAGGTGATATTTGGAAGCCAATAGAGGGCTTTGGTGATAAAGGAAATATCCTCAGGTAAAAACTGGAAAGAAGCTTTCTGAGAAACTGCTTTGTGTTCTCTTAATTCGTCTCACTGTGTTACAGCGTTCCACTCAAGAAGCTGCTCACTAAGACTGTTCTTGTGGATTTTGTAAAGTGATATTTGGAAGCCCATAGAGGTCTATGGTGAAAAAGGAAATATCTTCACTTAAAAACTGAAAAGAAGCTTTCTGAAAACTGATTTGAGTTCTCTGAATTCATCTCACAGAGTTACAGCTTTCCCCTCAGGAAGCCTTTCGCTAAGGCTGTTTTTGTGGAATTTGCAAAGTGATATTTGGAAGCCCATAGAGGGCTATGGTGAAAAAGGAAATATCCTAAGATAAAAAAATGAAAAGAAGGTTTCTGATAAACTGCTTTGTGTTCTGTTAATTCATCTTACAGAGTTACAACTTTCCCCTCAAGAAGCCTTTCACTAATACTGTTCTTGTGGAATTTGCAAAGTGATATTTTAAACCCCATAGAGGGCTATAGTGAAAAAGGAAATATCCTAAGATAAAAACAGAAAAGAAGGTTTCTGACAAACTGCTTTGTGTTCTCTTAATTCATCTCACAGAGTTAGTTTTCCTCTCAGGAAGCCTTTCGCTAAGAGTGTTCTTGTGGAATTTGCAAAGTGATATTTGGAAGCCCGTAGAGGGCTATAGTGAAAAAGGAAATATCCTAAGATAAAAAATGAAAAGAAAGTTTCTGAGAAACTGCTTTGTGTTCTGTTGATTCGACTCACAAAGTAACAGCTTTACCTTCAACATGCCCTTCACTAAGACTGTTCTTGTGGAATTCGCAATGTGGTATTTGGAATCTCTTAGAGGTCTATGGTGAAAAAGGAAATATCTTCAGTTAAAAACTGAAAAGAAGGTTTCTGAGAAACTGCTTTGTGTTCTGTTAATTCATCTCACAGAGTTACAGCTTTCACCTAAGGAAGCCATTCGCTAACACTGTTCTTGTGGAACATGCATAGTAATATTTGGTAGCTCATAGAGTGCTATGATGAAAAAGGATATATCTTCATTTAAAAGCGGAAAAGAAGCTTTCTGAGAAACCGCTTTGAGTTTTCTTAATTCATCTCACAGAGTTACAGCTTTCCCCTCAAGAAGCCTTTCGCTAAGACTGATCTTGTGGAATTTGCAAAGTGATATTTGGAAGCCATTAGAGGGCTATGGTGAAAAAGAATATATCTTCAGTTAAAAACGGAAAAGAAGCTTTCTGAGAAACTGCATTGCGTTGTCTTAATTCATCTCACAGAGTTACAGCTTTTCCCTCAGGAAGCCTTTTGCTAAGACTGTTCTTGTTGAATTTGCAAAATGATATTTGGAAGCCCATACAGGGCTATAGTGAATAGGGAAATATCCTAAGATAACAACTGAAAAGAAGGTTTCTGAGAAACTGCCTTGCGTTCTGTTAATTCATCTCACAGAGTTACAGCTTTCACTTCAAGAAGCCTTCCGCTAAGACTGTTCTTGTGGCATTTGCAAAGTGATATTTGGAAGCTGTAGAATGCTATAGAGAAAAAGGAAATTATCTACGATAAAAACTGAAAAGAATGTTTTTGAGAAACTGCTTTGTGTTCTGTTAATTCATCTCACAGAGTTGCAGCTTGCCCCTCCAGAAGCCTGCCGCTAAGACTGTTCTTGTGGAATTTGTAAAGTGATATTTGGAAGCCGAGAGAAGACTATGGGGATAAAGGAAATGTCCTCAGATAAAAACGGAAAGAAGTTTTCTAAGAAACTGCTTTGTGTTCTGTTAATTCATCTCACAGAGTTACAGCTTTCACCTCAACAAGCCGTTAACTAAGACTGTTCTTGTGGAATCTGCAAAGTGATATTTGGAAGCCCATAGAAGTCTATGGTGAAAAAAGAAATATCTTCAATTAAAAACTGAAAAGAATGTTTCTGAGAAACTGCTCTGTGTTCTGTTAATTCATTTCACAGAGTTACAGCTTTCCCCTCAAGAAGCCTTCCGCTAAGTCTGTTCTTGTGGAATTTGTAAAGTGATATTTGGAAGCCCATAGATGTCTATGGTGATAAAGGGAATGTCCTCAGATAAAAACTGGAAAGAAGCTTTCTGAGAAACTGCTTTGTTTTCTGTTAATCTCTCTCAAATTTACAGCTTTCCCCTCAACAATCCATTCACTAAGACTGTTCTTGTGGAATTTGCAAAGTGATATTTGGAAGCCCATAGACGTCTATGGTGAAAAAGGAAATATCTTCAGTTAAAAACTGAAAAGTAGCTTTCTGAGAAACCGCTTTGTGTTCTTCTAATTCATTTCACAGAGTTACAGCTTTTCCCTCAAGAAGCCTTTCGCTAAGACTGTTCTTGTGGAATTTGCAAAGTGATATTTGGAAGCCCATAGAGGCCTATGGTGAAAAAGTATATATCTTCAGTAAAATACGGAAAAGAAGCTTTCTGAGAAACTGCTTTGTGTTCTGTTAATTAATCTGAAGAGTTACAGCTTTCCCCTCAAGAAGCCTTTCACTAAGACTGTTCTTCTGGAATTTGCAAAGTGATATTTGGAAGCCCATAGAGGGCTATGGTAATAAAGGAAATGTCCTCCAATAAAAACTGGAAAGAAGATTTCTGAAAAACTACTTTGTGTTCTGTTAATTCGTGTCACGGTGTTACCGCTTTCCCCTCAACAAGCCGTTCACTAAGACTGTTCTTGTGGAATTCGCAAAGTGATATTTGGAAGCCCATAGAGGGCTATGGTAATAAAGGAAATGTCCTCCAATAAAAACTGGAAAGAAGATTTCTGAAAAAGTACTTTGTGATCTGTTATATCATCTCACAGAGTTACTGGTTTTCCCTCAAGAAGCCTTTCGCTAAGACAGTTCTTGTGGAATTCGCAAAGTGATATTTGGGATGCCATAGAGGGCTATGGTGAAAAAGGAAACATCCTAGGATAAAAACTGAAAAGAAGCTTTCTGAGAAACTGCTTTGTGTTCTCCTAATTCATCTCACAGAGTTACAGCTTATCCCTCAAGAAGCCTTTCGCTAAGACTGTTCTTGTGGAATTTGCAAAGTGATATTTCGAAGACCTTAGAGGGCTATGGTGAAAAAGGAAATATCGTAAGAAAAAAACTGAAAAGAAGCCTTCTGAGAAACTGCTTTGTGTTCTCTTAATTCATCTCACGGAGTTACAGCATTCCCCTCAAGAAGACTTTCGCTAAGACTGTTCTTGTGGAATTTGCAAAGTGATATTTGGAAACCCATAGAGGGCTATAGTGAAAAAGGAAATATCCTAAGACAAAAACTGAAAAGAAGTTTTCTGAGAAAATGCTTTGTTTTCTGTTAATTCGTTTTACAGAGTTACAGCTTTCCCCTCAAAAAGCCATCCACTAAGACTGTTCTTGTGGAATTTGCAAAGTGATATTTGGAAGCCCATAGATGTCTATGGTGAAAAAGGAAATGTCTTCAGCTAACAACTGAAAAGAAGCTTTCCGAGAAACTGCTTTGTGTTCCGTGAATTCATCACACAGAGGTTCAGCTTTCCCTTCAAGAAGTATTTCGCTAGGACTGTTCTTGTGGAATTCGCAAAATGATATTTGGAAGCCCATAGAGGGCTATTGTGAAAAAGGATGTATCGTCAGATAAAAGCGGAAAAGAAGCGTTCCGAGAAACTGCTTTGTGTTCTCTTAAATCATCTCACAGAGTTACAGCTTTTCCCTCAGGAAGCCTTCCTCTAAGACTGTTCTTGTCGAATTTGTAAAGTGATATTTGGAAGCCCATAGAGGGCTATAGCGAAAAAGGACATATCTTCAGTTAAAAGCGGAAAAGAAGCTTTATGAGAAACTCCTTTGTGTTCTCTTAATTCATCTCACAGAGTTACAGCTTTCCCTTCAAGAAGCCTTTCGCTAAGACTGTTCTTGTGGCATTTGCAAAGTGATATTTGGAAGCTGTAGAGTGCTATACTGAAAAAGGAAATATCCTAAGATTAAACTGAAAAGGTTTCTGAGAAACTGCTTTGTGTTCTGTTAATTCATCTCACAGTGTTACAGCTTTCCCCTCAAGAAGCCTTCTGCTAAGACTGTTCTTGTGGAATTTGTAAAGTGATATTTGGAAGCCCATAGAGGACTACGGTGATATATTAAGTGTCCTCAGATAAAAACTGGAAGGAAGCTTTCTGAGAAACTGCTTTCTGTTCTGTGAATTCATCTCACAGAATTACAGCTTTGCCCTCAAGAAGCCGATCACTAATACTTTTCTTGTTGAATTTGCAAAGGGATATTTGGAAGCCCATAGAGGCCTATGGTGAAAAAAAAAATATGCACAGATGAAATCTGGAAAGAAGCTTTCTGAGAGACTGCTTTGTGATGTGTCACTTCGACTCGCTGAGTTACAGCTGTATTTCATGGAGCTGTTTACTAGATTTATTTTTGTGGAATCTGAAAACTGATATTTCAGATACCATTGAAGATTATAGGGCCAAAGGAAATATCCTCTTATCAAAATGAGAAAGAAGCTTTCTGAGAAACTTCTTTGTGTTCTGTGAATTCATCTCACCGAGTTACAGCTTTCCCCTCAAGAAGCCTTTCTCTAAGACTGTTTTGGAATTTGCAAAGTGATATTTGGAAACCCATGGAGGGCTATTGTGAAAAGGGAAATATACTCAGATAAAAACTGGAAAGAAGCTTTCTGAGAAACTGCTTTGTGTTCTGTGAATTCATGTCACAGTGTTACAGCTTTCCCCTACAGAAGCCGTTCGCTAAGACTTTTCTTGTATAATTTGCAAAGGGATATTTGGAAGCCCGTAGAGGCCTATAGTGAAAAAGATAATATCCTCAGAGGAAAACTGGAAAGAAGCTTTCTGAGAAACTGCTTTGTGTTCTGTGAATTCATCTCCCAGAGTTACAGGTTTCCCCTCCAGAAACCGTTCGCTAAGACTGTAAATGTGGAATTTGCAAAGGGATATTTTGAAGCCCATAAAGGCCTATGATGAAAAAGAAAATATCCTGAGATGAAAACTGGAAGGAAGCTTTCTGAGAAACTGCTTTTTTATGTGTGACTTCCACTCACTGAGTTACAGCCGTGTTTCATGGTGCTGTTTGCTAGCCTTATTTCTGTGGAATCTGACAGCTGATATTTCGGATCTCTTGTAAGACTATACGGCCAAAGCAAATATCCTCTGATAAAAATGAGAAAGAAGCTTTCTGAGAAACTTCTTTGTGATCTGTGAATTCACCTCACAGAGTTACAGCTTTCTCCTCAAGAAGCCTTTCGCTAAGACTTTTCTTGTGGAATTTGCAAAGTGATATTTGGAAGCCCATGGAGGGCTTTGGTGAAAAGGGAAATAGCCTCAGATAAAAATTTGAAAGAAACTTTTTGAGAAACTGCTTAGTGTTCTGTGAATTTTTCTCACAGAATAACAGCTTTCCCTTCCAGAAGCCGTTCGCTAAGACTGTTCTTGGGGAATTTGCAAAGGGATATTTGGAAGACCATAGAGGGCTCTGGTGAAAAAGAAAATATCCTCAGATGAAAACTGGAAAGAATCTTTCTGTGAAACTGCTTTTGGATGTGTGACATCCACTCACTGAGTTACAGCTGTATTTCCTGGAGTTGTTTGCCAACCTTATTTCTGTGGAATCTGAGAACTTATATTTCGGGTCCCTTTGAAGTCTACAGGGCCATAGGAAATATCCTAAGATCAAAATGAGAAACAAGCTTTCTGTGAAACTTCTTCGTGATCTGTGAATTCATCTTACAGAGTTACAGCTTTCCCCTCAAGGAACCTTTCGCTAGGACTGTTCTTGTGGAAATTGGAAACGGATATTTGGAAGCCCATGGAGGGTTTTGTTGAAAAGGGAAATATCCTCAGATAACAGCAGGAAAGAGGCTTTCTGAGAAACCTCTTTGTGTTCTGTGAATTCATCTCACAGAGTTACAGCTTTCCCCTCAAGAAGCTGTTCGCTAAGACTTTTCTTGTGGAATTTTCAAACTGATATTTGGAAGCCCAAAGAGGGCTATGGTGAATAAGGATATATCTTCAGATAAAAGCTGAAAAGAAGCTTTCTGAGAAACTGCTTTGTCATATGTGACTTCCACTCAATGAGGTACAGCTGTATTTCAAGTGCTCTTTGCTAGCCTTATTTCGGTGGAATCTGAGAACTGTTATTTCCGATCCCTTTGAAGATTATAAGGCCAAAGGAAATACCTCCGAGAAAAGTGAGAAAGAAGCCTTTTGAGAAACCTCATTGTGATCTGTGAATACATCTTACAGAGGTACAACATTCCCCTCAAGGAGCCTTTCATTAAGGCTGATCTTGTCTAATTTGCAAAGTGCTATTTGGAAGCCCATAGACGGCTATGGTGAAAACAGAAATGTCCTCAGATAAAAACAATAAAGAAGATTTCTGAGAAACTGCTTTGTGTTCTGTTAATTGATCGCACAGAGTTACATCATTTACCTCAAGAAGCCGTTCACTAAGACTGTTGTTGTGGAATTTGGTAAGTGATATTTAGAAGCCCATAGAGGGCTATAGGTGAAAACGGAAATATCCTCAGATAAAAACTGGAAAGAAACTTTCTGAGAAACTGCTTTGTGTTCTGTTAATTCATCTCACAGTGTTACAGCATTCCCTTCAAGAAGCCGTTCACTAAGAGTGTTCTTTTGGAATTTGCAAAGTGATATTTGGAAGCCCATAGAGGGCTATGGTGAAAAAGGATGCATCCTCAGATAAAAACTGAAAAGAATCTGTCTGAGAAACTGCTTTGGATATGTGACTTCCACTCACTGAGTTGCAGCTGTATTTCGTAGAGCTGTTTGCTAGCCTTGTTTCTGTGGAATCAGAGAACTGATATTTCGGATCCCTATGAGGTCTATAGTGCCAAAGGAAATATTCTCCAATAAAAATGAGAAATAAGCTTTCTGAGAAACTTCTTTGTGAACTGTGAATTCATCTTACATAATTACAGCTTTCCCCTCAAGAAGCCTTTTGCTAAGACTGTTCTTGAGGAATTTGCAAACTGATATTTGGAAGCCCATAGAGGGCTACGGTGAAAAGGAATCATCATCAAATAAAAACTAGAAAGAAGCTTTCTGCGAAACTGTTTTGTCTTCTGTTAATTCATCTCACAGAGTTACAGCTTTCCCCTCAAGAAGCCTTTTGCTAAAATTGTCCTTTTGGAATTTGCAAAGTGATATTTGGAAGCCCACAGAGGGCTATGGTGAAAAAGGAAATATCTTCAGTTAAAAACTGGAAAGAAGCTTTCTGAGAAACTTCTTTGTGTTTCGTTAATTCATCTCACTGAGTTATAGCTTTCCCCTCAAAAAGCCTTTGGATAAGACTGTTCTTGTTGAATTTCCAAAGTGATATTTGGAAGCCCAGAGAGGGCTATGGTGAAAAAGGAAATGTCCTCAGAAAAAAACTGGAAAGAAGTTTTCTGAGAACCTGCTTTGTGTTCTGTTAATTCATCTCACAGAGTTACAGCTTTCCCCTCAAGAAGCCTTTCGCTAAGACTGTTCTTGTTGAATTTCCAAAGTGATATTTGGAAGCCCAGAGAGGGCTATGGTGAAAAAGGATATATCTTCAGTTAATAACTGAAAAGAAGATTTCTGAGAAACTGCTTTGAGATATGTGACTCCCACTCACTGAGTTACAGCTGTGTTTCGTACAGCTGTTTGCTAGCCTTATTTCTTTGGAATCTTAGATCTATTATTTGGATCCCTTTCTAGACTATGGGGCCAAAGGTAATATCCTCCGATAAAAGTGAGAAAGAGGCTTTCTGAGGAACTTCTTTGTGATCCGTTAATTCATCTCACAGAGTTACAGCTTTCCCCTCAATAAGTCTTTGGCTAAAACTGTTCTTCTGGAATTTGCAAATTGATATTTGGAAGCGATGGAGGGGTATGGGGAAAAAGGAAATATCCTAAAATAATAACTGAAAAGAAGCTTTCTGGTAAACTGCTTTATGTTCTGTTAATTCATCTCACAGAGTTACAGCTTTCCCCTCAAGGAGCCGTTCACTAAGACTGTTCTTGTGGAATTTGCAAAGTGATATTTAGAAGCCCATAGAGGGCTATGGTGAAAAAGGAAATATCTTTAGTTTAAAAGTGGAAAGAAGCTTTCTGAGAAACTGCTTTTTGTGTTCTGTTAATTCATCTCACACAGTTACAGCTTTCCCCTAAAGAAGCCTTTCGCTAAGACTGTTCTTGACGAATTTGAAAAGTGATATTTGGAAGCCCATGGAGGGCTATGGTGAAACAGGAAATATCTTTAGTTTAAAAGTGGAAAGAAGCTTTCTGAGAAACTGCTTTTTGTGTTCAGTTAATTCATCTCACAGAGTTACACCTTTCCCCTCAAGAAGCCTTTCGCTAAGACTGTTCTTGTGGAATTTGCAAAGTGATATTTGGAAGCCCATAGAGGGCTATGGTGAAAAAGGAAATGTCTTCATATGAAAACTGGAAAGAAGCTTTTTGAGAAACTGCTTTGTGTTCTATTAATTCATCTCTCAGAGTTCTAGCTTTCCCCTAAGAAGCCATTCACTAAGACTGTTATTATGGAATTTGCAAAGTGATATTTGGAAGCCCATTGAGGGCTATGTTGAAAAAGGATATATCTTCAGATAAAAACTGAAAGGAAGCTTTCTGAGAAACTGGTTTGTGATATGTGACTTCGACTCACTATGTTGAAGCTGTTTTTCGTAGAGCTGTTTGCTAACCTGATTTCTGTGGAATCTGAGAACTCGTATTTCTGATCCCTTTGAAGAGTAAATGGCCAAAGGAAATATCCTTCGAAAAAAATGAGAAAGAAGCTTTCCGAGAAACTTCTTTGTGATCTGTGAATTCATCTCGCAGAGTTACAGCTTTCCACTCAAGAAGCCTTTCGCTAAGACTGTTCTTGTGGAATGTGCAAAGTGATATTTGGAAGCCCATGCAGGGCTACGGTGAAAAAGAAAATATGCTCAGATAATAAATGGAAAGAAGCTCTCTGAGAAACAGTTCTGTGTTCTGTTAATTCATCTTACAGAGTTACAGCTTTCCTTTCAAGAAGTCTTTCGCTAAGAATGTTCTTGTGGTATATTCAAAGTGACTTTTGGAAGCCCATAGAGGGCTATGGTGAAAAAGGAAATGTCCTCAGATAAAACCTGGAGAGAAGCTTTCTGAGAAAGGGCTTTGTGTTCTGTTAATTCATCTCACAGAGTTACAGCTTTCCCCTCAAGAAGCCTTTCTCTAGGACTGTTCTTGTGGAATTTGCAAAGTGATATTTGGAAGCCCGTAGATGGCTATGGCGAAAAAGGAAATACCCTAAGATAAAAACTGAAAAGAAGCTTTCTAACAATCTTCTTTGTGTTCTGTTAATTCATCTCACAGAGTTACAGCTTTTCCCTCAAGAAGCCGTTCACTAAGACTGTTCTTGTGGAATTTGCGAAGTGATATTTGGAAGTCCATGGAGGTCTATGATGAAAAACAAAATATCCTAAGATAAAAACTGAAAAGAAGCTTTCTGAGAAACTGCTTTGTATTATGTTAATTCATCTCACAGAATTACAGCTTTCCCCTCAAGACGCCGTTCACTAAGACTGTTCTTGTGGAATTTGCAAAGTGATATTTGGAAGCCCATAGAAAGCTATGGTGAAAAAGTATATATATTCAGTTAAAAACTGAACAGAAGCCTTCTGAGAAATTGCTTTGTGATACGTGAGTTTCACTCACTGAGTTACAGCTGTATTTCGTGCAGCTGTTTGCTAGCCTTATTTCTGTGGAATCTGAGAACTGTTATTTCGCATCCCTTTGAAGGTTATCGGGCCAAAGGAAATATCCTCCAATGAAAATGAGAAAGAAGCTTTCTTAGAAGCTTCTTTGTGATCTGTGAATTCATATCACAGAGTTACAGCTTTCCCCTCAAGAAGCCTTTCGTTGAGACTGTTCTAGTGCAATTGCAAAGTGATATTTGAAGCCCATAGAGGGCTATGGTGAAAAAGGAAATGTCCTCTAAAAAAAACTGGAAAGAAGCTTTCTGATAAACTGGTTTGTGTTCTGTTAATTCATCTAACAGAGTTAGAGCTTTCCCCTCAAAAAGCCGTTCAGTAAGACTGTTCTTGTGGAATTTGCAAAGTGATATTTGGAATCCCATAGTGGGCTATGGTGAAAAAGGAAATATCTTCAGTTAAAAACAGGAAAGAAGTTTCTGCAAAACTGCTTTGTGATATGTGACTTCCACTCGCTGAGTTACATCTTTATTTTGTAGAGCTGTATGCTGGCCTTATTTCTGTGGAATCTGAGAACTGTTTTTTCGGATCCCTTTGAAGACTATACGGCCAAAGGAAATATCCTCCGATAAAAGTGAGAAAGAAGCTTTCTGAGAAACTTCTTTGGGATCTGTGAATTTATCTCACAGAGTTACAGATTTCCCTTCAAGAAGCCTTTAAATAAAACGGTTCTTGTGGAAGTTCCAAAGTGATATTTGGAAGCCCATAGATGGCTACGGTGAAAATGGATATAACTTTAGTAAACAAATAAAAAGAGGCTTTCCGAGAAACTGCTTTGGGATATATGACTTCCACTCACTGGGTTGCAGCTGTATTTCGTAGAGGTGTTTGTTAGCCTTATTTCTGTGGAATCTGAGAACTGATATTTCGGAGAACCTTGAAGACTGTAGGGCCAAAGGAAGTATTCTGGGATAAAAATGAGAAAGAAGCTTTCTTAGAAACTTCTTAGTGATCTGTGAATTCATCACACAGAGTTACAGACTTCCCCTCAAGGAGCCGTTCACTAAGACTGTTCTTGTGGAATTTGCGAAGTGATATTTGGAAGCCCATAGAGGGCTATGATGAAAAAGGAAATATACTCAGATAAAAACTGGAAAGAACCTTTCTGAGAAACTGCTTAGTGTTCTGTTAATTCATCTCACAAAGTTACATCTTCCTCTCAAGAAGCCTTTCGCTAAGACTGTTCTTGTGGAATTTCAAAGTGATATTTGAAACCCATGAGGGCTAGGGTGAAAAAGGAAATGTCCTCTGATAAAAATTGGAAAGAAACTTTCTGAGAAACTGCTTTGTGTTCTGTTAATTCATCTCACAGAGTTACAGGCTTCCCCTCATGAATCCTTTCGCTAAGACTGTTCTTGTGGAATTTATAAAGTGATATTTGGGAGCCCATAGAGGGCTATGGTGAAAAAGGGAATATCTTAAGATAAAAAACTGAAAAGAAGCTTTGTCAATAACTGTTTTGTGTTATGTTAATTCATTTCACAGAGTAACAGCTTTCCCCTCAGGAAGCCGTTCACTAAGACTGTTCTTGTGGAATTTGCAAAGTGATATTTGGAAGCCCATAGAGGTCTATGATGAAAAAGTAAATATCTTCAGTTTAAAACAGGAAAGAAGCTTTCTCAGAAACTGCTTTGTGTTCTGTTAATTCATCTCACAGAGTTACAGCTTTCCGATCAAGAAGCCTTTCGCTAAGACTGTTCTTGTGGAATTCGCAAAGTGATATTTGGAAGCCCATAGAGGGCTATGGTGAAAAAGGAAATATCCTAAGATAAAAACTGAAAAGAATCTTTCTGAGAAACTTCTTTGCTTTATGTTAATTCATCTCACAGGATTACAGCTTTCCCCTCAAGAAGCCATTCACTAAGACTGTCCTTTTGGAATTTGCAAAGTGATATTTGGAAGCCCGTAGAGGGCTATGGTGAAAAAGGAAATATCCTAAGATAAAAACTGAAAAGAATCTTTCTGAGAAACTTCTTTGCGTTATGTTAATTCATCTCACAGGATTACAGCTTTCCCCTCAGGAAGCCGTTCACTAAGACAGTCCTTTTGGGATTTGCAAAGTGATATTTGGAAACCCATAGAGGGCTATGGTGAAAAAGGATGTATCTTGAGATAAAAACTGAAAAGAAGCTTTCTGAGACACTGCTTTGTGATGTGTGTCTTCCACTCAACGAGTTACAGCTGTATTTCATAGAGCTGTTTTCTAGCCTTATTTCTGCGGAGTCTTAGAACTGCTATTTCGGATCCCTTTGAAGACTATAGTGACAAAGTAAATATCCTCCGATAAAAGTGAGAAGGAAGCTTTCTGTGAAACTTCTTTGTGATCTGTGAATTCATCTCACAGATTTACAGCTTTCCCCTCTAGAAGCCTTTCACTAAGACTGTTTTTGTGGAATTTGCAAGGTGATATTTAGAAACCCATAAGGGCTATGGTGAAAAAAAAAATATATGCTTAGATAAAAACTGGAAAGATGCTTTCTGAGAAACTGTTTTGTGTTCTGTCAATTCACCTCACAGAGTTACAGCTCTGCCCTCAAGAAGCCGTTAACTATGAGTGTTCTTGTGGAATTTGCAAAGTGATATTTGGAAGCCCATAGAGGGCTATGGTGAAAAGGAAATATCTTCAGATAAAAACTGGAAAGACGCTTTCTAGGAAACTGCTTTGTGTTCTGTTAATTCATCTCACAGAGTTACAGCTTTGCCCTCAAGAAGCCTTTCGTTAAGACTGTTCTTGTGTAATTGCAAAGTGATATTTGAAGCCCAAAGACGGCTACGGTGAAAAAGGAAATGTCCTCTGAAAAAAACTGGAAAGAAGCTTTCGGAGAAACAGCTTTGTGTTCTGTTAATACATCTCACAGAGTTACAACATTCTCCTAACGAAGCCGTTGACTAAGACTGTTCTTGTGGAATTTGCAAAGTGATATTTGGAAGCGCATAGAGGGTTATGGTGAAAAAGGAAATATCTTCAGTTAGAAACTAGAAAGAAGCTTTCTGATAAACTGGTTTGAGTTCTGTTAATTCATCTCACAAAGTTACAGCTTTTCCCTCAAGAGCCTTTCGCTAAGACTGTTCTTCTGAGGCCGGGCGCGGTGGCTCAACCCTGTAATCCCAGCACTTTGGGAGGCCGAGACGGGCGGATCACGAGGTCAGGAGATCGAGACCATCTTGGCTAACACGGTGAAACCCCGTCTCTACTAAAAAATACAAAAAACTAGCCGGGCGAGGTGGCGGGCGCCTGTGGTCCCAGCAACTCGGGAGGCTGAGGCAGGAGAATGGCGGGAACCCGGGAGGCGGAGCTTGCAGTGAGCTGAGATCCGGCCACTGCACTCCAGCCTGGGCAACAGAGCAAGACTCCGTCTCAAAAAAAAAAAAAAAAAAAAAAGACTGTTCTTCTGGAATATGCAAAGTGATATTTGGAAGCTGATAGAGGGCTATGTTAAAAAAGGAAATGTTCTTAGGGAAAAACTGGAAAGAAACTTTGTGAAAAACTTCTTTGTGATCTCTGAATTCATATCACAGATTTGCAGTTTCCCCTCAAGAAGCCGTTAACTAAGACTGTTTTTTTGTAATATGCGAAGTGATATTTGGATGCCCATAGAGGGCTATGGTGAAAAACTAAATATCCTAAGATAAAAACGGAAAAGAAGCTTTCTGAGAAACTGCTTTGTGTTCTGTTAATTCATCTCACAGAGTTACAGCTTTCCTCTCAAGAATCCGTTCACTAAGACAGTTCTTGTGGAATTTGCAAAGTGATATTTGAAATCCCATAGAGGACTGTGGTGAAAACGAAATATCCTAAGATAAAAACTGAAAAGAAGCTTTCTGACAAACTACTTTGTGATATGTGACTTCCACTCACTACGTTGCAGCTGTGTTTCATAGAGCTGTTTGCCAGCCTTATTTCTGTGGAATCTGAGAACTGATATTCCAGAAATCTTTGAAGACTATAGGGCCAAAGGAATTATCCTCCGATAAAAATGAGAAAGAAGCTTTCATAGAAACTTCTTTGTGATCTGTGAATTCATCTCACAGAGTTACAGCTTTCCCCTCAAGAAGCCTTTCGTTAAGACTGTTCTTGTGTAATGGCAAAGTGATATTTAAAACCCATGGAGGGCTATGGTGAAAAAGGAAATGTCCTCTGAAAAAAACTGGAAAGAAGCTTTCTGAGAAACTGCTTTGTGTTCTGTTAATTCGTCTCTCTGTGTTACAGCTTTCCCCTAAAGAAGCCGTTGACTAAGACTGTTCTTGTGGAATTTGCAAAGTGATATTTGGAAGCCCTTAGAGGGCTATGGTGAAAAAGGAAATACCTTCAGTTAGAAACTAGAAAGAAACTTTCTGATAAACTGGTTTGTGTTCTGTTAATTCATCTCACAAAGTTACAGCTTACCCTTCAAGAAGCCGTTCACTAAGACTGATCTTGTGAAATTTGCAAAGTGATATTTGGAAGCCCATGGGGCCTACGGTGAAAAAGAAAATATGCTCAGATAAAACCTGGAAAGAAGCTTTCTGAGAAACTATTTGTGTTCTGTAAATTCATCTCACAGAGTTACAGCTTTTCCTTCAAGAAGCCATTCTCTAAGACTGTTCTTGTGTAATTTGCAAATTGATATTTGGAAGCCAATAGAGGGCTATGGGGAAAAAGGAAATATCCTAAGATAAAAACTGAATAGAAGCTTTCTGAGTAACTGCTTTTTGTTCTGCTAATTCATCTCACATAGTTACAGCTTTCTCTTCAAGGACCCTTCACTAAGACTGTTCTTGTGGAATTTGCATAGTGATATTTGGAAGCCCATAGAGGGCTATGTTGAAAAAGGAAATATCCTAAGATAAAAAATGAAAAGAAGCTTTCTGAGAAATTGCTTTGTGTTATGTTATTTCGTCTCACAGAGTTACAGCTTTCCCCTCAAGAAGCCTTTAGCTGAGTGTGTTCCTGTGGAATTTGCAACATGATATTTGGAAGCTCCTACAGGTCTATGGTGAAAAAAGATATAACCTCAGTTACAAACTGAAAAAAAAATTTCTGAAAAACTGCTTTGTGATATGTGTCTTCCACTCACTGAGTTACAGCTGTATTTCGTAGATCTGTTTGCTAGCCTTATTTCTGTGGAACCTGAGAACTGTTATTACGGATCCCTCTGAAGACTATAGGGCCAAAGGAAACATCCTACGATAAAAGTGAGAAAGAAGATTTCTGAGAATCTTCTTTGTGATCTGTGAATTCATCTTACATAGTTACAGCATTCTCCTCTAGAAGCGTTTCGCTAAGACTGTTCTTTTGGAGTTTGCAAAGTGATATTTGGAAGCCCACGTACGGATATGCTGTAAAAGAAAACATGCTCCGATAAAAACTGGAAAGAAACTTTCTGAGAAACTGATTTGTGTTCTGTGAATTCATCTCACAGAGTTACAGCTTTCCCCTCAAAAAGACTTTCGCTAGGAATATTCTTGTGTAATTTGCAAAGTGATATTAGGAAGACTATAGAGGGCTATGGTGGAAAAGGAAGTGTCCGAAGATAAAAACTGGAAAGAAGCTTTCTGAGAAACTGCTTTGTGTCCTGTTAATTCATCTCAGAGAGTTACAGCTTTCTCCTCAGGAAGCCATTCACTAAGACTGTTCTCGTGGAATTTGCAAAGTTATATGTGGAAGCCCTTAGAGGACTATGGTGAAAAAGGATATATCTTCAGATAAAAACTGAAAAGAAGCTTTCTGAGAAACTGCTTTGTGATATGTGACTTCCACTCACTGAGTTGCAGCTATATTTCGTAAACCTGTTTACTACCCTTATTTCTGTGGAATCTGAGAACTGATATTTCGGATCCCTTTGAAGACTATATGGCCAAAGAAATATCCTCCGATAAAACTGAGAAAGAAGCTTTTTGAGAAACTGCCTTGTGATCGGTGAATTCATCTCACAGAGTTACAGCAATCCCCTCCAGAAGTCGTTCACTAAGTCTGTTCTAGAGGAATTTGCAAAGTGATATTTGGAAGCCCACAGAGGGCTACAGTGAAATAGGATATATCTTCAGATAAAAACTTAAAAGAAGCTTTCTGAGAAACTGCTTTGTGATATGTGCCTTCCACTCACTGAGTTACAGCTGCGTTTCATAGAGCTTTTTTCTAGCCTTATTTCTGTGGAATCTGAGAACTGCTATGTCATATCCCTTTGAAGACTATACGGCCAATGTATATATCCTCCGATAAAAGGGAGAATGAAGCTTTCTGAGAAACTTCTTTGTGATCAGTGAATTCATCTTACAGAGTTACACCTTTCCCCTCAAAAAGCCGTTCACGAAGACAGTTCTTGTTGAATTTGCAAAGTGATATTTGGAAGCCCATAGAAGGCTATGGTGAAAAAGGAAATATCTTCAGATAAAAACTGGAAAGAAGCTTTCTGAGACACTGCGTTGTGTTCTGTGAATTCATCTCACAGAGTTAAAGCTTTCCCCTCAAGAAGCCTTCTGTTAAGAGTGTTCTTGTGGAATTTGCAAAGTGATATTTGAAAGCCCAGAGAGGGCTATGGTGAAAAAGGAATTAACTTCAGAGAAAAACTGGCAAGAAGCTTTCTGAGAAACTGCTTTGTATTCTATTAATTCATCTCAAAGAATTACAGCTTTTCCCTCAAGAAGCCTTTCGATAAGACTGTTCTTGTGGAATTTGCAAAGTGATATTTGCAACCCCTTAGAGGGCTATGTTGAAAAAGGAAATGTCCTCAGATAAACACTGTAAAGAAACTTTCTGAGAAACTGCTTTGTGTTCTGTTAATTCATCTCACAGAGTTAGAGCTTTCCCCTCAAGAAGCCGTTCACTAAGACTGTTGTTGTGCAATTTGCAAAGTGACATTTTGAAGCCCTTAGAGGGCTATGCTGAAAAAGGATATATCCTCAGATAAAAACTGAAAAGAAGTTTTCTGAGAAACTGCTTTGTGATATGTGACTTCCACTCACTGAGTTACAGCTGTATTTCGAAGAGCTGTTTGCTAGCCTTATTTCTGTGGAATCTGAGAACTGTTACTTCGGATCCCTTTGAAGACTATAGGGCCAAAGTAAATATCCTCCAATAAAAGTGAGAAACAAGCTTTCAGAGAAACTTCTTTGTGATCTGTGAATTCATCTCTCAGACTTAAAGCTTTCCCCTCAAGGGGCCGTTCACTAAGACTGTTCTTGTGGAATTTGCAAAGTGATATTTGGAAGCGCACAGAGGGCTATGGTGAAAAAGGAAATATCCTCAGATAAAAACTGGAAGGAAGCTTTTTGAGAAACTGCTTTGTGTCCTGTTAATTCATCTCACAGTGTTACAGCTTTTCCCTCAAGAAGCCGTTCACTAAGACTGTTCATGTGGAATTTGCAAAGTGATATTTGGAAGCCCATAGATGGCCATGGTGAAAAAGGAAATATCTTCAGATAAAAACTGAAAAGAAGCCTTCTGAGAAACTGCTTTGTGATATGTGAGTTCCACCCACTGAGTTACAGCTGTATTTCATAGAATTGTTTGCTAGCCATATTGCTGTGGAACATGAGAACTGATATTTTGGATCCCTTTGAAGTCATTAGCGCCAAAGGAAATATCTTCCAATAAAAATGAGAAAGAAGCTATCTGAGAAACTTTTTGTGATCTGTGATTTCTTCTCACAGAGTTACAGCTTTCCCCTCAAGGAACCGTTTACTAAGACTCTTCTTGTGGAATTTTCAAAGTGATATTTGGAAGCCCATAGAGGGCTATGGTGAAAAAGGAAATGTCCTCAGATAAAAACTGGAAAGAATCATTCTGTGAAACTGCTTTTTGTTCTGTTAATTCATCTCACAGAGTTACAGCTTTCTCCTCAAGAAGCCATTTACTAAGACTGTTCTTGTGGAATTTCCAAAATGATATTTGGAAGGCCATAGAGGGCTATGGTGAAAAAGGATGTATCTCCAGATAAAAACTGAAAAGAAGCTTTCTGAGAAACTGCTTTGTTATATGTGACTTCCACTCACTGAGTTACAGCTGAATATCTTAGAGTTGTTTGCTAGCCTTATTTCTGTGGAATCTGAGAACTGATATTCCGGATCCCTTTGAAGTCTATAGTGCCATAGTAAATATCTTCCGATAAAAATGAGAAAGAAGCTTTCTGAGAAACTGCTTTGTGATCATTGAATTCATCTCACAGAGTTAGAGCTTTCCACTCAAGAAGCCTTTCGCTAGGACTGTTCTTGTGGAATTTGCAAAGTGATATTTGGAAGCCCATAGAGGGCTATGGTGAAAAAGGAAATATCCTAAGATAAAAACTGAAAAGAAGCTTTTTGAGAAACTGCTTTGTGTCCTGTTAATTCATCTCACAGAGTTACAGCTTTCCCCTCAAGAAGCCGTTCACTGGCCGGGCGCAGTGGCTCAAGCCTGTAATCCCAGCACTTTGGGAGGCCGAGACGGGCGGATCACGAGGTCAGGAGATTGAGACCATCCTGGCTAACACAGTGAAACCCCGTCTCTACTAAAAAATACAAAAAACTAGCCGGGCGAGGTGGCGGGCGCCTGTAGTCCCAGCTACTCGGGAGGCTGAGGCAGGAGAATGGCGTAAACCCGGG
>CM052586.1:48689564-48704415 GCA_028551445.1 Miopithecus talapoin
CTAGACTCAGATTTTACATAGTATTTTAATAAACCATTGGTTCTCTTTATTTGTTGATGCTCTGTCATTTATAAGAATATATACAAGCACAGTAAGCATATACAAACTCATGTTGATTTTTTTTTCAGCTGCATCCAAGAAGTGTTTTGTGTTCTCAAGTGCTAATTATTGAGGGACATAAAGATCTTTATGATCACAATAAAGCCATTAAAATAATTCACAAGGTTTTTTATACTAGATTGTCTACAAATAATATTAGCTCTATTAATTTTCAGGGCCACTGAATATAAGTGATTATGGAGGAATTGCCCTGTCATGACCATGAGTAAATCATGTTCTATGCTCCACTGATCAACACCTCTTAAAATTATATTAGAACCTATAAATATGATCTGGACAAAGGATGAAAGCATTTATGGTAAGATAATGACAGTTTGATGACAAAGCAAAAAAATCCTGAATTGAAAGTTATAAAATCTGTGGCTCAACTGTCATTTCACTGGTTGTAAGTTTGTGAAGATACACCACTTACTTTATTGGCTCTCAGTTTCCTCATTTTTAATGCTGAGGGTTATACAGCAATTTCCAATAGACATTCCAATTCTAAAAACAATTTGTGGTTTTGAAATTATATTTTACATGCAAATATGAGTAGAGACTAATTCAATTAATTATGCTTGCATGTTAACTTACTAAAATTTTAAATTGGAACAGTTAATTTTGTGAAAAAATATAACAAAAATAAAAATAATCTGGTTTTTAAATAGGATTTAACTTACACTGTGTTTCTTCATATGGGGAATTACCTTTGAGTTGTTTGTTTTACCTCACTTTCATGATATTATATGCCCTAGTTTGGTTGGTTTTTGACCTAGCTAGTTGTCAATGTGCTTCTTCTTCTGGGCATTTAATTCTTACATAAAAGCAGACTTGCTGAAAGTTTAAATAAGAATTGTTCACATGAAACAAGTTATTGGAATGTGGTTTTTATGAATACTTATCACAGTGCAGTTGGGATATATGGTTCTTGGAGAAAAATTTTATTTTAAAATATTATGTACAGAGAATAGGCATAATGCACAGAACACCAAAATGTATTTCATTCTTTTGGAATGTGAGAACTAGGATTTCTATTTGTTTAAACTTTTATTGAAATAATACAATAAATGCCACACTTCTTTAAATTTAATTATGAACACCTGTTTTGTACATACACATATATATGGCAGTATTGTTATCTATATGTACACATTTATATATATGTATGCATATGTTGTTTATATAAATATCATTTTTATTTTATATTTCCCAGCATCAAAATATTTTTCTATGTTACATATTTATGAGAATTTCTCATACCAGGCTAAAAATTGTGTCTTGCAGGAAGTCTATTATTTTTTAGTTTAATTTTAAAAGATCCTTAAGTCTCCTCAGTAAAAGAAATCTAGATTCTAATCTGATTATTACCACTCTTTAGCTGTAGGACTAAAGAGCAATTTTCTCTGAACTGCTGAACTTCAAGTATGTCACTTACATCATGTAGTTTTTAATAGTTCCTTAATAAGTGTTACCCTTGGTCATGAGCATGCTGAGAGACTAAGCATGCAAATGAACAATGGTCAGACCATATATAAAAGTAGAATTTTGACCTGTAACCTGTGTCAAGTATTCACAAAACCAAACTCGTATCTAAAATAACCAAGAAGCGAGCCTGCTAGAACTCAGACTTGCAGGAAGTCAGACTACTGTTTCTAGTAACAATCAAGCAAACTAAATAATAACTTTTGTAACTACTGGCACAAAATGTTTAGAATGTCATTAACAACTGACTGCCTTCCTAATTTTTGATCCCACTTCCAATTCTCTGGACCAACCAGAGAAAGCAAAATATACACTCCTCGCCAATAACATAGTATGTCCATCTTTTAGTGTATATCTACAACTTCCTCATGCCAATAGCCTCCAATCTTATATACCTGAAGCCTTGTCTGTTTTTTCACTATAATATTTTCCATTCCTCTGCCTGCCTTTGAGTCTCTGCCAAAATGCAAGTGAAAATTGCTGATTCCCTTACTAGAGAGCAAGCTCTGAATAAATCTCCTTTGCTCTTCTCATTTCCATAGTTTTGGTTTTGCTTTGCATAACAAGATAATAGTAAAAATCTTGACATCATTCTGCATTACACAATATATGACAATGTATACATTGAACATATTGTAGAAGAGCATTTTCACATATGGCTACTTTTAAAAATTTGAACCTATTTGTTTCTATAATAACAAATGGCATATATGCATAACTGAATCAAAGGATAGTAGGATTTACCTAATATTTTAAAAACACCTACTCCAATTAATCACCTAGATAGTCCTGTAATTAGTCACCTAGATTGTCCTGTAATTTACCTGGCATTATGTTCATAAATTACAACTGGTGTTCTGACCAGTATAATGCAATTAATAAATTGGCTTTGATTTGTTCATAGAACAATCAAAATCCAACACCACAGACGTGTCTTCACGGTTTTCGTGTGGCTGTCTCTTATTTGTTAATTTACTGGGTAATATTTTTGAATGCCTACTACCTATGTTCTAAATACTCTGGTAAGTAGTTGGTGTTGTCAATAATTCAAGGAACTGGGAACAGCCCACCGCCCAAAGTAAATTTGTGGGGCTGCTGAGCACCATGGAAGAGCTGCAGAAAGAGATCAGAACCACCTACTCAGGGAACAAGAGTGAGATGGAGAGGCCAAAAGGTGACATCATTAATGCTAGAAGATTGGTTCAGGAGTGCCTGATGGAAACAGAAGTGAAAGAGAATGTCAAATTGTAGCTGCCCTGTTGGTTTTGAAGGTTTTCCATCTTTTTACAAGATGAGAAGTTACAGTTAATCTCACAGATGAAACCATTGTTTTCAAAATGGGGAAAAGTTGCTCTGAACGTAACAGTCTCAAAAATTGAGAAAAGATTCTGCAACGAATTGGGATTTACATTTTAAGTAGTTAGGAACTATCCAGGTTTTTTTTGTCAAAACATTGATTTAAAACATGTCTGTAAAGTTATCTTACAGCAAACTATATTTTGCCTCAGACGCCAGCGCCTCCCTTTAATCTTCTCTTTTGAATACATTTGTGTGACCCACATTGTTCATTTTTCTTTTCATAAGCTAAGATGACAATAAGCATTTTGGTTTTAGTGCAAACCTACAGCACCCTTTACTTAGTAGCTGGTCCTCATTTGCCATACAGTATAAATTCTGCTCGTTGTAAGTTCTTTTTTCTTAAGTGTTCACATGACTATTAGTGCTTTGAGGTCAATATTTAAAATAAACAAGACCAGGCATGGTGACTCACACCTGTAATCCCAGCACTTTGGGAGGCTGAGACGGGCATTCCCGCCTGACTCTTGAGGTCAGGAGTTCAAATCCAGCCTGGCCAACATGGTGAAACCCCGTCTCTACTAAAAATAAATAAATAAATAAATAAATAAATAAATAAATTAGCCAGCATGGTGGTAGACACATGTAAATCCAGCTACTCAGGAGGCTAAGGCAGGAGAATCACTTGAACCCAGGGAGTGGAAGTTGAAGTGAACTGATATTGCACCACTGCACTCCAGCCTGGGCAACAAACAGAGTGAAATTTAATCTCAAACAACAACAACAACAACAACAAAAAACCTACTAAACCTAACGTGGACCCTCAAAAATTTTCATACTAAGACCGTAAGTGGATTTTAGTTCCGTGTTTACTGTAAGCTGATCAAAACATCTGGAATAAATTGGTCTGTTGTGCATAGATATCTACACTTGCCAAAGGATCAGCTCATCCTCCTTCCGCAAACAGTGCAAAACACCTTTGAAGAATTCCTCTGTTTTATATTTGCATTTCTTACCTTCAGCTGGCTATCATAATTATGTCCGCATGTTAAAATTTAAATTAAAAATACAATTTATTTACTTCCTTTTTATAATTTACAATAATATAATGGGCCTAAATCTCTGATTTCATTCTCAAATTACCAAAATTTGAATCTGATTTTTACTGAAATGCCTTAAGCACCTATTTTGAGAGCCTTTAGCTAAATTTAGGTTCCAGTACCAGAGCAGCTAGCAACCCTACCCTAACAGAAAGTGCAGGGGAGCCAGATATGAATGGTTACATTGTGGCTTTCAGGAGATACTTCTTTTACCTGCCAGACAGCCTAGTGTCTAGTTGTCTGACTTGTGATCCAGAGGGGGCCCTCACATGGGAAACTTGTTTACACTGGCAGATGCTCTTGTGATTCTTCTCTTATTTGTGTCCAGTCTGACCATTCTCCTGGCACTGGGAACATGATCTTATGTTGCCCCAGGCATCCTGGAGAAAATCCTGGTTCTTCCAATGGAAGGTATAAATTTAATATGACAGAAATTAAATTCAAAGAATTATTACTTACAGATCAAGGATGGTGGGCACCATAAGTCAGGAGGGCCTTCCTCTGTGCCTGGGTCACACAAGGCAGGAATGAAGAGTAAGGCAGAGAGAGAGAAAAAGAAAGAACATGGCAACTGTGGTGATATATTTAAGAGAATAGGGTGTGGGTCTCTAAAGTTCGTGAATAGTCACTCCATTTAAAGGAAGCCACAGAAAAGTGGGGAACCCAGTCTGAGAGGTAGGAAAGATGCCTCTATGTTCTTATCTCTGACAAATGTCCTGGACCATTTGGTTGTGCTGTCCTACTTCTAATGCCTAGGTAGAAACGCGTTCAGTGTTCTTGTTACAACACCCACTCACGGATTATTATTTTACATAGTTTGCTTGCATTTACTTCTGATTTCATTGTTTGAATAGTAATTTACTTATTAAATAAATATGTATATGTCAAAAATCCCCTCCTGTCCTCATGGGATTTGCATTATATTGGAACAAGACAAATATTAAGCAGTAAACAATAAGTACAAAAGGAAATTTGTAGAGTTTGTTTATAAAACAGTAGAGAGAATAGAGGAAGGGGGATTGGGAATATGTAGTGAATGTCGGTATTTCAACCAGAGTGTGATAGCAAAGCTAACTGATAATAGGACAAATGAACAAGACCAGTGGCTCATGCCTGTAATTCTTGAGCTTTTGGAGACTGAGATGGGGGTTGCTTTAGTCCAGGTATTCGAGACCAGGGCTGAACAACATAGTGAGATCTCGTCTCTCTAAAAAATTGACAAAAACAAAAACAGAAAGCAAACAAAAAACATTAGCTAGGCATGGTGGCGTATGACTTTGATTTTACCTGCTCAGGAGGCTGAGGTGGGCTGAGCCCAGGAGTTCGAGGAGGCTGCAATGTGCCATAATCCTGCCACTGCACTCCAGCCTGGGAAAAAGCCTGTCTCAAAACAAAGAAAAAGAGTAAAATAAGACATTTGGAGAAGGTAAAAATGTTAGCTATGTCTCAGGATACAAAATCAGAGTGCAAAAATTACACGTATTCCCATACGCCAACAATGGACAAGCAGAGAGCCAAATCATGAATGAACTCCCATTCACAATTGCTACAAAGAGAATAAAATACCTAGGAATATAGCGAACAAGGGAAGTGAAGGACCTCTTCAAGGAGAACTGCAAACCACTGCTCAAAGAAATAAGAGAGGACACAAACAAATGGAAAAACAATTCATGTTCAGAGTGCTGATACCAGCTAGGTAGGGGAGATGCTAACCCAGCAGCATTAGAGGAATTAAAGACACACACACAGAAATTTAGAGATGTGGAGTGGGAAATCAGGGGTTTCACAGCCTTCAGAGCTGAGAGCCTTGAACAGAGATTTACCCACATATTTATTGACAGCAAGCCAGTGGTAACCATTGCTTCTATAGATTATACATTAAAAGTATTCCTTATGGGAAACAAAGGGATGGGCCAAAATAAAGGGATGGGTTTGGCCAGTTATCTGCAGCAGGAGCATGTCCTTAAGGCACATATACCTCATGCTATTGTATGTGGTTTAAGAATGCCTTTAAGCTGTTTTCTGCCCTGGGCGGTAGAGGTGTTTCTTGACCTCATTCCGGTAAATGCACAACTTTCCAGTGTGGCTGTCATGGCCATCACGAACATGTCACAGTGCTGCAGAGATTTTGTTTATGGTCAGTTTCGGGGCCAGTTTATGGCCAGATTTTGGGAGCCTATTCTAACACAGGGGTAGGAAGAATTAATACTGTGAAATGGCCATACTGCCCAAAGTTATTTATAGATTCAATACTATTCCATTAATCTACCATTGACATTCTTCAAAGAATTAGAAAAAACGACTTTAAAATTCATGTGGAACCAAAAAAGAGCCAGTATAAGCAAGATTATTAAGCAAAATGAACAAAGCTGCAGACATCATGCTACCCAACTTGCTACAGTAACCAAAACAGCATGGTGGAAAAACAGATACATAGAACAATGGGACAGAATAGAGATATCAGAATTAAGACCACACATATGCAATCATCTTATCTTCAACAAACTTGACAAAAACAACCAATGGGGAAAGGATTCCCTATTTAATAAATGGTTCTGGGATAACTGGCTAGCCATATGCAGAAAATTGAGACTGGACCCCTTGCTTACACCTTATACAAAAATTAATTCAAGAAGGATTAAAGACTTAAATGTAAACCCAAAATTACAAAAACCCTAGAATAAAATCTAAGCAATACCATTCAGCATATAGGCAAGTGCAAAGCTTTCATGATGAAAATGTCAAAATAATTGCAACAAAAGAAAAAATTCACAAATAGGATCTAATTAAACTAAGAAGCTCCTGCACAGCAAAAGAAACTACCTATCATCAGAGTGAAGAGACAACCTAGAGAATGGGATAAAATGTTTGCTATCTATCCATCTGACAAAGATCTAATACCCAGAATCTACAAGGGACTTAAATAAATTTACAAGAAAAAAAACACAATCCCATTAAAAAGTGGGCAAAGGTCATGAACAGACACTTCTCAAAAAAAGATATTTATGTGGCCAAAAACCACATGAAAAAAAAGTTCAACATAACTAATCATTAGAGAAATGCAAATCAAAACCACAATGAGATACCATTTCATGCCAGTAAGAATGGCCATTATTAAAAATTCGAGAAACAACAGATGCTGGTGAGGCTGTGGAGAAATAGGAATCCTTTTCCACTGTTGGTGGGAATGTAAATCGGTTCAACCATTGTGGAAGACAGTGTGGCAATTCCTCAAAGACCTATAAACAGAAATGCCATTCAATCCAGCAGTCCCATTACTTGGTATATACGCAAAGGAATATAAATCATTCTATTTTAAAGATACATACACACATATGTTTATTGCAGCACTCTTCAAAATAGCAAACCATGGAATTAACCCAAATGCCCATCAATGATAGACTGGATAAAGCAGCAAATGTGGTACATATGCAGCATAGAATAGTATGCAGCCATAAAAATGAATGAGATCATGTCCTTTGCAGGGACATGGAGGGAGCTGGAAGTCATTATCTTCAGCAAACTAACACACGAACAGAAAACCAAACACCACATATTCTCACTTATAAACGGGAGCTGAATAATGAGATCACATGAAGACAGAGAGGGGAAAAACCCACACTTGTGCCTGTCCGGGGGCAGGGTAGCAGGGGGAGGGTGAACATCAGGAAAAATACCTAATGCTTGCAGGGCCTAATACCTAGGTGATGGGTTGACAGGTGCAGCAAACCACCATGGAACACATTTACCTATGTAACAAACCTGCACATCTTGCGTATGTATCCCAGAACTAAAAATAAAATTAAATTTTAAAAAGTGGTAGACGTGAAAATCTGAGGGAATTGTATTTAAGATAGAGAAAAGAGGCAGAGCAAAACTCTGTTTCAAAAGTGTCCCAGATGGATGTATCCAAGAAACGAGTGATGGTCAGTGTGGTTAGGGTGGTGAGAGGAAATAAGGGGATAGTAGGAAAGAAGTAATGTAAGTAATGATGGGAAAGCCCAGGATGTCATTTTAAGCTATTGAACTTTTAATGTGAATAAGATAGGGAGCCACTGCAGGATTTGGAGCAAGGTGACTTAATGTGGCTTACATTTCTTTATTGTCATCCAGGTGACTGTATTGAACATATGTGGGCAAGTGTGAAAGCAGAATACATTGATGCAATATAGAGAAGAGCTAAAAATTACTTGGTCTGGAAAGGAAGGGGTAGATACGGTGAGACGGAGTAAGATTCTGCGGGTAATTCAAGGCAGACAACAGTAATTGCAGCAGATTGGATAAGGAGCAGGAGCTAAAGTGAGAAATTGATTTCTCCAAGATTTTTGTCCTGTGTAACAGGAAGAATGAAGTTTCCAACAAGTGAGGTAAGAAAATATTAGATGATATTTAAATATTAATTTTTAAAGGAATATTAGGAAATCATTATAGGCATAGTAAGGTTGGACTATCCATTACAACATAAAATGTGGATGTAAAGTAAGGTTTTTTTTTTTTGTTTTTGTTTTTGTTTTTTGAGACAGAGGCTCTGTCACCCAGGCTGGAATGCAGTGACACAAACTCGGCTCATTGCAACCTCCGTCTCCTGGGTTCAAGCGATTCTCGTGGCTCAGTCTCTCAAGTAGCTGGGATTACAGGCACCTGGCACCACATCTGGCTAATTTTTTGTATTGTTAGTAGAGACGGGGTTTCACCATGCTGGCCAGGCTGGTCTCAAGCTCCTGAACTCAGGTGATCTGCACACCCTGTCCCAAAGTGCTAGGATTACAAGCGTGAGCCACCACTCCCTGCTAGAGTAAGTATTAATAGATGAATATGTGACTCAGGAGATTAGAGGAGATATTTTTTAAATGTCCTTTGCACATTGGTGACATGTATAGCTATGAGGTCACAGGGAGTCACAAAGGTAGTAAATATAGGTGAAAGAGAACAGAATCAAAGATTAATCCCTGAAACACTCCCAAATAAAGAGATTGGGAGATAAAGAGAAAGAAAAAGAAAATAAACTGAGAGATAGGAACCAAGTAAGATGAAAACTGAAATGACCTGTTAATACCAAAATGTAGGTGACAAGTGGAGCAATTTTCATGACTTGGTATATTTTTAGGTTTGATGAATTTTGAGCATTTTAAATCTCTTTCAGTTTTCTCTCTGGTTCTTACCACCTATTCAATAATCTGTTTTTCAGTAGACAACAAGAATATGATAAATTTTGACAGAATTTCTGTACCACATTATATTTCAGCTGATGACCTTGTTAACACGAATAGATACTTCTAAATGTCTCTTCCAGCTATATCATACCTTATAGGCAAAAGGGTTTATGATGGGACTATAAGCAGAAGATCTATGTGTAATATTTATTCTTATCCTTGTCTACCTATTGTCTCTTTCCTAGTGGCTGAAATGCAGGTGATGGTAGTAGCAACCATAAGGGACAATGATTTCAAAGTCATTCACAGAGAAAGAATAAGGAGAAATGAATAAAAATTACCTGACACCATGAATGTCTCTGCCACCTTCTCAGATTTTCTCAAAAGGAGGAAAATTATTTTATATGTCATTTACATCATTGTTTTTATCCTAAGTAATATTGTTCTCACTTGCAGCTGAGCTGAAATTTAACTAATAGTATAGGGGCCAATCCAAAACTTTTTTTTTTATTAATACTGCATGGGTGTTAGGAAAAAAGGAATTAAAAAATTATAGAAAGAAAATTTACATTAAGTATCAGTGAAGGTGGGATATGCATGTTGCTTAAATATAGCGAGATATGTAGCTAGAGAAAATACAACAAAATGGGAAAGAAAAGCTAAGAGTTAGGATAAAAGCACTAATGCCTTATTTTAAGCAAAATTCAAATGTTTACTTGAAGGTAATGCTTACGGAAGCTGCTGTAAATATGGGCATGATATGGTTTGACTGGCTCCCCAGCCAAAACTCATCTTGAATTTAACTCCCACAATTCCCATATGTCATGGGAGGAACTTGGTAGGAGGCGATTGAATTATGGGGGCAGGTCTTTACTGGGCTGTTCTCGTGATAGTGAATGTGTCTCTTGAGATCTGATGGTTTTAAAAGCAGGAGTTTCTCTACACAAACTCTCTTTTTGCCTTCCACCTCCACCTAACAGGTGACTTGCACCTCTTTGCTTTCCACCATGACTGTGAGGCCTCCCCAACCACATGAAACTATGAGTCCAGTTAACCTTCTTTCTTTTGTAAATTGCCCAGTCTTGGCTATGTCTTTATCAACAGTGTGAAAATGGACTAATACAGTAAATTGGTACCAGTAGAGCAGGGCACTGCTAAAAAGATACCCAAAATGTGGAAGTGACTTTGGAACTGGGTAACAGGCAGAGGTTGGAACAGTTTGGAGGATTCAGAAAAAGACAGAAAAACGTGGGAAAGTTTGGAACTTCCTAAAGACTTGTTGAATGGCTTTGAACAAAATGCTGATAATGATATGGACAATAAAATCCAGGCTGAGGTCCTCTCAAATGGAGATGAGGAATTTGTTGGTAACTGGGGCAAAGGTGACTCTTGTTTTGTTTTAGCAAAGAGACTAGCAACATTTTTCCCCTACCCTAGAGATTTGTGGAACTTTGAACTTGGGAGAGATGATTTAGGTATCTGGCAGAAGAAATTTCTAAGCAGCAAAGCATTCAAGAGATGACTTAGGTGCTGATAAAGGCATTCAGTTTTATAAGGGAAGCAGAACATTTATAAAAGCTTGGAAAATTTGCAGCCTGGCAATGCAATAGGAAAGAAAATCTCATTTTCTGAGAAGAAATTCAAGCCGGCTGCAGAAATTTGCATAAGTAATGAGGAGCCGAATAGTAATCTCAAAGACAATGAGGAAAAAGTCCCCACTCATGTCAGAGGCCTTCACAGCAGCTCCTTCCATCACAGGCCTGGAGGCCTAGGATGAAAAAGTGGTTTTGTGGGCCAGGCCCAGGGCCCCCCTGCTGTGTGCAGCTTAAGGACTTGGTGCCCTCTGTCTCAGCCACTCCAGCTGTGGCTGAAAGGTGCCAACATAGAGCTCAGGCCATGACTTCAGAGGGTGTAAGCCTCAAGTCTTAGCAGCTTCCACATGGTGTTGAGCCTGACAGTGCACAGATGTCAATAACTGGGTTTGAGAACCTCCGCCTAGATTTCAGAGGATGGATGGAAACACCTAGATGTCCAGGCAAAAGTTTGCTGCAGATGTGTGGCTATCATGGAGAGCCTCTGCTAGGGCAGTGAAGTAGGGAAATGTGGGATTGGAGCTCCCACACAGTCCCTAGGGGCACTACCTAGTGGAGCTGTGAGAAGAGAGCCACTGTCATCCAGACCCCAGAATGGTAGATCCAATGACAGCTTGCACCATGCACCTGGAAAAGTCACAGACACTCAATGCCAATTCATGAAAGCAGCCAGGAGGGAAGCCGTACCCTGCAAAGACACAGAGGTGGAACTGCCCAAGACCGTGGGGACTCACCTCTTACATCTGCATGATCCAGACGTGAGACATGGAGTCAAAGGAGGTCATTTTGGAGCTTTAGTATTTGACTAACCTGCTGGATTTCAGACTTGCATAGGGCCTGTAGCTCCTTTGTTTTGCCCAATTTCTCCCATTTGGCATTGCTATATTGGCTGAATGCCTGTATCCTCATTGTATCTAGGAAGTAACTAACTTGCTTTTGATTTTACAGGCCCATAGGTGGAAGAGACTTGCCTTGTCTCAGATGAGACTTTAGACAGTGGACTTTTGAGTTAGTGCTGAAATTAGTTAAGACTTTGAGGGACTATTGGGAAAGCATGATTGTTTTTGAATTGTGAGTACATGAGATTTGGGAGGGGCCCGGGGGTGGTATCATATGGTTGGCTGTCCCCACCCAAATCTCATTTTGAATTGTAATTCCTACAATTCCCACATATCATAGGAGGAACCTGGTGAGAAGTGATTGATTATGGGGATGGTTCTTTCCAGTGCTGTTCTCATGATAGTGAATAAGTCTCAGGAGATATGATGGCTTTAAAAACAGGAGTTCCACTGCACAAGCTCTATTTTTGCCTGCCACCATCCAATTAAGATACGACTTGCTTCTCTTTGCTTTCTGTCATGATTGTGAGGCCTCCCCAGACATGTGGAAGTGTGATTCCAATTGAACCTCTTTCTTTTTTAAATTGCCCAGTCTTTGGTATGTTGTTATCAGCAGTGCAAAAATGGACTAATACAGGGCATTTGTAACTTACTGTCTCATAATATGATCCCAAACTGAGTGAATTAGCCTAGTGTTTTTCAAAACATGTTCTCAAGGTGATCCTCACAAAAAGCATCTAGGAAGCCTTGCATCCTTTAATTCCCCTTTGAGGTCAGTATTTCATTGAGTTGAACTGATTACACATGAAGAACACTAAAAATATTATTTTATTTATTTCATCCAACATTTCTCAAGAACTATATTTCCCTTACTCCCATTTTTTTTTTATGTTGTTATTGGGATTTAACACATGCTTTGAAAATAGTCAGACAAACTGAAGTTTTACTATAAAGCTATCTTAATAGAAAAAACCTTCACTTTAAAAAATAAATATGAGTATTGGTTTTATTGATGCAGTAGCTAAAACATCTTTGCAAAAATTACAATATCAAACAAGAGTTCATGTTTTAAATTCAGTTCAAGACTTGCTTTCTAATTACTTCCTAGGTTTGTCACTGTCTATTTTCACTCTTTGTTAAAAATAATAAGGATCAAAACATGTGCTTTTCTTCCTGGAAGATTCCTGAAAACATGTTTTTAAAAAGTGATTCACTCCTAAGCAGCAAATCAATTTAATGCTTTAAAAAAAAGTATCACCAACCAAGCAGTAAAATTACATTTCAACCATGATCAAATAAATGTAGCATAATCAATTAGGTGTTCAAACATCTAAACACAATTTCCAAACTCATAATTGAATCTGGAAAGTGGTCTTCAAACTTAAAGGAAAGATGGTGACACTTTCATGCTTATAAAGTGCATAATGGAGCACTCACAAATAGGAGCAAAACTACAGCAATTTTAAAGAGATATTTACTCTCAACCTTTATATTTATAATTTAGCTATGTGCTAGCTGAACATATAGATCAATAACCTTGTATAATGATTTACAAAGCCACAAATATATACTATATATAAAAAACAATATTACAGAATTCTTTATTTAGCCCATATTATTTCAAAAATGTGCATGAAGTATCCATGACAGCAATTAATTATAAAAGTCAACTATCATAATTTTTATTAAATTTATGAGCTTCATTTATTTCTAAAAAGAAACTATTCAGTTACCAATACAAAAGATCAATTAAACTGCTTATTTAAGACAATTAAATTTACATTTCCAAAATATTTATTTATTGAGGCCTATTTATCAGTCAATAACATTTTTGAGGAACTGGGAACAAAAGGATGAATAAAATACTGTTTCAACTGTGTGTAACTCAAAACAGATCAGTCACACGCTATTATATTAAATGAGTTAGTAGTGCCTAGAACAAAATTAATATTATACAAGCTGTGATAATCATCTCATTTTATTGTCATAGTTTTTTTTTTTATTATATGTCTTCCCTTTTGGCATGAAAGAAGTATCTGTGTCTCTGTCACAGTTCATGACACATAATCATTCAATAATATTCAAGGAGCAAGTGGTATTGACTTAGCTCAAATAAATTTACCTGTAATATTTGACATAAAATATTCTTATAACTGGTTTTCATAATATCAAATGTGATAAAAGAAATTATGTGGTTCTGCATAGGATATGTTATAATTGCTATGTAATAATAGAAAATGGGACATCTACCAACAATGCTTGTTTGTTTTGTTGGTTGTTTAATTAGACATCCAGTTTCTCCCAGTAATGGTAAAGAAAAATAGTTGTCTTTGTCATACTCCTGAAGTGCTCACAGGGAAGCTCAATTGTTACATCTGCCTCACTGAGGCTGATCGCTACATAGTTATGAGGAAAGAAGGAACAAAAATCAAAATTGTTCTTTGATAAAGGATTGTAAAATTTATTTAGGATCACATCCTCAGAGTTGTTTTTTTTGTTTGTTTGTTTGGTTGGTTGGTTTTTTGCTGTTGTTACAATAAAACTGAAAGGTCATATACTATCCCATTTATTTTTGGCATTTAAAGTGGGATTCGTGGTTATGTTTATGAAAGTAAAATTTTAAAAGTATAACTGCATTTGCATTGTAAATTTTTAAAACGGAATTTGAATGTTGAGATGGGACATTTATTAAAGCATTGTGAAATGTTAATGTTCCAAGGAAATAACTAGTTATGTTAGGAGTATCCAACACTAATTTAAATAAGTGGTAATAGTGAATGTCATTAACAAGTATCATTTCTAAATGTTATTTTAACCTGGTTAGCACTTATGAAAACAAGCAAGTATAAAGAATGCTTCATTGTATTATAAACTAGAAAGATGATAGATTTTTTTTTTTTTTTAAACAGAGTGCATAAGTAAGTATTTTAGAAAGTATTCCCAGTAGCTCAGATAATCTTTTGTAAGGAAATTTGAATCAACAGTTTATATAAGAAGCTTATGAATTGGAGTAAATGAAAGAAATTCACTTAACCTTAACAACACAAAATTGACATGTTTTCCTTTGTTAACACAATCATCAAGAATTTACCAGTCTAAGGCAGAATACCACAGCATTCCACAAAAAAAGAAATATGCAATTACTTCACCAATTAGCTAAGAAACATAGAAAGTCAGTCTTGGCCGGGCGCGGTGGCTCAAGCCTGTAATCCCAGCACTTTGGGAGGCCGAGACGGGCGGATCACGAGGTCAGGAGATCGAAACCATCCTGGCTAACCCGGTGAAACCCC
>CM052586.1:48704515-48753265 GCA_028551445.1 Miopithecus talapoin
CAATAAAAAACTGCTTATAAATTGAAGCAGTATTATTATATAAAAGCAATACAAATATTTTGTTCTGTTTTTCTCCTATTGTTTTCCATCATATTCATAGCTTTTTGTACCAAAATTGCTCAATGAAAATAGTAACATTTTATAACTATAAATTTTATGCCCATCTATCCCTTATCCATAGTCCTATTTGAGAAAAATATTGTTAGTTAGGGAAGAAGCACTACTTTAAGTAATGATACAACTTAAGTTACCTTATTTCTCTTCTGAATTGCTTCTAATAGCTCATGTTAACTCTGTCACCTATTTCCGGCTGCTCTTCTACCTGATAGGTCAGGTATGTTAGTTTAAATCTGTACTTATCTTATTTCTTGTGATATATATAGAATTTAATTTTCACAACTCATAACACCTTACAAAACAGAAAATAGGCTAATCTTTCCCAAGCACTTTTTAACTGCAATAGGAAATATGCATGAACATTTTTATTTAAATAAGTCAAGGTAAAAATTCACAGTACAGACACATTTGATTAAAAAGTTGAAAAACATGGGATGATGTACTAAATACAGTTTCTCAGTCAATTGGGTATAAAGATCAGAATTGTGTGGGAAAGAAATGATAGGACAGAAGACTAAAAATTAAATATGTTTGACCATTGTAAAATAGCAAGTCTTGGAGGAGTGCTGGCACTGATCTATTATCTCCCCTTTGGCATCTATAGAAACTCCCAGGACATTGCCCTCTGTTTTCCAATGGGAGCAATGTAGGTTCACGGCTATATGTATTTCAACAGAAGACAATTCCTGGTGTCAACTTTAATATGCTCTTGATAATGAATATGAATTATTAATAACTTGTTTGGTGGGCAATAAAAATGATGGCATCTAGAAAATAGTTTGTCAATATTTCAATTTGAAGGAAATTCTGCAAAGTTAACCAATAATTCACTTTCTTGTTAGATTGGGTAACATCCTGAAACAAACACACTAGTCTCTATCATCCTCTTTAAAGTGACATATTGATAAGTGTTGCTCTAGGTTTCTATTTCAAAAATGTAGAGGAGTCAATATTGACCTGAAGTATTTGAAGTATTCATCAGAATTACCTATGATGGCTTAAACAAAACACATGTTGTCTAGGCCTTGCTTTGCAGTTCTGATGAATTATGTTCAATAGATTAAAAGCAAACAAACAACCTCAATTCATGATTCTAACATACAATTTCTATTGTATATTTTAGAATCATATCATCATTGTACAGATTGAGAAACAGTTGAGAAACAGTGAATGACCCAGTAGTACTAATTCATGTATTGGAATAAAATTATAGACAACTGAAGAACAAAAAGCCACACATTTAGCTGTATGACTTTTTTTTTTTTTCATTTTTAAACCATAGCTAATTTCTCCATAGACATTAAGCACAATAATAATTGGAACTTTTCTACCTTGGCTGTCACTACGTTCCTTCACCTAGAAGAACACATGGTACACAGTAGGCTCTCTACAATTTTGTTCATAATCACTCAAAACTGGAAACAACCCAAATCTTCTTCAACGGGAGAATAAGAAAATAGTGGCAAATTCATACAATGCAATACTTTTTGGCAACAAAGAATGAATGAACTTTGATGCATGAAACAGATTTTATGAATCACACAAGCATCATGTTAAGTGAATGAAGTCAGATTCAAAAGGTTACACATTATATGATTTCATTTCTATAGAATTTTCATAAAAACAAAACTATGACACATCAGTGGTGTCAGGAAATGTGGAGGGAGGTTGGACTACAAGTGGATAGCATGAAGGATTATTTTATGGTGATGACATTATTCTGTATATTCACTATGGTGGCAGTTAAATGAATCTATATGTATGTTAAATTTACAGAACTTTACACCAAAAATAGTCAAGTAAACTGTATGTTAGTCTTAAAAGTACTATATAACATTTTTGGATTATATTTCACCACAAAATCCATGTAAAAATATAGATTATCTATTTGTCTACAAAGTCCAAAATCACACAACACAAAATATTAGTTTTAATCTGAAGAATGGTGAACTTCTACAGACATAGAGTTACCATGACCTGGAAAATTTACTAGAATTATTCTTCTGATGTTCACATTGAAAAATGAGTTACTATTTGTTAGAAGTTTTGAGGTGACACAAGAAGGAAACAGGCATGATGTAATGCTCACTCCATATGTAACTCCCAAGCTTTATTTTCTTGCAGCTTTTTACGTTGTTTCCACTACATTTATGATTACCACTAATATACTCTATAGTCCACATGACAGCATTTGCAGTTTTCCAATATTTTGACTCAGTTATCAAGAGTAGAGATTATTTGATTCAAGGCAATAAATATTGAATGCCTACTAAGTCTTGTTGTAGTAACTTGTACATATCGGAGATCATTCAAATGATGTGATTTTTTTCAATCATTCATTTAACAAATATTCAGTTATCAGTTAATATGTGTTATGCACTCTGTTAATCATAAGGTAATCAATAGGTATCAAAATAAGCAACGTCACTGCTATCCTGGTGTTTACACCCTGTTGAGGAATGAACAATAAAGATGTATAAGAATAAAACAATCACGAAGAGGAAAATAGAGAATGTTATGATGAAACACAACAAGGGCAATAAACTTGGTTTGCAGATCACAAAAGGTCTTGGAAGATAATATAGGACTCTTTCTAGAATATTAATTTTAAAAAAATATTTAATACACATATATGCTAATTTGTGCCAGTGTTGCAAACCACATCATACTCATAACCACCCTACGAGATAAAAAATTTATTTTTATTCCTATTTGGGGCCTGAGAGAAATAAGGTACAGAATTTACCTGTTATACCATAGTCAAAATAGAAAATGTAGGCTTTAATCTCAGGAAGTCTAGTTCCAGTGTCTGTGTTTGTTACCATTACACTATGCTGCTGCTGCTTTCAGCCGTTCTTACTTTAGGCAACAAATATTATCATCTTCAGAGGTTTTAAAATTTGTGTCATTATAATTTTCCAAATCTGCCACATAGCAGTATAGTGCTAAGTTAGGCCAGTAATAATAGAACATTAAACTAGCTTTACTTGAAGTGAGAGATGTACTGAACACAAAGCTCACAAAAGGGCCATGATATTTTACAGAATGCTGTATTTTGGAGAGCTAAAATCAATTTTATTCCAAATTTCCAGATTATATATTTTATCAGCCTATTTTTCTAGCTATCTTAAAACCTTTTTATATCTGTGTGTGACATAGATCTGACCTCACATTTATCTCTGAACATATATTTCTTTGCCCTAATTTGGAGCCATTACAGAAACACTGTCTTTATAGCAGTGGAAAAGATACACAGAAAATAGTAATCAGAGGACTATCTTTGTTGCCTGCTGTACTTTCTCCCTGAGTCCCATCTAAACCTCCTGGAGTGCTTTGAGTGTTTGTCATAAACTTTTCTACATTAACAGGTGGATTGTTTCCCCTTCTGCAAAATACTTAACAAATACATTGCCCCCTGAACTCTCCATTAACACTAGGGTGTTATATTGTGCAAATGTACCAGCACGGATGTAGAAGCAAGAAAACCTGCTATATTGCTAAAGATTTGTCACTGAACTTTATGGTATCAGTGCTTCAGTAGAGCGAATGATATTTCCAGGAAATTACACTGATTCAAATTGTAAGCCCATTTTCCAGTGACTTCCTGTCAGGGTTGGTTTATTTCTTTGTTTCTGCTCCTTATTACATTTTAGCACTTTTTTTGTTTTGCTTCTGGCCTTTGCAATAGCTTCCCTCTGATGAGATAGCCATCGTGTCCCTGTGCAAGTTTTATCCTTAGCCTTTCCTTTGGCAACCACACAATTTTTTGAAGTTTAGTGGCTCAAATGAATAATGTACCTAAATAAAAAGCACTGCACAAACCCACTTATATCCAAAATAGGGGTGTGTGTGTGTGTGTGTGTATGTTTGTATGTGTGTGTGTGTGAATCCTTATTTACATATCCTTATTTTTCCAATCCTTTACAGTCTGGTTAAAAATATTTTACATTATCTATATTTTGACTATAGTTTTTAGCATAAAAATATGTTCCAGCTTTTAAAGTAAACCCAATAAATTATACTATTCTTCTCTGTCCATATCTGAATAAGTTGACTTACAAAACGTAGTAAAGATGGAGACTCATATGTCACCATTATTACAAATAAAGACCTGGTTGGAAGATATTGTTTATATCTGTTAGCCACCCTCCAGAATTAGAACAATTTATTCAGTCGCAGCCAGCCTTCTTGGTGAGGCTTCCTGATATGGACAGGTACCCCGGTGAAGCTTACCACATGGAGGATCCAGGGGGAAAACACTAAGCAGATTTCCTCTCAAAAGGAAGAAAAAAATAGCTAAGCTCATCATATCCAAATAGTTTTTGTTGATTTCTCAATCAGATCAGTGACTGATTTTTGGCTACCATTTATGGGGCTGTTTCCCAAACACCGCCTCTTTCAGATCTTCCTGGGACTCTGGTAAGTTGTTCGCATTTTGTTTCCAGCACTCTCTGTAATGGCAGAGCTGTATTCTAATTAAGTTCATGCCCAGGCGAAGCTGCATTCCAATCTTCTAGTATTTTCTTCTCACATTGTTCAACATGTAAGAATACATGGTGCATAGTTGGCTATATATATATATTTAGGAAAATCAAAGGAAAAAGCTCTTCTGAAAGTGTATGTTGTCATAATGCATACAGTTCTGTGGATTATCAAATTTGTCTACAGTGCCTGTAGACAAATCACAAAACAAGTTATCATCTGAAGGATGGGAAACTACAGAAATATAAATTGCAAGTCCACCAAGGTTTGTCTCGGTGATAGTGCACAATTTGAAACAGCAGTTACCACCTTTTCCATGTTAGACCACTATAGAGGGTGGGTACAGGCATTATCCGGAACTTACCCCATAAGTTACACTCATTTTCCTTGCAATTGTAAGAAAAATCTTACATAAAATTGAAAATAAAAGGCCACATCAAGATGAAATCTATAAAGGTACTTCAACAACTGCATGCAAACAACATATAGATGAACCAAATTTGAATATGAATTTATCATGGTATAAATTTCCTAAGGAGAAATGTAAGTTAAAATAGCAAATCTATTTGAAAATTAAAATGCAAAGATCAAAGGAAATGAAGTCTAAGTTCATTTACTTTAAAAATTGAGTATCAAAAGTCCCGTATCCACAATCCTAAATTGAATAAAATCCACGACAATAGTGCCCAATTTCTTGTCTAGTTTACCCTGCCAGGGGGTTCTTTATGCCTGAATGGAATTGGGGCTACCAACAGTGTCACTAGCCTGTGCTGTTTCTCCTACTGTGTAGGTATAGTTCTTTTGAAATTCTGGGGGTTGTATTAACTTAATTGCAAATTCTTAGTCGCCCTCACTTTTGGAGTCTAAAGCTTTAAAAGGATACACTGGATTGTCATAGCAGTGGCCCAAGACCTGCGTAATTTAGAAGACAGTTCAATCCTTAGATCCTATGGTAATTATCTCAGGAAAAATTTTGTTTACAATATCCAGTACTCAGTATTTTTAAAGATCATAGCACAGACTAAGTGGTATTAATTACAACAGAAGGCCAGATGGTCTGCACCTGCTATTCGGAATCCAAGGTTTGTAAAATAAAATGGGTTGGAAAGTCTTTAAGCAAGATGTTAATTTTGGTATTTGAATATATTTACTGAATTCCTCCTGTTGCTATAACCAATTACCACAACTTAGCGGCTTAACAACAATACAACTTTCTTATATAATTCTGGCGGCCTATGGTCTGAAATAGGTCTTACAGTCCTCAAATGAAAGTCTCAGTAGGGCTGTATTTCTTCTGGAGGTTCTAAAGGAGACTTTGTCCCTTCCCTTTTTTAGCTTCTAGAGACTGACCACATTCCTCGGATCATGGCCCCCTGCTATCTTCAATGATTGCATCCACATCACCCTGACCTCTATTTCTGCTATAACTTCTCCATCTGACTTTGATTTTCCTGCTTCCCTCTTTCCCTTATAAAGATCCTTGTGATTAATTGGGTCCACCCAGATAATCCAGGTTAATCTCCCATATCAAGATCCTGACGTAATCACATCTGCAAAATCCCTTTGTCATGTAAAGCAACATATTCACAGGTTCCAGGACTTAGGATGTAGACATCTATAGAGGTCATCTTTCTGCCTGCTTTAACGTTTCTTATCTCACTGAAAAGATATCTGTGATGAGTGTCCCCTCCCATAGGCTGTCATTTAAGACACTGCTTTATTTATTCAAAGTATAATTTTCAGTAGAAACAACTTGTTGCCAAGTCTTTTTTGAGATGTTTTTCCTAAGTCAGAATTTTCAAAACCCCAATTTTCCACTTTTTATTTGATGCCCATGATTCTGGAGCCACATTATTGCAGTGGGAAAAGTAACAATGTTGGTATGGAACACAGAGGATTTAAATTAAAACTATAGTAGTAAATAATTATCGTATTTCCTCTTTGATTTACGTTAGACAGTAGTGTGGGTGGTTTAAGTGGTTTAAGTCAAGCAATACTGTGTGACTTAATTTTCTTATCCATATAAACTGTTATGAGTTTAAATAACCTAATCCTTACAAAAACACCTAGAATGGTACTCAAATCAGAAAGAGTTCAACAGGATCAAAAGGTTGTCAAAAGCATGATTATTGATTTTATTCTACCTCCAATAATTATAAAAAGGGTTAAACACCTTACACACTGAAAAAAGAATGTTCTTTTTACTGTTTATAGCCTTCCCACTATATCCCACTCATGGGTCCCACTGCTATCAACGGATATTTCTCTATCCCAGTGTTGGGGGGGTGGGGGTCCTTGCTCCCAGAGCTCCCAAGATGGTGGCTGGCCACTTCCAAAATAGCAGTGGGCCACTTCCAAGATGGTGGCAAGCCCCATGTTCTCTGACCTGGGGTTCTTGGCCTCAGGGATTCCAAGGAATGGTATCTTGGGCCATGCCGCGAGTGTTATAGCTCTATCAGAAGCCATGGGTCACGAAAGAGAACCGTGGAACCCAGTAACTAGTGTTCAGCTTGATTAGGATGAACTCGGGCACTTAGCCATGCAGGAACAATGGCAAGCCTTTAGCCTGATGGAGAAAGGCAATAGGCGCCCCCTTGGATCAGGAGCACAGCGGACACCCTGAGGGACCTGGAGGGATGGAAGTCAGTGGTGGGTCTGCCATGGCGCAAATGGCAGTGGTGGACAGTGAGCAAAAGCTCAACTGGAGCCGTAACAAACACGGACCAGAAGGGAGTGCAGTTGCAAGATTTAATAGAGTGAAAACAGAGCTCACATAGAAAGGGAGGGGACCCAAAGAGTGTATCGGTTGCCAGCTCCAATTCCTGGTTTTATATCCTGATTATTGTCCCTCCTGCTGCCCTGTCAGGCGATAGATGATTGGCTATTTCTTTACCTCCTGTTTTTGCCTAATTCGCATTTTAGTGAAGGCTCTTTACTACCTGATTGGTCAGGTGTGCACTAAGTTGCAAGCCCCCTGTTTAAAGGTGGACGTGGTCACCTTCCTAACTAGGCTTAGGGATTCCTAGTCAGCCTAGGAAATCCAGCTAGTCCTGTCTCTCACCAGCTTGCCCTGGATTGCTGTGCTGTGCTTAGAAATCAATGTGTTACTGTGTTGTTTTTAGATACCATGTGCTATCTGTCATATTAAACTTTATCTCAGAACAAAAACCTATTCTTTCCTCTAATTATTTCCTCCCTCCTCAAGTAGGGCTTAGTTTACTTATATTCCTTCCTAATCTTATTTACTTAGCATAAATATAAAAGTAAGGTCAATCATGTTTCAACGTATGATAAAAAATTCAAAACTTATTGTAACTGGATTTATATCACATCACACATGGGATGTCCCAGAATGGGTTCATCTGTGTATGAGTGTGTGGAAACAATTAGAGTGTTTTGTTGAGGCACGTGCTGAAAAATGAGTATGAAGTAATATATCACTCTAATTGCCACTGTTTCTTAGATAAACCAAATAATACTTCAGCATCCTTTTGAAACTCATTTCCTCCCACATTCCAAAGATGTGCACTTTAAATGAACTGGCATGTCTAAGTTGTCCCTATAGGAGTGAAGGTGAGTGTGTATGAATGCACACTGTGATCGAATGGCTGGCTGTCCGGGGCTGTTCCTACCTGATGCCCTGAGTTGCTAGGATGTACTCCGGACATCCTAGACTCTGAACTGAGTAATTGGGTAAATAATTATCTTACTTGCTTTTATTATGTTTTTTTTTTAAATGTATGTATACCTCATGTTTATATCAATGGTTAATACAGAAATGTTTGCGGTCTTTATTTAGAAGTTTTGTGATGTTTGGTGACCAGAAATATTCTGTAGAAACTTAACCTCTTATTTGTATCAATTATCCTGTAGCAAAATTGGGTTTGTTACATGTCGTTTAGCTTAAGGACTTAAAGTTGCAGTTTCCAAGAATCTATCAATGAGGTTAAGTGAGAACTTACAGTAATAGATTGCTCCAGGGTAACACTTCAAATCTGAGCATTTCACAGTACTTTTAACCTTCCATTCTCAGAGCACCCAGGGGAACCATTAGCATCATCTTCATTTTATAAAAAAGGACATTAAAGTAAATGGTGCCAAGCCCTGGTCAACTTACTCGTCCTTGATAGTGAATATAGAATTTACAACCCCCAATTGTCAAGACTGTAGACTAACAGCCAGTATATGATTCTACTCTAATGCTTGTTGCTTATATTTCTGTTACTGAATATTCGAGGAAAAACAATAACAAATTAAAAGAATAGTTAGCACTAATAGGTATTGTATATTAGAAAACTAGTAATTTAAATACCCTAAAGGCAGAGATTTTGTAGCTGGGATTGCTACATGCAGCTCATATTTGCTTCAAATAAAATTGTAAATAAAACGTTTAAGGCTTTCTTAATATAATGGATAAGACTGTAACATTTACTTACATTTGGATGCAATTCAATAACTCTTAGGTGTATCATTCTCAAGCAAGTCTTCTCATGTAAGGGGTTGTAGTGAAAATTATTGTTATGAAGGAAAACAAAATACAAAAAAATGCAGTAGTGTGAGAAATCATTCAATACCAGATTCTATGTTAAGCACTTTCTCCCAAAAATACTGCTAAATCTATATTCTTGTTACTCTATCTTGCTAAGTATTCTGAAAGGAAAATAAATCTGGAACCCCAAACTCATTATGTCAAAGGGAAAAGTTAAGCTTCGGAATTGAGTGACAAAACACAAACAAAACAAGAAACAAAATAAAAGCTGCCTTCCTTTTGTTCCTAAACACATAGCTGTAATTTTATAAGCTTCCATGATCTTATATAAAATTTAGATCTACCTAGCGCAAGACAATTGCATAATTGACAATAATCACAGTCTCATAAGAATGTAAGCACTTGCCTCACAGCCTATAACCCCCACCTTTTTTTCTTTCCTTTAAATAGTGAAGTCCTTAAAACCCTCTTTGGAAAAAGCACAGACCACAGATCCTACTGTAACTTGCATTTTTTTGTTTGTTTGTTTTTTGTTTTCCTTTCCCCCTCTGAGTGCATCCTCAACATTAACAAAATAAACCTCTAAATTGATTGAGATCTGTCTCAGACAATTTTTGGCAACCACAAAGGGATTCTGAGTGGAGGTTGGACTTTTGGCTTGCAGCAACTCTCCTACGGAGGCCTGACTACCAGCTGGAAGCTGTTTATCACTCTGACCAATTGAACGATTTGCTGAGGTGTGGGATCTTCTTCCTCCAGAGATCCCTGATCTCTCAAGCTTTTTGGCTGAGGTCTGAAGTTTATTCTGTGGTAGAACCCCTTTTTCCGGGATTTTGCTAAAATTTCATAGAAGCAGAGAGCAGTCTTTAGCTAGGGTCTCCTCTCCAAGGTAGGAGCTGGTTTGGGATATCATCTGGGGATTTGGTAGCTGAAGGTTAATGTATATTGTCAGCTCACTTTAACTTCTTATGCTTAGAGATCTTGGCTATATGAAAATTGTACAATGGACTTTTTTCTGATTTTGTTTTATTTTGTTTTGTTCTATCTTCCATTACATTTGATGAACTCCTGATCCCTTCTAATGTTGACTGAAAACCCACAGCTAGAAAAGTCAAATTCCATCTCTAAAAACCAACCAGTTAAGAAAAATAAAAAATTTGACTAACCTGAAAAGTTCCATCTACATAGCAAGGCCATCTTTTTCTAGCCAAGCCTTTTTCTTTTTTCCGCCCATATCCTGTCTTGCCTTTAAAATCTGTTTTCATTAGACATACCCTGATTCTTCATTCTTTCTGTAATTTCAAGATAGTATATGAGCTTCTGTTACTTAGCAAGTTGGGTCTTCATGCGGAAGGCCGTGCTGTATACATGTTAAATACATTTCTATGCCTTTTATTCTATTAATTACTCTAATCTCCACTGTTTCTTTCTGGCTTGTCTCAAGTCAGTGATTTTTCAATAAATCCTTAAGAAATCAAGAGCCTGTGGCACCCACAGTATGGGAGTGCAGCAAGCAGGATGATCAAAGTTGTTTTTCTCTTCTGGAAGTCACAGTTGAGGAGAACACAGGAACCTACTCTTGTGGCAATGGGGTAAGAATTTCTTACCATACAGGCTCCTCACCTCTCCCTCCACATTCCAGTTAAGTGGATGGCAAAAATCATTGTCTCATATGCAAAGTTTTGATTAATGGAAAAAAAAGGATTTGTGTGACTATTCTTGGTATAGTGACTCTGGTGTATTTTTGATGACTTGTGTTATGAATATTTGCTATTGAAATAAAGTACACTATTGAAAAAATCTAATTGTCAATGTCCAAAGGATATATAAAAAATGACAGAGGTCTCTTATTCTAAACAATTGATGAAAAGGTTAAATTAAAAGAAGAATAGATGGTAGTAATGTTATGGCTAGCCTTGAGAATTCTCTGATGAAAACAATGTTTTCATCCCCTGGAAGACCAAAACTTCGTGCTCTAGATTCCTTGCTGCAAACCAATGGAGACTGCCCCATGCTGCCATCTAGTAGCTAAGGCTCTTCTCTTTTACCATGGCAGCCTAGGTTTAATTCCAATCCAGGAATTCCGTCTTTTCTGGGTTGATATTTATATGGCTTGGTCATTTATAGATTATTTTCCCTTCCACTGACCACTTCTGATTTCCTGTCTTAGATTTTTCTTTCTCTGAACCTTGAAAAATGAAAAAAACCCGCTTTCCACCTTGTTGGAGAAAACTCATGAATCCATGGTTAAATCATAGCCTTTGTTAAGACATTTGGAAGAATACCTTTGGCAAAGAATTTCAAAAGTCAAAAATATCAACTGTTTCCCCTGGCTAACATTTGATAATAAGAGATTTTAAAGAATTTTTTAAAAAGTTCTATGGTTAAAAGTCAGTTTAATTAAAAGGTGATATCCAAGATTATATATATATATTTTATATGTATATATTATATATATAATATGTATATATTATATATATAATATGTATATATTATATATAATATGTATATATTATATATATAATATGTATATATTATATATAATATATATGCATGGTCTTTAATTAATATTTAAATATTAATTAACAATTGATATGTAATATTTATTTATTTGATTAAATATTAATTATTTAAATAGCTTAATGCATTTTCTTTTTTGAATCTTGTTTTTGAGAATTTTTTTTGATTGACTGAAAGATCTACTTCTGCCTCTGTGTATGCCTGTGTGTTTACACTTGTCATGTGTATCTGATGTTCCACTACCAAAATATATAAAAGAGATCTAATGAATTAGTTTTAAAAAGCAAGTGCTTAAATCAAATATTTTATCAGAAAAAATGAAAACTATAACTCAAATTTCTTTTAGTTCACATGACTTCAGTAATTTTTAGTAAATAAAGCTAATTTAATCTTATTGGTAAAATAAAATAAAAATATCTTCAAGATTAAATTTAGACATTTGATCTGAACCACTCAGGCAGGCCAGAAACTGTTTTTGCTAAATGTTTTAAGGTCATAAACCACTTGTGTGACATTTTTAATAATTTTTTGACCTGTCTGTCTTATAGTCACAGTTAGGCCTGGGGAAATGTAGAGTTCTCCCCAGCACAACTATGCCGTCTGACAATGCTGGTAAGGATTGGACATTATCTGCACCTCTGTTTTTTGTTCTGGGCTCTGCATCTGCTACCTAATTAAAATTGCCTACCTATTAAGTTTTTCAGTTAAAAAAAAAAGTGTTACTAAGAGTTAACATTGTAATTTATATATGTAATTCAAACTACTAGTACACAGAAAACATTTCTATTTACAAAGAATACAAACGCAAGTAGAATGTGTTTGAAAAAAGGGTCATAAGAAGGAAAGGCAATATGGTTTTGACTAAAGGGAAAGTAATTATAGCTAGTTTAGATATTTTAAGAATAGATTTGTTTATAAGATTTTATTAAACTAAGCTTTAGTGTTAATAATACACTGCGAAAGTAAAAGTTAGTTTCTTATTTTGAATACAATGTTTGTGTAAAATGACATTAAAATTTTTTGTTTGCTTTTTGAGTAAACTAAAAAAAAAAAAAAAAAAAAGAAGAAAGAGACAGATTCAGTTGGCCTTATGCTGCCTTTATTAGGTCTTATTGTTTTGAAAATTGAGTTTCCTCTTTATCAAATAATAAAGGCTTTTGCTTTTCAGAAATCTTTGAATTATCATTGTGACTAAATGAATCACTATTTTACAGTGACCTGTGGGCTTATTTTGTGATACCAAATGTTTTAAACTTTTGATATTTGACAAATATACTAAAATCAAATTCTAAATTGTCTTTTTTACTCATTAATTTTTAGATTAGTGGGTCCCCTAAAGTCCAAGGGAGAGCTATGTGGCTGATTTAATAGGTTAAAATCATACAGGAAGCATTGTCAATTATGAAATTATGTTTTATTCTTCAGATTCTATTTATATAAATAAATTATTAATATGTGTTCCAAAACTATGAGATTTCTGTAATCCTGATATCTAAGTATCTGTTATCAATATTGACACAGGATTTTTCTTGGTCACTTTGCCAGCTGGGGACCTCCTCACCTGGTGACATCCCCACCTGGGCCTCATTCAGCCCTTGGTCTGCCTCAGGAGATGCCTTGTCTACCCGGCCCATCAGCCACACTTTACCCTGTCCTCTGGCTGAGATCCCACAGCTGCTGAGACTGTGTGCTCAGTCTTCAGTTGGAGGGGCTGTGTAAGAGCAAGAGTGTTGCAAGCCACTCCTGTGATAGACTCTGATGTCCAGAGGAGGGGAACATGATGGTACCAAGGCAAGGGTGCCCATGCTCCCAGAGTCCCAAAGCGGATGTTACAGCATGCTACTGAGCTCTTTTAGTCTCACTCTCCACAGCCCGGCAGACAGCGGCATGATAACTACTCTGTCAGCCCCTTGCCCCACTCTGGCCTGCAGCTCTGGGTCTGCCTCAGCCCCATCATGTGGGGTGGCTGCCCTCCACTGGCGGAGGGCAGAGGGCCACAATGTTACAGCCTTTTGTGTACCTGCATTCAGTGGGTCCTGAGTTCTTGTCCTGTGTCCAAGATGAATGAGATAATGCTGACCATCAAAGGGTGAGCAGGGCGGAGAAGAATTTCATTGAGCAACCAAACAGCTCTCAGCAAACAGGGGACACGAGGGTGGTCCCCTCACCCAAAGTCGGGTAGTTTCTCTCTTAGTGTGGGTGGGTCTGGGACTTTCATGGGCTCAGAATGGGAGAGTGTGTGCTGATTGGTTTGTGAGTATGCAAAAAAGATTAAAACAAAGGTCCTATTCAAAGGTGGACATGACAGTGTGAAAAACCGCTTAGGAATGTGAAGGGTGGGGATCAATCAGAAGAAAGCATACCAAATGGTAAGACAGGTTCTCAATCCAGTCCCTGGATTTGACTTGTAGGTTGGCTCTCAGGCTTGAAACTATCTTTGGCTTGAAGGTGGGGTTTCACTGGGACCCACCCCTGACTTCCTAGGATTTGTCTGCCTCCTGTCACTATCAATATTAGTTATGATTATTATGTTAAATTTTTGTATGCCACAGAAATAATCAAATCTTGTTATTATGCATCTTTAACCATTGCAATCCCAATACATTCACAATTATAGCTTTACTTTGATGGTTCTCAAAATCTGGTTTATAAAAATTACAGTTCAAAACTTGCTTCTTTAGAGGTGTTCATGAAAGGAACTCTGATATGTGCTCTTTGAATACAAGTTTCTTGTAACTGTGGAGACTGTGTCATTGGGTTAGAGAAAACAAAAACCAAAATCCAAAAATAATTTCTGGACTCTTATTGAAGAGCTAATGTGATTATGAGGATTACCAACTCCAATATCAAATGGATCAAATTGACTATATGGTACTGAAGTAATAGAAAACTGAATTAACTTTTATGACTTGTTTTAAACATTGCTGATTCTTTTTAAACAATTGAGTAAAGTATACTCCTGTGAGAAAAATTTGAAGCATACTTCTTTCTCTGTACCTAATTTCTCCAGAATTTGGAAACTGTTTTTGAGAATTCTTATTTTATGGTAGTATAGTTATTTGCATAAGTTCAATAGAAAACTCTTTTCTTTTGTTACAGGACACAATTGAAGACATAGGTTATTTTTCCAAGGCTTTGACTGAACTAGAATGTTTACAGACATGAGTACACAGCTTTGTGTCATTGAAGTTGACTCATAGAGTGGATAAAAGCCCTTTGAAGAGACTGGCCATACCTTGTCTATGCAGTTCCTTTACAGGGTTCCTGACCTGTGGTAATTAAACAATGTCAGTTTCTGAAAGGCCCAGGAACCCCCAGTTATCTTGGGATCTTGAGAAGAGAATAATTTGCCAAAATTCATACAAGTATCTGCAGGCACAGACATATCCTTTGCTGGTATCAAGAGACTTTTAAAAAGTCAAATCTGAAATCCCTTATAAAAAAAAGTTCCAACAAAGCCGATTTAAAAGCAGTATATATGGCATATAATTGGTTTTGCTCCACTTTATGCAAAGAATTAGGCCAGGTATAATAACACTAAAGCTTATTTTGTAAATAAATTGGTCCTACTATGATTTTGTCTTAGGTTAAAATGAAGGACTGGGGAGAGAAAAGTTAACTTTCAAAAGAAACTATAGTACTCCTGTTAGTAGACTCTGACCTTGTACATTGTTTTTTGGTTTTTATTCTTTCTCTATAGCTTAACTGGACTGGATCCTGAATTCTTTCCTGGCTACAAGTCTCCAAACTAATGTCTTCAAGTTTATTTTTCTCCAATTTTTCTGAAATCAGTAAACTGTGTTTTTCTTAAAGCCCTGCAAATTGAGGTTAGATAACTAAAAATTTAGGAGAAATATATACACACACACACATACATGTATATAATATATATACACTCATACACACACATACATACATAAACTGTTTTTTTGCCTGCTTACTAATGTGTGGACTTTGGGTAATAAAGCCTAAATCAGTTTTCCAAGATTGGTTTTCCCTTCAATGCTATGGCCTGGCCTTGGTCCTTTTTGTCATTCATTCTTTTATTTATTTTTTTCCATTTTGTTTATTTCTTCTTCCTCCTATTTTTCTCTGTGGGTCATAAGACTTCACATCCTATTAGTAATAAACCTTCCTAGCTGTGTGGGACCTAACCTTATAGTAATAAACTATCCTAGCACTAAGGGATCAGAGCAAACTCATGACCAGAGACTCATTTACATCTGCAGTATTATCTGCAAAAGATTTGGAGTGATAAGGTGAGGGGGAAATGTAAAAAGAAAATAAAATCTTGGGACCTCAAACTCACTATGCCAAATGAAAATGTTAAGGTTGGGAAACGAGTCTTGGGAACAACTGCTTTCTTTTTGTTCCTAAACAGATAACTGTAATTCCACATGCTTAGATTATCTTATGTAAAATGTAGATCTACAAGCACAAGACAAATACATAGTTAACTTTTCTCCCCACTCTTCTCTTTTCACGTGTAAAATGTGGATCCACAGAGCTCTAATCAAAGCCTCACAAGAATGTAACTACTTGTCTCATAGCCTATCCCTGTCTTTTATTCTTTCCTCCTTTCCCTCCTGCCTGCTCTTTCCTCTTTAAATATTGAAGCCTTCAAAACCCTCTCTGAAAAAAGCACAGGCCACAGACCCTACTGTAACTAGTGTTTCTTTTTCCTGGGCACATCCTTAACTTTGGCTAAATAAACCTCTAACTTGATTTAGATACCTTTTGGTTTATGGTGTATATTAATTCTATGTATCATTGTAACTTTTTAATTATAGTACTTGTCAAACACTTTGGCCGCACGACCACTGCACACTCCTGGAAATTACTGAAGACCCCAAGAGATGTTGTTTATGTGGATTATATTTGTCATTAGTAACTGTGTAAGAAATTAAAACTAAGAAAATACGCTTCCTTAATTTACGTTGTTAGGAAGAGTTTAAAATGAGAGAAGTGAGGGAGAAGGCAACTCAAAGGGCCAAACAGGTTTATTTACAAGAATAAGCCTGTGAGAGGTCCCAGTCAGGAATCTGGCTGAGGTTCTTATAGGGGAGGGGTTGGGGAAGTGCTGGCAGGTTGGAAGTGTAGGGGGCTGGGGAGGGATGTGGTCAGGGCCAGTCAGGCTTTGTTGTGGTCAGGGTTGTTATGCTCTCTTAAAGCTATGGGTGAGCTTGACCTTTGCTTTGTTTTTGGGTACACCATCACCAAGGTAGGAAACATAGTCACCAAGATAGAAAAACGACATCGCTATTGTTAATTCTCACATACTTTAATTTTGATTTTTAATTTTTACAAAGTTAGTTGTTTTAATTAACAGATATCTTGTATGTTGTATCATGTACAATAATAAATAATTATATGTTAATACAAATTACATATAACAACTATATTTTAAAACCAAAAATAAATTAGTGATAAGAATGGTATTTCTTTACATTTTTGAAAAACTTTAATATCAGGTTCAATGACAAACTCCTGAATTTTAATATTTGCCTTTGCATTCAGTTTATTGTGATGTGTTGTTTTGTTTGAGTTACACAAGACATTCTGGCCCCAGTCAAATATTTGAAAAGAGGAGTAGGAAGGATGTTAATATTCTAAGAATTGTGGATATTATCTTAGACACTTTTTGGTGTAGTATCTAATAAGAGTATACACAATTGTTGATTCGTTCATTATGATTATTTTAACACGAATCTAAAAGCAAATCAATAAACTTTTTGTACTATTTTATTAAAATATATTGGCCTACTTTGCACTCTTAATCAACTTACATTGGTTCACTGGATTATGCAGATATTTTAACTATTGACAGTTTTACTTACACAAAATTTAAAAATTACATTTGCTATAAATGCAACTATCCTTATCAGAAAGTCTTTAGGTATTGGGGAGGTGTCAAGTTCCTGTTATCACACACAAGTTTTACAAGACTCTATTTTTTACACACAAAATAGGTATATATTTTCATAATATTGTTATGACTATTGATTCTTTTAGGCCAGTACTATAGTGAGTATTTTACATGTATTATCTAATTAAATCTTCAAACTCATTTCATTCCGTTAGAGAAAACGTCTGCTAATATCAAGTTTGAATGACCATATCTTGCTTACTAGTTCCTTTCTAAAGTAGAAACAGGGTTGTATGATTTAAAAAAATAGCTTATATCACTAAAAAATAAACCATCGTATGACTGTTATTTCTCAAGACAATTCCCATACTTTGAAATGTAGAAGTGCATTGTAGGTACTCACCTGTCAAAGAGATGATTAAAAAGATGTACTCAAAGATCAGATATGAATAATATTTTAAGTCCTTAGTGTTTTATCAAGGACCATTTTCAATGAAATAGCACTGCCGCCTGTTTTTGTGACTGAGATGGAATCGAATTGAAGAATGCAATGACTAGTGGTATAGTTTGTTGCCACTTCTTTTGAGGGAGGGAGGTGGAAGGAGGGAAGGAGGGAAGGAGGGGAGGAAGGAAAGAAGGAAGGAAGGCAGGAAGGAAGGAAGGAAGGAAAGAAAGAAGGAAGGAAGATAAATTTTAGTTATCTCAAATAGATAATGACGTTACTTGGTCACCTATCTGGTTCATTACTCAAAGTCACCAATAATCTTATAATTTCCTTGTTTATTCCCATTCTACCATCAATAATCATAAACTTGATTAAACTTAAAGTGTGTGCAGACTAAGGAAGTGGAAGTATGGTTAAAAATCTTTCTAGAACCCTTGCTGATAAATATTAATTTAAATTATTTTTGAAATAATCCATTTCCATTATAATTTAAACACTACATGTATTATAAATTTATGAATATACAATGCTAGAACTATTTTTGAACTATAATTTCTTTTATATTGATATATGTGTCTATCTTTAACCCAATTTTAGTAATTTGATACTAGAAGCTGAGATATTTTATATGTAAGTCTCTCTTGTATTTTTCATTCACAATAGAGTTCAATTATTTCTTACCCAATAAAAATATATTTAGAAATAGTGTAGAGACATATAAATTCTAACTGAAATAAAATCATAAATATAATCACTTTGGATAATTACTCATGTTAAACATAATATTTTCCCAACCAAAGGAATGGTATTATTTACATTATTCAAATATTTTTATGTCCTTAAATATACAGTTTGGAATTTTTATTTAGATAGTTACCTTTCTTATCAAATATATTTCTTATTACTTTTAGGTAGTTTCAATGCTGTAATTTAATATACATATTTCAAATTTGTATTTGTTATTGTAAAAAGAGAAAGTAATTATTTGTTTTTGTAGGTATCTTGTATCCAATGATCTTACTACATTCCTTCATAAATTGAGTTTTGTTTTGTATTTTAACTCAACTCTACTATTACTTTTAGGTTCACAATCATATAAAACATATTTCAATTACTTTTTTTTTTGTCTTATTGTAATCCCTAGAAGTTTTTTTAAGAATTGAAAAATAATTGTGCTTTTGCCATCATATCTTGTTCATTATGTTAATGAAATTGGTATTTATATTTCATCTTTATACTAATTTCAGCTATTTTCTTCTAGAAAGGCTTTTCATATTTACATTAAAAAAATACTTAGAAATAAAAGCTAGTAGAAAGAAATAACTAAGATCAGAGCAGAACTGAAGGAGATAGAGACACAAAAACCCTTAAAAAAATCAATGAATCCAGGTGCTGGTTTTTTTGAAAAGATCAACAAAATTGATAGGCCACTAGCAAGACCAGTAAGAAGAAAAGAGAGAAGAATCAAATAGATGCAATAAAAAATGATAAAGGGGATATCACCACAGATCCCACAGAAGTACAAATTACCATCAGAGAATAACATAAAAACCTCTATGCAAATAAACTACAAAATCAAGAAGAAATGGAAAAATTCCTCATACATACACCCCTGCAAGACTAAACCAGGAAGAAGTTGAATCCCTGAATAGACTAATAACAAGCTTTGAAATTGAGGCAATAATTAATAGCCTACCAACCAAAAAAACTCCAGGACCAGACGGATTCACAGCTGACTTCTACTAGAGGTACAAAGTGAAGCTGGTACCATTCCTTCTGAAACGATTCCAATCAATAGAAAAAGAGGGAATCCTCCCTAACTCATTTTATGAGGCCAGCATTATCCTGATACCAAAGCCTGGCAGAGACACAACAAAAAAGAGAATTTTAGACCAATAACCCTGGTGAATATCAATGCATAAATCCTCAATAAAATACTGGCAAACCGAATCCAGCAGCACATCAAAAAGCTTATCCACCATGATCAAGTGGACTTCATCCCTGGGATGCAAGTCTGGTTCAACATATGCAACTCAATAAATGTAATCCATTGTATAAGCAGAACCAAATACAAAAACCACATGATTATCTCAATAGATGCAGAAAAGGCCTTCAACAAAACTCAACAGTCCTTCATTTTAAAAACTCTCAATAAACTAGGTATTCATGGGATGTATCTCAAAATAAGAGCTATTTATGACAAACCCACAGCCAATATCATACTGAATGGGAAAAAACTGGAAGCATTCCCTTTGAAAACTGGCACAAGACAGGGTTGCCCTCTCTCACCACTCCTATTCAACATAGTGTTGGAAGTTCTGGCTAGGGAAATCAGGCAGGAGAAAGAAATAAAGGGTATTCAATTAGGAAAAGAGAAAGTCAAATTGTCCCTCTTGGCAGATGACATGATTGTATATTTAGAAAACTCCATCGTCTCAGCCCAAAATCTCCTTAAACTGATAAGCAACTTCAACAAAGTCTCAGGAGACAAAATCAATGTGGAAAAATCACAAGCATTCCTATACACCAATAACAGACAAACAGAGAGCCAAATCATGAGTGAACTCCCATTCACAATTGCTTCAAAGAGAATAAAATACCTAGGAATCCAACTTACAAGGAATGTGAAGGACCTATTCAAAGAGAACTACAAAACACTGCTCAACGAGATAAAAGAGGGCACAAACAAATGGAGGAACATTCCATGCTCATGGATAGGAAGAATCAATATCATGAAAATGGCCATACTGGCCAAGGTAATTTATAGATTCAATGCCATCCCCATCAAGCTACCAATGACTTTCTTCACAGAATTGGAAAGAAATACTTTAAAGTTCATATGGAACCAAAAATAGCCCACATTGCCAAGACAATTCTAAGCCAAAAGAACAAAGCTGGAGGTATCACACTACCTGACTTCAAACTATGCTACAAGGCTGCAGTAACCAAAACAGCATGGTACTGGTACCAAAACAGAGATATAGACCAATGGAACAGAACAGAGCCCTCAGAAATAATACTGCACATCTATAGCCATCTGATCATTGACAAACCTGACAAAAACAAGAAATGGGGAAAGGATTCCCTATTTAATAAATGGTGCTAGGAAAACTGGCTAGCCATATGTAGAAAGCTGAAACTGGATCCCTTCCTTACACCTTATACAAAAATTAATTAAAGGTGGATTAAAGACTTAAATGTTAGACCTAAAACCATAAAATTACTAGACGAAAACCTAGGCAATACCATTTAGGACATAGGCATGGGCAAGGACTTCATGACTAAAACACCAAAAGCAATGGCAACAAAATCTAAAATTGAAAAATGGGATCTAACTAAACTGAAGAGCTTCTGCACAGCAAAAGAAACTACCATCAGAGTGAACCTACAGAATGGGAGAAAATTTTCACAATCTACCCATCTGACAAAGGGCTAAGATCCAGAATCTACAAAGAACTTATACAAATTTACAAGAAAAAATCAAACAACTCCATCAAAAAGTGGGCAAAGGATATGAACAGATACTTCTCAAAAGAAGACATTTATGCAGCCAACAGACAAATGAAAAAATGCTCATTATCACTGGTCATCAGAGAAATGTAAATCAAAACCAGATTTTAATTAAAGAGCCTAATGGTTTCATTGTTGAGTAATATATGAGCTGCTAATTTAAGATATCTTGTTAACACTGCATTCTTCTATTTCTAGTCTGCTATGAGCTTTTATCAGAAAGATGTGTTCAATTTTTATAGCATGTCTTTTAGCATAATTCTCCATTATATATTTTTGCAGTGTGTTTGATTAATAGATATCTATTTTCAAGACACTTTTGCATTGATGGGCAATATTTTATCTACAGTGGATTTTCAAAAAATATGGCATTGAGAAAACTTCCTGCCTAAACTGTAGCCTATAAAATAGTTTTCAGTTGTTTTAACAATAATTTTTGAAAAATACAGTTAATTCTCACATTTCAAAGTATATTTACATTCCCAAAATAAAATATTAGCTAATTAGTTTCAGCAAAATGCTAAAGAATCCGGTGTCTGAGTGGATATAACAGGAGTCAATGTAATAGTGTGTTTTACGTACACACAGAGTCAGTTCTTTGGTTTCCTGTGACTGTGCACTGTATCATGAAAAGGATAATTTTTATTATCAAGTCAAGATAGGTAAGGTAAAGACATAGCAGTAACTTGTAGTAATGCATAATTTCAAATATTCTTCTTAAACTATCAGATTCAAGCACTCAATATGATGGAAATATTTGTCTGATTTGTGAAGAATAAAATGTAGCTACACCATAGAGCACTTTGAATCAATAATCCTCCATTGTTTTAAGCAAGAAGGCAGAAAATTCTGCTTATAGATTAACAAGGACAGTTGTTAACCTCTTACTGAAAAAAAGAAGGGAAAAAATCAAATGTTTAAAAGACATAATATACATGAATATACATGAAAACATAATTTTCAGATAATAGATATTAAGGAGCAAATTATACAATCTCTATAAGAAAGGAAAGAAGCAGAGCAAACCTTGCAATTACCCCAGCTCACTTCCTAAAAGAAATTAACAGTGCATGATATTGTAAAGGGGGAGTCAAACCAGAGCTGACAGAACTGTTGGATTGAGGAGAAAGAAACTAGAATTCAGAGAAGCCTACATGAATAGACTTCGTGAGGTAGAATACTATGTAGAAGTGAGAGAACTCAGACAATCTGGAGAACAATACCAAACAATGTTTTTGTCTGAGTGCTAAGCTAATCAATGCATATTTAAAACAAAATTACTCAAGGCTAAGAAAAGAACTAAGAGAAAGCAATAGACAGAAAAAAAAAAGTTTGAAGTTTCTAAGAGCTAAGAGGCATTGCGTTTTTGTTTGTTTCTACTACCCAGAATGCAAATAAATAATAATACGTAAGGCATCATATATAGTATGTAGTTACCACCTTGTCGGAAGGTAGAATCTTTGAGTCTTTTGTGGTTCTCCATATGTTTCTGGATGGTCCAATCAAAGTCCTGACCTCTCTCTTACCTGGGTCATTTCTCACAACTTTTTATACAGTTTGTACCCTTGAGAGAGGCAAGGTAACATTTCCATCTGCACTAATTCTTTCTGCTCATATAAAAGGGATGGATATCTCAAACCCACAGATCCAAAGCTGCTATGCAAACCCACTGGGTATGTAGGAATTCAACTGGAAACATCACATTACTGCCATCAGATTTGGAGCTATCCCAGGACTTCACACATAAATATGCTGATGTTCATGTTACTTTCTGTGCCATGGAAATAATGTCCTTTGTAATTTGCTTCTTATCCCAGAATTTCCAGTCTTTTGACAGCATGCATGAAACAGTCACAGGGTAATTTACTGGGATGTATCTTAGTTTTTCACTGCTATCACATAACACAACAGACTGGAAAATTTATAATGCACTTTGGGAGGTCGAGGCGAGTGGATCATGAGGTCAGGAGATCAAGACCATCCTGTCCAACATGGTGAAAGCTCATCTCTACTAAAAATACAAACATTAGCTGAGTGTGGTGGTGAATGCCTGTAATCCCAGCTACTCGGGAGGCTGATTCCGGAGAATCCCTTGAACCAGAGAGTTGGAGGTTGCAGTGAGCCGAGATCACGCCACTGCACTGCAGCCTGTCAACAGAGCGAGACTCTGTCTCAACAACAACAACACAAAAGAATAACATGCTGGCATCCGGTGAGGGCCTTCTGTGTCACAACATGGTGGAAGTCATCACATAGTGGAAGATGGAGTAGCAAGAGAAAGAGCAAGAGAGGAGAGCACACTCCCACGATAACAGCGTAAGTCCACTCACAAGGGCGCAGCCCTCATGACCTAAACACCTCTTAAATGTCTCACCGCCAAATCCTATCACAATAGAAATTAAATTTCAACATGAGTTTTGAAGAAGACAAATATTCACACCTTACCAGAATGGACCCTTCACAAATTTTGTCAGTTTTAATGAGAAAGATTGTATGGTGACAGAGACATAGCTTTCTGGAAGAAGACCAGAATCAGGGATAAGGGATGACTCTCTGAGATCCAGTAGCAAATGCTCCCACACATGGGGGGAGGGTAAGTATCCTGCATGATCCTTCTTGTTAATAAAGAAGAATTGAGTTAATGAATATGAGTTGAGTGGCAAGGGCAAGTGATAGGATTGAGGTAGCTGCAAAAATAATACTTTTTTAAAAAATTATTTTATGTGGAACGGTGGGAGGGGGATAAGGGATGAAATAGGTCCAATTTGGTACAATGTACACTATTTAGGTGATCAGTACACTAAAACCTAAGACTTCCCCCCTGTGTAATATATCCATGTAGCACAACTGCACTTGGACCCTTAAATCTACATTTAAAAAATAAGACAAGTGGACAAACAGCCTGCTGACAGACAGCAAAGAAAAGTAAACCAAGGCAAAAGTTACCCTAGTTGCATGCTAACAATGCAGTTAATGGACTTGACTCATGATATTTAACTTTGTTTTTGCATTAATAGCAATTCAAAAAAAATTATCTTCCAATGTGCAAAAAATCTGAGAACCCAACCAAAAATATGTCCAAATTATACTGCTCAATGAAGAAAGTAAATCTCAGAGTAACAGATTATAATGTTAAAAAATAAGTAGGTATATGCAGCAGAATGAATATGCACATAGCGGTATGTGTGTGTATGTGTGTGTATTCCACATTGCATGGATATATCACAGGTTATTCAACCAATATCATCTATAGGCATTTCCTTGTTTGGTATTAAAAATAAAACTCATTAATTAAAAAAAGTAGTGCTTTTTTTTTTTTTTTTTTTTTTTTTAGCTCATTCTCCTCCAAACAGGAGGGCCCTTGTGGAAACTAAAAGTCTTACCTATAGAAACCTTGTGACTCTCTGGCCTGACATCCTCATTTTATATTCGGTCAACTTTTGATTGACCATTCACAAAGTTACAAGGCCCTGACAGGTCTCCTAATAGAATAGAAACATCATATTCAAAATCACTACCACACCTGAATTTAACAGCATTTTGGCTTCACATGAAAATTTGAATTTTTTGGCTGTTGTTACTGCAGCAAACTATTTAGTAATTTAATTGTGCAAATAATTCAGAGTAAGTGAAAACAAGTAGAATATGGGGGCAGCAACATCAAGAAACTTTCATTCCAGTGCAAAATATAATTTTTTTTAAAATTGAAGGCAATAATAAAGAGGCTCTGTAAGGTGAAGCAGTAGAGGGGCAGTATACCTAATTAAACTCCTGAAACAGTTAAGATGAGATTCCATGATACCTGAAATGAGTATCTTAGGTTTACTAAGATACTTAATTAGGTTGATCACTGTAGCTTTTGACCAAAAATACCTAAAATGAGTGTCTTAGTTTACTTAATTAGGTTTATCACTGTAGCTTTTGACCGAAAAAGGAAAGATGAAAAAATGGTAAGAGAGTATACCTAAGCATAATATAACAAAAACAATCAGCATTTTGTCTGCAAAACCATATGCAATTTAATGCTGGAGAATTTTTAAAAATGATGCCTTTTTGAGCTGGGGAGAGATAAAATGTTGGCAAGCCTTTGTCCTAGTAATCAATTTTTCTATAATGAACTGCTCAAAATATTTGTAGCTTAAAAAGCAATCATTTCACTACATGTCAGAATTTTGTGGGTTAGAAGTCCAGGCAGAGATTATTTAGGCACTTATTATGTTTTTTGTGACATTGATGGATGTCACCACCGTTATTCTACTGGCAGAAGAGATGTTCTTTAGAGTTCAATACAGCTTCACCCAGATGTCTTTAGCCTTGATGAGGTTGGCTGGAAGGATTATCTCTGCTGAAACTGTCAAATAGAGTGCCAAAACTGACCCTCCATGAGGGTGACCTCAGAGAAGTCAAGCTTCTCACAATCTAGCTCTTGACTCCCAGAGAGAAGGTTTCAAGAGGCTCATGCACTAGCAAAGTGTGATCTTATGACCTAGCATTGAAATTACCACAACATCTTATCTACCATATAATAATAACCAAGAATGTCATCAAGTCTAGCTAAACTTCAAAAGGAGAGAAATTAGGGTCCACCTCTCAAAAGAAAGAGCAGCAAATAATTTGCTCTCTTTTCTAATCTGTCTACTAGAAAAAAATGTACATATATAACCATAACAACTAATATAATATACATGATATATAATAATCGTGTATACACTATAAATTATTAAAATATACTATATAGTACATATAATTATTTAAATTATACATTATAAATTATTATAAATTATAATGTACGATATATTACAATATAATTACATAGTAATAATTTATAATAAATGATGATCATAATATGTATAATATATAATTATATATTATGCTGTAATTATAATTTATAATGTAATATAAAATTTAATAATTTACATTTCTTCCACTTGAAAAGATACTGTCATCCTTTCTTAAGTACCTTAAAAGTCATATCTAATTAGGGAATCAGATGCAAAAACCAGTATCTTAAAACCTTTAAACAGACTCAGGTTTTCTCACTGTTTTCCTCGCAACTTGAAATCCTGTAAACAAGGAAGCAGTTATCCTCCCCTATATACTCAATATAAAAAGATGTGACAGAGACAGAGTGAACCCAATAAGTCCTCCTGTTCAAAAAATAAAGTAATAGGAAGCAAGAAATAGTAAGTGATCTATCACATTTCTGAAATCTAGCAAGAAACATGTTTCTAGAGCCTTGAATGGAAGGAATTGGAGGCTCAGGGCTGTGTCCTGGGAATGCTCCTTTACATCTCTTGCCCCTGCCCTCCGAGATCTGTTTCTCCTGAGTCCCACTTTTACATAACAAATCACTGATGCTTACAGCTGCATGGTATTTTCAGCCTATGACTTGCCTGTAGAATAAGGACTCTTCTTATTTTGAACTGTCTCTGTGCTTCTGCCGGGAAAAGTGTTTTATAAAAATATTAATCTTTGTATGACTCTTATCTGGGTTTGGTTCATTAAACAAATGCTGAACCACAAAACTCTGAATTTAGTCCTTATTTGCCTTGGGCTAAGAATCATGAGGTTGTTGGTGGTGTGCTTAAAAGTTTCAGGAAACTTGTTATCTAGTCAAGAATATCTATGGGACACACACTTAACCCTTTCTGAATTGTTAGTTTTAAAGCTTCAAAGTTAAGATAATTTTGCCCCAAAGCTATTTCTCCCTTTAAGAACATTTTTTGGGGGCATGTCAAAACAGGCTATGAATAAGAAATAATATTATTTTCAAATCCTTCAATTCTTGATTCCGTGATATTTCTTTTCATTGTGCTTGAAAACTAAACAGTTGCTGTCATAGCTCATTTCTTTGTCCTGGCTCTTTCATTATTTCTGGCTGAAAGAAAATGGTCAGCACTTCCAACATTTTGACTAAAAATTTCCTCAAGAAAAAATATGAGGTTCATTTTTATATTTTCTACACTACCTTAAGTGACAGTGCGGACTCTACAAAATAAAGACTGTTGACAGAGTGTCTAGCTGCGGTCTCTAGCGTGGCCTTCTCGGGATAGTTGACTTTCTTAGAGTTGAACTCAGGGCCCTCAGGGTAAGTATTCCTATTGGTTTGCTTCGAATTTCCACAGCTTCTTTTTAATCTGAAAAGTCCCAGAATTCTAGCTTTCACTACATTAAATTTTTCAAATAAGTAATTAAGTCATGCCTATATTCAATGGGAGGGAATTTAGTGGATGGGAAAAGTACCGAAGAAGTGCAAGTAAGCCTCTGGCTAAGAGCAGATCTTCCTCCAAGGATCCAGAAACAGATGAGTGCCACCACACCCAGCACCTCAGAAGCTCGGCCCAGTTCAGTACCAGGATTCAACAATGGACATATTTGACTAATTCTGAAGTATATTTTTATATGAGACATCCATAGAGATTTCCAACCAAGCGATTTTTGTGAGAAATAGGTATCAACTTATGTTTCACACTAGTTAAAATGTAATAACTCTATCCAGACTTAAATATTAAACATGGACTACTTTGGTGAGTACAATTCTAACAATTTTAGCTTATAAGAAAGTGCATCCCTTATTTCCTTGTTTCATATAAACGTTATTTAAAAATTAAATTAATTTTTTGCTCCTAACAAAATACTCATACAGGGTGAATATTCTTTGTCTTAAATGCTTGGGACCAGAAGTGTTTTCAAGTTTTTTGGATTTTGGAATATTTGCATATACATAAAATGATATCTTGGGAATGGGATCCAAATCTGAAGACAAAATTCATTTATGTCCTATATACACATAGCCTGAAGGTAGTATTATACAGTATTTCAAATAATTTTGTGCATGAATCCCAGCACATGAGTCCAAGTTTTGACTGAAACCCAGCATATAAAATGTGGTGTAGAATTTTCTACTTGTGGCATCACATTGGTGCACAAAATAATTTGGATTTTGGAGCATATCAGAGTTTAGATTTTTTAATAAGGAATACTCAACTCGTATACAGCCAGGTGCTGTCTTAAGGTTTCAAATATTAACCCAGGTAGTCCTCACATATGGGTTGGTACAATTAGTGTATACATCATACAATTCATGAAAATGAGGAACAAAAAAAGTGCATCATAAATATTTCATAGCTGTGCAAAGATTGATGAATTGTAAGGACAGCATTTTTGTAGAAAGCAATATTATAGCAAAATATACTTCTCACTTACACTATATAACATATGTTTATGGGTATTAGAATTTAATGTAAATTTTACTTAAAATTTAATTCCTAGAGATATTAAATAAGAACAAATATAGAAGCATAAACCCTCCTATTTTTCTTTCAGATCTAATTCAGTTCCATTAAAACTGCTATTTAGTCTTATAGTAAGGCAAGATTTCCAAGGTTTATTTAAATTTAGAAGAGCTTATAAGATAATTTATGATATACATGATATTGTGAGTCAGGGAAAAATGTATAATGCTTTGAATAGCTAATAGTTTTCTTTCAGAAATGGCATGTGCTGCAGTTTGTTGAGAAAGACAATGTAATCTAAAAAAATGCAAGTATGTATTTAACTGGAAAATATAACATCAATACAGTTCACCATCTGATTTATTGTATGCAAACTTAAGACCAAATTTATTTAATATTATTTTTCTTCTGATAATGAGCCTGCACTAGATGAGAATGAAAATTAGCATGTTTTCCCATTGTCTAATCGTATATTTTCTCCTCATTAAGTAATCTGGCAAGGTGGAAGTTTTACAATAAACAATATGTCTTTCTCTTAGAGGTAGCTTTTATCTCTGGATCTAATACTGTGACAGCAAATCTGCTATTGCTGTATACACATCTTAGATGGGTGAAGAGTCAAATTAGCTTATTTCGGGCCATGCTTTCATTTATATAATATTTTTCTAACAAAATGTTTGATGGCACTGAGAATAATAGCAGACTTCCACATAAATTAGATAAGAATATTTTATAAAATAACATGTTACTACAATTATTTTTAGCTACCTAGGATTTATGTGTATATATATGTGTGTGTGTGTGTATGTGTATATATGTGTGTGTGTGTATATATGTGTATATATACAGCATGTGTGTAGCACAGATATATATATAAATACACACATATATACCCTTAGAATCCCACCAGATTCTAAGATAATGCCTTTTGGGGGCAAGTAGTTTATATGGGACATGGCCTCAGGAAGTAAAACTGAGGAAGCAAAGAAAATGAGGCATGGGAAGGAAAAAGGCAAACAAAAAGTGCATTAATGAATTAATGGACATACTACTGCTGTGGGCTACTGGGACTTAATCCTTTTGGGGATATGCAAACCATATGGAATATTCTTCAGGACAGTGTTGAAAGAGAACAGCAAAGCTGGGCCTTTTTTTAAAAAAACAATTATCTTGTGCATTGGTTCAGAGTTACCCCAGGAGATATTAACTCCTAGGATACTGACCTCAATCTTTTCATTTTGTAGCTGAATGTGGTTAAGCAAGCTTATAAAAGTAGCAGGTTGGATACTGAAATTATGCTGGGAAATATCTCGGAGAGCATGTGGGCTGAAATGATATGGGGCAGGATATTGATGACAGGGTTGGTTACAGTGAGAGCCCCAGATCTTCTCATTCTCTGCACTGAACCCACACTCCTGGTGATGCTGCTGGGCAAAGTCTTGCCATAATCTTAAAAAAATAATTATTAAAAATTAAAGGGTCAGAAGAACAAGTTATTTTACTTATTCATCATTTTCCTTCTGTACCATTAATTTTAGATTTTCTTCACCCTCAACAAAGAACTTCCATTTGTCTATATTTCCTGCTCAGTGGGGTGACACGAACCTTCATTAACACTGAGTGTGAATTCTTTACTTTTCAAAATACAATTTTTTCAATTGCCTATTTACAGGTTTTTTGTTGTTGTTTGTTTGTTTGTTTGTTTTGTTTTCTGAGCCTGGACGCATCCAAAGATGTCCTAGTAAACTCCTCAATTTCCAGATACTTTACGCACTGCCTCCATTATGTAGCAGTAACTATATTTCTCCCCATGATCAAGGTTTATTACCCTAGAAATATAGTAATTTCTTATTTTGTCTGTTAGTTTAATAGCATGAGTAGCCCAAAATAATCACATGACAGACATAGTTTTAAAGTTCAGTGGAATTCTTATTGTACCCCATCTGCACCTAGGACCCTAATTATGATCAGGTTTAAATTCTGGGGACAAGAAAAACAAATTCTCCAAGTGGTTAGTGACAACAAAGATTGACAGCGGTCAATCCTCCTCTCCCTCATTCTGATATTCATGAGCTAAGAACACGGGATCATTAAATGGCCATTGGTTTGACAATATACCATGTTTTGGAAGACAACTTATTCATATAGATTGTTGTCATAAAGTTGCTGCTTTAGTTAGGCTTTAAAGAAGTGATTTCAACATCTCTAATTTGCTAATTAGAAGTACTAGCATCAGAAAACACCCACTGGTCCATATACATGCCACTTCCTCAGGACCACTGTCCTGTCCAGAGCTTGCCCAGGGCTCTGGAAAAGCAGCCACGTCATTTGTGATTGCCACAAGTTTATGAATATCCTATCTCAATTATTTTGTTTTGTTCACCTAAATGATATGATCAAGTGTGTTCCTCATAGAGCAGAATTTCCTCTCACCACTAACTTTTAGTGCCACCTTCAGTAGAGATGTAATGAGCAAACACTTTAGCCATGAAAACACATCAAACTAATCTGTTTGTGAAACAGATCTAGGGTATTTCTTACTCCCTTAGCCACAGCTGATGATAAGAAACTATACTTGAAGTCTGTACATAGATGTGAGCTGAGGAAGAAGTGTCAGTTCAAAAGAAATAAATAACAAGGGAATCTGGGCTCCTGTGCATTGAGCTGAATTATATTATCTTAATTGTTAACTCTAGCCTATTGTGGCCCTAATTCTGTCTATAATATTTCTGTCACATGAGAGATTTATGCTGCACCTGCCAATTTTTTAAGTTGCTCATTCTGAAAATTCCCAGCTCATAACAGGCATCTGCAGCTACACATTCACTATTCCAGGTTAAGTGTTTAGTGTCTATTAACATTCACAATTTTTAGGAACTACTCCTCAAATGGGGAGTATGTCTATGCCGCAAAAGACACAGAACTCCAAGGATCTGTCCTGCAGCTCTCCAACTGGGACTTTCTAGAGACCCAATACATGATCTTTATCTACTCTTAGTTCTCTAGCATCACTAGATCTGCTGAGGGGAAAGTAACCTTAAAAACAACCTGAACTTGCTACTGAGCCAAGCACACAGTGGCACTAGTATTTCAGTTCCTTGATAAATATGTCAGAGCAGTATGGCCAAATGAGGCAAATCCCATCTCCAAAATCCAAAGCGGTTCACCAGCTACTATGTATCTCCTCTAATGATGGGAAGTGTAAGGTGCAATAAGTTGTTATCTCAGAATAAATGTCGGAAAACATCCAGGTCACTGGAATTCTGCAAGCTTCACTAATTATCATTCACTGTCAGCTCCGGCTCACAGAAGACAGGAAGCGCTGAACTTCTCCCTGCACTCAGTATTGCTTTTCTTATTGTTTGATTGATGCAAGTCAACTCAATGTCCTTCTGGCTTAAGTTTGACAGAGTAAATTCATTCTAATCTTCCCAGTTTACTGAGCCTCCTTATCCTTTCTACATTTATATGCCAAATGTAATTCTCATCTTCACTATTTCCAAATTTAAGAAAAAATCCCAGAAACTGTTGGCTTAGTAGTTTTTTTGTTTTTTTTTCCATAATGTTTTCTTCCTACCATTATGACTCAATTTCACTGTATAGGCTATGCTGGGATTTGCTCAGGGTTATATATAAACAGGTAATCAGCAGAGCTAGGCACAGATATTGAAGAGAACAAGATTTATCTTGTAAGACTTCCATTTCAGGTAAACTCTTCCATGGTCTCTATGTAACTTAAGCCACTGTCCTCTAGCAAGAAGGCAGAGATCACTTCCGCTTTTCTGGAGACTTTGGGAAAATCTAAAGCTTCAACATTCTCATCTACATCAATTCAAATATTGTATACAAAAAAACTCAAGCATAATGAAAATTTAAAAAATAATGTTAAGAGATGAAAGTTAAAGTGGATAAGGAAGACAAAATATCCCTCAATATAATCTCAATTAAATACGCAAATTGATAAAGTATAACATGTTTTAGGTAGAGTGTTCAATTCTAGAAGAAAATCGAGCAGTATCTATACACCTATAGGGTTCTCAGAGAAAGAAAATGAGATAGAAGTATCATTTCAACTGTCATTAAGGTTTAAAAAATAGATATACTAACATTGCTTGAAGTCAAAAAGTATACTTTCTTTGAGCTTCAGCCAATCATTAGCTGAAAGCAGAATTTTACCTAAAAGGGCAGAAATTTGAAATCTGTTTTAAAAGAAAAATAAGAGTAAATATTGGGGGTGATTTTAATTGTAAAAATTTAATGGTATAATATTTATAATTGGGAAAAGCTGCTAACATAACTAATAAAGATCTACGTGCATTATTTAAATAGAAACTAAATGAAGTAAAGATATCAAAGTATCAAAGCAATCAACTTGAATCGAGAATCTATCAGCAGAGGGGTCATAGAGAAGGAAAATAAATTTGTACTAATTTTTCTACTCAGTACAGGGAGTCATTAGACATTTACTTAAGTTGCTGAATCAAGAATAAATGTATTTCACTTTATCTTTTAACGTATGTTTTTAAATAAATTGTCTTAAAGGCAAACACTGCTACAAGTAAAACAAATTCAAACCTTCCAAATTATAAAAAGGCAACAAATATTAACCTTCAAAACCTCTAAATATAGATAATACTCTATATCTAAGATATTATAACAGAAACATTACAAAGACAATGTATCCTAACGTACTATGGGAAAACTAAGTTCAAACATATCTAATTTAGGTATATGTGTATTAAGTAACTCATCTATCAAAATAAGTAGATCTTAAAGCTGGATCGGATACAAACCAGATACACACTTAAAATACAGATTGAAGGATTATATATTCTCTTGTTTTCAAGATAAGAGCCATCCATTCTTTCCCTCCTGTATGTTAAATCTATCCCCACTGAAAGATGGAGTTTATTCATGCCCTCCCTTTTTCTGTGCATATTTTGATGAATAAAATAGAACCGATGTGATGCTGGAGGACTTTTGAGGCTAGATCATAATGAACTCGGCAGCTTTTATCTGAATCTTTCGGTATGTGCACACTAAGGAAGCCAGTCACCATATAAAATGCTTTAATATTTGGAGACTTCTGCTCTGTGAGAAAGAGCAAGGTAGTTACACGAAGAAGCTAGGTGGAGAAAAACATTGATGTTGGACCAACTCTCTACTCACTCATCATTTCAGACCAAATAGCAGACACGTGAGTCATGAACCCTTCAGTCACACTCTATCCCAACTGTCATTAGTTTTGCTCGCTTCTATATACCTAATGTTTAAAACTACCACATAGAGGTCTTCAACAACCATTTATTTAATAACTTAATTTTAGAAATTGTAACGGCTCAATTGTAGGAATTGTAATTGTAAAAATATTTAATATAGATAATCAAAAAGTCAAAGAAAATTATTAATCCACAATTAGAGATGTTAATAGTTTCCTATTCATTTGTATGTTGTGTATATATACCTATTTTACATAATTGATTTATATTATTAATTTTATAACATTCTTTTTACTTATTTTTTAAATTACTAACATATATCAGTATCTATTCTATAACGCATTTTAATAGTTACATAATATGAAGTTATATTAATTGAGAGCCTGCCAACTACTACCTACTGTGCTGGAACTGATTACATACTGCTACAGAAAACAGAAATGGTCCCCACAGTTGCAGAGGTTTAATCTAGTGTGAGATATAATCAATAAATGTTGCTTGGGTTTTCTGGAAACCAGCCTCCAAGATAGACCTTATTTTACAAGTAGACTTATCAAAGGAGTGAACTGATGTCAATACCTGTAGAAGACAGTAAGAAAGCAGGGTTAGATCGGGACAAATCAAGTCCTGGTAATTTACAGAAAAAAATTTACTAATTGTGGTTTAATACCTCTGGTTTACTTTAAATGTAATTATTGGAGAAGTTTGAATCTTTAAAAGTTGATATATCAAAAAATATTACAATATCCAATCACAAAATAAAAAATAACCACTTCAATCCTATGTAATCTCTATTAGTGTTTTACAATATTTTTGTAGGCTTCTTTTTCTATGCAGTTTATATAGTTGAGAACACTCCATCAGTCAATAAATTTTTACTGGAGCTCTACTATACACAAGGAAATTTTCTAGAACTTGTATAACAGTGAACAAAACCAAAAAGTTATTGGTCTCATGAAACTTACAATATAAAGGAAGAATTTTCCATTATTTTAATGATAATTAATTTCACAAAGTATTATTTCTCCTATTTATTTAACCATATCCTTGTTGGAAATACTACTTGTTTTCAAGTTCTGTTATTATGAAGAGCTGTAAGATTAGATGCCTTGAAAATAAATCTTTTCTTAATTTTAACTTTCTTAACAATGTCTTGTAGAAAAACATTAAAACTAGAATCATAAGTTTAAAGGACTTAGGCATTTCACACATAACATAATTGGCAAATAAATTTTCAAAACAGTTTTATGCAGTTATATGTCTATAATAGAAGCAGTGTGTAAGGGTTAACACAAAGTCTATTTAGGACAAACATCTCAGTATAAAAATAACTAGAGAGCTTTTTTTTTTAAATTATGATCTTATGGATACAACAAAAAAATTGTTTAGAATATCTGATGTCACACTGTAATAAGACTTAGATAGATGAGAGAGAACAAACAAAAGGAAGAAAGGAGGAAGGAAGATAGAAAGAGAGGAAAGAAAGGGAAGAAAGAAAGAAAGAAAGAAAGAAAGAAAGAAAGAAAGAAAGAAAGAAAGAAAGAAAGAAAGAAAGAAAGAGAAAGGAAGGAAGGAAGGAAGGAAGGAAGGAAGGAAGGAAGGAAGGAAGGAAGGAAGGAAGGAAGGAAGGAGAAAGAAGGAGAGAAAGAAGGAGAGAAAGAAAAAAAGAAAAAGGAAAGAAGGAAAGGAAAGAAAGAAAAAGAAAGAAAAAAGAAAGGGAGGGAGGGAAGGAAGGAAAAAAAGAAAGAAGAAGAAGAAGAGAAAGAAAGAAAGAAAGAAAGAAAAAGAAAGAAGAAAGAAGAAAGAAGAAAGAAGAAAGAAAGAAAGAAAGATGTATGTACTTGTTCTATAATTGATCCAAAGAGATGGGCTGTGTGTATTGGGCCCTATACTGCTAAACTGCTGGCCGAGATTCATTAGCGCACAAGCCCACTGCACCAAACTCAAAAAATTGAACACATCCAATTATTTTTAAAACAGCCAAAAAGAGCAGATGTTTAGCCATTTATGCTTTGCATAAAACATGGAACTGCACACCAAATCTGCTAGCTAGCTATTTTTAGCACTGAGGCCATTAAAACTCCAAGCCACAACTATCCTTCAGAGCTCTTTGACTCAGAGACTCCTGCCATGCTGCCGAACTATATCATTTAGACACTTAAGTCCCCTCTCTAATATCTCTCTCCCCTGGAGTTCCTTTGCCCTCCTTCTCCACTGAGCAGCCTCTTTACTAACTTCTGCTGTGAGTAACTTCCCCTGCAAGCAATGTCAAAGTAGCACCCAATGAGGCTTGCTTGTGATACTACCAGCTGGTGGTTACCTCTTTTCCCCTCCTCAGGCCCCAGCTCCCTCAAACTTTCTACAGTATGTATACATAATTATATGTATATGTAAATAAGTCTATACAAATTTACTTGTATATGTTTGAACAGAATATTCGTAACATATTTTGTATATAGCAGTTTGGATATGTATCCAAATGTCTATTTGGGTTATGTCTGTGTGTATACACACACACATACACACACACACACACACACACACACACACACACACACCCAGAGAGAGAGAGAGACAGAAGGAAAGAGGCACAAAAATTGTAATGTACAACTGAGACAACTCAGCCTTCTCTTCACTAAGGAAATTATAATAACCCTTAGTTTCTGTTATTTTCTTGTGTATATTCTTCTCCCTTTGATTTCTGATGTTTTCTTTATAACATAGAATATGAAAAAGAATGACCCATTTTCCAGAATTACTTTTACAAAAATATGATTGGAGAAATATTCTTTGCTTATGTTCTTGCTGAAGGCATTATTTAGGTAACATTGATTTCTAAAGGACTTTTAATTTCTCCATTATCCTCTGGAAAAATATTTACTGAACAATTTATTAGATAATAGGACTGAACTTGGGCTACTGTAGCTTTCTATTTATTTCTCTATCTAAGCACTGGCATTTGTCTTGGTTTTATGCCTGTATTATTTTTGCCATTATCAATGTTCTCTGCTAGGAAAGTTTTCTGTTTTTTGTTCTGTTTTGTTTTTTTGTATGTTGGTAAATAGAGGAACATTTGATTCTGCTAACTATGGCAGAATAAAGACCTTTCTTTATAAAGATCCAAGAAAAAAAAATAGAACCCTAGTTAAAATTGGGATCCTTCTCATAGAGAAGTTATCACCAGCAATATTTTCCATTGTTATCTAGAATAGCTAATCCTTTATAAACTACATATAATAATTGCAACAAATATTAGGAAAATTTATTAGTCCATTTAAAAACAAATGGCAAACTCCCATGCAAGTGATTTTTATTTGTCTATTTTCCATCTATTCTATTAGTGCTCATACATTTAAGTATTTCCAGTGATATATGTGCAGCACAAATCATACTAACTAAGAAAATTTGATATCCTTTGCTATTAAGCAAGGAAAAATAATTCAAACATAATTTATTACTTAAATCACTATATAATTTACCTACTTTAAAAAGGAAAATCATCAAATAAAAGACAGTTACTGTCTAATCACATTCAAAAAAATGTAATACATATATATCACTTTGTTTTCATGCTGCTGATAAAGTCATACCCGAGACTGAGCAATTTACAACAGAGAGAGGTTTATTGGACTTACAGTTCCACATGGCTGCAGAGACCTCACAATCATGGCAGAAGATGAAAGGCATGTCTCACATGGCACCAGACAAGAGAAGGGGGCTTGTGCAGGGAAGCTTCCCTTTTTAAAACCATCAGATCTCATGAGACTTATTCAATATCATGAGAATAACATGGGAAAGACCTGACCCATGATTCAGCTACCTTCCACTGAGTCCCTCCCACAATACATGGTGATTCAAGATGAGATTTGGGTGGGAACACAGCTAAACCATATCATTCTGCCCCTGATCCCTCCCAAGTATCATGTACTCACATTTCAAAACCAATCATGCCTTCTCAACAGTCCCCCAAAGTCTTAACTCATTTCAATGTTTGCTCAAAAGTCCACAATCCAAAGTTTCATTTGAGACAAGTCAATTCCCTTCTGCCTAAGAGCCTGTAAAATCAAAAATAAGTGAGTTACTTCCTATATACAATGGGAATACAGGCATTGGGCCAAAAAAATGGGTTACAGTCCCCAGGCAAGTCTAAATTCCAGTGAGGCAGTCAAATCTTACAGCTCCAAAATAATCTCTTTTGACCCCATCCAGGTCAAGCTGATACAAAAGGAGAGTTCCCATTGTCTTTAGTAGCTCCACTTCTGTGGGTCTGCAGGTTACAGCCTCCGTCCTGGCTGCTTTCACAGGCTGGTGTTAAGTGTCTGTGGCTTTTCCAGGAGAATTCTGCAAGATGTGGGTCGGTCCAGCTCCACTAGGCAGTACCCCAGTAGGGACTCTGTGTGGGGGCTCCAACCTCTCATTTCTCTTCTGCACTGCCCTAGCAGAGGTTCTCCATGAGAGTCCCACCTCTGCAGCAAACTTCTGCCTGGACATTCAGGCATTTCCATCATTCTCTGAAATCTAGGCAGAGGTTCACAAACCCCAGTTCTTAACCGCTGTGCACTGGCAGGCTCAACACCACGTGGAAACTGTCAAGACTTGAGGCTTGCACCCTCTGAAGCCATGGCCTAAGCCCTATGTTGGCCCATTTCAGCCACAGCTGGAGCAGATGGGACGCAGGACACCCAGTCCCCAGGCTGCACACAGCAGGGGGGCCCTGAGCCCGACCCACCAAACAATTTTTTTCTCCTAGGCCTCCAGGCCTGTGATAGGAGGGGCTGCCTTGAAGACCTCTGACATGCCCTGGAGACATTTTTCCCATTGTCTTGGGGATTAACATTTAACTTCTTGTTACTTATGCAAATTTCTGCAGCCTTTCTCCTCAGAAAATGGGGTTTTCTTTCCTATCACATTGTCAGGCTGCAAATTTTCTGAACTTTTATGCTCTGCTTCTCTTATAAAACCGAATGCCTTTAATAGCACACAAGTCACCTTTTAAATGCTTTGCTGCCTAGAAATTTCTTCTGCCAGATACCCTAAATTATCTTTCTCAAGTTCAAATTTCCACAAATCTCCAGGGCAGGGGTAAAATGCCACGAGTCTCTTTGCTAAAAAGTAACAAGAGTCACCTTTGCTTCAGTTTTCATCAGGTTCCTCATCTCCATCTGAGACCACCTCAGCCTGGACTTTATTGTCCGTACCATAATCAGCATTTTGGTCAAAGCCATTCAGCAAGTCTCTAGGGAACTTCAAACTTTTCCATTTTCCTGTCTTCTCCTGAGCCCTCCAAACTGGTCCAACCTCTGCCTGTTACCCAGCTCCAAAGTCGCTTCCATATTTTCAGGTATCTTTTCAGCAGCACCTTACTCCCAGTACAAATCTACTGTACTAGTCTGTTTTCACACTACTGATAAAGACATACCTGAGGCTGGTCAATTTACAAAAGAAAGAGGTTTACTGGACCTACAGTTCCACGTGGCTGGGGAGGCCTCACACTCATGGCAGAAATTGAAAGGCACACCTCACATGTCAGCAGGCAAGAGAAGAGAGCTTGTGCAGGGGAACTCCTTTTTTGAAAACCATTATATCTCGTGAGATTTATTCACTATTATGAAAACAGCACTGGAAAGACCTGCCCCCATGATTCAAATACCTCCCACCAAGTCTCTCCCACAATACATTGTGTTTCAAGATGAGATTTGGGTGGGGACACAGCCAAACCATATCTGAGTATATACTATGTGTCTGAAACTGCTAAGCTAACAGTGATAAATAAGGAAGATTTGTTTCTCCTCTAATTAACTAGCAAAATAAAATAAAACTAAATAACCAGATAATTTCACTTAGTGATGAAATTATAGAGAGCTTCTTAGAATGGGTGGAGGAAAGAAGTCCCATTTAGGGGGACATTTGATTAGAGAAGTAAGTGATAAAAATGATAGAGTCATGCAACAATTTGGGGAAATAGCATTCTAGGTAAAGAAATGCCTAGCACAGTGGCTTAAATAAGATAGAAGTTTGTTTCTAGTTCACCTCCACGATTTGTAGTACAGACCTTGCTGTATGGCTCTGTCCTTCTCAGTACTAGGCCCCCAGTGTTGTTCCAGTGTTCACCATTTCATAGCTAGGGTAAAGGGTAAAAGAGAGAGAACAGAAGAACAGTCTTTATGGAAATGACAGACATGAAAGTCATATGTATTATCTCTGTTCACATGACACTGGTCTGGATTTGATCAAAATTCAATAAAGAGGCCAGGAATATAGTTTGCAGCTTCCAGTCATGTTACTAGAAACAATTCAGTTGGTTATATTACAGAAAGGAAGAAGGAAAAGATGGATACAGAGATATTGTTATCAGTCTCTGCACAGGCTTCAAGTTGAATACAAACTTGTATTTTTATGGAATATAAAAAAGGTTGGAAAAACTGAAACACAGACTTAAAAGAAAGAGTCAGGTTGCTGAGTCCGACAGAGTGTAGATAATTTAGGACCATGTAAGCCATTATAAAAATGTGGATTTTATTCAAAGGCAAAGAGGAAGGAATTGAAGTGTTAAGCATGAGAGTGACAGATATAATTTATCACTTAAAAATATCAAATTGGTTCTGTTGTAAGGAATAGATTTTTGGTGTGAATGACTGGATGGATGCAACACAATTTGAATCTCAGCCCATGCTTCTGGAACAAGGATGAAGGTGGATATGAGAATTATTACTATTTGTTTGCATTTTGAAGACAGGTCTAACAGATCTTCCTAATAAATTGGATTTAGAGAACAAAGGAGAGAGGAGGAATCAAGGATGGCATACTTGACTTTGGAGTAAGAAACTGGAGACACAGTGATACCATTTATTGAGATAGAGAATATTGTCAGTAAAACAGTTTTACTGAAGCCTGACAGTGGTGAGAAAACCACATAGTGTGTGTTGTACATGTTGAGTTCAGAATACCTATCAGACATACAAATAGGATTGTCAATAACTGTTGGATATAGGGGTCTATGCTGAGAAAGGATGTTTGTATATGGAGAACTTAGAAATCCACAATACATGCATTATCTGTAAAGAAAGAGAACATAGAAGAGAGAAGAGAGGTAAAGATTGAACCCCACAATACGTCAAAATTAGCAATTAGTCAAATACAGAAGAGTCCATAAGATAGACAAAGAGGAAGTACCAGTCAGGAGGAAGGAATCCCAGAATAAGTTGGCATTATGGAAAGGGAAAAAATGCCAAGATGGATAGAGTTAAATCATGTAACAGAACCACGGCTTATATGTAATCTCTGAGAAATCACAGAAAATTGGAAAGTTATAAGAAAACAAGTATATCAAGTCAGGCTCCCTGGAAACAGGCACTGAGACTCTACTATCTGTATGTAGAGTTTTTTTGGGTGCTGTTCTCTTAGGAATAACACCTATGAGGAAATGAAAAGAGGGAGTGGTTGGACTATGATTCAGTTGAGGTGGGAAATTAAAGAAAGAAAGATAAATAAAATTAAAAAGAGAAATAAGCTTTCCTGTATTAGGCTGACTTGTCCCAGAGGCAGCAACAGGCACAGCCCAGACCCAGGAAAAGTCTTGATAATACTATATAAGAAACCAGGACATGAATGTGCTCTGGACACTCTCCCAGCATTCCCTCAACATAGAGAGGAGAAAAACAAATTTTCTTTTCTCTTGTGGTATGAGTTTATAGATTCCTGTTCTCTGTAACTAGTGACTTCAAGTATTCTGTTCAATCTAAGCAGTGGAGTGAAGGTCATAAACCATCTGAGCAGGCCTGAGATATGGCCACCTGGGCACCATAGTGAAGGTTATGGGATAAGTCTGTGCCTAGGCAAAACCTAGATAATGGCCATCTGGGTTGCTTGGCAACAGTCACGTGTAATTCTGGGTTATGCACCTGTCGCAATTTGATTAACTGCGTTTGTTCTGGCTCTTTATCCTTGATTTCACTTCACGCCACTGTAAGCCTGACTTAAGCTAGTCCACCCCCTTTTTAAAGTGTGTATAAATGTCAAGTGCTGTCTTTGTTCTGGGCCCAGTTTTTTGGATGTTATGTCTACTGGGCCTGAGTGCACTCAATAAAGATCCTCCCCCTTTACCCTGAGGTTTCTCTCATCCTCCTGATTCCTGCAACACAGTGGCAACAGAGACCTCAGGCAATCTCACAGGGAAATTTGGAACTGGAATGGATTCACAAAGTTATCTCACTTGCGGTGATGGGACCATCTTTTTCTTTCCTTAAGTAACATAGATCAGATATTTGTTACAGGCTGCCCTCAGGGAGAGGGCATAAACTTGAGAATGGCAGTTGCCTTTAGGCTAGAACAATTCCTGAAGAGGGATTCACTTGTAGAGTTGTCAGAAGCCAATATACCCAATATTTAGTAGAAATACTTTCTTCATTCTGAACGGGAAGCAGGTGGGGAATTTAGATCCAAATTTTCTTTCAAGGAGGAAATTGTTGTTACGGTTACTTGGAATACTTTCAGAAGAAAGCAGACAATCTAAGTTTTCAGTATCAGGAGGGATTAACTTAGGTTCAGGAAGTTTTATCACCTCAACTCATACACTTCCAGAGATGTCCATAGCCAATAATTGAATGTGGTTGTGTTAGAGAGTCAGTATTTCTAGCAGAATATGGGAAATCTCAGATGGGTCATTTAAGCTCCAGCTCTTCCTGTGCAGCGGCTGAGACTGTCAGAATTGCGTTTCAACTTCACTTCTTCCAGTACCCAATCTGACTTCTTTCTTTCTTCTGCTCATTGGAAAACATTCTGCACTCTAATCTCTGAATCAGAAACCCTTTCCTGCAAAGATCATAAATAGGTGCCAGGAGTTGTCTAAGAGCACAGGCAATTATATGAGGCTTTGGATTGGGATCACTCACCATCTGGCTAGAAACAAAGACCCACTCACTGGTGTCAATGAAACACATATAGTCCCTGAGATGAAGTAGCAGTACTATTGTTGAAATATTCACAGGTGGTGAATTAGAATATTTTATTATACTGATAGAAAGGAATGTGCTATCTGGTGCAATGTATCAAATATTTAAAAATTATATATTAAAGATAAACTATGCAAAGTGAAAAAGATTATGGGAGGACTGCCATTAACCTCACATCCTATCGTTCAAATCCTTGTGTTATCCCTTCTCTTTCAGTGTAGATGGGACCTGTCATTTCCTTCTAATTAACAGAATACGGCAAAGGTGAGAATATGCACATGATTACATGTATGTAATAATGTGATCTGTTTCATAAGATTGTAGCTGTCAAATTGCTAGAGTCTCTCACTTTCGTGATGTGAGGAAGCAAGTGGCTCTGTTGGTAAACCTCATACAGCAAGGCCTGCAGGTGAGCTCTAGGACCTGAAGGCATCCTTCTTCCAAGAGACAGTAAACATGTTTGAAGCTCTCTGTACTACATCTGTAAGAAACTGAATGCTACTAACAACCATGCAAACAGGGAAATAGATCCTGTTCCAGTCAAGCTTCCAGCTGAGATTGCAGTGGAGCTTGTATCTTGATTGCTAGCCCTGAAATACCCTACAAAGGGAAATAAGCTAAGCCACAGCTGGATTCCTGACCCACAGAGGCTGTAGAAAAAAAAAAAAAATTGTTGTTTTAAACTATATGCTAAGTATGAGATCAAGTTGTCACACGGTAATAGAAAGTTAATGCAGTCAAAGGAATCAGGGCTTTATTGCAAATCTAGATTAGATTGACACATTATGGAAAGATAATACAAATCTAAGAGAGACGAGCTGTTAACTGAAAGCCTACTGTGAAAGCCAGGTTTTCTCATTGGTAATATGCAGTGAGCCTGTTGTGTCTTTCAAGAGGAGGGCAGAGAAAGTTAAGTATGAAATCAAATACAGATCAGAAAAGTTAGGCTCCAAGGAAGGTTTATATCATAGCCAAAGCAGATTACTATGCCAATACCAGAGTTTTTAATTGGAACAAATGGGGCCCTGATACATGAATGGAAAAATCTGGATTTATGACCCTAAATTCTTAAATTTTTATATTTTATTAAAAACTCTGAATCTGCCAAAGAAGATATCACTCTCTATTAAGAACTAGAATTGGCTGAACCCCGTGGCACACACCTGTAATCCCAGCACTTTTGAAGGAAAAAGTGGGTAGATTTCTTGAGCACAGGAGTTCAAAATGAGCCTGGGCAACATGGTGAAACCCAATCTACAAAAAGAATAGAAAAATTAGCAGGGCGTGGTGACCTGTGTCTGTAGTCCCAGCTGCCTAGGAGGCTGAGGTGGGAGGATCGCCTGAGCCCAGGAGTTTCAGGCTGCAGTGAGTTGTGATTTTTCCACTGCACTTACGCCTGGGTGACAGAGTGAGAAACTGTCTCAATTAAAGAAAAAAATAAAAGAACTTTAATTATCACTTTACTTGAATGTGAGAGTAAATTATTCAGAGCACTGTCTCATGATTGATGAATTAACACCTAGCAATAATCTTAGGGAATAATCCAAACTTGCTGTCAGGATGACTCCATGAAACATAGAAAAAATATTGATCTCCACACTATGGAGGGTCAAAGTGTCAGAAATTCTCTGGAAGCAGATAATGATTGGAGTAAAGGACACAAGAATGTGGAAGAACTAGAATGGATATCATAACTAAGACACAAAAACCCACCAGATGATTATGTTCTAAGTCAGGTCCAGAGCACACACCATGTTAGAAAGCCATAAAGGAGGTCTGGTGAGAGAAACACCAGCATCACTGAGAAGTTCAGGAGTGGTTCTGCTGTGCTAAAATTTGACACAATTGCCAAGTGAAAGATTAAAGTAAATATAGGCATCACAGCAGTATCCTGCCATTTCTCTAGAATTTGGTCACTCAAGTCCTAGCTGGCCTTATTATCCTGCAATGAATTTAAAATTTTGTTTGCTGCTGTCATTTGATCTTGTTCAGCATTTATGCTTTTCAGTGAGAAGTTTAGTATGATCCAAAGCTACTGTATCATCAAGAGAATATTACGTTTTTAAGTGATCATTTAAATAGAGCATTTGTCTCATAATGTAAGAGTTTTATAAATTTACTTAATTTATGCTGACAGTTACATCTGGATCATATCTACCATTGGTTTTTGATACTGTTTTTCTCACATGTTCTGTTTCTTTTTGCTCTGCTTTTTCCCATTACTAAGATAAAATCCCATTTATATTATTTTACAATGGAAATAAAAGTGCACACTAATAATTTAACAAAGTGTAATGTTAATTCCAAAATGCTAAGTTTGGTCATTCTTTTCCCACTCGTGTTATTATTTTTATTTGTTTGTAATGCAATCAATTATAACTTATCATTTATTATTTGTTTCAGACTGGTAATATTTTTCAGCATCTCTGACCTTCCTTCTTGAATTATTTCCTTTCTTCTTGAATTGAGTATTTTACCATAATTGCTAGTTTACTCTCAATATATGCTTGTTGGAAAATATCATTATTTAGTGTTATTCTTTAAAAATATTTTCACTAGGTATAGCAGGTTTTTTTTCAACATTTTGAAGATACTGTTTCAAGATCTTCTGTGTTCTAATTTCTTTTGAGACATCATTTGTCAGTTCAATTATTATCCCATTTTAGGTCTTCTACTTTCTTTTCACTTCAACTTTGGTGTTGTTCTTTTCATTTTTTGCTCTAGGTATTTAGATGTATATCTCTTCCTGAATATCTCTCTCTCTCTCTCTCTCTCTCTCTCTGATTTTGTGCTTTCTAATTTAAATGATTAGCATTGTTCATCAATCTTGCAATATTTTTAGGTTTTCAATGTCTAATTTTTTTGTCTAACCACTTATTATCCTTTTCTCCATTCTCTCCTTCTGTGTCTGCAATTAGAACTTACTCAGTTTTCTACGTCTCTTAACAGTTTTCATATTTTCCATCTCCTTTTCTGAGTATCAATCCTCTTATTGTTATTTAATGTTAAACTTCAGTTCAGTTAATCTCCCTTTACTTGTGCTTAATATATTTAGTGTGTATACAGTTTTTAATCCTTATTTTTGAGTATTATATAGGTTTCAATGTAAAATCTTAACTTTTAATTGTTAGAAATTATATTACTCTAAACAGTACATTGGGTAGTTTTTAATATATAATTCATTTTATTCATTTAATTATATTATTTTTATGTTTTATCTGAAGATTTCAATACATGAAGCTTTGCAAAGCTATTTTTCAGTTTGTTTTTCTTTTGACTTTTTTTTCATGAAAGTTTATTTTCTTAAGTGTTTTATGAAGTTTGGGAACTTATGTTCCTCAGAACTTTGGCTAGAAATACACATTTGAGATTGGCCTAGAATTTCATCTACATTTTAAGGATTCTTTTATGTGAATGTATTTCATTGAATCTTCATTTTTTTCTTATTTTGTTCACAGTCTTTAACTGTTGCCTTTTAATATGCACTAATCATAGGACTAACTTTAAGCAACCTGTGAAATGATAAATCATAAAGGACAGATACAGTGGCTCATATGTTTAATCCCAGTGCTTTGGGATGGAGACTGAGGTGAGAGGATTTCTGGAGGCTAGAAATTTGAGACCAGCCTGGACAACGTATTGAGATTCTGCCTTTACCAAAATAAGTTTAAAGAAATTATTAAAAAATGTTTTAACTCCCTCTTTTGAGGCCCACTAGGACTGGCAGTTGACAACAAACAATTAAGGGACCCCAGTTAAAATCAATAAATAATCCACCTGTATCAAACCCAAGAAGGTGCCATCCTACAGCATTGTGACTAAACAAATATTTCCTTTAAGAGCCAAAGTTTCAGGATTACAAGTTATACAGCAAATGCTATAAGATGCCAAAATGTATCATAATTATGGTGCTGTTATAAGAAAAACTTAAAATAGGTGAAATTTTCTTTGGGCCTGGGCTTTGGACAGATACACAAAAAATAGCAGAAAAACTGTTAGTAAAATCTGGAAAAGAAGGGGACAATCATTTAGTAGATCATCAAAACATGGTAAGAAAAGTGCTATAGCTGGTAGAAAAAGTGTTGACCCTGACAATTTTAACTGATGCTGGCAAATAAACCATTTGTATTGATTGCACTTGAAAATTAACTCTTAAGCCTGCACAATGGTGGAGTACGAAGATCCAAACTCTTGTTCTTCCAGAAACAACACTGAAAACAGCAGAAACAGTTAGAACCAACTTTGTCGAAATTCTAGAAGCAGTTAAGTGTTTTCAGGAAGAAGTTGAATCCCTGAATAGACCAATAACAAGTTCTGAAATTGAAGCAGTAATAAATAGACTACCAACCAAAAAAGGCCCAAGACTAGATACATTTACAGCTGAATTCTACCAGAAATACAAAGAAGAGCTGATACCATATCTTCTGAAACGATTCCACACAATTGAAAAGGAGGGACTCCTCCCTAACTCATTCTATGAGGCCAGCATCATCGTAATACCAAAACAGGGCATAAATACAACAAAAAGGAAAACTTCATGCCAATATCCTTGATGAACATCAATGCAAACTTTATGTCAGTATCCCTGATGAACGTAGATGCATAAAATCTCAATAAAATACTGACAAACTGAATCCAGTAGCACATCAAAAAGTTTATCCAGTACTATCAAGTTGACTTCATTCCCATGATGCAAGGTTGGTTCAACATACACAAATCAATAAACATAATCCATCACATAAACAGATCTAAAGGCAAAAAACACATGATTATCTCAGCAGATTGCGGAAAAGGCCATTGATAAAATTCAACATCCCTTCATGTTAAAACTCTCAACAAACTAAGTACTGAAGGAACATGTCTCATAATAATAAGAGCCATTATGACAAACCCACAGTTAATATTATACCAAATGAGAAAAAGCTGGAAGCATTCTCCTTGAAAACAGGCACGAAACAAGGATCCCTCTCTCAGCACTCCTATTCAACATAGTATTGGAAGTTCTGGCCAGGGCAATTAGGCAAGAGAAAAGAATAAAGAGTATTCAAATAGTAAAGCAGGAAGTAAAAATGTCTTTGTTTGCAGTTGGCATGTTCTTATATCTAGAAAACCTCATCGCCTTGCCCAAAAGCTTTTAAGCCAATAAAAAAATTCAGCAAGGTCTCAGGATACAAAATCAATGTGCAGAAGTCACAGGCATTCCTATACACCAAAAGCAGGCAAACAGAGAGCCAAATCATGAATGAACTATCATTCATAATTGCTACAAAGAGAATAAAATACCAGAAATACAGCTAACAAAGGAAGCAAAGGACCCCTTCAAGGAGAACTACAAACCTCTGCTCAAGGAAACCAGAAAGGACATAAACAAATGGAAAACATTCTATGCTCACAGATAGGAAGCACAGAACCAATCTTGCATCATAGGAATGAAGAATCAACATTGTGAAGATGGCCATACTCCCGAAAGTATTTTATAGGTTGAATGCTGTTCTCAATTAAACTACCGTTGACATTCTTCACAGAATTAGAAACAAAACAAAACAAAACTATTTTTATGTTGAGCTAACCTCGCATCATGGGAATGAAGCATCAACATTGTGAAGATGGCCATTTTATAGGTTGCATGCTATTCCCCATTAAACTACCACTGACATTCTTCACAGCATTAGAAGAAAAAGTATTTTAAAATTCATATGGAACCATAAAAGAGTTTGTATAGCCAAGACAATCTTAAGCAAAAAGAACAAAGCTGATGATAACACCCTACTGGACTTCCAACTATAGTATAAGGTTACAATAAATAAAACAGCATGATACTGGTACCAAAACAGACACATAGACCAATGGAATAGAATAGACAACGCAGAAACAAGATCACACATCTACAACTATCTGATCTTTGACAAACCTGAT
>CM052586.1:48753765-48780973 GCA_028551445.1 Miopithecus talapoin
GTGATTTCCACTTAGATGTTAGTTTAGTTCTCTGGGATGTTCATTTTCATTCTCATCCATCCAGATATTTCTATTAGTCAAAATTATTAGACTGATTGGCCTTTCCAGTAGATTCCTCCCTTTTTAATTATGTATCAAATACTTTTCTTAATATTGCTAGAATATCTATGGTGACCTTTTTATGTTACAGAATGGATGTAGAATTTATTTGATAATTTTCATTTTTGATTAATTTAATTGTTTGTCAAGAAAAACTCAATTGAATGCATAGGTTTAGACTTGTGTTTTGAGTCATAACTTCAATATTCTTTTAATAAATATCTTTTTTTTTTTTTTTTTTTTTGAGACGGAGTCTCGCTCTGTCGCCCAGGCTGGAGTGCAGTGGCGCGATTTCGGCTCACTGCAAGCTCCGCCTCCCGGGTTTACGCCATTCTCCCGCCTCAGCCTCCCAAGTAGCTGGGACTACAGGCGCCCGCCACCTCGCCTGGCTAGTTTTTTGTATTTTTAGTAGAGACGGGGTTTCACCATGTTAGCCAGGATGGTCTCGATCTCCTGACCTCGTGATCCACCCGCCTCAGCCTCCCAAAGTGCTGGGATTACAGGCGTGAGCCACCGCGCCCGGCCTTAATAAATATCTTGATTAAAGGTCTATACAGCATCTGTTACCATAATTGAAAATCATATGCATTTGCTAGGGCTATCATAAAAAGTATCAGAAATTGGGTGGGTTACACAACAGAAATTTATTTTTTCCCACTTCTGGAGACTTGAAGTCCCAGATAAAAGTTTTGTCAAAATTTTGTTTTCTGAGGATCATGAAGGATCAGTCTTCTACAGGCTTCTCTCCTTGACCATTTTCTTCTTTCCATGTATGTTTTATCTACAAATTCTCTTCCTCTAAGGATACTAGTTATATTGGATTAAGACTTACCCTAATGGCCTTATTTCACCTTCACTACTTCTCTTACAACTCTATAGTCAAATACAGTTTACATTCTGAATTATAAGGGGCTAGGAATTCAACATATGAATTTTAGAAGGAACACATTTAGCCCATGACAATACTTTCCTCTTTTTAAAACAAATTTTAATCAATGATATTATTTCAATAACTAATAGGCTGGATTAATGATGTGCCAAAAATAGTGAAGAATTTTACTTAATGAGGAAGTTCTACTTCTGACCAAAATCAATATTTTGATTACCTGCAGAAGTTCCAATATCAATATTATATTTTGCTTTTATATGTCTATTTGCCTTCTTTCTTACATTATCTCTTATGAAAGAAATACTAAATTAGAAGCAATTAATAAAATATATTTAAAACCTATCTGTTTATCTCTCTACACATTAATATGCATTCGTATTTTAAGCCATTCTAGTGATACAAAAAAATCTTATGCCAGATCACGGACTCAAAACTTGAAAGGGACTAAATGCTGCAGTGTGCATGTAACATGCCACAACTATTTTAAGTTTTAAATCTAACAGCAGAATGTAGATGGACACTGCGACTGTTGAGTGTGAAAAGAACATGATCTTGTACGCAGCTTTTACTCCTTTTTGCAGGCTGCTGCCACTGCTGTCAGATTTTCTAACTGAGATCTATGGTGTGACGCTCTCACTGATACCTAAGGGCATTTCCAAAGTAACCACAAAAAGCACAATCTCAAAGAGCAATCAGCTCCCCCGATTCATGCAAGGATCTGCTTTAAATAATCAAATGCCTTCTTTTAGGAGACTTTTCTCTAGTTATTAATCAGCTGCAAAGAGACTTTGAAATACATACGCACCAAATTTATCCATAAAATTGGAACAGCTAATACTGCAGAGAGATAAAATTAGTGATTTTACTACTACTTATCAATTCATCATGAGGTCTCTAGTGGGGGGAAGATATCATATTTTCACCAAATCTGTTTAATTTAAAATGACTAGTAGAACATATTATAAAGATAAAATACTTAAGTGCAATAAGAAGAAATCTGATATTTAAGTTAATTTAAATTCCTGAATTTTTCTTACATATGTGATAAAATATTACCTTTGGGTGTTCAGTTATACTTGGTGACTGCAGTTACCACAAATTCATCAGTATTATAGTGAATAATAAAATAGGAGGAAGAAGCAGAACCAGCAGTCACTGTACTACTAGATAAAAATATGGCTTTTTTACAGACTCTGGAACATCCCACATCAAGGGTTATATAATCTTTTGTCCATTAAAACAAACAAACAAAAACACCCTGTAGTCAAAAAATTTAACTTACATAAAAATGTAATTATGGGGAAAAACAAACAGAATTAGTATTGGTGATTATGTCATAAAAAATTATTGGAGATTATCTCATTCTTAGCTGTGTGATTAACAGTTGGATGAATTTCATATGCAGTTTATTTTACATAAAACATGAAAAATAAACTACAAAGTTTCTTGTTCATTATGAAAAGATCACATATATGAGCACCCACCTTCTTGATTTCTTCACATAATTTAAAACTCACAGCCCTTAATTTGTGATTATGCTACCTTGACACTAACCTACTTTTTAAAATGATGTAACATGACTACAAATGCCACCCGTAAATAGGAAAAGAAAAAAAGCAGAAACTAAATGGAGCTCACAATCATATAGTGCTCTATAGTACTAATCAAATCATATAGAATTTGAATAGTGCATAAACTATTCAAATACAGTGTTCTTCATATTTACTCTTATGCCTGAAAAAATTTTTCTATGTTAATAAAATATAGTTTTATTATGTTCTATTTTCTATTACTTAATGTAGCATTTTAGTGACATTTGCATAGTGTTTTACATAATTACAAGTCACTTTCATACTATTTCACAATGTTACTTAGGTTTTGTTATGCTTTTTTTGCCTAATAAGGATTTAAAATCTCAGAGTGGTTAAGTAAATTGCTTGATATTGTATAGCCAGTAAAGATCGCTTTTTTCGTCTGCTCCTTGAAAACACATCTCTTTTCAGTACTGTTCTATCTTTTTGTAGGCAAATCTCATGACTAATTCATTTATAGTCACTAGGTTTACTTTCTCCAACCATATCTCAATTATTGCAATAAAGCTTTAACTTCAGTACTTACAATGTCATTACTCTCATGAAGATCACTAATGACATATTTGTAGTTAAATTCAAAAATTCTTTTTAAAATAATTGTACATCTTTCCACATTTAACACTGTCAGTAACTCCTTTCCCCTGATTTACGTGGTCTTACAAACTCCTTACATTTTTCTTAAATCTGATTACTCCTTTCTGGTCTTGCTGCTTTATCTTCGGCTCTCTGAGGATTAGCTTATCCCAGAGTTCTGCCTTTCTGTCTCTTTATTCTTCATACTCTCCACAAGAATTATATTTTCTTTTAAGACTTCAGTTTCTATGTGCTCAGCACCCCAGAATTCAGAGTCCTCTCCTGAGTTCCATAATTTATATTTGAATATAATTTACATTTGTTCTTTTATTTTGTAAGAAAACATTTCTTTTAGAGTATCACATGTGTAAAAAGCAAGTGTAAATACCGCATATGTGTGGCTCTATGTTTTTTTCAAAGACCGAACACAGATACGTTACCACAATCCAGTTCAGGAAATGGATTATTATAACACTGCAGAACTCATGAAACCCTGTTCAGTGACTACCCACCAAAGCAAATTCCATTCTGACTTTTATTACCATATATTAGCATTGCCTAACAGTATATTTATATAGATAAAATCTATATTCTTTTTTGTATATTTTGTAATATACTTTTTTTGTATATGCCTGTGATATTCATACATACAATGTGTATAACAATGTCTTACATTTATTTTTCTGTAGAATTTGGTTTTATTCATATATTTTTAAATTAAGTCAGCTGTTGAAGGTCATTTTTACTGGAGCAGGTCAATTAAGATTGTTTCTATGTTTGAATCATTATTTGCACATTTCCTCCAAATATTAATTTATGTGTTTTTTTTGTTGCAAATATCCATGCATTTCTGTTAGGATTTATCTAAGAATGAAATTAGAGGGTCATAGTCTATGTATAGGTTCACATTTGGAAGTTACTAAAAAAGACTTTTTAAAGCATTGTATCAGCATACAATTTTTTTAAAAAATTCTCAAACTCAAAATTGTATTTTATTTTCTGAGAGATTAGTCCTCCGAAGGAGAGTTTCAACAGATGTTGAGCTCCAGACTGCTCGGATTATGCATAGAACATGGGGCTTTCTCCTCAGTGTCTTGAAGTTATTTGCCATTGCACTCATTTTGACAGCTGAGCTAAATCTCCTTATGGCCTTGTTGAAACACCAGGGAGAAGAAAACTCCGTCCTGCAAACTTCTTGCCACAATGGTATCCTGCTTTTAATCACAAAATTGCTAGCGTGGCTTCATTTAATCAAAGGCTTAATGATCTGGAATCAGCATTAAGGAGTGATCAATATTGATGAGTCCTCAGAAGGTTTCACGGCATCAGCCTATGAAGTTGCAATCCTTTCATATTCCTTCCTGACCGGCAGAAATACTAGGGATTTCTGAGACAAACTAATAGTAGGCATTTCATAAATGTGTGGGCTTTGCATAAAGAGTTTGTATAGAGATTTACATTTTACCTTATACATATCATACGTAGGTGTAAGTAAAGAATTAGTCTACCCATAATCCCGGAAAACTCAGGGTCAGAGTACTGCATTGTTTTATTCTATTCTTTTAGATTATCTTTCATAGAGGATTAGCCTTCGTCTATATTTAATTTTTGAGGTTTTCTTAAGGAAATAATTCAATAGTATTCTGAAATGTATTGAATATAGTAAAGGGCAAATCATTAATACTACTATTTTTAATAGTACTACTATTAGTAGTACTACTTTTAAATAATATAAAATAGTGTTTTTGTAGAACTTCCTATGAAGTTATTTTCCTGAAATGAACATAGAAGTAGGCAGGTATTTATTTTAGTCATCATTAGAAAAAAACTCTTTGCATCCATAGGTAACTATGATCCATGGAGTTATTCAGTAATATCTAGACAATGAGATAGTCTTGAATCTGCTATAAAATAGTTAAAAGTTTTTCATTGAATCGTTATTCAATACATATTTACCTAAAACCAGTTATATTTCAGGTGTAGAATTATCCTAGGAACGGCTCAGTATCTTGTGTAATAGATACAAAGTAAATAAGAAAAGATTCATGAAAAAATAATAAATTGAATTACTCTATTATATTAAGAAAATTGTTAAACTTCTTTGAACAGAGCCTTAAATTTGACATTTAAAGACAAGAAAAGGACTGTCAGTTTTAGGCTAGTGAACACGTATACAACCAGAATAATGAGTACGATAGTTTTTAACCCATAACATTCAGGCAGAGCAGTGTGAATGACATTGTAATTATAAATCAAGATAAATTTGGAGGCAAGGAAAGAAAGATGGATGAACAGAAGGAAAAAAGGAAGGAAGAAATAGAGAATTCAAGGAAGGGAGATCAGTTGGATATTAGTGAAGTCCTGTATAAAAGAAACTGTAAGGACTAAATTAGAACGATATCAACTAAAATGAAAAAGGGGACCATATTTTTATAAAACTTAAAAGAAATAATTGGCATATTTAAAGCAATAGTTTTATATGTAATACAAAACAGAGAGCTGTCAAAATTGTTTCTGAAATTTGAAAACTGAAAGAATGAGAGGACTTTAGTAAAATATTAAAAGTATGAGGAGGAGCTATTTTTGGTAAAGATGAAGAATTTCGTTTTACACAAGTTGTCATTTCTTAAGAAGGGGGAGTGGGAAATAGGACTTACTGTGTTCTAAATTGTTCTGTCCTTTCTTCTTTATTGTTAATACCTTTAAATTGTTTCTAATCAGATGGTTTTATAGATGTAAAAAGACAGAAGCAATCAAAATTGTAAGAAAAATTGAACAAGATTACTTGTTAGGATATGTTTCAGGAGTCCTGCCATTCAAAAATGTCCTTATTTGCCTAACTGCTGAATGAAATATTCTAAGAGCAAAAATAGGTTTTTCTCTTCTAATAAGCAAACTTAGTAGTGTTCCACATACCATTATTTACATCCTGAAAGAGATTTTTATTTAGCAGATATCAATCACTTTTTGTGTTCTGTCCCACCTTTCAATTCAGGACTTTATTTTAAATGTCATTGTACTGCACTTCTTTTACTTTCATGAATTTAATACAAACACAGTCAATGGTGTTATTTTGCATCATCAAATATAACAACAATACTGATGAAGGATTTTGAGATCCTATGAAAACTTTTACTGACTTAGAAATAAACCCATAGGAAAAAGGAGGATTTTACAAGTTCATGAAATAAGGTTTAGAAAAGACAGTTAAAATTCAACAGAGTGCAATGAGTCACAAAATTCACCTATTTATATTCAGCGAATCCAATGTTTCTTAAGATTTATCTGTATAGTGCTCCTCATATAATTGCCAGTCATCACTGTCTATATTTCCACTGTTTTCATCTTTTCATGTAAATTTTGATTATCTTCAAAAAGTCTATGCTAATTTTTGTGAAACAATTCTTTCCTTTCATTTTTATGGACTTTCTCCTTTCCCTCATAACTTACAGGTCTCATAGTCATAAACATTGTTTACATAGATCTGTGGACAGAAATTGGTTTGCATTAGAATAAAATTAATGAGGAGTGATGGCAAAGAGAAAAGAAACAATGAACATTTAAAATTAAAGTTTTAAAAATAATTTCTTATAAAAGATTGACGAGAACAGGAGGAGATAGTAAATCTAGTACAACTTCAGCCCCAAATACAGAAGATAACTAAAATCAAAAAGCAATGATTACATTTCATTCTTCTTACTCTTACATTTAAGCATCATTTAGATCCATAATAAAATCTTACTAAACACTTGTTACATTTAAAGATAATTTTTACTCTGAAAGAGATGACAATTATATCTAAAATGTTTTCTCAGACCCTCACCATATATAGTCTTGTTTCATCTGAATAAATAACAACTTCATCTTTCCTGTTTCTCATTCCAAAACTTGAGTTATTCTTGAGGACTGAGTCTCAGTTTTCCCTAAATACAATTTTTAGTATTTCCAAAAGTATTATTTGATATAAATCCTATTGTTTTCTTATTTGAATTTCATATTACACATTTGTGTAATTGGAATTTCTAACTTTGTGTTTAGCTCATTTTTTTTGATGTATCTGTGTTTTTGATTTTGTATGGGGGACACATTGAATTTTGTTTTTTAACATTTTGGTACTTACTTTTTAATATTTTCAACAACGTAGAACCATAAAGAAGAGTTCTTTAAACATCCAAGGCAAATTTGTAGAGATATTGTACCGATTTCTGCAGTAATTTGAGAAAATATGTCTTCATATTGTGTTTTATTTACAACAATTCACTGAGATTGCATAAATGCACCACACATTGCACATTCACCACATAGTTGTGTTCTAAAGTAGAGAGAATTCTAAGATGGCCCATAGGATTCTTGTCCCGTGCCCTATTTCCTGATTGTAGATGGGATTTGTGAATATGTTGGGATAGTCTTTCCATTGATTCAATTATGTTATTTAAGACCCTGTGGTAATAGACTGGAGTGAGATCCCTCTGTTGGAAGTGAAGAAGCCAGCTACTATATCATGAGAACTCCCGGTGCCTAGGACCTGAGGGAGGCTTCTACCAGCTGAGAGGGATCCTTGGCTAATATCCAGTGACAAAACAGGAACCTCAATTCTACAACCACAAGAAACCGAATTCTGCCAACAACTTGAATTAGCTTGAAAGAGGACAGATATACTTAGGTGAAAGTGCAGTCCTGGCAGACTCCTAGATTTTGACCTGAAAAGATGCTAAGCAAAAGATCTTGCTATGCTGTGCCTGGATTCACAAAAACAGGATAAAAAGCGTTATATTGTTTCCAGCTGCTAAAATTGTTTTAACTAGTTAACCAACAGTATAAATATAAATATACATATACATAATAAATATAAATAACATAAATATAAATATAAATTTGCATAATATATAAATATAAATAAATAATATGTATATATGCATACATAAATATATATAAATATATGTAAACATTATATGTATATGTAAATATACATAAATATAAATTTACTTAATATAAATATAAATTACATAAATATAAATGTAAATAAAACTAATTACACAACACTTTACATTTTGTTGCTATGTTAAGTAGTGTTGATTTTCATTACATTTGATGCTACTTTAATGTAATATGTTTTTTAACTTCTTTCAATCAAGTTGGCAGCGATTTGGACCAACGTGTATTTAAGCCAGTCACATGCAAGGCTGACAGTCAGCAGGTACACATTACAGTTCCACTATCTTTTTTTGGCCAGCATTCATTCTGCTTGGTTTATGCATCCATATGAATTGGTTGGTACCTATCCTATATTATTTGTAAAGCATCTAGGATAACTTCTAGTCACAAGGATGTGAGTATGATATAAAAATTGTGACTACAAACAAAAAATAAACAGCACAAATTATATTTTCACCAGGGCATGTGTTTAAGGAGATTTATATTATGCAGCGCTTTACTCATAAGTATGATTCATTCCATAACCCAATATATTTAGAAATGTCAACATTAGTATTGAAAGATTTGTCTTAATTAGGGAACATCTTCTATAAATTGCTGTTAACTAGAGAACTACTAAACACATTTTCAAAAACATAATAATATTTACAAAATGTACCTATAAGTTAGCTTATACTAGGTAATGAGTCTATGGTTTTAAAGTATTTAAAATAAAAAATAGAACATTTATACATGGCAATCTACATGGAAGTAGAATTTTGAAGCTCATGTCATTTAAACACAAACTGCATATATTCTAGAAAGAAGCACTGCTCCTAGATTATAGGAATAAATAGCATGATTTTCAACATGCTACACAGTGGAATGTAAAGAATTATAGTTATTATGCTACCCTTGATCAAAGCCATACATCAAAACATAAATAATGCTCAAGGAATACTTCAAAAATTGCTTAACATCAATATATTAGAAAATGAACTGCGTCCTTTCCATTTCTCACTCAGTCTTTGAGTAACAATTGATTCCTGGAAATCTTGAAGTCCAGATGAGAAATGATATACAGTGGCACCCTAGGACAAGCTTACAGGATCTATCTCACTTAACATCTAATGTAATTTATTTTACTTATTTTAATTTTATATTCATCTGTAAAATGAAGATCGAGCCCACAAAAAATTTGTTAAGTGGGATCCTGACAGAAACAACATGAACTCTTTTTTTTTAGTATAGGACATTCTCTCTCTCTGTGTCTCACTCCTTCCTCTATCTATTTCCTCAATATTATTAATATAGACTAAGAAAAGAAAAATACGTATTAAATTTCACTTTGAAAATGCTTGATAAAAATAAAAGCATAAAAATTTGTATTTTATTAAAATATATTGAAGAAAATTACATTTCTAAAAATACCCACTAAAATTTTTGTTCTTTGGTTTGACAGAGAGTATATGTTTTTAAAAATATTAGGGAGAAAGCTCCACAAATTTCTGTTTTTGAAAGCATAGCACACAATAGGCAGTTCTTCATGCTTGGGAAATTTATAATTTTTTTGTTCAACATTTCCAAAAGGAAAAAAGCAATCTAAATTTAAGATAAAAATTGTATATCTTTAAATACATTATTTCTTTCTTCCTACTGCATTTTTATTGGTTTCTATGTATTTATTTCATCTTTGAATCCAATTAGTGTGACTATATTAGTCAGAAACTTCTTTGTAAGTTGTAAGTTTTCTGTATGATATGTTACCATATCTGGTCATAAATTCATCAAGAAAAGATAGTGTAATGCTAATAGATCCTAAGTTTACCAATTGCATTATCCGTCACAGTTTTCAGTGCAGAGTTCAGTTTCTCATGAGGTACATCTATACTGCAGAGAATTCTAATAATAGATTTTTTAAAATGAAGTCAACATTAAATCAACAAATTGATAGAGAAGTTGTTCTCTGTCTCAAAGACATTAGGAAGTCAGTGTTTGCACCAAATTTTTATCCAAATTTTCATAAAATAATAAAAATAACTGATTTTTTAGAAATGTAAGGCAGAACCCATAGCAGTTTATTAAAAACTAGAACTTTATTGGATTACTGCATATCTTTAAAAATGTGAATTTTACATTGTCAAATATATCTTTTTAAAGAAAAACGTTATCAAATATATCTTTTATAGAAAAAGTGATGCTTTAAGAAGATATTCTACATTTTCCCTGGGCTTCTGTGTCTTGATACATTATTATGTAATTAAATGAATATAATATCTATTTAATATATATATATATATATCTTAATTTTGGTAAGCAAGGGAATTTTTGAGAGATTGTATCATTGTACCAATATATCAATCCTATCATAGTTACAACTTCGTTGGCAGTGCAGTACCATAAAAACCATCTGTTTTTTCTAATGAAATTTTTCACATTGCTCTTTATATGATTCAGATATTGTTATAAGTATACTGTCTTCATCTATCCATTTAATCATCACAAGAGCAGTATGTGAGCTATGATAAATCTTCATTCTGCAGATGAAGTCACTGAGAAACAATATCCCAAAGGCAGTATTATCAGAACCAGAATTAGGATCCTGGCCATGCCCCTCAAGAGTCTGTGCTCTCAAACACTATGCTCGGCTGCTACTTTGGGGTTGTCACATTTTAACTCTGACATTTAAAGCAAGTTACTTTAAGTTTCTTGTGTCATTTCTCTTTCTAGATCTGTAAAATAGGGCAGTAATGGCTTCCGTTTGATGCTATTCAGAAGATTGTCATATGTGTGTTTATCAGGATTAAGATGAGTATAATAAAGTTAAAAAGTGCCTCATACACTGTGACTATTACATTTTTGTCTTTGATTCCACTGCTAGCAAAATAAGTTTTCTTAAAAACAAAAAAGCAAAAAAACAATAAAGAGTTGTTGACCTGTCAATTCCCATGATTCTGTTCGTACACATTCTAATTATGTTTCTTTCTTTAAAATGTCAAGATATACTTATCACTTATGATGGGAATGTTTAAACTTTGAAGCCTTTCACTTGTCTGACTAATTAAAAAAACAAAATGTGGCATTTCTAACACATTTGGAGGATGGAAAAAATGTACAATTATGTAGGTCTCTATCTGAAGACTTTCGAGGCTACTTTTAAAAAAGAAGTTTAAAATAATTTTCATAGTTAAAGGTTTCTGAAAAAAGAACTACTGTTTAGAAAACTCATTTTCTGCAAGCATTGTTTTTCCTACAAATATATTAAGGAAAGCAAATGTTAAATATAATTTACAGAATTACAGATAAATACACATTTTGAAATAAAAGGCTTATTGCATTGTATATAGATCTGCAAACATACAATTTGACCAGGCATTTTTTTTCAGTCAATCCTGATTAAATAATAGCATTTTTAGTATCATCTTTCTTAACTTTGAAAATTGATAATAAGAATTTGGATCTTATATGAGGAAGATGTCCCACCTTATTTGCTTTTTTAAATATTATGCTTGGTAAAATGTGAAACATTTAAACTGTCTTACTGGATATTTGCATGGAAAACTAGGAAACCACAGTTTGTTTGGTTATTTTGAACTGAAGTAAAGAGATTTCAAGATTGTCTCTTGATGTATATATATTTTCTAATTAACACACATGCCCTTATTTCTCTTCTTAAGAGTACTAAATTGTTCAAACTGTAAGGTTCGAGTAGAATTGACTCTCCCATCCCAAGTCCAGGGTAGATTCCGAATAGGTTGCCCGTAATGATTTGTTGAGTTTGACAAATGACCTAAGTGATTCCAACTTGAATGTATATCATATTATTTACTAGAAATATGATTAAATACATTAGCTTTCTCCAACTGCCTTGGAAACATAAAATATGAGGCTGAGACCTATTTCATTCTTAAAACTTCCAAGAAGCCCCTCCTGGAGTTGGAAGTGAGGTCAATATTACATCACAGGAAGATATGAGAGAGAGAGAGAGAGAGAGAGAGAGAAAACACATTTACAACAAAATATTGGTAGTCCTTTTGCATTCCAGATGAAGCCTCAACTGGTACCTAAAGTATCCCTGGCTTCTCAAATTTATGATTTAGTAGAGTGCATCTAAAACAGTCGGAGTTAGTTGTATAACTGATAATATGCATTAAAATAACTGATAAGCATTCTGTGTGTTTTTTTTTTTTTCTTCCTGGGCAAAGAACTGACTTATTAGAAATGACCTTCAACACAGTCCTTGATACAGCTGTCGATTTTTGGAGGATTACAGTAATGGGTTATAAGTTTAATTACTTGACAATTTTTTTTTCCCCAAATTTAATTGGAGCTCTTGTCTATTATCATTAGAACCATCAATAGTAAATGAAAACAGTGACATGCCTCATTTACAGTTTTGACAATCGTGGAAAGACTGATAAGGCAGAACAAAACTGATAATAATATGCTCTCATAATATGCTTTACATTGATACATTGTTAAAAATAGTGTGTAGGCTTTTTGGTATTAGCAGCACTGTGCATCAACTATGAAACAGGGAGCATATTTTTCAAACTGGCTGGGGAATGTTAGGATAATATTAAATATTGTATAATTATTCCAAAATGGGTTTTACCCTGAATTCCAACCTCTCCTCGATAGAAGTGTAGACTTTTCATGTAAGTTATTCTTCAATTAGGTCCTATTTCCCTTCACTTACCATACCCTAGAAGCACTTCTTGAGAAATCCCAGAAACGGGCAAAATTAAAAGAATTTTTGCCCATAACAAAAGGTGAGACAATTGGGTGTCAGAGAAAATAAAATTATTCACTTGGATTTCAGGACACCTGCCTGCTGCTCTGAATCTGAACAAGTTGGCTTGATGATTTTTATCCAAACCTTTAGGCCTTAGCCCTATGATTTTCTTCGCTAGAGCACTAGAATAGTCTAAGATACTTTCAGGCTCAAAATTCTGTGATCTGAGAGTGCATCAATATGTGCTTTCTTCAGCTCAATTTTTAGTTTTGAACTTGATTCTCTGCCTGTTAGAATATTTTTCATGCTAGTTTAAAGGATTCACAGTTCTCAGAGAAAGTGAGATCCTCAATAGATTCACAGAAATCACAGGGCTGTTCATTTACAGCACTAATAGGTGACATTCACTGGCAGAAAAACCCAATCCCAGAAATAAAGAATATTTGTGGCACTTTCTCAGTTTATTTGGATCAAATCGTTCAGCTATAATCTGCTTTTCCAAGCATCATTTTCTGTTGGACTGAATGCCAGATTCAGGATGTATAAAGGAATTACCTACACTAAACACCAAGAATATTAAGAACAAAAACAAAAGCAAAAAAAAAAAAAAAAAAAAAAAGAAAGAAAGAAGACAAATAATTTGTTTACTTTGTATATTCTCATTATATAATTTTAATTCATCTATGTATGCACCTGAATGTAAAAGCATAACCATGATTTTATTTAAAATAAGATGAAAATGCTAAGTCATGGGCCAGACATTTCATTAAACACAAGGTATACTCTATCTTAATGCTCACATGGATTCAGGATACAAGTTTGTTAATATTTTCATTTTATCAGTTAAGAATTATTGAGTGTCCAATGTGATTAGGGTCACAGAGCTTGTTAGTGGAAGAACCTTGTTCAAGCATAGCTCTATACATTCCCAAGGCTCACGTTCTCTCTGCAACGTCTCTCTCTCCCGGGGGTAAAATGTGATGTTACAAATCCAGTGACAGCAAGGTATGTTCTTCCTGATATTTGCTTCATATTTTGTGGTAACTTATTGTGCTGCATGGTAAACAGGACTGGGATTTCATTCAGCAGAATTGGGGATATAGAATCACAGTCACATAGATTGTTATTTCAAGGGAGGTCAATAGAATACCTCAAGTTCTATGCTCCTTTGTCAGTTCAAAATATTGTTCTCATATTTCATTTTTCTTGTCACAAAAAGTAGGTGCTTTTTGAATAGGAGTATTAGAACAGCTTGCAAAACTGGAATTGAGGTAAAAAAACAATGCAGGAGTTAATATTTAACAGATACCAGGTTTTTGTATGCAGGTGATTATATATATGCACAGCACAATATCTGTGAATACTTGTGCTATACCTTTGGAAAAATTAGGATATTATTATTGTAATCAATAGAGAACTAATTTGTAAAAATCAAAATGTATTGGCCATTTATGCTGTTGAAATTTATAATTTTTGCATTGACTGACAGGCCAAACTGTGATCTTTGCACATCGAATTACTTGTAGAACATTTAAAATGCTAACCTGAGGAAGTGCTTTATTTATAAGTACAATCACAACCACTTGTTGATCTTCCAGCTTTTCAGACAGGTTACAGCCTATCGTTTACTATTGTTATTTGAACTTAGCTTAATTTTTTGTATTGTTGATAAAAATAAAGTAATTTATTCAGAGGTTCAATCTAAACTATTCTACTCTAGGGAGAAAATGTTCCATAAGTTCTAAAAATACAATCCAAATACTTCTTGTGCTCTCATTTTTATTAGCCTTTGTGTAGTCTGAAATCTAATTCACTTTGACCTTCAGGCTCATAAACTTTTTTGATCATCTTTATCATTACATTTTTTGAAGTTTATTATGGCAATTTAGAATTGAGCTTTGACTGCAAAATAAGTGGTGTATTTGTTATTATTTTAGTGTGGGAAGAAAAATAACTTATTTTATGTATTTTTAAGATGACCCAGAAAATTATACCTGTCAAGTCAATTAAAGAAAATGTATCACTCAAATTATAAAATGTGCCTTAAAACAATTTAAGTTATAAAATGTGCTTTACAACAATTCAAGTTATAAAACAATTCAAGCTATAAAACAATTCAAGCTATAAAATATGCTTTAAAACCATTTTCAGTATATTAACAGTTTAATTTTTACCATTAAAGTAATAACATTTTTATCATTAAGTATGTAGTGAATCAATTCCATTTTTCTATTTCTCATTATCATTAGTAAATGTTGATTTATGTGCTGACATAATTGTTTAGTAATTAGGTAAAATTATCAAAATAACTACTAATACTACCAATGTTTTATGGTGTATTTCAGAGAGATCAATTGCATGACAATAATCTCCAAATGAACACAGCTTAAAAACTTATATCTCCTTTACTCCTGAACACATAATTGAAAAATAAAAGGAAATGTTTACTTTTTGTTCTTTTGAGAGAGGGTCTTGCTCTGCCACACAGGCTGAAGTGTAGTGGCATGATCATAGCACATTGCAACCTTGAACTCCTGAGTTCAAGCCATCCTCCTGCCTTGGCCTCTCAAAGTGCTGGGATTAAAGCTGTAAGGCACCGCACCCAGCCAAAGATAATGGATTATAATAAAAACCTACTTCATTGAGGATCAGAAACCCTAAAAATGTTAGCTGTAGTGTTCCTTTTCACTACTTGAAGACTTTTGGAAAATAACCACAAGTCTTTAATGTGTTTATCTTTCTTCATCTATAAAATGCAGAATCTATGAACCCTGGTGACATCAAGTGCTACCTGAGTAGATTATATATAATTTTCCATCTATCTACTGTAAATTGGTACTCAGTTAAACTTTGTTACTGGCATTGTGCAGTGGAGAAATAAAAAGTTAAAACTATAGCAAAAATGTTCAATAGATTTTTAGTTTATTGGAGGTTTACTGTAGATTATTAGGATAAATAATTTAACTTGTTTTTATAATTTGCCAATAATAAAATATATTTGTTGAAATGACATAAACGTTCTATAGATTTGAAGGCAACTCAATGGAAACCAAGTCATAGTATCTGAAGGTTTAGGAGGACTGGAAGGTAAAAAAACTGATTCAGTTGGCATAAATTTATATGATGTCTTATTATCATAGTCCAAAAATATGACTGCTACTTGATATTTTTACAATGTTTAAAAAACAAGTTAATTGAGACTCATATAACTTACCGCATTTATCTCATATCTTCTCATGAACTATTCTACAGCAGACAATTTGCAACATATTTTGTTTAAAAAATAAAAACTACCAAATAGAGCTCCTTCATCTTCCTATTAGAAAATACAAATCCCCATGTTTCTTGACCTACTTTCTTTTTTGTTATTTTCTTTTTAATAGAGAAAGTACCTCTCTTCCTGTCAAAGGATAATTATCTGTTTTGAATTACTTCACATTTCTCTCACAGTTTTTAATCAAGAATCTGCATTTATATCTTCATTCTTCCTTTCCACGAACATATATAGTCATGGTCCAGCAACTCCTACATTACAAAAATCCTGTTCTGACTTCAAGTCTCTTTCAACTGTTATAATATTTATCTTCTCTTATAAATAAAAACCGAGAAAACATTGTCTTTATATTTGCTTTTACCTTTGTCACCCTTTATGCTGTTCTTATCCAATTTATTCTAACATAACTTTCCGTCTTACCATTAGGGTCCACTCTTGTCAATGTTAACTATTAATGTCTTGTGTTAAAATCCTAGAATTGTCTCATTCTTCATCATTCTTGACCTTTTATTGCCTCTCCAAAGCTGTTTAAAATGTTATAATTCTTAAAAATTATTTATTACTTTCTCTTCTGACACCACAGTTACTGATTTTTTCTCCAAGCTGTCTACTATATTCTTCCTCTTGATCCAAACTATAACTACTGGAGTTCTTCAGATTCTGTCATAAGCCTTCTGATTTCTCTACACTTTCTCATTTAATCATGACATTTATTTCCATAGATTTAAAATCATATAAAGTAAGAGTTTCATACCTATTTATTGTCTTCTTATCCTTGTACTCAACGCCTGTCTATGTGACATTGACACTTTGATGTCATAGAAATATGACATAACTAACTTACTCTCATTCTTTCCTTTCCTTATTGTGTCTATCTCTGTTTCCCCAGTTTCTTCAACCTTATTACATGTCATTTTCTCCTTTACCCACTCTGGTTGGGTCACTCAGATTTTGCACAATATGGTCTCTCTTCCTGAAATTGTAAACTCACAATTAATCTCATGGCTGGGTCTTTCTTATTTTTTTGTGCTCAACTTAAACATTTTTCCCTGGAGAATTTCCTCAACCATCTAATGTAAGGCTAGCTTCTCCTGCTATTTTCATTCTTCAAAATCCATCTATTTCCTTCATTACAAAGTATATTTAATATCCCTGGTATCATTTAATTGTTGATTGTCTTCATTTCCTATAAAGCATTATATTCCTTGAGATCAAATGCCATTAACTTTTTCATCATTATATACTTGGTACCTAGAATGAAATAATGAATAAATTAATGAATAAATCAGAATTTCCCTTCAAAGTTTTCTGAGTCCAAAACCTATAGGTTTTCACTATACTAGATAACCTTCAGATCCCTCAACACAGTAACAACAACGTCAAAAAATCATGACTTTTTACAATGACCTTAAAACAAAACAAGTTTTAAAAAGAATTTGACACATAAAGAACTGGTATGCAATTAGCTATGTAGTGTCCCAGGATCTGCAATTGAAATGTTAGCTTTTGTAATATCAGAATACACAAACAGTTCATGTATACATAACTTTCCAGTCTTGTAAAATTGTTTCTAGCTGTAACAGAAGGAAACAAATGAATCTCATTTTTCTCTTAGTATATAGTGTGGAAAATAAATAAATATTTGTTTTTGTATTAACAACTTACTTAAACAGGTAGTAAGAATTGATTTAAAAGTCAAGTTTTCTGCAGGAAGAAAATTAATTATAGCAGATTTCTGACTTCAAGGAACATGTTGACATATTTTATATTCAGTTTTTAATAAGAAATGAAAATGAGAATGGGGAATCGAATCATGCTTAAAGGAGTCTGCTTCCATTGTTAGACAAAGCAGTTCTAACTGTTGGTAACCACGAAAAATCCAAAAACACAAAAAATGTTTGTACAGAGACTTTGAAGCTCATTGAAAGGTACACATCAACTTATAGATCACTCTCAATAGTTCTCAACATGGGTCTTATACTGGAACTAGAAATTTCCAACTTTCCATTAAAGCTCTCAAAACAAACACACAAATAAACAAGAAACAATTAAATATTACCTCCATTTAATCAAAGCAGTAGAATTTAAACTCCATCCCTTCTTCTGCCAGATTTCTGGCAAAAAGAAGTATAGGCACTTTGTTTTTTACTTCTTTGTATAAATGTGATTTGTTTGTGAGTCACTATTTACAGGAAGCTGTGAGAAATTATGTATTCAAATAATGTATGACTGTATTTCAACTGAAGTAATGGTAATTTTTGACTTACAGGCATTGGTGTAAAATGCTACATTTGAATTGCTATCTTGTTAAAATTATCTGTTCTTGAACATTTTAAATGTAGTTGTAAGGGACCTTACTTAGTGATTCTCAGATTACAGAGTTCTTAATTCCCATTCACTTATTTCCTGTCATATTGATGTATCTATTTACAATATATTCATTATAGTAGTCCATTGAACAAACATAGACAGAAAATCTAAACAAAATACAATGACATACGTTTCTTTCACAATTAATGCAATGTGTTTAGTTAGATGTGGAAAAGTCTTAAGGGTGAGACTGCTCAGGACAATAAAAGGATGTCAGTGAGGAAATAATCTTTGAATAGAGTTAGAAATAACAACTTTTTTTCATAAATTAGGAAATTTTTATTAAAATTAACTACATGTATGTTTCTTTTTAAAAAAATTTGTATACCATTGATATTTTCTTTACTTTATCATTTAACAATTGAGGTCTCCAGTTACGTGCTCTAGGTACTTAATTAATCACCAGTGCATAAAATACACTTGAGGAAAGGATTTCTTGTCTAAATTTAATGTATAATAAGTCAATGACATTACTTCTATTCATGATTATGTTTGCTCTTCATCAGTAGTGAAAAGCCTGTGTGAGGTAAGAAAAAGTTCCCACTTGAATTTTTATTAGACTTTGTCTCTGATTGTATAATAATGAAATAGCTAAGTTGAGAGCCTTAGAACCAGTAGGTAATTGTAGCTCCCTCTACACACAAATGTCTCCTCCCCAAACCAAAAAAAAAAAAAAAAAAAAAAAAAAAATCCCATGAAAAAGCCTTCCAAAGTCAGTAGAGTTTTGAGGAAATGGCTTCGAACTATTGTAATAGTACATAATTTTGCTCTCCTTTAAAAAATATTCTAGTAAGTTCAATGACTTATAAATGAGTTGGATGTATAGCTTTCTAACTCTCAATTCCACTGTAAAGATAGAAAACGTGCTTATAAGATAAAATTTATCATTTTTAAAATCTAAATTTAGACTGGCTCCGATGAAAACCTGCCTTTCTCTCTAATCAGTATCAGAAAAAAATGATGTGAAATAAACTTCTTCAAAGTAGAAAATAAAAAAAAATCTTCTGGAAAATATTTTCCAAGTAATGTTTGGCAGATGTTGAAATTTATCAATGGGCCAGTGTAGCTAGTTTGCAAATACTTATTTTACAAATATTTTAATTTGGAATGTTTTCATAATAATATTGTCTTAAATATCACGGTGACAAGCTATGGCAGTTCCTTGGTTCCAGGCCTATCCTGCCAGCTCAGCATTCACACGTGCCAAGATCACGAACCCCTTCCCTCATCTTTCTAAAAAGAGTCTTTTACTTCTTGACTGGTTGCTTCAGTGGTTTCTCAATATCGTTTAGTGTGGTATAACACTCTTTCTATCTTAAAACATCTTTTCTAAATGTATCAAGATGCTTTTTACTACAAGTAACACTAACAAAATTAATAGCAGATTAAACAGTGAGGCTATTTACTTAGATAATAAAATGACATCTGGAAAGTTTCTGAGATTCATTCATTGATTCAATAATCAAGTACCTGGTGTGCTCTATATTTCAACTCTTCCAGTCTCAGTGTGTTACAGCATCTTTATTCACATTGGTAAGATGGCAATATTTGTAATATGGCAATAACAAATTGCATGTACCCCTTTGGCAGCATCTAAAGAGAGAAAGAAGAAAGCTTCCCCCTGCTTTTCCTCCATCTAATTACATTCTAAAGAGGGCACAGGTACAGTTTATGCTACTTGAAAAGGGAACATTTTATTATTTTTGAGGACTGTTGTACAGATTCTAGGTTAAATTATGAAATACTTAGGTTAAGATATAAATCATGAAAATTGTGTTTACCTCTCTAGCTTAAGGCTTAAATAATAATAATAATAAAAACTCCTGTTTCTCCTATATTCTAGATAGGGAGATTTTGAGGTAAGGAGTCACTCAAAATTCAGAAGTCCTGATACATTTTAGTTTGTCTGTTAACCAATACTCAAATAATAATCAATTCAAATGAAAAATGAGACTAAAAGGGAAATATTTCTAATGTTAGCTGATTCATTAGCAAATGGCCCACTACGTGAAATAAGAATCTGCTGAACTCTCTATGTCTTTCTTGGAAAAACAAAATAAAATTCCTGTAATATTTAGGATTTTGCAGCACTGGGCATATTTCTAAATATTACAGAAATTTTATTTTGTTTTTAAAATCTGGGGTTCACTAGCCCTAAAGTCTCCTTGCTCTTATCATAGCCCATTTTGTTGTTTTAATCCCTTGAGATATTTTAACATGTGAACTCTCAAGTTTAACCAAGTTGAATGACTTTTCTTCTTTATAATGCAAGGCTTTGAGCCAAGGCTGAATTAGAGGACAGAAGAAGGAAATTGAATTACCAGAGCCCAGCAAAATCAAGCTCAATACTTATACCACCAAGCTTTGTCTATTTCGAACAGAATACAATTTAGCCTTATTTCTTAAGTTAAGATTATTTTCTGTTTGCTTAAAATCATGGACGATCCATTAGTCATGCGTATGTTCTTGCTATTTAGTTGAAATTGATTTTGATATGACTTTGTATATGATTTGCTTTCTGGGTATATATGAAAATATTCACTAACCTGTAATTTGAGTCTCAAATCAGTTTATCTGGTCCTAAAAAAACAAGGAATAATTAAAAAATAAAGTAGTGAACCATATGGTCTAGCAATTCAGGCACTTTCCTGTATGTAAGGGGCTGGTTGTTTTAGAGATGCAGCTGCTTTTGAAGTTTGAAGTTCCTGCTTGAGTCCACTGCAAGGATGCTCCCGTAAGCTTGCCAAGCTGTGCCAGATGTCAGTCATGTCTCCTGAGAAAAAAGATTTGGCCAGTTTCTTCAACCCCTGAATTGTCATCCAGTTGTATGCTGTGGCGACAGCCAGCCCTGTTACTCTATTGGCTAATGGGTGCACAGAAGGCACCTCAGATATATGCACATATTTATCCTAAAGAGGAACATGGTTGCCAACTCCTCTGTTGTCTATTCCCTAATGAACTCAGCTGGAACTTGCTTTGAACATTTTTTTTGGCTCTCTTTTGCTCATCTAGCTTAAGACTTAAAACGTGAATTCAGCTTTTAAAACCAGTTACTTCTACATTTCCCCTGGTATAACCCTAGTTTGAATTTGAATTCCAAATAAATAGCGGACAGTTACAGAAGATGATGGGATGGTGAATAATTATTAAGTGAGTAGTGTTTCTTAGATATATTACTTCACCAGGTATTGAAGAAAAGTATTTGATAAAAGAGTTTGAAAAAAGATATATCTCAAAAAGAATACAAAGTAATGAGGAAAAGATGGAGGAAAAATTATTAGTAGAGGGAGAAAGAGAGAGAAAGATTCTACATTGATATTAAATCAATTTTCTCCTCTTAGTCAAAACTGAAACTGTATTTATGTGGAGGTAGAGTTTCATTGACTTTTCTTGGGACTCCTTTTTTTGGAATTGGGAAAATTGAGATTGAGATGGGTAGAAGAAGCCATGACAAGCTGGCCTTCACTTCCTTCTAGAGGTTAGACAATATATATTAATATTAGTAACTAATACCAATAAATAATTATTTTAATGTCACTTTTTTTCTAGGAAACTGTCTTAGTCTATTTGTGTTGCTATAACAAAATGCTATAAACTGGATAGTTTAGAAACAACAGAAATTTATTTCTCACAATACTGGAAGCTGGGAAGTTCATGATCAAGTCCCCAGCAGTTCATCATCTGGTGAGACACTCTTCCTGGTTGTATTAGCCTGTTACCACACTGCTATAAGTAAATACCTGAGACTGGGTAATTTATACAGAATAGAGGATTAATTGGCTTATGTTTCTGTAGGCTGTACAGGAAGCATAGCAGCTTCTGCTTCTGGGGAGGACTCGGGAATCTTCCAATCATGGTGGAAGGCAAAGGGGGAATGAGGTGTCTCACACGCCAGAAGCAGGAGCAAGAAGAGTTAGGGAGATGCCACACACTTTTAAACAACCAGATCTCACGAGAACTCACACATCATTATGGAAACAGCACCAAGGAGATAGTGCTAAACCATTCATGAGAAACCACCCTCTTGATTCAATCACCTCCCAACAGGCCCACTTCCAAAACTTGGGATTACATTCAATATGATATTTGGGCAGGGACACAAATCTAAACTATATCACTGGTTCACAGATCATGCCTACAAGTTGTGTCCTCACATGTTGGGTATCCTAGTTCCTTCAGACCTCCTTAGAATGGTACTAATTTTATTTAGAGGGCTCTGGACTCATTATCCAATCACTTCCCAAAGTCTTCAGCTCTTAACACCATCATCTTATGAGTTAGGATTTCAAATCATAAATTTGGGGGTAGTGAGGGTAAACAAACATTCAGATCATGTCAAAACACATGGCTATCTGGAATAATGGTCAACATACTAAGACTTAGTTAATTATGAATGGAAGATTTCTTTCTGATCTACCTATATAAGAAGTCAGGTATTCCATTCCATCTAGGGGCAATAATCCAAATTATAGACATAGTGTCTTAGGGGAAAATAACCTTGTGAATCTTAATCAAATAAATAATTCTAAATGTAAACTATTATATCATAAATTATTTTAATGTTCACTATTTAGCATTAATAAAAGTGTAAATTTATTTTTCCTTAATTCTTTTCTTAAAAATAAACTTCATCAATTGGAACATTGGTGAATAATTATATTTTCAGTTCATTCCTTTCGTAGGTCTTAGTATAGAAAAAAAATGGTTTGTGATCAGCCTGGGTCAGATAGTGAGATCCTGTCTCTACTAAAAATACAACAATTAGCTGGATGTAGTGGTAGATGCCTATAGTCCCAGTTACTTGGGGAGTTCGCTAAGGTGGAAGGATTGTTTGAGCCCAGGAGGTCGAGGCTGCAGTGAGCCGTGTTCATGCTACTGCACTCCAGCCTAGATGACAAGGTGAGATCCTGTCTCAAAAAAAAAAAAAAAAAGAAAAAAAAAAATCGAAACCATAAGTGATTTATTTTCCTTAAGCAGCTATTTTTGACTTTTTTTTCTCTTTGTTGTAATTCCCTAAAGCCCTGTTAAAACAATTTTTTTCAATGCCCCTTCAGGAAATTTTATTATAAGTATATTGAATACCTGTTTATGTACTGTATGTATTAATATATTTATACTGTATAAGCAAAAATAACAAATATTATAATCTAATTCAACGCATAGTTAAGAGCGATTAGAAAATTAAAGCAGAGACATTACAATGAATGCCTCAGTAATAAAAAGGATTATAAGGGACTATTATGAAAAATTATGTGCCAACAAATTAGACAACATAGAAGAAATAGATATATCCCCAGAAAAATATAATCTGCCAAGATTAAATCAAGAATAAATACAAAACCTGAAAAGAACTAATAACAAATAAAGAGATTGAAGAAGTAATTAAAAACCTCCCAACAAAAGACAACCCGGGGCCAGATGACTTCAAAGCCGAATTCTACCAAACATTCAAAGAAAGTTATTACCAATACTTCTTAAGCTCTTCCAAAAACAAAGGTAGAGAAAACACTTCCAAACATGTTTTACAAGGCCAACATCACCTTAATCTATAAGTGAAAGACATTGCAAGAAAATAAAACTATAAGCCAATAACTCTGATGAACATCCATTGTAAAAATCCTGAATGAAGTATTAGCAAACTGAATTTGAAAACACATCTAAAAGATTATACATTATTGCTATGTGGAATTTATGCCTGGCAAACAAGGCAAGTTTAACATGCAAACCAATCAATTTGATATACCACATTAACAGAATGTAAGAATAGAAACTACATGATCATCTCAATTGATGCAAAAAACGCATTTGACAAAGTTCAGCCCTTTTCTTGATAAAAAAAAAAAAAAAAAAAAAAAAAACTTGTAACACTTTTGGTATAGGAGAAAATTTTCTTAACAGAATAAAGTCCATTTATGAAAAACCCACAGCTAACATCATAATCAATGAGAACAACTGAAAGTTTTCTTACTGAGTTCCCATATAAGGCAGAGATTCCCAGTGTCACCACTTCCATCAACATAGTATTAGAAGGATTAGCCAGATAAGTCAGATAATAAAAGGAAATAAAAGGCATTCGAATCAGAAAAAGGAAATAAAATTACTTCTGTTTGTGAATAACATAATCCTTTATGTAAAAGTCTTCAAATATTTAACAAAAACTTGTTGAAACTACTGAACAAATTCAGCAAAGTTGCAGGTTACAAAATCAACATGCAAAAATCAGTAGCAGTTCTATGCACAAAAAATGACTTAACTGAAAAAAAAATCAAGGAAACAATATCATGTATAATTACATAAAAACACCATCAAATAAATTTAACCAAGGAGGTGAAGATTTGTACACTGTAAGCTATAAAACTTTAATGATAGAAATTGAAGAAGGCACAAATAAATGGAAGGTATCCTGTGTTCATGAATGGGAAGAATTAATATTGTTAAATGTCCATACCAGCCACACAGATTTATGGAATCCTTAACAAAATTGCAATGGCATTTTTCACAGAAATAGAAGAAATGATCTTCAAATTAATAAGGAATCACAAAAAAAAAAGAGAGAGAAAACTTGAATAGCCAAAAAAAGAAAAGTTGGAAGCATCACACTACCTGATGTAAAATTATAGTACAAAGTGATAGTAATCACAATAGTATGATACCGCATATAAATGAAATATAGACCAGTGGAAATAAATAGGGAATAGAAAAAAAATTCAAACATATATTATGGTCAACTAACTTTTAGCAAGAACACCAAGAGAACACCAAGGGGAATAGTTAGTCTCTTCAATAAATGATGGTTGGAAAACTGGATTTCCATATGCAAAACAATAAAATTGGACTTTTGTATTAAACCACACCCAAAGATCAACTCAAAATGGATAAAAGAGCTAGACGTAAGACTTGAAATCATAAAACTTCTAGAAGATAACTTAGGATAAAACTCCTTGACATTGGCCTTGGCATTGGTTTATTGAAAATCACATCAAAAGTTCAGGCTACAAAAGCAAAATTAAATAAATAGGACTACATCAAATTAAAAAACTTCTACACAGCAAAGGAAGTAGCTAGCAAAATAAAAAAGTTATCTATGGACTGAAGAAAAATAATTGTAAATCACATATCTGGTAAGAGGTTAATAACCAAAATGTGTGTGTGTATATATATATATAAACACAGCTCAAGAGCAGAAAAGCAAATAACTCAGTTTAAAAATGGGCAAAGAATCTAAACAGACATCTCTTCAAAGAAGACATATAAATGGCGAATAGGCATACGTAAAGGTGTCCCAAATCACTAATTATAAGGGAAATGTAAATTAAAAGCACTGTGAGCTATCACCTCATGCCCATAATGATGAGTATTGGTGAGGGTGTAGAGAGAAGCGAACACTAGTGCGCTGTTGGTGGGGATGTAGACTGGTACAGTCATTATGAAAAACAGAATGGAAGTTCCTAAATAAATTTAAAATGCAATGGCACATGACCCAGCAATCCCTCTTTTGGGTATATACTAAAAGGAGTTGAAATCACCTCCTTTTAAAAATATCTGCCCTCCCGTTGCATAGCAACATTATTCAAAATAGCCAAAACATGGAAACATATTAAATGTCCATTGATGGACAAATGGATAAAGCAAATGGTCAGCCTTAAAAAAGTAGATCTTACAGTTTGCCATATCATGAATGCACCTGAAGGACATTATGCTAAGTAAGGTAAGCCGGACACAGAAAGAAAAATATTGCATGATCTCACTTATCTGTTGAACACTTTTTAAAAAAAGCCTAGAAACACTGAGATAGAGTTTGAAACAGTGGTTACCACAAGTGGTGGGGGCAGAAAATAGGGAGATGTAGGGCAAAGGATACCAAACTGCAGATATGTAAGATAAACAAGACTAGATATCTAATGTACAGTATTAGAATTAAGGTTAATAAAATACTGTTTTATGAGGAAGTTTTATTAAAGTATAGTTTAGCTGCTCTTCTCACAAAATAAGTAGTATGAGTTGTTAGATATGTGAATCTACTTCTCTGTAGTAACCATTTTACTATGTATCCTGCAACATCATATTGTAAACCTCAAGTATAGACAGTAAAAATTGATATTAAAAAAGTGACTAATATAAAGAACAAAATAAAATTTTGTTAAAAGCAAAATTAAAATGTAAAAGTAACATCAAACATCTTTATAACTGAATTTGCTACATAATTTTAATATAGTATACATATAAATTGGAATGTATGAAATTACATGTGAAATTGGCAATTTATATAAACAATAATTTAATCAACTTATAAAAGTTATTCAAAATTATTTTCACAAGCAAAATTAAAACAATTTAATCATTAAATTATTAAAAATTATCTTATTGTCAACTTTCAGCTTTTGCTTGCAGTATTGTAATAATGTGTAAGTAACTAGGTGCAAGTTATTTATTCAGATACTGTGAATACTTTTTTTCCCAGTACCTGCCAAAGTTAACAATGAGTTGACTAAATAATGTAGAATTAAGAAATGAAATATAAACTATTTTTAATTCTCAAAGCCCAATTCACTCATGAAATCCGAATATCAAATATAAACATTTACAAAGCAGTTAGTGACAGCCAATAAGTTTGTTATGTGCAGACTTCCTCTTACAACTCTCCAATCACAGCCTTGCATTCATAATAATATATCTTCCAATCTCAATGTCAGTGCTGCTCACTTGATAACCAAGAAAATGAAACAAGAGTAACTAAATTCCAAAAAATGTTTTTTTTTTTT
>CM052586.1:48781473-48815183 GCA_028551445.1 Miopithecus talapoin
CCATCTTGAATTAATTTTCGTATAAGGAGTAAGGAAAGGATCCAGTTTTAGCTTTCTACTTATGGCTAGCCAATTTTCCCAGCACCATTTATTAAATAGGGAATCCTTTCCCCATTTCTTGTTTTTCTCAGGTTTTTCAAAGATCAGATTCTTAAGGCCAAAGAGCTTTGGGCAATCACGGGGGCCCATGCTGGTTGTTTTTGTTTTTGTGTTTTGAGATGGTGTCTTGCTGTGTTCCCCAGGCTGGAGTGCAGTAGCACGATCTCGGCTTACTGCAACCTCTGCCTCCCAGATTCAAGTGATTATCGTGCCCTAGCCTCCCGAGTAGCTGGGATTACAGGTGCATGCCACCACACTCGGCTAATTTTTTGTAGAGATGGGTTTCACTATGTTGACCAGGCTGGTCTCAAACTCCTGACCTCAAGTGATCCACCTGCCTATGCCTCCCAAAGTGCTGGGGTTACAGGCATGAGCACCAAGCCGGCCAAGACACTATTGTCTATCTTTCATGGCCAGCTTAATTGCAAAAGCATTCCTGTTATCTTTACTTTCTCTGATAGGAAAAGTCTTTATTGATATGTAAAATGTAAGTAGTTCTGCACTTGTTTGTGAATTACTGAATGACTCCAGAACTCTGATTTTATATCATAAAGTTGGCCCTCTTGTAAATTTATAAGGAACTGTAAGGATTAAAATGAGACCAATGAGGAATAAGTAATAAATAGTGGAATTTAAAATATTTTAATTTCTTTCCCTAAGTCTGGATATTTCCTAACACCTAAAAGTCATGCCATCATTGGTGTTTTGTAAGATGCTGCTGGACAAATCATTGCTGAATTCTGTTAAATTACACTGGGGCTCCAAGAACCACAATTATAAGAGATAATGGCTTGTGGTACTGGAAGCATTTTAAGAGGTTATTAGAGAATCAAATTTCTATTTTGACTTAATCTTTAAGTATTTGGTAGTATATGTTATATGTTAATTAATCTGAACATTTATAGAGCATTATATGCCTTTTTCTTATTATAATATCTGCCTGAAATATATTTAATAATCTCTGAGAAACAGTGACTGAACCTCTAGTATTTACTTATATACAGACTATCTGAAGTGTTACATGAAGTGTTGCCATGTCAAAGGCAGAATTAATCCATTGCTGTTATATATTCCCACTTGACATTTTTTGACGCTTCTAATCACAACTTTTACAGAGTTATTTGTTTAGATATCAATGACATCTGCAACAGTAATCTGAGCCATTTGAAATTATCTCCACTTGTAACTGTGTCATTATTCAAAGTATTTAATAATATAACTTATGGGATAAGTTTATTAATATAACATGGGATAACTCATGTGTTTTGACATAATTATAAACTTACTCCTTTGCTTTATAATTCTCTCATCCTTTATTTTCCCCTCCCTCCCTCCTTCCCCCTTCCCCTCTATTTGTTTTTGTGTGTATATAGAGACACACGTGCACACACACACGCACACACACACATTATTCCAGATATCTATTTATTTTTACTTTAGTTTACTTTAAGGGGTTCATGTGTAGGTAAATTGCATGTCGCTGAGGTTTGGTTTACAGATTATTTCACCACCCAGGTAATAAACAAAATACCCCATTCGTAGTTTTTCAATCCCTACCCTCCCACCTCCCTCCACCCTCAGGTAGCTCTGGTGTCTGTGGTGTCTGTTGTTCTCTTGTTTGTTTCCGTGTATACTTAATGTCTTGCTTCCACTTATAAGTGAGAACATGTGGTGTTTGGTTTTCTGTTTCTGTCTTTTTACACACACACACACACACACACTTTTATGTGTGTGTGTTTTACATTTATCTAGAATTTATTAATATACATCCTGATCATCCTGATAAGCACTACAAATATGACATAAAAATACAAAATACACTTTTGCCTATTCAAGAAACTCGTTGGTACGACAAGGCCTGTAATGCATTTTACTTTTTTTTTTTCAACTTTTATATTAGCTTAAGGGGGTACGTGTGCAGGTTTTTTACCTTGGTATAGTGCATGATGCTGAAGTTTGGGGTATGAATGTATGAATAATCCCATCATTCAGGTACTGTGGATCATATCCAATAATTACTTTTTCAACCCTTGTCTCCCTCCTCAACTCACCCTTCAAGTAGTCCCCAGTGTCTATCGTTGCCATCTCTATGTTTGTGAATACCCAATGTTTAGCTCCCACTTATAGATGAGAACCGGCAGAACCTGCAGATTTTCTGTTTCTGAGTTATTTTACTTAGGATAATGGCCTCCAGCTGTATCCATGTTGCTGCAGAGAACATTTACTCCTTCTTTTTAATAACTGTGTAGTATTTCATGGTGTATATGTACCACATTTTCGTTATCCAGTCTACCATTGATGGGCACCTAGATTTATTCCATGTCTTTGCTATTGTGAATAGCACTGCAATGAACTTATGAGTGCATGTGTCTTTTTGGTATAATATATTTTCCTTTTGGCATATGCTTAGTAATGAGATTGCTGGGTTGAATAGTAGTTCTGTTTTTTAAGTTCTTTGAGAAATGTCCAAACTTCTTTCTACAGTGGCAGAACTAATTTACATTCCCATCAGCAGTGTACAAAGCATTGGCTTTTCTCCACAGCCTCACCAGTATCTGTTGTTTTCTGACCTTTTAGTAATAGCCATTCTGATATGGGGAAGATGATATCTCATTGTGGTTTTGATTAGAATTTCTCTAATGATTAGTGATGATGAGCATTTTTTTTCATATATTTGTTGACTGTACATCTTCTTTTGAAAAGCATCTGTTCATGTCTTTTGACTACTTTTTAACAGGGTCATCAAACTAGATCAATGAGTTTTTAGCTAGCTCATCTGTTGAAGTGACTTATACATTCTGTTGATCCATTTAAGTTCCTTATAGATTCTAGATATTAGACTTTTGTCGGATGCATAGTTTGTGAATAGTTTGGGAATGCATAGTTTTCTCCCATTCATTAAGTTGTCTGTTTGATCTGTTGATAATTTATTTTTCTGTGCAGAAACACTGTAGTTTAATTAGGTCCCACTTGGCAATTTTTGTTGCAAACGCAATAAGGACTTTAAATGAAATGATTTGGCGGTTTTGCAATATCAGAACAAGGTGGCCAAGAGCCAATTTAGAGATAATGTGCATTTTTGATCTTTTAAGTTAAATTTCAGCCTGCACATTTTTTTTTCTTAGAAATATTACTTGTTATTCTGCCCATTCCCCTAGCTGTCTAGTTACTGATGTCCATCTTGGTCTCTGTCTTTATTGAAGGAAAAATAAGCATGCTACCATGTGAAAATTCAAAAAGTTGATTTCTTACTTGAGGTATTCCAAATGCCATTGTTTTTACTATGCAGCATGTCATCTATATCAAGCTATATTCAAAACTGATGTTTAAATTATAAAAGATAAATTAAATATTTTTGTATAAAATGACAAGAAAAACTATTCATATCTTGGACTTTGCCCATGTGCTTTCCACACTCTCTCTCTTCCTCTACCAAAAGTAATTTATCATATATACCCCATATATTGCTAAATAAACATTTTATTGTTTTAAGCTTATACAATTATACTGTAGGAGATCTTCCATCACATACTATTTTGTGATCAGTTATATATTTGATTTTTAACAAACTTTTTTCCAGGTGCAATTTTTTTTTTAACATTTTACTTTGCAATTTAAATGGCACCAATTTCTCTGTGGCTTTACTTTGGTGACTTCTAGTTACATACCTCTCAAGAGTAAGCCTTATATTTGAACTGGTTAAATCAACCAATGTTAGTCAAATTTCCAAACCAGGGAGGGGCTTTAGAAAAACTTGAATGACTACCCTTTCCTTTATTTATGAAGAACGTGACAAGTTCTAAATCTATACATTTCAAATGTAGGCAATGTAGAATATATAAGTGAGAATAAAGTATTTTATCAGAAATGACTTATTGTTGAAAGATTTTAAATAAAAAACTCTCAGATTATCTGGCCTCTTCGGGCCAGAATGTGCCCACTTTAGAAATTTTTAAGAAATATTTTTGTTCCTTTTTGATTTCCCAAGAGGATTGGAAATGTACTAAAAGGAAAATGAATCAGAATAAATCAGTTCACTCACAAGAAATACTCCTGGGTAATGATGAAAATATCCAACACATTATTTCAAAGTGGCAAAACTCAGGATGAACTGAAGAAATAACTCAAAAGTGACAGTTACTTTGACTCATAGTTCCACATGGAATCCACATGCATACAACTCCCATCCTTTCCAGTGTATTTGTTTAGAAGGAATCATTATTAAAATTATTTTGTGTGTTACTTTACAGCATAAATTGTGTTATACATATAGTGTGTTACTCTATGTACAGTTACATACAATATCCTGTATTTTGAGTATTACAGTGCTCAGAACAAGATAAGAAAAGAGATTTTCTTGGCACATGAACAGAAGACATTTTGTAAGACATTTCCATATCTGAGAAATGGAGAAATTTCAATCCAGTGTCAATAGACATTATTTGCTTATTCTCTCCTTTTTTAGTTGCAGTAGCTCCTGTAGTTTCCTTTTTTTTTTTTTTTTTTTTTTCTTTTTCTAGTTTGCTAGCTCCTTCTCCTCTCCTTCTTCCTCTCTTATCTAAGAATACAGACCAGATGTTCTACTTGGCCTAGAACTTGTCTGCACAGCTTAACCCTTTGACTTTCTCTGGGTTGCAGTGGAAGCAGGAGTAAAGGGATCGAAACTCTTCAGTCAGGGGCTTCTGGCCTGAAGCCACAGATGGTTCCAGTTAATGTCTCTATGCAGCAGCATCAGTCTTTCTGCTGGCAATAGTCCCTGTCTGCAGCCAGTGGTCTGACCTTATAGTGGTGCTGGAGGCAGCTCCGTGCTATGACCTCTCTTGCAGGTCAGGCAGGCTGCTGTTGGAACCACATAGACACACAGCTTCCACATCTGTATGCTGGGTTTCTAACCTTATATTTTTTAGATTAAGCTATATTCATTCAACGTTCTGTCTTAAGTATTCTGTAGAATGTATGTATCCAATTTAGTTATGTAGTCTTCTAGTCTTTCTGCTATGATTAAAAATAAAAAGTTTTCACACTTTTTTTTAGGATATAAACTAAATAGTTAAGTAGAAAGTTTAGTGTGTAGACAAGCATGCTTTCTCCATTATAACTGATTGTTTTACTAAAATTATGGTAGTTGTCTGTACCACATATTTTCCTCTCTCCTCTCTTGTGGGTAAGAACACCTCTCTAGCTCATTATTCCATTTACTTTGGACTTGGCTACATGCCTTGTGTTGGCCAATGGAATGTGAAAAGGCTTGTGTAGGCCTAAGCAGAAGGTTTAAATGTTATTGTATAGTTCAGATGGGGATTATGTATTAGTCTCTTTTCATGCTGCTGATAAAGATGTACCTGTGACTGGGTAATTTACAAAAGAAAGAAGTTTCTTTGACCAGCAGTTCCACGTGGTTGGGAAGGTCTCACAATTATGGTGGAAAGTGAAAGGCATGTCTCACATGGCGGCAGACAAGAGAAGAGCTTGTGCAAGGTAACTCCCGTTTTTAAAACCATCAGATCTTGTGAGATCCACTCACTATCAGAGGCACAGCATAGGAAAGAACTGCCCCCTAATTCAGTCATCTCCCACCAGTTCCCTCCCACAACACGTTGGAATTATAGGTGCTACAAGATGAGATTTGGTTGGGGATACAGCCAAACCATATCATTCTCTCACTGGTCCCTGCCAAATCTCATATCTTCACATTTCAAAACCAATCATGCCTTCCCAATAGTTCCCCAAAGTCTTAACTCATTTCAGCATTAACTCAAAAGTCCACAGTCCAAAGTCTCATCCCAGACAAGGCAAAGCCTTTCTGCCTATGAGTCTGTAAAACCAAAAGCAAGTAAGTTACATCCTAGATACAATGTGAGTACAGGCATTGGGTAAATACAGCCATTTTGAATGGGAGAAATTGACCTAAACAAAGAGGCTACAGACCCCATACAAGTCTAAAATTCAGCAGGGCAGTCAAATATTAAAGCTCCAAAATGATCTTCATTGACTCCATGTCTTGCATCTGGGTCACGCTGATGCAAGAGGTGGATTCCCATGGTCTTGGGCAGCTCCAACCCTGTGCCCTGTGGCTTTGCAGAATATAGATCCCCTCATGGCTGATTTCATGGGCTGGTGTTGAGTGTCTACAGATTATCCAGGAACAAGGTGTAAGCTGTCAGTGGAGCTACCATTCTGGGATCTGCAGGATGGTGACCCTCTTCTCACAACTCCACTAGGTGATGCCCCAGTAGGGACTCTCCATGGGGGCTCCAAACTTTTTCCTTCTGCCCTGCCCTAGCAGAGATTCTTTATGAGGGTCCCATCCTTACAGCAAACTTCTGCCTGGGCATGGTGTTTCCATACATATTCCAAAATCTAGGTGGAGGTTCCCAAACCTCAATTTTTGACTTATGTGCACTTGCAGGCTGAAAACAATGAGGAAACTGTCAAGGCTTGAGGCTTACACCCTCTGAAGCCAAAGCCCAAGCTCTACATTGGCCCCTTTCAGCCATGACTGGAGCAGCTGGGACACAGGGTACCAAGTCCCTAGGCTACACACAACTCAGCGACCATGATTCTGGCCACAAAACCACTTTTTCCTCCTAGGCCTCTGGACCTGTGATGGGAGGGGCTGCCCTAAAGATGTCTGACATGACCTGGAGACACTTTCCCTATTGTCTAGGGGATTAACATTTGGCTCCTTGTTACTTACACAAATTTCTGCAGCCAACTTGAATTTCCCCTTAGAAAATGGGATTTTCTTTTCCATTGAATTGTCAGGCTGTAAATTTTCCAAACTATTATGCTCTGCTTCCCTTATAAAACTGAATGCTTTTAACAGCACCCAAGTCACCTCTTGAGTGCTTTGCTGCTTAGAAATGTCTTCCACCAGATTCCCTAAATCATCTCTCTCAAGTTCAAAGTTCCACAAATCTCTAGGGCAGGGGCAAAATGCCACCAGTCTCTTTGCTAAAACATAACAAGCGTCACCTTTGCTCCAGTACCCAACAAGTTCCTCATTACCATCTGAGACCACCTCAGCCTGGACCTTATTGTTCATATCACTATCAGCATTTTTTTGGTCAAAGCCATTCAACAAGTCTCTAGAAAGTTCCAAACTTTCTCACATTTTCCTGTGTTTTTCTGAGCCCCCCCAAACTGTCCAAACATCGGCCTGTTAACCAGTTCCAACTCGCTTCCACATTTTCAGGTATCATTTCAGCAAAGCCCCACTCTACCACTACCAATTTACTGTATTAGTCTGTTTTCATGTTGTTGGTAAAGACGTACCAAAGACTGGGCATTTTACAAAAGATAGGAGTTTATTGGACTCACAGTTCCATGTGGCTGGGGAGGCCTCACAATCATGGCAGAAGATTAAAGGCATGTTTCACATGGCAGCAGACAAGAGAAGATCTTGTGCAAGGAAACTCCCATTTTTAAAACCATCACATCTTGTGAGACACATTCACTATCACAAGAAGAGCATGGGAAAGAACCACCACTCATAGTTTAATAATCTCCAACTGGGTACCTCCCACAACAGGGGGGAATTATGGGAACAACAAGATGAGATTTGAGTAGGGACTCAGAGCCAAACCATATCAGCTTACTTTCCTCTGTGCGTGTCAGATAGAAACTTCTTCATCCCAAAATACAGAAAGAGAAAGTAGATGAAGACTTGAACTTGACTCACAGCCTAAACAGTGCCACAGAAGTTAAACTACAACTTTTGATATGGGATATTATCAATCAACAAATATTTGCTGCTAAAGCTGCTGATGTAGAATGCATTGCATATAGCTTAGCAAAATCTGACCACTCTGTGGTTGTGACAAAGACAACTTTAGCAGGGAAAAACAATTGACCATCAGGAATTCATTTTTTACTCCATGGTTTGTATTGATTATTTAAGTGGCTACCAATCCAGAGGCTATGTTTCCCAACATTCTTGATGAATATATAGATAGACCATGTGACTAGCCCAAATGAATTTATTATTACGAGAAATGTTTCATATCAATTGCATGCCAAGATTGTTAAGGGCCATTTGTGTCATCTTTAGGTCTTTAACATCTATAGTGACATCAGAAACCATGTGTGGAAATGGCACCTTGAAAACAGGAAGAAACTTGAATCCCTTTATCATTGCTTTGAGATAGGCCCATTGGAAAAGGATATGTTCATGGGTATTAGTATTTTCCTGAGTGAGTGATAAAATTTCTTTATATTATGCTATTAATATTTGGGAACCTCTTTTTATATTGATTAACCTATCCTAATTGGAAGATGGTTGTACTAACCTCTTTGCTTCATACCATAATTGGAAAGTGGTTGTACTAACCTCTTTGCTTCATACACTAGTTAATAGTGGAAAACATTTTGTTTTTAATATTTTTGAATATAGCTGAGTATTGATTGGGATATCATTGTAGCTTAAATTCTCATTTGTATGATTGTTAATGATGTGAAGGATTACTCTGAACATATTCTATTTTCCCTTCTGGAAAGTTCCTCGACTGCTCATGTCCACCAAGGATGGCCTACAGTTGATGCCTGTGTCTTTTGCCTTTGATGGGAAGCTCAGAATAAACCAGAAAATGGAGAACTGATAATATTACACTGTGTCTATCACCTGACCCAAAGTCACTTCTACTCACAAGTCAAATTTCTTGACACTACCCTCTCCTTTTAGTTTTGAGCTGTTACTACCTTCAACTTGTCATCTTTTATTAGATGTATTCCTTGTGAATTATAATTTTATCACAATCATGGTTTGTATTTTCTTTTAAACTGCATTTTGTCACTATTTGTTTATGGTTATAGAAATATAACATTTGTATAAATAGTTTGCTAAATCATTTTTAGTTCTAATATTATTTCTGATAATTCATATGTAGATGTATTCTTTTTTTATATAAATCATCTTTTACATATGATTGGCCTTAAATACATTATACAAACTCATTAATAGGAAAACACAGACATTTCTAAGCATACCATTCATATTCATGGATCCCTGTTAATAGTCATAAAAAACATTGATTAGGTTATTATCTAGAGCTTTTATTATAATGATAACATAAATGCTATTCAGAAATAAAACATATAGCACAAAAAATGAATTTCCCCCTTTTCCCTACTATTTGTTTTAAATGGAATTAGTGGGTTTTGTTTGTTTCTTGTTTGATCAAGCATATGTATTTATCCCTAAATCATTTCCAGACCTTTTCAAAAAAGTAACTCTATTCTCATTACACTCAATAATATCAAATTGTTCTGTCAATGTCATCTTTTTGGAAATCTATTTCATTTTTTTGGAGACATCTCTAGCGCATCTTTCTGAAGTTTTCCAAAGTGGACTGGGTGCTTTGGGCCTGCTTTGAAGCCTGTATCTTTTTCTTTGTTACTACCCAATTTTGCTAAGCCATTTACTCCATCTTTTCTCCTGATGAAAATCATGAAAGGTAAAAAATTGAGAAATTGCATGCATAAATGCATTTATTCTATTAATATACTTCATTTATATTTAGATTGGTACAGATTATAATATTTCAAATCATCTGCACTCAGAATTTTGAAGACTTTTTTTTTTTTCATTTTTCTCTGGCTTCCAGGGTCACTATTGGGAAGTGCAATGACAATCTGTATGTATGTGAAAGGGTGTATGAGTGCTTTTTACCCCAGAAACTTAGAATCTTCCATTTGTCCCCAGTTTTCTAATATTTCAGGATAGCATGCATTTGTGTAAATATATTCATCTGCTTGTCACTTTATCAACTCTTTGAATCTAAAAACTCTTAACTATATTCTGGTAAATTTTACGGAGGTTTTGATGTTGTTTCCTTTACTATTATTTCCTTACATTGTATTACTTTTTCTTTTTTTTAAATAATGTCAAATGGATATTTAGATCTACCAGAGTGTACTAATTTTTAAAAGCTATTTGCTCTGTTTTATGGGAGGTAAAATATACTTTATTTTTAAATTATTGTGTTGAATTTTTATATTTGAAATCAGAGTTTTTAAAATCCCAGAGTCTTTACAAATTAATATTATTAAATTCTTATATATTATGATATATATACACATGTACAGATATATATGCAGGAGACACTTAGAATAGATATATAGAATACAGATAGATATATAGGTAGATAGATGATAGATAGATAGATAGATAGATAGATAGATAGATAGATAGATAGATAGATAATGTTTCATTCTCCCTGTATTATTTAGGTTTCTTTTTTTTTCCTTTTTGTTGTGGTTCCTCTCATCCATGAAAATGACTTCCCTAAGATTTCCGTATTTTTGTATGTTAACTCTTATTTTAAGTATAAATTTTTAAAGATCATTGCAAACTTTCTGGCCTGAAAATAGAAATCCAAGAATGAACTTCACTATTTGGTGATCCAGCTTCTTGTGGAGACCTTTGATTTTCATATGCAGGGTCTTAGATTCTGTTTCTTTCCACTGTGTAGCTATGAAATGAAACCATAGGGCCCCTATATGTTATCTGGTCCTCAATGCACTTACTGGCTTTTGTCCCAACCACTCTTTTTGACTCATGCTTTTGCAGTTTTTAGCCTCCATGTTTTTGTTTTGCTGAATTTTGGCTTGCTTAGCTGAGCTGTGGATTTGTTAACACGAAATGTTTTATATAGCTGTTTGGCATTTTTATAGGAATATTTCCATAGATATCTAGGCCATGATATTGAAGAAATGGAATACATAAATAGGTAATTATATGGCAAAAATTGTTACTGTTTCCCGATAGGAGACCTTTAAGTTGAACTTAGGAGTTTGGGACTCTCACATGTATCATAATAGTTTATATCATGCTTCCTTATCCCTACCTCACAGCTCACTAAGTCGAAAGTAAGGTGAAAATCCAGTTGCTCTAATACTGTAGATTTCAACCATCTTGGCCTATTGGACACAAGCAGAAAGAGCTTTTGTTTGCAAGTCCACATTTTCCTTTCTCTGTACTTCCAGACCCATCATTTATGATTATACAGATTCTTTTTCTACAGAAATTTACAAGGATAAGGAGAAATGGTTACAACAGTCCCACAAAATGACTCTCTTTCTTCTCACCACAGTCACTCCCTACTGTTTTCCTGTTTCCAACCTAGACAGGTAAACGCTTCCAGTTGCATGTTTAAGTAATGTCGTTTCCCTACCCCTTAACATTTCCTCTTCCACAGGGAATGCAGGAATCCTCACTGCTCCTCAACTTCTCCTGACTCAGGCAGTTCTAATTTGTATAGTCCAAATAATGTCACCTTTTTTTTTCTATCTACGTGGGCATACTTCAATATTATTAGTTTCATGTGATAAAGGCATAATTTAAATTAAAAGACTTTGTGTGCATCTGACTTCAAGTAAGCTCTGTTCAGTGTATAGAACAGTACAGCGATTTCTCAAAGAACTAACAGTAGAATCAGCATTTGATCCAGCCATCCCACTACGGGGTAGCTACACAAAGGCAAAGAAATTATATTAAAAAGGTACCTGCAGCCATATGTTTATTGCAGCATTATTCACAATAGTAAAGATAGAAATTCAACCTAGGTGTCCACTAACATATAATTAGATAAAGAAAATGTGATATATAAATACACACACACACACACACACACACACAGAGAGAGCACAGAATATACTAAGTCCTGAAAAACAGTGGAATTATCTCCGTTGCAGCAACATGAATGGAACTGGAGATCATTATCCTAAATGAAATAACTTAGAAACAGAAAATCAAATACCACATATCCTTACCCATAAGTGGGAGCTCACCAATGAATACACGTTGACACACAGATTGGAATAATAGACCCTGGAGACTCTTAAAAGCTGAGAAAGTGGGAAGGGGGTTAAGTTTGAAAAATTACCTACTGGGTATTCAAAGTTCACTGTCTAGATGACGGGTACACTGAAAGCCCATGCTTCACCACGATGTAACATATGAATGTAAGAAATCTGCAGTCCAGGCGCGGTAGTTCACACCTGTAATCCCAGTGAGAGGTGAAGCCAGCTGGACTTCCTGGGTGCAGTGGAGACCTGGAGAACTTTTCTGCAGCTAGCTAGAGATTCGTAAAATACACCAATCAGTGCTGTGTAAAAACACACCAATCAGTACTCTGTGGCTAGCTAGAGGCTTGTAAAATGGACCAATCAGCAGGACATGGGTGGAGACAAATAAGGGAATAAAAGCTGACCACCCCAGCCAGCAGCAGCAACCCACTGAGGTCCCCTTACCTGCTGTGGAAGTTTTGTTCTTTGGCTCTCCACAATAAATCTTGGGGTTGCTCACTCTTTGGGTCTGCACTATCTCTAAGAGCTGTAACACTCAGGCAAACTCTGGGGCTTCATTCCTGAAGTCAGTCAGACCACGAATCCACTGGAAGCGACAAACTCCGGACACACCAGCACTTTGGGAAACTGAGACAGGAGTATTACTTGAGCTCAGGAGTTCAAGACCAGCCTGGGTAACACAATGAGACTCTGTTTCTACAAAATATGTAAAATGAAAGATTAGCTGAGCATGGTAGCATGTGCCTGTAGTCGCAACTACTTAAGAGGCTAAGGCAGGAGGACTGCTTTAGACTGGCTGGTCAAGACTATAATGACATAGTGAGACCCTGTCTCAAAAAAAGAAAAAAAGATATCTGCACTTTTACCCCCTAAATCTATAAAAATTAAAAAAAAAAAGAAATTTAAAATTTAAAAGTAAATGAAAATATTTTTTAAATGGTACTGCTAAATATGTCTCTCTAACTAAAGATTATTTTTTCTCCATAATGAATTAATTAACGGACATTTGGTCAATATATTTTGGTAAATGTAGCACCATACCTACAGAGTTACAAATCACCAACATTGTACTAGAAAATATTTCCCAATAATTTCAGCCAAAGTACCTACATTGATTTACACTGGTCTAAGTTGGATCATTCACTTATATCTGAGTCAGTCATGTTTTCTAACACACAGAATATATGGACTCATGAAGCTGAGACCATTCTTGGAGACAAGAAAGGATCAGCTCTAAAATTACTGTTGCCTAGGAGAAAAAGGTGATTCTTCAATGAGCTCTTTAAGCAAACAGATGCCTAAAACATATTGTTAAAGATACCCATTCTGACAAAAGTTAAGAGACTAGTCTAGTTTCATTAACCATGTTCCAGGTTACAAGCTGTTAGAAAAATACTACATTGCAGCAAGCATTTTAATGCATTATTTTGGTTTTTTTTTTTTTTTTTTTTTTTTTGCTTTTTCAGTTGAAACAATATTACCAACTACAAGTCTGACTTCCAGCAAAATAGTTAGACATTTAGCATTTTATGAATAACAAACTATCAGATTATTTTCCACTTTATATTCTCCTCAGAAAGTATTTTATTAAATCAGACCCATGAATTTATTAGTTAATAGAATTACTCTGTTTAGAAAAGTATTTTGTTAAATAAATAAACTTTTAGAGATAAGACCATTCTACTAAAGTGTATACATACATCAGCATGTAGCAGATCATTCTAACATGGTAAGAGAAATTCAGTAACAGTCTGGAAGTATATGATTTTTGAGATTATATATAGTTTAGTTTTGTCTTTTCTGCACAGGCTTTTTAAAACTCAAAGTAGTGCTATTTTGTTGCTGCTATAATTTTCACTATAATAGTTTAGAAGTATAGCAATATAAGCAGTTTACTTCTTGTAATCTATGGGTTCATTCAAAACCTATTATCAACAAGCTTCCTAGACAATAGTGAGTCTTGTAATACGTATTTTTTCCATGTGTCCTACAAACACCTTCAGGTAGAAACATTAATATTTTTTAAACATGATATTTTCACAGAACAAATATATACAATGTTGCCTACATTCTAAATAAATCAGATACACTGATGATAATCTAATATCATTGCATCGGAAGGTCCAGATTCACCACCAATCTTCTAAAGTTGCCACCCCACAATTTTTTTAAAAATATGGAATTCTTAATGTAACTTGGAGCTCAATATATTTATAGGGACATAGACATAAGGTCCATGTTTATTTTCTTCTAATCTAATCTTAGGGTATTTAATATATAATATTCATATTTTAACCCTAGTTATAATTCTATTGATATCTACAGTGTTTCAAGGAAATCTTTTTGAGTTAAAAGATCATAACCAGGAAGATGCAGCACTGATGTCACTGATTACTCAAAAGTGCACGTATTTATTCTTTTGAAAAAAAAAGTGAGAAAAGTCAGCGTTCCAGCATTGGTGCTAGTTTATCACTTGCCTATGGAAAAATTCTAGCCTTTTTTGTAATTTATATTCTTTTTTATTATTAATTGATGTTTTAGAATTTTATCTATATAAGGGATGCAATGTAATATTATGGTGTATGTATGCAATGTAGAATGATTAAGTCAAGGTAACTAAAATATCCATAAAATATCCATTACCTCAAATACTTACAATTTTTTTTCTGGTGAGAACACTTAAAATGTACTATTTTGGCAATTTTGAAATAAACAATACATTTTCATTAACTATAGTCACCATGCTGCATTATAAATCTCAAAAAATGTATTCCTCCTAACTAAAACTTTGTCCCCTTTGACCAACATCTCCCCATTCTCCCTACCCTCCAGCTTCTGGTAACCCCCATTCTATCCTCTGCTTCTGTGAATTTTGTTGGTTTAGATTCCACATGTGAGTGAAATCACACAGTATTGGTTTTTCCGTGCCTGGCATATTTCATTTCATGTGATGTCCTTCAAGTTCATTCATGTTGTCACAAGTGACAGAACTTCCTTTTGTAAAGCTGCATAGTATTCCATTGTGTGTGTATATCTAAGTGTGTATGTGTGTGTGTATATATATGTATGTATATACATATATGTATAAAACATAAGAATAGGTACACTGCATTTTCTTTATCCATATATTGGGGGACACTTAGGTTGATTTCATATCTTGGCTACTGCGAATAATGCTGCATTGAAGACGGGGGAGCACATATGTCTCTGACATACTGATTTTATTTCCTTTGGATGTATCCTTAGAAATAGGATTCTTGGATCATTTAGTAGTTCTGTTGATCATTTCTTAAATAACCTCCCTTCAGTTTTCCATAATAACTGTACTACTTTACATTTTTACAAAGAACATCTCTCAAAACTCACATGATTTTGTGGAAACTATACAACTTCCTCCTGAATGAATTTGGGGTAAACAACAAAATTTAGTTAGAAATTAAAAAAAAAAAAAAACTTTTGAAAGAAGTAAAACCAGAGACAACATACTAAAAATCTCTGGGATGCAGGTAAAGCAGTGTTAAGAGGAAAGTTTGTAGTGCTACAAGTCTATATCAAGAAAATGAATAGATCTCAAATTAACAATTTAATACTGCACCCAGAGGAACTAGCCAAAGAAGAGAAATAACTAAAATCAGCAGAAACGAACAAAGTTGAACTTTGTAATGCTGAGCATTTTTTATATGCCTGTTAAGTGTTTGTATGTCATCTTTGAAAAGTGTTCTTTCAAGTCCTTGGCCTATTTCTACGTTTTATATTTTTGTTTTTCATGGGCAGCTTCTATCAATATTTTACTATTTATTCTTCTCGTTTCTTCCGTATTTTAAAATACTGTTTATATTTTACTCATTGTTTAGCTTAACCATTTTTAATGCTTTCTGACTCAGAATAAAAATTATTTAACCCTTCCTGTACTCTTTCTAATCTACTTAAATACATTTTCTCTTACCTCATTTTCCCAATAAAGTTTATCATAATTTTGAATAAATTATGTTATTATTACTATTAAATTCTATTCACGATGATGTAGTGTGTTATAAGTACTATCATTTGTCTAAAATAACTTTTTTGCTTTTCCTACTGTATAAGCGGTAGACTCCATTTTTGTTTATGTCTCCATATACATTTATCTGTTATTAAAGCATCTCCAAACTTTTCCCCAGAGGAGAAAGTTTACTCACATTCATAAAGTACTCTACCAATTATATGTGTATTCATTCTTGGAACTATTCTGCCTTGAACACTCTATCCTGTTTCCCCTGTAGAATCGATAGTATCTAATATACACAGCTTTTCATCTGGGGCTCTCTTTTCACCATCATCCTGGGAGTGACAATTATTCCTCTTCTGTATGTGACATTGTGATTTGAATCCCATGTATTAAGCTTTCTTAATTCAACTTCCACCTTTTTTCTAACTAAATGTTTAATCAGTCATTTCTCAGTAAAAGTACAAGTAAAGTACAAGGGAAGTAAATTTTTAAAGAACTTATGAGTCTGACACTGTGTTTTTTTTTCTTCCATATTTACACTTCATTAGTGTAGCTATAGCTTGGAACTCTTTCCCTGAAACTTTTCTTCTTGTTTTCTAGTATCTAATGTTTATGGTAAGAGGTTTGATATTTTTATAATGCTTGGTTCTTCATAGGTTTAAAAACATTTTTGGAGGCATTTACAATCTTATCTTGGCTCTCAGTGTTCCAGTGATTTACTGTGACACTGAGTATTGCTTTTATTGTTTTTATATATTTTCTTGAGAACTTGGGATTTTTTAATTGGAGTACAACTTATTTCTTGGAAATTTCTTGAATTATTTCTGTAAGAACATACTACTGTCTTCTGTCCTTATTCTCCTTTTCCAGGAAAACTTTACTTCAAATACTTGACTGAAATTTGGAATGAGATTCTGCATTTTTGATATTTTTCATCCACTCCCCTATTTTCAATTTCTTGATAGATAAGTTCTACATTTTATGAACATTCTATAATTATATTTTGCAGTTATCATTGATAGTTTCTCTTCATCCTTCTATCATCATATTTATTAACATAAAAAACTCTTCCTTGTTCTTTGAATGCTCCTTTCTGACACCTCATATTTTCATTCCAAGAATATAATAGAATAATCTGTTTTTCTGCAACTTGTTGAGGATTTCAGTTACAGGTATTTGAAACTTTGTTCAGCTTCCTGTATCTTCTCTGTCACCTCTGAATTCCTGTATTCTGTTTATTTATTTCAATGTGTCTTTGGTGTTACAGACTGCCTTGGAATGTCCCCTAATCTGCAGCTATTCACTTCCAAGAACAAGGCCCTGAGAAGCAGACATGAGCATTCTGTGCATGAGCAGGCCTGGCTCAGTTGTGGCCCTCACTCCTGGGTGAACTGACTTCCTGGTTGCTGAGGAGACTCTGAGTTCTCTGTTTCTCTGTGCCCTCCTGTCAAATGGTTGCATGACTGGCACAAGTGTTTCAGAGCTAAGTGGGAGAAAAAGAGGGAATGCTTGATTCAGGTCTCAAACAGATGTTCATTTATTCTGCCTGTTTCAGTGTAGAACTCCTGCCCTCTGGTGTGACTGATGTCCCCATTCCCATAGATTTATATTTTCTGAGAATAAGCCTAAAGTTTTGTTGTTGTTCCTTTAGCATGATATTTAATATTCTGTCTTGTTTACTAATTCCCACCTGTATCTGTATAATCTGTCTCAGAAGTGTTACTATTTCTAGTTTTCTATGATTTTGTCCTGCAAGCATCTTTGGCTTCGGGCTTCTCCACTTATTCATGAATGTTAGCTTTTTGGGGATATGCTAAATAAGCTATCACTAATTCTGCTGTCTTTCAAATTTGTTGGTATGGCTTTTCTTGCTGTTCTCTTTGCTATTGAGATTCTTTGCCCTTGTTTATGATTTTTATCATTTTATTAAAGTTTCAGGGACAGCAGAAAGATCACGTTTAGAAAAATAGAAGTAGGCCAGGCACCATGGCTCACGCCTGTAATCCCAGCACTTTGATAGGCTGAGGTGGGTGGATCACCTGAAGTCAGGAGTTTGAGACAAGCCTGACAAGCATGGTGAAACCCCGTCTTTACTAAAAATACAAAAAATTAGCCAGGCTTTGTGGCGGACGCTTATAATCCCAGCTACTTGGGAGGCTAAGGCAGGAGAATCACTTGAACCTGGGAGGCAAAGGTTGAGTGAGCCAAGATTGTGCCACTGCACTCCAGCACTCCAACCTGGGCGATAGAGTGAGTCTCAAAAACAAAAACAAAAACAAAAAAAAGGAAGGAAAAAAAGAAAAATAGAAGTAAAACACTGGGCTTCCCAGGGCAAGTCTTCATCGCCTTTACCACATACCCTCCTTTTGTTTTATAAAGCTGAGAAGAAAACTTTTAAGGACCCAAAATTTTGCTTTAATTAAATGATCAAGATAGGAAGATAAGGAACAGGTACCAGGAGGAACAACAAAAAACATTCTAGTTATGTTCTCAGGAACTTTAACACATCCTCCATAGGGCGCCCAGCCAAGGCATTTGTGAGACAGATTCTGAACCGTGCTAACCAAGAAGGCTGCCACTCCTCATGAGTGTTGTTAGTAGACTTCTCAGTTTTCAGAGCAGTGTTATATTTATAAAATTGAAAATATAGTACAGAGAGTCTCCATACATCTCTCGCCCAATGTTTTCTCGTTTTAACATGTTTTGTTAACATAGTGCATTTATTGAGGTTACTGAGCCAACGTAAGCTTGTTGTTGTTAGCTGAAGTGCTTATTTAATTCATATTTCCTTTGATTTCACCTAATGTCTTTGCTATTACCCAGAATCCCATCCAAGACACTATATTATGTATAGCCGTTACATCTTCTTAACTTCCTCTTGACTTTGGCAGTTTTTCAGAATCTCTTTGTTTCTGACGACCTTGATACTTTTGATTGGTTATGTTGTTTGATAACCCAATGAAATTTGCTGATGTTGGTCACATGGTTAGACTGGAGTTACGGGTTTTGAGGATGAAGATTGCAGTAGTGAAGTGCATTTTAATCACATTAGCCCAAGGACACATATTATCAATGGGATTTACCACTGTTGGTATTGACCTTGGTTGTCTTAGCAGTTGTTGAGGTTCACCATTGTAAAGTTAATTATTTTTCTTTACAAACTACACTCTTTGAAAGGACGTTAGTATGCACAGCTCATACTTATGTAGTTGGGAGTCATGCCCCCCTTAAGGATGGAGTATCTATATAAGTTATTTGAAAATTGTATGCATAAAATAAATGTACATGTCAACATAAACTCATGAATATTTATTTTAAATTTTGAGTGATCATCTAACAGTACTTTATTTGGTTAAATTATTCAAACATTAGAGGCTGCTTTCTGTGCCATTTTGGATCTAACTGCGTAAATAGTTCCTTTGTTCTTTGTTTTGTTCTGATTTGCTACACATCCTTATTTTCTGGCATTGCAAGATGTTCCAGGCTTATCTTGTCTCTGTCTTGCCCCAGCCTAGAATCATCCATTTCCTCAAGGAACCCTGGTTCCTACTGGAGATTGGCATTAGTCCATCATTTAAAAATGACTTCACAATAAGATGCATAGTTTAGTCAGAAAATGTTAAAATAAACTTATTGATATTTAATTTTTAAGTACATAAGTCCTTGTAAAATTTAGTGTTCACAGTTGATAAAATTAACATATCCTCCTCAAAGAATTTGACAAAAGGAGACATGGCAAAACATCACTGAATAATATTATGTGAAAAAGTCAGTACACAACTGTTTATATACAGTACTATATTGTATAAAAATTTTATATATGTGTACATGTTTTTACAAAATGCCTATGAAAGCATATACCCATGACTTGTAACACTGGTTACTTCTGTAGAGAAAAAAATGGTAGTTATGTGCAAAAATTATTTTATTCTATATGCTTTTTTACAATTAATTTTTTTCATGTACCTGTGTACCTATTGAAAATGAACTAATCAATTAAAATGATAAGATATCCCTACCAGTATTATTTTGTGAATATGATATGGACTAACCTATTATCAGTACTGTACACATATTACTGGAGTTGAGCTATGGTTTGAGAAGTCTAAAGAGAAATATGACATACAGAGTCACAAAAGTATAAAAGAAGAGAAATGTAAAAGTCTAAATACTTTGGATTGTATAGACCTAGTTGACATCTTTGATACTACTCTTGGTAAACAATAAAATTCTCAATTAATTTCATGCTTTGTTTTCATGCAGTTGAAGTAAGATGTAATTCTACTTTGTTAACAATATTCAAAAAATATTTTTGAGAAAAGCAGTGATGAAAATGTGCTCTCTTCAATAAACAGAGGAAGACAGATACTATTATACATATTTCATTCTTGTGGACTACACTGATGAAGAATTCCCTTACTGAAATCGAAGAAGGGAATGGTTGCGAACTGATGAGCAATCAGGAATGCCTAGGCCCAAATAAAAAATTTTGTTTCTCATCTATACCCATTAAAACTAGAATACTATCTTGAAGAACACTTTTATAAGACCACCTTAATAGAATTCAGTTGAGAATGTGTACCACTGTACACTGGCTGCTTAAAGAATTCCCTGTGATAATACTCAAGTTGAGTAATAGAGTTTTCATCTCATTTTGGTTTTTCTTTCTTTGATAGTCGGCTGCTAGTCACTATTGTAGTGTAATCAAAGCTATGCTCAATCATAAAATAGAAATTTTCAGCCATTGTGCAATGTTCCTGGGTGCCAAGTCTCCACTGAATTCTCCAAATTACTCCTGGCTTTCTGACACATTCATTTATTCAGACAAACAACTCATTGTGGTCTGGTTGAAATTAAGAAAAAAAAAAAAAAAAAAAAAAAAAAACATTATTAAGAATGTTTTTCTAATTCACAAAAATAGATAAAATTATATTTATATCTTAGAAAATACGTTCAGCCTTATTGCATATGTGAATTCATTTCATCTGTGACACACACAAAAAAAAACAGAATATAAGATGAAGCATAAGCATATTTTTAGAATTGTAAATAAATCACACACTATTAATAATTGAGCTTAAATTGTTACAATTGCCTTGTTCATATCAATTTTAAACTTTTTAATTAGAAGTATAAGACTTATAGAGAAAAGTACATCTAAAAAAACTAAATCTAAACTATGTAGCTCAAAGAATTATCACAATTTAAATACATCCATGTACTCACCACCCAATTAAAAATTACATAATATTACTTAACACCAGAAACCCATTTCTTGAACCTCTCAATAACCATTATTTGTATCATCCTCAGTATTATCTGTTTTCGAACTTAATACATAAAATAATAAAATATGCACTCATAATTTCATTCAATATTATGTTCGTGAGACATATCAGTGTTTTTTATATAATTATACTTTATTCATATCTCATTATTTGATAGTATCTTCTTGTATGACTATATAAGGAGCTAATATTAATCTGCATAGTTGATATATATTTTGGTTGATTTTACATTTTGTCACTACAAAGAAAAAATATCCTGAAAACATGATGTCACAATGATTTCCCAAGTGATTCTGTCAACTTACACTCCCTCTTCTATAACAGGTCCTTTTGCTCTACATCCTCAAAATTGATTGGTATTTTCTGTCTTTTTATTTTTGTGACTTAGTGTGATTTCTCTTTGTAAATTTATTTTCCATTTTCTTTATGATTGAGGCTGAGCAATGATATGTCCACTGGCCGCTGGGATATTATCTTTGCTGAAATGCATGTTCAAAACCCTTCTGCAATTACTTATATTTTTTATTAATTTTGTCTTTCCTGCATCGCCAGCTTCCCTACTCAACCACACAAAAATTTTATTTCACATTTATTTCTATAATGCTTGTAGAGTTAAACTGAAGATTTAAGCCTTTGCTCCATTTCAAGTTTATTTTATTTATTTATTTATTTATTTATATTATACTTTAAGTTTTGGGATACATGTGCAGAACATGCGGGTTTGTTATGTAGATATACATGTGCCATGTTCGTTTGCTGCACCCATCAACCCATCATCTACATTAGATATTTCTTCTAGTGCTATCCCTCTCCTAGCCTCCGACCCACTGACAGTCCCCAGTGTGTGATGTTCCCTTCCGTGTGCTCATATGTTTTTATTATTCAACTCCCACTTATGAGTGAGAATATGCAGTGTTTGGTTTTCTGTTCCTATGTTAGTTTGCTGAGAATGATGGTTTCCAGTTTCTTCCATGTCCCTGCAAAGGACATGAACTCATTTCTTTTTTATGGCTGTATAGTATTCCATGTGGTATATGTGCCACATTTTCTTTATCCAGTCTATGATTGGTGGGCATTTGGGTTGGTTCCAAGCCTTTTCTATTGTGAATAGTGTTCATGTGTCTTTATAGTAGAATGATTTATAATCCTTTGGGTATATACCCAGTGATGTGACTGCTGGGTCAAATGGTAGTTTTAGTCTTAGATCTTTGAGGAATTGCCACACTGTCTTCCACAATGGTTGAACTAATTTACACTCCCACCAACAATGTAAAAGTGTTCCTATTTCTCCACATCCTCTCCAACATCTGTTGTTTCCTGACTTTTAAATGATCACCATTATAAATGGCATGAGATGGTATCTCATTGTGGAATTGATTTGCATTTCTCTAATGACAAGTGATGATTAACATTTTTTTATGTTTGTTGGCCACATTAATGTCTTCTTTTGAAAAGTGTCTATTCATATTCTTTGCCCATGTTTTGATGGGTTTTTTTTTTTTTCGTATAAATTTGTATAAGTTCCTTGTAGATTCTGGATATTATCCCTTTGTCAGATGGATAGAGTGCAAAAATTTTCTCCCAGTCTGTAGGTTTCCTGTTCACTCTAATTATAGTTTATTTTGCTGTGCAAAAGTTCTTTAGTTTAATTAGATCCCATTTGTCTATTTTGGCTTTTGTTGCAATTGCTTTTGGTGTTTTAGTCATGAAGTCTTTGCCCATGCCTATGTCCTGAATGGTATTGCCTAGGTTTTCTTCTAGGGTTTTTATGGTTTTAAGCCTTGCATTTAAATCTTTAATCCAGCTTGAGTTAATTTTTGTGTAAGATGAAATAAAGTTTTTTGCATATGACTAGCCAGTTTTCCCAACACCATTTGTTAAATAGGGAATCCTTTCCCATTGCTTGTTTTTTGTCACGTTTGTCAAAGAGCAGATGGATGTAAATGTGTGGTGTTATTTCTGAGGCCTCTATTGTGCTCCATTGGTCCATATATCTGTTTTGGTAACAGTACCATGCTGTTTTGGTAACTGAAGCCTGGTAGTAAAGTTCGAAGTCAGGTAGCATGATGCCTCCAGCTTTGTTTTTACTTAGAATTTTCTTGACTATATGGGCTTTTTTGTTGTTCAGTGTGAAATTTAAAGTAGTTTTTTCTAATTCTGGGAAGAAAGTCAAAGGTAACTTGATGGGAATGGTATTGAATCTATGAATTAATTTGGGCCAGTATGGCCATTTTAATTATATTGATTCTTCTTATCCATGAGCATGGAATGTTTTCCCATTTGTGTCCTCTTTTATTTCCTTGAGCAGTTGTTTGTAGTTCTCCTTGAAGAGGTCCTTCACATCCCTTATAAGTTGTCTTCCTAGATATTTTGTTCTATCTGTAGCAATTGTAAATGGGAGTTCACTCATGATTTGGCTCTGTTTATCTATTATTAGTGTATAGGAATGCTTGTGATTTTTGCACGTTGATTTTGTCTCCTGAGATTTTGCTGAAGTTACTTATTAGTTTAAGGAATTTTGGGACTGAGATTATTGGGTTTTCTAAATATACAATCATGTCATCTGCAAACAGAGATAATTAGACTTCGTCTCTTCCTATTTGAATGCACTTTATTTCTTTCTCTTGCCTGATAGCCCTGGTCAGAAATTCCAATACTATGTTGAATAGGAGTGGTGAGAGGACATCCTTGTCTTTGTGCCGGTTTTCAAAGGGAATGCTTCCAGCTTTTGCCCATTCAATATGATATTGGCTGTGGGTTTGTCTTAAATATCTCTTATTATTTTGAGATATGTTCCATCAATACCTAGCTTATTGAGTGTTTTTCAGCATGAAGAGTGTTGGATTTTATCAAAGGCCTTTTCTGCATCTATTGAGATAATCATGTGTTTTTTGTCATTGGTTCTGTTTATGTCATGGATTATGTTTATTGATTTGCATATGCTGAACCAGTCTTGCATCCCAAGAATGAAGCCAACTTGATCCTGGTGGATAAGCTTTTTAATGTGCAGCTGAATTCAGTTTGGCAGTATTTTATTGAAGATTTTGCATCGATGTTCATCAGAAATATTGGTCTGAAATTTTTTGTTGTTGTTGTGTCTCTGCCAAGTTTTAGTATCAGGATTATGCTAGTCTCATAAAATGAGTTAGAGAGAAGCCCCTGCTTTTCTATTGTTTGGGATGGTTTTAGAAAGAATGGTACCAGCTCCTCTTTGCACCTCTGGTAGAATTTGACTGTGAATTCATTAGTCCTAGGTTTTTTTGGTTGGTAGACTATTCATTACTGTCTCAATTTTAGAACTTGTTATTGGTGTATTCAGGGATTCAACTTCTTTCTGGTTTAGTTTGGGAGGGTGATGTATCTATAAATTTATCCATTTCTTCTAGATTTTCTAATTTGTGTAGAGGTATTTATACTATTCTCTGTTGGTAGTTTGTATTTCTGTGGGATCAGTGGTGATATCCCCTTTACCATTTGTTATTGTGTCTATTTGATTCCTCTCTTTTATTATTTATTAGTCTGGCTAGCAGTCTATCCATTTTGTTCATCTTTTCAAAAAACCAGTTCCTGGCTTCATTGATTTTTTTGAAGGTGTTTTTGTGTCTGTCTCTCTCTTTCAGTTCTGCTCTGATCTTAGTTATTTCTTGTCTCTTGCTAGCTTTTGAATTTGTTTGCTCTTGTTTTTCTAGTTCTTTTAATTGTGATGTTAGGGTGTCAATTTTAGATCTTTCCCACTATCTCTTGTGGGCATTTCATGCTATAAATTTCCCTCTGAACACTGCTTTAGCCATTTCCCAGAGATTCTGGTATGTTGTGTCTTTGTTCTCATTGATTTTAAAGAAGTTATTTCTGCCTTAATTTCGTTATTTACTCAGTAGTCATTCAGGAACAGATTATTCCATTTCCATGTAGTTTTGTAGCTTTGAGTGAGTTTCTTAATCCTGAATTATAATTTAATTGCACTATGGCCTGAGAGACTGTGTTATAATGGATCAAGCAGAAGGAAGGATTTAAGAGATTGAAGATCAACTTAATGAAATAAAGCATGAAGATAAGATTAGACATAGAAGAATGAAAAGGAATAAAAAACGTCTCCAAGAAACATGGGAATATGTGAAAAGACCAAACCAAAGTTTGATTGGTGTACCTGAAAGTGACGGGGAGAATGGAACCAAGTTGGAAAACAGACTTCAGACTATTATCCAGAAGAACTTCTCCAACCCTAGCAACACAGGGCAACATTCAAATTGAGGAAATAGAACACCCCAAAGATATTCCTCAAGAAGAGCAACCCCAAGACACATAATCGTCAGATTCTCCAAGGTTGAAGTGAAGGAAAAAATGTTAAGCACAGCCAGAGAAAAAGACTGGGTTACTCACAAAGGGAAGCCCATCAGACTAATAGCAGATCTCTCTGCAGAAACCCTACAAGCCAGAAGAGAATAGGGGCCAACCTTCAACATTCTTAAAGAAAAGAATTTTCAACTCAGAATTTCGTATCCAGCCAAACTAAGCGTTATAGTGAAGGAGAAATAAAATCCTTGACAGATAAGCAAGAGCTGAGGGATTTTCTCAGCACCAGACCTGCCTTACAAGAGCTTCTGAAAGAACAACTAAATATGGAAAGGAAAAACCGGTATCAGCCACTGCAAAAACATACCAAAATGTAAAGACCATTGACACTATGAAAAAACTGCATCAACTAATAGGCAAAATAAACAGCTAGTATCATAATGACAGGATCAAATTCACACATAACCTTAAATGTAAAATGGGCTAAATGCCCCAATTAAAAGACACAGACTGGCAAATTGGTTAAAGCATCAAGAGACCGATCTCATGTACAAAGGCACACGTGGGCTCAAAATAAAGGGATAGAGGAAGATTTACCAAGCAAATGGAAAGCAAAAATAAAACAAAATAAAATAAAAAAAGCAGGGGTTACAATCCTAGTCTCTGATAAAACAGACTTTAAACCAACAAAGCTCAAGAAAGACAAAGAAGGGCATTACATAATGGTAAAGGGATCAATGCAACAAGAAGAGTTATCTTAAATATACATGCACCCAATATAGGAGCACCCAGATTCATAAAGCAAATTCTTAGAGACCTACAAAGAGACTTAAGATTCCTACACAATAATAGTGGGAGACTTTAACACACCACTGTCAATATTAGACAGATCAATGAGTTAGAAAATTAACAAGGATATTAAAGACTTGAACTCAGCCCTGGACCAAGCCGACCTAGTAGACATCTACAGAACTCTCCACCCCAAATCAACAGGATATACATTCTTCTCAGCACCATGTGACACTTATTCCAAAACTGACTGTATAATTTTAAGTTAATTTTTTATGTAGTTTGAAATATGCAGTAAGGAATAGACAGACAGCTATCCAATATTCCCAGCACCCTTGAGTCTCTATTTTACTTGATTGGTCTATATAAGTATTTTTACACTAAAATCATACTGCCTTTATTATTAAAGTTACATCATGAGTTTGGAATAAGGCAGTAGCAGTTATCCTTGTTTTTTCAAATTGTTTAGAATAATTATTTTTACATACATGAAATACCCATAGGTTTCCAAGGAATAAAATTGTTCAGAATTTTCATTGGCATTACATTGAATCTATAAATAAAACTAATTGTTAAGAGTAAAAATATTGTCTTTCAATTCATAAATCTATTTTTTAGTCAATGGTACTTTCCACCATACTTTTTAATAAATTTATACTGAAATACTAGAGTTTTTGGTGCAATTGCATATTGTGTTATCTTAAAATTTTGGTTTCCAAAAGTTCATTGTATTTAGCCATACAACTACTTTTGCTACTTACTTATAGTGCAAAGATGTTTAATACACTTAATTCTAATAAATTTTTTGTAGCTTCTGTTCGCCTTTTTCATGGAGACAATCTCATGTCATCTGTATTTCTTTCTCTCCAATCTACATTACTTTCATTTCTATTTATTGCACTGGTTAGAATCTCATGAACAATGTTGAATGAAAGTGGTGATTAAAAACTTTTGCTGTTTACTACCCAAATAAGGGATAAAATTCCAATTTCTCATCACGAAGCATTCTGTCCCAAATGGGTCAGTTCTTGGTCTCGCTGACTTCAAGAATGAAGCCGCGGACCCTTGCGGTTGAGTGTTACAGTTCTTAAAGACGGTGGGTCCGGAATTTGTTCCTTCATATATTCTAACGTGTCTGCAACTTCTCCCTTCTAGTGGGTTTGCAGTCTCTCCCAAACGAGTGAAGCTGCAGACCTTCCCAGTGAGTGTTACAGCTCTTAAACACAACATACACCCAACAAACTAACACCACCAAAAGTTATCACAAACACCAAAACACTGCAACCCTACAGCTTGCTTCTGACAGGTTTACTCAGGCAGCCTGCTTTTATTCCCTAACTGGCCCCACCCATATCCTGCTGATTGGTTCATTTTACAGAGAGCTGACTGGTCTATTTTACAGAGTGCTGATTGGTTCATTTTACAGAGAGCTGATTGGTGAATTTTACAGAGAGCTGATTGGACTGTTTTGACAGGGTGCTGATTGGTGTGTTTACAATCCCTAAGCTAGACACAGAGTGCTGATTGGTACATTTACAATCCTCTAGCTAGACATAAAAGTTCTTGGAGTCCCCACTAGATCAGCTAGATACAGAGTACTGGTTGGTGTATTTACAAACCCTGAGCTAGACACAGAGTGCTGATTGGCGCGTTTACAATCCTTTAGCTAGACATAGAGTGTTAGAAAAGTTCTCCAAGTCCCCACTACCTTAGCTAGATACAGAGTGCTGATTGGTGTATTTACAAACCCTGAGCTAGACACAGAGTGCTGATTGATGTGCTTACACTCTCTAAGCTAGACATAAAGGTTCTCCAAGTCCCACTAGACTCAGGAGCCCAGCTGGCTTCACCTAGTCGATCCCGCATGGGAGCTGCAGGTGGAGCTGTCCTCCAGTACCAGGTCAAGCACCGGCACTCCTCAGCCTTTTGGGCGGTTGATGGGACCTGGCACCACTGAGCAGGGGGCAGTGCTCCTCAGGGAGGCTCGGGCTGTGTGGGAGCCTACCGTGGTGGGGGCAGGGTTCGGGCATGGCACACTGCTGGGGGACCCAGCACACCCTCTGCAGCTGCTGACTCGGGTAGGGGCTGCCGGAGGTGGCGGCTGACTGCTACAGTCGGTGCTGGGCCCAGGGAGCCCACACCCACCCAGAACTCGCACTGGCCCTTGAGGGCCTCAGGCAGCCCCGGTTCCCACCTGTGCTTCTCCTTCCACACCTTCCTGTAAGCAGAGGGGGCCAGCCCAGAGAGGGGCTCCCACAGTGCCGTGGTGTGCTGAAGGGCTCCTCAAGCACTGCCAAAGTGAAAGCGGAGGCTGAGGAGGTGTGGAGAGTGAGGGCTGCTAGCATGTTGTCACCTCTCAGTATCATGTTATTGTTATTTTTTTTATTGGGTGTTCTTTATCAGTTGAGGTGGCTGGCTTTTACTACTTGCATATTGAGAATTTTTATTAAGAATGAGTATTGAATGTTGTCAATTTTTTGTTGTTGTTTCTTGCATCTATTTATATAATCACATTTTTTTATCTTTATATCCTCAATATGGTATCTTACATCAATTGGTTTTCTAATATTGAACAAATTTTTAGCTTCCATGAAAAACACTACATGGTCATGATGCACTTTTTATAAATGTGTTAACCTCACATGATTTTCAACAGGAGAGTGAAATAATATTAACTTGGTCTTCAATTATTTCTCTGACCACTAGTTTGATAATAACCATCTGGGGTTACATGTGGAAGCAGATATTCCTGTTGAAGCCTATTACAAAAATTCACTTGAGTGACGAGTGTAGCTTCACTCATAGATATAACAGGAGACTTGTGGAACTGTGGCTGGAGTTTTACATAAATTTCAAAGTTAGAATCATAGAATTTGTATTGAATTGAATACAGGGTATAAGAGAAAGAGAAATGTCAAATTTTTCAACCTAACTTAAAGTATAGAATTACTGTCAACAATGATGGGAAAAATATGAATGGTTAAGAGCTGAGAGAGACGAACAAAATTCAATTTTGAACAAATTAAGTGTGAGACTTAAATTAGGTATATAATTGTAGTTATCAATATAGTGTTTAATAGATAAGTATGGAGTTCAGGAAGATGACTAATGATAAAATTAGGGACTTCTTATTATCCAATTAATGAAACAACATGCAATTTTTTGATTTACTATGATGACATTTTATAATAGTGGCTGGAATGCTAATATTCTTTGTCCTTTTTCCAATATGAAGATTCTATTCACATCAAGTTAGCAATCACATTTTTCATGAGAAAGTTATTAAAATCCAGGGAGAACATGTTGATACCTGATGAAACATCTTTACTCTGCAAGTTGGAACCCCTCCAGTAATTGTGCACACATGCTCTCATAGAAATCCAAGGTCTTTCTCCTGGCAGTGCTATGAAAATGCTGATACATTCTGACTGGTTAATATCCTCCTGGCTTTAATAGTGAGCAACCGTAAGAAGTCACTTAGGATTACTTTGATTTCAGTTCTCTAAATTAGAATCACTGACACCTTCGAATTAGCTACAATACATCAGTTAGAATTTTCAGTGTTTTACAATCTTTTCCATGACAGGTTTCTGAACATTCCATTGGGTAAATACTATGCATGTATTTTAAGAGGGAACCTTTCAGAAATAAAATATAGTTCAAAATTATTTAAGAAAACTCTCCGTTGTTACCTTCATTCATATTTCAAATAATATATACTCCACTATGACAATAAATCTCTATCAAATTAATATCCCAATAATTTAACATCTTGTCCCTTCAGAAATACATCCACATTCAGGCTTTGTAACATTTGTCAATTTTATTACATATATCTACTGATTTTTCAGTCAAATGTAAAAATTTAAATAAAGTTACTTATACAGTAACACAGTATATGCTATTGATAAAGCAACACTAAATTTAAATATCTTAGTCATTTACATGAGCAAGGAATATCATATTTATGAAATTACTTGGACTACAACTTTGAAAATATTCTTGATAAATGTTAACTGACTTATTATTAGTAGTGAAAATAATAAACAGATTTATTGAATCAGCAGTCTTTCCATCACAACATTATGAAGTTTAATTATTAGGCCAGTACATAAACCACTAAGGTTCCTCTTTATTTTTCCTATGTCAGTGTACATCTGTGCTTAATAAGACCAGCTCATGAGAAACTGAAGAAAGTACTTATTTGTTATTGCATGTATTTTTTTATTTGTCCATTTGAGTGTGGTATCATATTTAATGTTGTGTTTTCCACTTTCATTTGGAAGATAATAGGTAGTCAGTTCTTGGAAAAGAGTAACTAAGTTGACAAGTCTATATCCAGATTGACCAAAAAAAACAAAACAAAACACACAGAAGACTCAAGTTACTAAATTACTAAATCAACTATGAAAGAAAAACATCACTAGTGACCTTACAAAAATGAAAATAATTGTAAAGTATTTGACAATGTATTATATATGAAAAGTTAAATAATCAAATGTCTAGGAAGTCATAAACTATCCAAACTGGCAAGAAAAAATGCAAAAACCAAATGGTCTTGTAACAAGTAAATAAATTAAATTAGTAATCCACCACTTCCCACAAAGAAAGCTTGGGCCCAGCAGCGTTGCTGGTAAATTCTACCACATCTTAAAAGAATGAACATCCTTGCTTTGCAAGCACTTCCAAAATTAGAACACGAGGGAACAGTATTCAACATATTTTATGAGATTAACATTAACCTGATACCAAAACCATACAAAGATGTTACTTGATGCCAGAAGACTATATGCCTAAAATCAGGAACAAAATAATAATGCCTTTACCACTTATATTTGAAGTTGCACTGGAGAATCTAGCCGGAAGAATTAGTCAATAAAGAAGCAAGTAAAAAGTACTCAGATTAGAAAGAAAAAATAAAACTGCCTGTATTTGCAGATGACATGGTCTTGAATATAGAGCTACAGCAACAACAACTATTAAAACTAATAACTGAGCCCAGCAATTTTGCAGGGTATACAATTAACATACAAAAATCAACTGTATTTCTATACACTAGCAATGAAAATTTCACAAGTGAAAGTAAGAAGATAATTCCATTTTTAATAGCATCAAAAAGAGTAAAATACTTGAGATTATTATTAATAAATGAACTGCAAGATTTGCTCACTCAAAACTATAAAGCATTGTTGAGAGACAATAATTGAGAACTAAATAAATGGAAAGCATTGCATGTCAGGATCAGAAAAAAAACAAATTTAAATGACCATAACCTCCCAAATTATTCTAAAGATTCGACAAAATCCTTATCCCAATATCTGCTACCTTGTGTTTTTTTTCAGAAACTGACAAACTAATACTAAAGTTAATAGGGAAATTCAAGGGACCCAGATTAATCAAAACAATCTGGATGAAGTACAACAAAATTTTTCTCATTGCAAACCTTACTACAAATGGACAGTAACCAAGACAGTGTAGTAATGGTAAAGTTATACATATAGGTCAATGGACTAGAATCAACAGTCTGGAAATAAACTCTTACTTTTATGACCAATTGATATTCAACAGGGTGCCAAAACAATTTAATGGGAAAAAAATATTTCTTTTGGCCTGGCGCAGTGGCTCACGTCTGTAATCCCAGCACTTTGGGAGGCCAAGGCGGGAGGCTCACGAGGTCAGGAGATGGAGACCATCCTGGCTCACACTGTGAAACCCTGTCTCTACTAAAATTACAAAAAATTAACCGGGCGTGGTGCTGGCGCCTGTAGTCCCAGCTATCTCAGGAGGCTGAGGCGGGAGAATGGTGTGAATCCGGGAGGCAGAGCTTTCAGTGAGCCGAGATTGCCACTGCACTCCAGCCTGGGCGACAGAGTGAGACTCTGTCTCAAAATAAATAAATAAATTAATTAATTAATTAATTAAATTTAATTTTAAAAATATATATTTCTTTCAACAAATGATACTGGTACAACTGGTTATACACCTGCAAAGAAAATAATAGTAACTTGGACTGCGACCACACTAATTTAAACCAAAAATGAAATTCTAAGGCCCCCCACCCATCTGAATTGACTCCTTCTCTCCGCCAAGGGCATTCTGGAGTTAACCTGAAAACCTAGTTCAAGCCATGATGGAAGAGGGGTTGGACATGCCTCATTACACTCCTCCAGCATTAACATCAACACAAACCTTACGTCTGATAAGAAGCATTCACAATCAATTCTCTCTGAAGCCCGCTACCTGGAGGCTTCATCCATTGGATAAAACCTTGATCTCCACAACCCCGTCTTAACCCAGACATTCCTTTCTACTGATAATAACTCTTTCAACCAATTTCCCATCAGAAAATTTTTAAATCTACTTATGACCTGGAGGCACCTGCTTCTAGTTGTCCTGCTCTTCCATATCAAACCAATGTATATCTTACTTGCATTGATTGATGTATCATGTCTCCCTAAAATGTATAGCAAGTCATAACTTGACCACCTTGGACACATACTGCCAAGACTTCCTAAGGCTGTGTCATTGGTGCGTCCTTAACTTTGGCAAAATAAACTTTCTAAATTAATTGAGACTTGTCTCAGATGTTTTGAGTTCACATTAATATGTAAAAATTAACTGAAATGGATCATAGATTTAAATGAAAGAGGAAAAAGTACAAAACTTTTAGCAGAAAACGGAAAAAAAATATGTATGACATAAGCAAAAGCTTTTTTGGAAACACACACACCACACACACATGCACACACGCACTAACAAAGACAAAATAGACAAACTAGACTTCATTAAAGACAAATTTTTGTTCATAAAAGGACACTACTCAATAAATGAAATGAAAGTAAATGAAAAGAAAAACCATAGAATGGGGGAAGATATTTGCAATTTGTATGTTTGATGAGGGACTGTCATCCAGAACATATAAAGAACATGTATAATTGAACAACAAAAAAGGCAAATAACCCAATTATAAAAAGGAGAAAAAAGAATCTGAACAGACATTTCTTTAAAGACATACAAATGAACAATACACACATGCAAAGAAGCTCCATATTATGTATAAATCAAAACTACAGTGAAACACAATGTTATACCCAGTAGAATGGCTAAAACAAAAAGTCAATAAAAAATGTTGATAAGGATGTGAAGAAACTGGAAACCTCATTCATTGCTGGTAAGATTATAAAGTGGTTCAGCCACCTTGGAAATAGTTGGACAGTTCCTAAGCATGCTGAACGCATGACCCAGTGAATTAACTCTTTTTAGGTATATCTTTCAATATAACAGGTATATAATGGAAAGCACATGTCCACTCAGACACTTAAACATTAATGTCAATAGCAACAATATTCTAACAGCTCAAAGGGAAAACAACTCTTTGGGAGACCAAGCTGGGCAGATCATCTGAGGTCAGGAGTATGAGACCAGCATGGTTAACATAGTGAAATCCC
>CM052586.1:48815283-48833329 GCA_028551445.1 Miopithecus talapoin
AAAAAAAAAAAAAAAAAAAAAAAAAAAAAAAAAGATTAATTAATTTAACAAAAGACAAAGTGATCACAACTCTCAAATGTCTTCAGCTGATTTGAGGAAATTCCATTAGCATAGAAAGTCCAAATTAGGCAAATATGTAGTGATAAAAAGTAGATTCCTGGATGCCAGGGCCTGAAAGCTGTGAAAATGGAGTGTGGCTGCTAATGGGCATGAGGTTACTGCAGGCATGATAAAAATGGTTTAGAATTAGATAGTGATAGTTGTGCAACTCGGGGAATATAATTGGAATATACAATTTAAAAGTGTACATTTTATAATAATGAGTTATATCTCAATAAAGCTGTTATTTTAAAAATTACAAAGCAGTTTGTGAGAATTTATGTCTTCCCATGTGTGCATTCCTAGAGAAAATATATTTATTTACAAATGGTAGTTAAACTCAACCAAAATATTAGATTCTCTATAACTTAATGAGTGACATTAAAAGAAAAAATTGATTAGCCATTGTAATGTAAATACAACACTCTGAAGATAAATACAAGCCACAGAAGGAGAAAGTCAGTAAACAAATCATCTCTTGCAGTTTCAAGTATCAACATGTCAGCTCAGTTCCCACTCTTCCTTGCATTTTGGCAACATAGGATACCAATGGCAGAACTATAACTTTGTGCCGAAATTCTTTTAATTAGCACACAATATGCAAAGAAGTGCAGGAAAGTATTAAACATAAAATATAGATTTATGTAAAAATGTCATGCCTTGAACTGCAATTAGCTATGTCTGTTTTTATTGTGCTTCCCAAATAACTCCACATATAGGTTGGAAAATATTTATATAATGGAAATGTTAAGTTCTAGTTAACCCAGAAAGTTAGAAATCTTACATAGCTATGGTTTACTGTAGAGAACCAGATTTCACCTTTCAATGGCTGGTATTAAAAATCAGCTCCACCACGCACACAAACAAAAACGATTCCCTTCTATCATGCTTGCCTTAACTGTCTGTGCTTCTGTGGTTTCATCTATTTTTTAAAACAAAAATAACGCCTAGTACTAAGCATTCCTGTGAAGTGTAAATGAAAATCAAATGTTGAAAGAGTCTAACATATGGTGGGCCATTAAACAATATTTGCAAGATCTGATTAAATTTTTTCAGAGAGCATATGGTACAAAGACATTAATAAAACCGTACTGAACACAATCAACACATTTTAATTATTTAGAACATATTTTTATATTTTGAAAAATTTAAGCATCATTCTTATGAAACTGGACCACTTGCTATTGCATTATAGATGCCTGAAAGATCTTTAATATAATAAAAGATAACTTGCAGTGTTTTGTATTATGCATCACTGAACTGGCAGAAGCCCAAACTTATGAAAACATCCTCTGGAATCTTGTGATTAAGATAACAAACAAGGAGAATTTTGAAGTCTAACACGTAAGATCCAAGCCTTTGTGACTCTTATAAGGGACCACTGAGTACAATAAAATAAATAATACTCTTCAAAGAACAGATGTCTTTCAAAATAACTCTAGGAATGTAATTTTTGAACAATAAAGGACAAGGACAAACTCAGTATAGCAGTGTGGCAAAATGATCACTGACCAGCAGCATAACAGATATAAACCATGAATCATAATATAAAATTTAAAAGGATTAACATAGTGCTACAAATCAATACTTTGTTGTAATGAAATGTAAAATATTATATTCTCCTGTATCTAAAAATAGTTTCCTGTAAGGGGAAAAAAAACCCCAAAAATATTTCTTTCCTTTTCAGCCCAATGGGAAAAGTAATATAAATCAAAATATCATTAGTGAACTGGCAGCAATGTAACGTCCAACCCATTGCAGTCTTCACGGTATCTCAAATAGTTATCACGGAGGAAAAGACACGAAATAAAACCCCATGAGGAGCAATATAAGAACACATATGATAAATGGAGGAATACCCAATACTGTCCTCCAGGAGGAATTAAATCACTGAAAGTAGGAGTGCATCAAGTCTGACTTCATATCTCATGGTCATTGGTGTACAAGAGTACTGACGTGAGGTGTCATGTTATTTATTTATTTATGTATTTATGTATTTACTGAGATGGAGTCTTGCTCTGTCATTAGGCTGGAGTAAGTGGCACGATCTCAGCTCACTGCAACCTCTACCTTCTGGGTTCAAGCAATTCTTTCACCTTAGCCTCCCAAGTAGCTGGATCTACAGGTGTGCACCAACATGCCTAGCTAATTTTTGTGTTTTTAATAGAGATGTTGCTGCAGGAGGAATTAAATCACTGAAAGTAGAAGTGTATCAAGCCTGACTTCATATCTCATGGTCGTTGGCGTACAGCAGTCCTGACACGAGATGTCATGTTATTTTTACTTATTTATTTATTTTTGAGACGTAGTTTTGCTCTGTGCCAGGCTAGAGTACAATGGTGCGATCTCAGCTCACTGCAACCTCCGCCTCCCAGGTTCAAGCAATTCTTTTGCCTTAGACTCCCGAGTAGCTGGGACTACAGGCGTGCGCCAACCACGCCCCAACTAATTTTTGTATTTTTAGTAGAGATGGGGTTTCACCATATTGGCCAGGATGGTCTCAATCTCCTGATCTCCTGATTCACCCGCCTCGGCCTCCCAAAGTGCTGAGATTACAGACATGAGCCACTGTGCCTGGTCGGTCATGTTATTAAACATGAGAAGTTAATAGAGAGCAACTCACTTTCATTCTAAATATCTATTTCGTTTTCCAAATACCCATGGGTGTACATTATTGCTTTCATTATAAAGTTATTTCAAAGTAATGTCCACAGATATTAGGGTCAAATGTAAAAATCTGAGTGTGTATATTTAAAGAAAGTTTTAAAAAGTCTAAAAAGCAAAATAAAGCCTTTAGATTCTACAGTCTAGTAAAATGATGTAGTATTGTGGTTTATGTAGCATATTTTATTTTCATATAAGATATTTTTCCTATAGAGATAACTTTAACCAAAGTGATGTATATGATTTGACAAAGAAGGACCAGATAATACGCAATTCATACAGAAGTTGGATCAGGTGAAAATTTTACTCTTAAAGAAATATAGGTTGAGAAGATTTGGGGATTTCATTTTTTTTTAATGTTAAGGAAAATTAAGAAAAAAATAGAAACAAAGTTTATAAATTCTTCAAGTTGAAATTTTCTGCATATGTTACATATATGTAATTATATATATAATTGATTTTTATCACCTCATTTTTGAAAGTGATTTTGCCATTTACTTGTCATATATTTCAGTTAAAAGCAGTAAAGCCAGTCTTTTAGGTCTCAACTGTATTTACTTGCTCTTGTAACCGATTTTGTACTCTATCAAACTTATGAAAAATACTCCCATTTTGTACTCTCTTTTACTACAAGGAAGTTAAAAAGAACTGTTACTATGTGTAAATAATGTAAATTATTCAGACAAAGGACAGTTTAGTAACTTTAGTTGCATAATTTTATAAATTGTCTTGGTGTATTTTGTCATGATTTGTTCTGGATTTCATTATGTCAAAATATAATGTGTAATATTAAATATTTCTTTAAAATTTAGCAAAAGTTGAAAATAATGTGTAATATAAAATATTTCTTAAAAATTTAGCAAAAGTTGAAAATCCTCTGTTGTTCAGTCAGGAAACAAAATGCTTATAAGATTCCATGCCCTGGCAGCTTAGATTGAGACAAGAGATTTGTCAAGCATTCTGGTTACTGAAATACTTGCAATTTAAATTAATTACTATGTAATAAAAACAATATGCGAACATTGTTCATGGTTTTAAAATGGAGAGAAAATAATTGATTTCTCTTTGGAATTTTCAAGTGAAAGTTTCTTCAATACCAGACTGGTCTTATTAGGTGGAGTGTCAGCCCACCTTCAGTGATGGTAGAGATATTTTTCATTTACCCAGGCCAATGAGTTGCAGGAAAATGAGAAACTTTGTGATAAAATTATATACAATGTAAAATTACTTGTTTTAAATAGAGTAAATTAATAGGAAGATACTGCTTTCTAATTAAAAAGTACATGAAAAAGCAAGAATTAACTTAGAAAAATCAACATCATTTGGTATGAGGATACATTCCAAAGAAATTCCATTTCTTTTTGCATTCAAGACAGCATAAAAGAGAAAATTATATCAAATGTAAATTTTGGGGTGACTGGAATTGTGTCTCATGGTAACAGGCTATATATTAATGCTTAGATCCTGTTTATGGTTTAAGTACTGCTTTGACAAAAATGCTGACAGTGATATGGATGATAAAGTCTAGGCTGAGGTGGTCTCATATGGAGAGGAAGAAGTTATTCTGGTGGCATTTTTTTCCTTTCCCTAGAGATCTGTGGAACTTTGAACTTGAAAGAAATGATTTAGGGCATCTGGCAGAAAAAAAATTGTAAGCAGCAAAACATTCAAAAGATGATTTGGGTGCCGTTAAAAACATTCAGTTTTATGTATTCACAAATATATGGTTTGGAATTTGAATTAATGTTTAAAAGGGAAGCAGAGCATAAAAAGTTCAGAAAATTTGCAGCCTGAGAATGTGAAAAGAAAAATCCATTTTCTGGGGAGAAATTCAAGCCCACAATAGAAATCTGCATAAGTAACAATGAGCCTAATGTTAATCACCAAGACAATAGGAAAAATGACTCCAGGGCATGTCAGAGACCTTTGTGGTAGACCCTCCCATCATAGGCCTTGAGGCCTAGGAGGAAAAAAATGATTTTCTGGGTTGGGAACAGGCACCCCCCTACTGTGTGCAGCCTAGGGACTTGGTGCCCTATGCCCTAGTTGCTCCAGCCATGGCTAAAAGGGGACAAAGTACAGCTTGGGCCATGACTTCAAGGGCTGCAAGCCTCAAACATTGGCAGCTTCCCTGTGGTATTGAGCCTGCAGATGCACAAAAGTCAAGAATTGATTTTGGGAACCTTGGCCTATATTTCAGAGGATGTATGGAAACATCTGGATGTCCAGGCATCCAGTTTGCGGCAGAGGCAGAGCCCTTATGGAGAACCTCTGCTAGGGAAGTGCAGAAGGGAAATGTGGGGTGAGATCCCCACACAGAGTCCCCACTGGGGCATTGCTTAGTGGAGCTGTGAAAAGAGGGCCACCATACTGTAGTCCTCAGAATGGTAGATCCACCAACAGCTTGTATCATGTGCCTGGAAAAACCACAGACACTCATTGTCAACCTGAGAAAGCAGCCAGGGGAGGCAGGTGTACCCTGAAAAGGAACAGGGGCAGAGCTTCCCAAGGCCATGGCAGCCCACCTCTTGCATCAGCATGACCTGGAAATGAGACGTGGAGTAAAAGGAGATAATTTTGGAGCTTTAGGATTTGACTGTCCCATTGAATTTTGGACTTACATGGGGCAAGTGGCCTCTTGATTTTGGTCAATTTGTCTCATTTTGAATGGGTGTGTTTACCCAATGCCTGTACTCCCATTGTATCTAGGAAGTAAACAACTTGCTTTTGATTTTACAGGCTCATAGGCAGAAGGGACCTCCCTTGTTTCAGATAAGATGTTGAACTGTGGACATTTGAATGAATGCTGAAATGAGTTAATACTTTGAAGGACTGTTGGGAAAGCATGATTAGTTTTGCAATGTGAGCACTTGAGATTTGGGAGTGGTCAGGGGCAGAATAATATGGTTTTTCTTTGTCCCCACCCAAATCTCATCTTGAACTGTAGTTCCTATAATGCCCATGTGTTGTGTGAAGGATCTAGAGGGAGGGAATTGAATTGGAGTTGAGTCTTTCCCTTACTTTTTTCGTGGTAGTGAATAAGTCTCACAAGAACTGATGATTTTATAAAGGGGAGTTACCCTGCAAATGCTCTCTCTTGCCTGGTACCATGTAATACATGCCTTTGTTCTTTGCATTCTGCCATGATTGTGAGGCCTCCTCAGCCACGTGGAACTGTGAGTCCATTAAACTTCTTTTTCTTTATAAATTACCCAGTCTTGATACCTGACAAAGACATACCATCTTTATTAGCAGCATGAGAACAGACTAATACACCCCCCATGAAGCAGAGAAGTTGAAACTTTGGCGTTAGGGTCAGCCAGCTTAGAGGTCACATTTTGGACAGGTTGCTTACTAGTGGACAAGTTACTCAAATTTTCTAAGTATAAATCCTTAAGTGTTAAATATTTTTGAAAAATGTGATAGGTGTCAAAATTAAAAGAGACAGTGCTTGGTATGTATTATAAGTCAATAAATAATCTTATAGTATGCTAGCTACAATAAATGACAGCTTTAGATACTTTATAATAGGCATATAGTTTTCCTGTTCTTTTTGGAAGGGTTCTTTCCAAAAATTTCTTAGAAATCACCTTTAAGTGTATATTTATCAGCCTACAGAGAATTATCAAGAGGTACACCAGAGACAAGTCTTGCTATTTGGGAGAAAAAAATACATCTACATATAAATGTTTTGTGCTAAGAAGGTTTGGGTCTTAGTGATGTAATCTTTCCCATCTTAAACATCACTTCTTTCTTAAGCTCAAATAATTAGATTTTCTTTATTTATGTAATTATTGTTTTAAGTCTCTTAGTCTTTTTTCTTTTACTGCAGCTACATTTGTTCTAACAGCATATATTCTATTTTATTTCCCTCCATATTTTATTGTTTTTACTTTTATTATTTTTCAAATAATTAGTTCTGGTTTTGGAAATTTGATTCCATTTACTACGTAAACACACACACACATACAAATATAATTTTAGTAGTCCTGTTTGGTGTTTTTATTAAAACAATATTTTCTATTCTCAGACTGTTACCTTCTTAAATTCCTTTTTATTTAAAAATATTGGTGCATTATTTTACAAGTCAAATTGAAAGATATTTGTCTATGACCAAGTAACAGGGACAGAATTTACTCTCTCCTCACTTAAAAACTCAAAAATTAGATGATTTATATGAAACACACATGTTCACTATCATTAGAGTCACTAACATTTTTGAAAAACAGATAAAGCCAAGTACTGGAAAAAAGGTGGTACAATCAGATCTTTCAGGCTGAAAATAGTATAGTTTCTTTAGAAAACAGTTTAGCAATTTCTCACTTTCAAAAGTTAAAATTATCAAACTATCCAGCAATTCTACTTTCAGATACCTGTCCTAAAGTATTGTCCTAAAATATTATATTTGATTTATTAATAATAGCCATTTATTTTTGTATTCTCATTTAAAATTCAGGATATATTATATACATGATGGTACTCAACTTATGTACTTAATATGACCAATATATTGATATCATCTATGAATATTCAGTAACAGAACTGTTAATTAATAAACTAAAAGGAAAGGAAACTACTATTTTTCAAAAAACAGTTAAGTAATCAAAATAAAATGATTCAACAAAGGAAAGGAGAAATTCTTTTGTTCATAAATCAAGAAATCTATCACAGTGTATAAATATATAATTTCTTATACTGATATATCAAATCAACTTTTCTGTTAATATTTTCATCATTTTAATATTAAATATTAATAACTTATTTTACTTAGTTTTTAGTGATAAAAATTGATACATTTTAAATTAATATATATGTAAATTTTAGTATTTTTATAAATGTCCTAAGACAATGTATTTCACAAAAAACTAGCATTTGCTAATCTATTTGTATGTGAGTACTTGAGGTCATAGCTTTATATGACCTCAATAAACATGCAACTTACAAGAAAAACAGAAGCAAATTAACAAAAGGATGATTTTGTACTGATTAGCATTAACATTTTTAGGATAAAGGATGTGATTTTTTTTATTTGTTATTCTGAGAAATTATAATCACTAGTTTTTTTCATTAAAGGAATTAATTGGGTGTACAGTTGGAAATGTAAAGGTTTTCTGAATAAATCTTTTGGCAATCTTTAAGAAAGCATTTTTTGATAAAGTTTAGTTTATTTTGTGTATGGCTTTGGTTTTGTTTTTTAATCTAGGAATTGGTGTCGACAAAAAACACAACTGACATTCTTCTCATCTGGTAAACTATTGTTAATAATACAGTTTTCTATCAACTTTTTTCTTCCAAGTCCAAGAAAATGTAACTGCAGGTAACATTTATTTTTAAAATAAAGATCATTCTGGTATGATGTTGCATATAAGGTTATTTTTATAAGCAGTTTTAAGAATACTTCCCAACTGAGTTAATACTATATGATGGGATTCTATTGACATACACAGGGGTTGCTGCTCAATAATGAATTCTCTCTTTATTCAGAAAGATTTTATTTCTTCCATTCCTGTCTCTTTTTAAATTTTGCCCATTTTTTCCTAGTGTTATTTTTCAGTTTCAGGACACCATCCTGAATACCATATTTTGTTCATTTTTTGTTTTCTTCTTGTTAGCATTTTCTTGTGTGAGAGTTTTTTAGACTTTCCTTGTTTTTGATGACCTTGACAGTTTTGAGGCCTACTGGTAAGGTATTTTGTTACTATATCCCTCTATTGGAATTTGCAGATTATTTTCTCATGATGAAAATATGTTATATATATTTTTGGCATAAGACAGCAGAAGTTAGTTGCCATTTGCATCATATCATATAAAGGTTTCATATAATCGACATGACTTATGACTATTCATGCTAACTCAGAATATCTGTATGAGATAGTGTTTGTCAGCTTTCTCCATTGTAAGGTTAATACTTATTTTTGACTTTCAATACTGTACTCTTTAGAAAAAAGTCGCTATATGTAGATCATGTATGATGAGCCTTTGCTCATCGTATTGGAAAGGCATTAGAAACTACGACCTACATTCTTGATGTGCTTGTTGCTAATGGAGTGTCATTGCTTGTTGACCCTCTCAGCTAACAATTATACACACACACACAACACACAGACACACATGGATATATAAATTAGAATATAAGTATTCTAATTGGTGTATATACATATGTATTTCTATATATAAGCATTTGTATTTAAACTACAAAGGAGTTCATCCTTAGTCATGATATATAATGTACACATTTTTGGGACTGAACTTGCTAATAGTGAGACTTTTTGCATCTAAGTTCATGAGAAATATTGATCTATAATTTTTTCTTTTTTTTCAATGTCTTTAACTGGTTTTAGTATTAAAGTAATGCATGCCTCATAGAACAAATCAAGATGTGTTCTCTCTGCTTCTGTTTTATGGAATAATTGGTTGAAAATTGGTTTCATTGTTTTTCTTTAAATGATAAGTAGAATACACAAATGGTACCATAGGTTTCTGATGCTTCCTTTTGTGGAAGATTATTGATTCCATTTCCTTAATAGAAACAGGCTAATCAGGTTGCGTATTCTCCTTACGTGGATTTTGATACTTAATGTAATTCAAAGAATTTTTCTATCTAACATGTTATCTAATTTGTGAGTAGAGGTGTTAATAGAATCTTTTTTTATGATTCAAGAATTTATTTTCATTTTGTAAAACGTATCACTAATTGCGTTAGCAAAGTCAGTGTAAACACACTCCATAGTTCTGCAATTATCAATTCAAAATATTTTCTTCTAGTGATTGAAAGGCTCAACATTGTAATCTTGCTAGTGGGTAAGTTATACAAAACATTATTAGAGTTACGACTGTATTACAGAACCACACAGACTCAAAGTAGCATTGTTAAGCAAAATAGCTATATAAAGCATTTTTCTTTGTAGGTAAGGTAAAGAGTAGTCGTTAGTGATCATCAATTTACAACATTGGTAATCTGGCAAGACAATGATGTTAAAGTTTGTATTAGTCTATTCTCACACTGCTATAAAGATACCACCAGGGACTGGATGATTTATATGAGAGGAAGTTTAATTGACTCACAGTTTTGTATGGCTGGAGAGGCCTCAGGAAACTTGCAATCATAGCAGAAGGTGAAGGGGAAGCAAGGCACATCTTACATGGCAGCAGGAGAGAAAGAACACAGGGGAAGCATCAGATCTCGTGAGTACTCCCCCGTTATCACAAGAACTGCATGGGGGAAACTTCCCCCATGATCCAATCGCTGCCCACATGTTCCCCTCTACTTGTGGGGATTACAATTTGAGATGAGATTTGGGTGGGGACACAGAGCCAAGCCATATCAAGGTTTACAGTTGAAAAATAACTAAAATAGTTTATAAACTCTAAACTGAAACATATGAATTTTGTACTTATTTACCAGAAAATTGAAGAAAGCACATATTAATTTAAAATAACTTAAAAACAAGAATACACATTTACCAATCTACCAAATGAACAAACCACAAAGTTTTATTGTTTTTATAATAAAAACATAATCCATGGAGATATATTATCATCAAGAAGGGATTCTATAAGGAAAACATTTACTAGCAACTATGGGAATGAGTAGTTCAAAGATGAATTAAATGCCCAATTTGAAGAGGAATGGCAGATGCAAGAAAAATAAAAAGCTTAAGCAAACACTGATATTTCCCAACTTTCTTCATCATCTACTGAATTTGACAAAAATGAATCTTTTAAAAATTGTACACGTCACTTGTATTCAGTTCAACTATTCTGAATATAATGCAGTATAAATTAATCTTTCTACTTCACTTTTTGTCAAAATACTCTCTTTATCATTTGATCATATCGAATGTTTCACACTCCCCTCCCATTACATATTGGACTAGAACCAGCATATTTCATTAGAGGAAACAAACACACGAATAAGATTTCTCTTCAAAATACTAGCAATGCTAAAAAACTATCAAGATTTTTTATATTAGAAAATTAAAAAGTTTGATCCAGAGAGGTGAGTTGTTATACTCATTCCATTTTGATATACAGCACAAAGTTATATAATGAACATGGGATAACAAATGATTAAATGCATTAAATGGCACCATTTTCTTAAGGAGGATGTTTTGCTTCACTTATCAGAAAACTAGTTAGAAAGTGTCTGCTTTTCCTCATATTAGAAGATAGAATTTCCTTGAAAGCAATTATTATTCAGTTTCTTACTTAGTGTTCCTGGTGCACAGTGCAACTTAGGGTATTTTGGCAACTCAATCTGAGTAAGACTGGAACTATTGAAAAATAAATGTTAGTGGTTAAGATGGCTTGTCATTTTAGGACTGAGTTTTAATAGAATGAAAATGTTAATTCTTACACTTTAAAGAAATAAAGCTTTGAGATTACTTATTAGCTCAAAACGGTTTTATAGAAAAAAGTACTCTGTAACAAAAGCTTGGCACTGAGTTTCAAGACTCCACAATTTTTATGCGAAGTGTACAAAGGTTTTACAAGGATGAAACAGGGCAAGAATATCAACAGCAGGCATCTCCTCTCCTTTTTCTGTATGGGGTGGCCAGATGACTGATGGGATAACTTCATTAAACACTGTCTTGAGGCCTCACAGCTCAAGCACTATAGGTGTTTTACAGTTCTCATCTCCTTAGTTATGGTTAATCCCTGTGGACAGGTGATAGGAGCCAGCTTCTTCACCTCTAGTTTCTTAAGATGACTTTATCATCTCTAAGATCCTTTGGTTCACAAAGGTTAATGGGTTAATGGGAGTGTTGGGACAATGGTGTCACACTTCAGGATACCACTTAGCAAAGACATTTTCAAATAATGCAGGACTCGTAAAGAAAAAAACAAAATCTGTTTGAGGATAGGATAGGATAGGAGACATTATCTGTGATGGTCTTATAAATTAGCTGTATCTCATAAACCCAGATTTACCAGTTTTCTATCTATCATAATATTGAAAGAAGAGTTTTCAGAAACAGTGGACATATATTCTGCACAAAATACATTGGTGTGTAATTGACCAGCAGGCAAATTTTACCTAAAACTCCAATTCCCACCACCACATACTTAATGACCTGCACCTGGGCCACTCTGGACGCTGCTGCAGGCATGAAAGATCAAGCCTGCCAGACTGGTTCAAAGCTCAAAGCTTCTCATTTATACTGTTATTTGCCAGGTCAGCTGTTTAAGGACTAGCTCCTTCCCAGTTAATATTGTATGTTTGAGAGGGAAAGCCTCAAGTAAGAACACCTTTCCTAAAATCTTTCATTCGCTATCTAACACTGGGAGTTGACTTTGCATCTCTTTGAGATAGTTCCTTCATCTATCCAATAGCATCATATGTAAATATGGTTAATTTTTGGTTATGGTTCATAAGTAAATATGGTTGTGGGTACAAAATAAGATTATAGATGTGCAATGTCAAAATAGTGCTTTGGTAGAAATAAGCATTCAAGGGATTTAAAATTTTATGAATTTGTCATTACTACAAATTTTTAATTTGTTTTCCTCAATTCCTGAACCGAAATATCTATCATTATTGTTGTTCTCCTGGAATTTAGTTGCAACATCCCCTGAAAAAAATTAACAGTCATTAATCATAGGTTATCTATCTGTAGTCTCTTGTCCTTTTTACATAACAGAGAAACATTTTTATCCTCTTTGTTCAAGGAAGGGTCATGATGATTAAGGTGACATTACCTCAACTTACAATGAAACCATACCTCTTACAGAACTCTAGTTAGGACTTCAGAGCCAAAACTGAGATTCAATTTTCCAGAAATAAATAATCCGTATGACAGTTCTCAGACAGCAACTGATTTTTCATAAGATTATATTCATCTATTCTGGGATATTGTTCCCTGATTAAATAATAAGAACAAATTGTTTACAGATTATTTTGCTTAAAAAGAGAGACTATTTCTATGAGGTTCAGTTTAGATTTTGCAGAGGGGCAAGTTTTTTGACCGTTCATTACTTATGAACAGATTTCAATATTATAGTGACAGTATACTAAGCTAGAATAGCAATGACACACAACTTGACTTTTATAGAGGGCAAACATATCACAGAAATGCTAACAAATCTATAATGTGTAAGCACTCAAAACATCAAAGAGAGAAAAAAAATGTATTCCAATCAGGCCTCTCCAGATCAGTCAAGAAAGTGTATAATGAAATTTCTTATCATTATTTACACTTTGTTTGGACTGCGTTTAGCATGATAAATTTGTATTTTTTATGTGTAAAACCGAGACTGGTCAGGATATATGCCCTATTCTATGGGAAAAGAGTAACCTACTGCTACTTATATAACTAATGTTCTAAATATTCAACAGTGTATTAAATGGTCTGTGACCTGTTGAGACTAAAGAGAAAGAAAAAGAAAGAGAAGAAAACGAAAAAAAAAAAAGGAAAACAACTGTGGCTTAAAATTATCCTAAATTAAATACAGTTTTCCAGTTTTGCATATAATTATTTACAAATTAAAGCATAAATTTTAGCTTCTCTTTCTCCAAACGTTTTTATTTTAAAAACCATTAATAGAAAAAAGGTACCTACTAAGATGCGTGTGTGTGTGTGTGTGTGTGTGTGTGTGTGTGTGTGTGTGTGTGGTGTAGATTCTAGGAGTCCCAGATAAAGATAAACTATGACATAGATGATTTTGACTTAGAATGTGTGGTTAATTGTTGGTCAGTTGATATTGATTCTCCTTCACGAGAGCAATTTATTTTTATTCTAAGGATTGTGAAGCCTAGTGTTCTAGCCTAGTCCAGACATTTTGCTTTACCCTTTAGCTAAGTGGCGAGAATCAGATTCTGTTACTTATATTCAAGGCACTAAAACTAATACGAAATCTACCAGAATTTTATTGTCGGCATAGATTCCATTACAATATGGAAGTCAAGCAATTCTGACACAAAGAGGAAGATTTTATAAGCCTGAATATTATAATAATTTCTTTACACTATGCCAAGTTGTAATATCTGGATTTCTGTAGCAGTGCATATAACAAATGAAACCAAAAAGTCTTTAACATTTCAGGGAACATTTTTCTTAATATTGCTTGATTTAGAGCATCAGCAATAAGTTCAGCAATGTACACTGAGTATATCACTTTATCTAAATTGTATATGTTACTACCCAGAGGTATGTGAACAAATGTTTGTTAACTTAAACAATTAGTTTGGATGCAAAAATGAGCTGTAGAAATAGCGACAAATATCTCTCATGAGTTTCGTGCTTTGGAGAGAAAATAGTAGTTTAGAGAACGGTAGGATTTAAGAGTCTTTTTCCTATTTAGTCAAATTCTATTTGAATCTAAGTATTTTTATGAACTGTTAAACTCTCTGTAACCTGCAAATCAATAGTTTTCAACTATTTCTTTTTACATAAATAAAAATCAATACAGAATTAAGTAAATTGCCTGGAGAAATTACAGGAAAATTATTTTCTCTCTAATTATCTGACCAATTGCCAAGGCATTGCTTAACTACAGTTATCATGTCATTCAGTTATCTGGATGTTATTAAGAGATAGCAGGAATGATTGAAAAAAGTAACACATTTGGAATTAGAATTCTAGCTGTAGTATTATGCAACATCTGATCCTTGTCTTCTCATGAAGTAAATGAGTGTAATATGTCATTCAATTGAGTGTAAAAGTATTGGGTACATTATAAATGCACATACATTTGGCAGGGCTTGATTATAACCAGTTACATAAAATGTCTGGGATCATTTGTAAAATAAAACAATAAAAAGATTAAATAATTCTTTGGGCCTAAAACCAACCCTCAGTGTAGACTCTTGAAATATTAGAATAAAAAGTTACCATTTAATTGTTTGCATAGTATGCTGTTTTTATTTTTATAATTTATTTGTATTTATTGTTTTATTATGGTAAGAACACTTAATGTGAGAGCTATCTTCAATATAATTTTAAGTGTACAATACAGTATTACTAAGCATAGGCACAGAGTTGTAGAGCAGGCCTATAGAAATTATCCATCTTGCATAACTGAAACTTTATATTCCCTGAATAGCAACTCCTTGTTTGCCCTTCCCCACAGCCCTGGAAACCACCATTCTATTCTGCATTTCCATTAGTCTATTTTAGATATTTCATATAAGTGCAAGCATGCACTATTTGTCCACCTGAGACTGATTTATTTTGCTTTACATAATGTCCCCCAGGTTCATCCATGCTGTCTCATATGGCAGAATTCCTTTTTGTTCAAGGCTGAACAGTATTTCACTGTATGTGTATCTATATTTCTTGACCTATTCATATGTTGAATTTGTAGCTTGTTTCCATATATTGACTATGGTAAATAATGTTACAATGAAGATGGAAGCGCATATATCTTTTCAAGAAACAGTTTTCAATTGTTTTGGATTAATACCCCAAAGGGGGATTTTTGGAACATATGGTAGCTCTATTTTAATTTTTGAGGAATTGCCATGCTATTTTCCACACCAACCACACCATTCTACATTTCCACCTACAGTGTCCCAGGGTTCCAATTTCTCCACCTTCTTACCATCACATGTTCTCCTTCTCCGTTTTTCTCTTCCTCATTCTCCCTCTCTCATAATAGCTGTGCCATCAGATGTGAGATGAAATCTCATTGTGATTTTAATTTGCATGTTACTGATGATTAGTCGTGTTGACCCTATTTCCATATACTACTTGGCCATTTGTATGTCTTCTTTTTTAGAGAAATACCGTTCAAATACTTAACTCATTGTTTTAAATGTGGTTATTGGTGTTTTTGCTATTGTGCTATAGCAGTTCCCTACATATTTTGGATAATCTCGTATCAGATATATGGTTTAAAAATATTTTCATTATTTAGGTTATATGTTGTTGCTTGTTTCCTTTGCTGTTCAGAAGACTTTTACTTTGATATAGTTAAATTGATTTGTCAAATTTTACTTTTGTCACCTTGTGCTTTTTGTGAAATATCCAAGGAATCATTACCAAGTCAATGTCGTGTGGCTTTTTCATGAATTACAGGTTGTAATTCAACTTAGCTTCTTTTAAAAAAATAAACATGAGTAAGGCAATGTGTTGGAAGAAATCACATCTGTTTGAAGACTTACTGTTATTTTCATATCAATGAAAATCACTACTTGAGTGACGGTATCATTCATATTCCAAACCCAGTGTCATGTAATATACCTATGCAACAAATCTGCACGTGGACCCCTTGAATTTAAAATACAAGTTGAAATTATTTCAAAAAATCATTAGAAATTTAATAAGGCCTAAAAAATGAAAATCCTCTTTTACATTTTAATGACTGATTAGAATATTCAGAAAGAATATGATTCTTAAAAAGTTTATAAAATATATTAACTACTGTGGAAAATGTATTCTATCTTAAATAATATATACAGATATGAATAAAACATGCAAGATATATATACACACATATATTTATATGTCTAAACTTACCTCTTTCCTGCAATGATAAGTAAAATATTTAAATATTAAGGATAGCTAATTTTATAAATAAATATCTCAAAATTCAAAATTTTTAATTAGTATAATTTTGGCAGGTCCTGGTGTAGAAATTAATATCAGTTCACTTTGGTGTAATGCCTATACATTCTCTATAATTTTCAAATATAAGATAATGGTTATTTATTTTTAATGACTTTGACATGTTTGATGGTGGAAGCATGAAGATCCTACTCCCTTGTATACAAGCATTTAAAGTTCCCTTATATTATTGTAACTTATACTAAGAACACCTGAAATGACAGGATATGTAGAACAATCTGATATTAATAGTTTATCCTAGTTATTGTTTATATCCATGTCAAGTGTCTGAATGAATAACTGCTTGAATGAATGATTATCATAACCAAAAATCTAATGTTTTCCTTCTATCTCTAGTTTCCTTACTCCGCTTTAGGTAATACCGATTCTGGCTTGAAGTATTCATTTTTGCAAAATGTCGTATTTATCTCTCTGTCTTCTTCGTTATATTGTTCATTATGCACACATATTTTTCATCATTTTTTTTGAGAAATCAATTGTATGATTATGTCATTTTCCTCCTTAAATTTCTCAATGGAATGCCATTGTCCTCAAGTTAAAACTCATACCTTCAACCTAGCTTAAAGCATATGGCTTCTACATTTTCAGCTTTATTTTGAGCTATTCTCCTTCTCATTCTCCATGATATTTTATTCTTTATTTCTATGATGCACTGCATTCTTTGATGACTTAAGTATATATTCTATTCTCTTATCTCTTCCTAATATACTTTCCCTTCCTTATGCCCTGCCTTTCACACATAGATTAGCTTAACCAGTTTGTTTCTTCTTTATCAGTTTACAATTCACTCCTTCACACTCCACACCACTTTAAAACCCTTCCCCATGCATTGCTGTACTACACTGCATTTTCCCTATTCAATTCACTTGTCCAAATTATTTATTTAATTTTTACCTTAGCTTGTTGAAGTTAGACTTTATAAACTTACCATTTTCTTATCAACTATCAGAGTACTTAGGACATAATTTATGATTAACTAGTATTTTAAAAATTGAACTGAAGACTGTAGGAAGCTGCTGAATGTTATAAGCAATATACAGACATGGCAAGTGAACTGAAAATAGAAAGTACACACTTGTAATCATTTATAACTTCTTCTGTGTCTCTTTTTAATGTAGAAACGAGAAAACACAAACCAACTCTTACAGACTCTTTAGTTGGAGTTCGGATGCAAATTAAATCTCATCAATTGACTGAATTCATAACATATTTGAATGCAAAAAAGGACAAATAGATACTTTTTTTCCTGTTTCAAAAATCTTCTAATGAGCCAAATCACAGATGCTGTTTCTTCAGACAATTTTCATGACGGAGTTTGTACTTAGCATTTACATATCAAGTTTCTTTCTTCTTGGACAGCAAGAGAAAGATATGGGAGAAGAGGAGGAGTGGCTGCCTATTTCCGTTTGATTTGCCTTAACTTAAGCAATTGCAGTTTGTTTGTTCTTGCCTTGAATTCACTAGTTAGAAGAATAGCCTATTGAATCCCTTTCTCCAGAGCTCAAAGATTGTATCAATTATATTCTTATATTAATACTTTTACCCTAAAATATTAACAGTAGTTGCTTTTTTTCATGATCTCATTTTGTTTTTGTTTTTTGTTTTTTTTTTTTTTTAAATTAATTTATTATTATTATACTTTAAGTTGTAGGGTGCATGTGCATAACGTGCAGGTTTGTTACATATGTATACTTGTGCCATGTTGCTGTGCTGCACCA
>CM052586.1:48833429-48847914 GCA_028551445.1 Miopithecus talapoin
AGCTGCATCCATGTCCCTACAAAGGACACAAACTCATCCTTTTTTATGGCTGCATAGTATTCCATGGTGTATATGTGCCACATTTTCTTAATCCAATCTGTCACTGATGGACATTTGGGTTGATTCCAAGTCTTTGCTATTGTGAATAGTGCTGCAATAAACATACGTGTGCATGTGTCTTTATAGCAGCATAATTTATCATCCTTTGGGTATGGTGCAATATGGGAGCCAGAAGTGTTTGCAGACACTTAAAGAAGAATACTAATTTTATTATTTGATTGGGTATCATTAAAGCAATTATCCTCTAGTTATTGCTGGAAAATGGGACACTAGTATATCATGACATACGTAAAATAGTTGCATAAATTATATTATCTGGTTACCTGGAATGAAGAACCAATTAACATAACTCTCCAAAAAGAAAATGTTTTCTGCAATAAGACATATTAGTGGTAACATGAATTATACATTGTCTGCCTCCTTCAATCTGTACCACAAGGAGCAGAGAATAAACACAAAACTGAAATTAAGGACTCAAAGCACAAAAAGCCTGGGAAAATCAACTCTCCAAAATAATTTATTTCTTGTAATTGCAGAACTGTTTTCACACAGCATATTCTGGGTCTGATACTTTGAGTTGGTGACTTACCATATGTTTTATTTTATTTCATTATTTATTTATTTATTTTAATTTTCTTTTTTTTCCTTTATTTTATTTATTTATTTATTTATTTATTTATTTATTTATTTATTTATTTATTTATTTTGAGACGAAGTCTCGCTCCATCTCCTAGGCGAGTGCAGTGGCACGATCTCGGCTCACTGCAAGCTCCACCTCCCAGGTTCAAGCGATTCTCCTGTCTCAGCCTCCGGAGTAGCGGGGACTACAGGTGCCTGCCACCACGCCCAGCTAATTTTTTGTATTTGTAGTAGAGACGGGGTTTCAGCGTGTTAGCCAGGATGGTCTCTATCTCCTGACCTCGTGATCCACCTGCCTCGGCCTCCGAAAGTGCTGGGATTACAAGAGTGAGCCACTGCACTCAGCCCTTTATTTATTTATTTATTTATTTATTTATTTAATAGAGATGGGGCCTCACTATTTTACTCAGGCTGGTCTCGAATTCCTGGGCACAAGCAATCCTCCCTCCTCTGCCTCCCAAGGTGCTAGGATTACAGGTGTGAGACACTGCACCTGGTCAAGTTACCATATACATTTAATTCATATTCTTGTCATATCTGTTGTTTCAAATTAGGAAACTTTTGGAATAAGGTGGAACAGTGAGAACTGGAATGAGGTCTTTAGATGAAATTAGATACCATGAGTATAATTATGTGTAATGAGCTAGGCTTGGCTTATTTAGAAACAATGTAGTGACTGCTCCTCGGGGAGTTAACTTGCAAGGGAATGCCAGTTAACCTCACACCGCACCCAAATTGTTCCAATTGCCATCACATCCATATGTCAGCCCAGATCTCAACATATCCTCAGGGAGACAAGTACAAAATTCTGCCTGAAAGAAGTTTCATATGTCAATAATATTGTAGCATTATTGTAACTTATAACTGAGTATTATTTGTAGAAATTGATTTTTCATTTGTTACAACCATAAAAAAGAAATATATTTTAGATGAAACAAAAATATCTATCTATAAGGATATATTAAAAACAATGTTCTCCATTCAAGAAATTCATTTGAGTATCTTCAATTTGAAGATTACTCAAATGATTGACTGAAATCTGGTCTACTTGAGATTAGAAGACCAATTTTATATTTTAATAAAGAAAATGCAAACAATTAATAAAATAAAATAAAGTGTTCATGTAGATTATCATAAAAGGGATCTTCTCGTCTTAACTATATACTTCAGGAGAGGCTAAACAGATAATTCTGCAAGGTGACAAAAAGTAGATTGGAGAAGTGAATACTATCATCCTTAAAATGGTCTGCAATGGCTAGACTCATAGCCTGTGAAAGATACTGAAAGAAAAACGTGATTTTTGAAGCAGCAGAAGCTAAAAGGCAACCTATGATTATTAGATACTTTTCTATGAAAATCAGCCATGCTGGTTGGTTATCATATATATATATATATATACACACACACACACAAACACACATACATACACACACACACGAGCAAAAGTCAGAGATGTTGAGTTTCTTGAGACAATTTTGATAATGGAGTCGATATATTTTGTATATATATACACACACACGACTAAAGTCTTTAGACATATATATGTCTACAGTTACATATATCATATATGTGTGTGTGATATATACATATATATACACATATAATTTTAAAGTTAGTAAATGAGGTCCAGATATTACCCACTACAATAGAGAAAGTAAAATTGTCTTCTGCAAACAGACATGTATTAGTTCACAGACTCAAAGTACAGACCCAGGACTCGAAGAAAGATTGCATGTCAGTACACAAGGATATAATTCAAGTATTCCTTCTGTCATTTGCCAGTGGCACTCAGAATCATTTCCAAAGATATAATATATGGAGAAAAGTAATATACTGAGATGTTTGTATGGTTACTTGTCACTGGCTCTGAAACATCATTAACCCTTGGATGCACAGAAAGCTACTGTCATCCATGGGTTAGAGAGGGCCCCTGGAGTCCTGTGATAAAAGCAATGTTTGCCAATTTCCATCACACAGTAGACCCAGAATATCCATGGGTTCACCCTGTGCTTATTTCACCAGCTCCTGAATCATAAAGTTGCCAGGTCAGTGGATCTCAAAATCTGATGCATGTTTCTGTTTACAATAATTTTAAAAAATAATACTGAGATTTCATTGATGTATCTTTTTTAACGGGGTTAGGATTTGCGTTGATGAAGCAAAAGCAACCGTGCATCGACCTGCTGGCAATTTAACATGAATAAAAACAGTGGCACTGACAGTACTAGCAAGTCGTCATATTCTTCTCCATCTTGCATTTACAGCACACACACACACACACACACACACACACACACACACACACACACAAATGACAGCTTTACTTTAGAATGTTCTAATGAAGTTGCACAAATTGTTATTTTATTAACTCCTTAACATATGTGACATGGCCGGGCGCGGTGGCTCAAGCCTGTAATCCCAAAACTTTGGGAGGCCAAGACGGGTGGATCACGAGGTCAGGAGATCGAGACCATCCTGGCTAACACGGTGAAACCCCGTCTCTACTAAAAAATACAAAAAACTAGCCGGGTGAGTTGGCGGGCGCCTGTAGTCCCAGCTACTCGGGAGGCTGAGGCAGGAGAATGGCGTAAACCCGGGAGGCGGAGCTTGCAGTGAGCTGAGATCCGGCCACTGCACTCCAGCCCGGGCGACAGAGGGAGACTCCGTCCCAAAAAAAAAAAAAAAAAAGAAAAGAAACATATGTGACAAAATTTGAGACTGTGTTAAAAAGTAATTTTGCTGAATATCAATGTTCACGGATTTCCTAGAGAAAAAGCACTTATGCACCTCTTTCAGTTACAAGCTGAACTAACTACTTATTTTGTGGAAAAAGGTTTTCACTTGAAAGAATTGCTGGAACAAAATTATAGTAGTCAAGATTTAGGCACTGGGAGATATTTCCTTGAAAATAAATAAAGCAAGTTTATCTTTTCAAAAAACAGAGAGCATTTGTTGTCAATGATAACATTCTAGCTTTCAAGTGGAAAATTGAATTTCATAAAGCTTATATCTGCCACCATGAGCTTGACAATTTCCCCACACTTCAAGTCTTTTCAAATAAGATTTATGGTATTATTTATGAATGAGATATTTGATGTTGCATAATAAAATGTGTCAGAATTGGAATGTTTTGCACAACACCATGAATTAATATTTTCCAAATGATCAGTGCATGATGTTACAAAATCATGCAGGCATAAAAGATCCATTCAAAGTTCAAATGGGCTAATGAAAAAGAGTATTAAATTTATAAATAAGGTTGCAGGTTCCACATTGCAACTAACGTTTGAAAAACTACCTCTTTTTAAGTTTTGTTGTAGTATTGAAGAAGTAGAGGCACAATTATCTGAAAAAGCTATTAATGTATGCTTCCCTTTTCTAGTAACATGTCTGTGTAAGACCAGATGGTCTTCACGTCATTTAACCCAAACAGCATGTAAATGATTATGAAAACTCAAGAGCATTCTATTAGTCCAGATATTAAAGAGATATGGAAAATTATAAAACAATGCTGCTCTCACTATTTTAGGCAATTATAGTCAGATTTTCAAAAAAAAAAAAAAAATGCATGATAAGCTTCTTGTAATGGCTTACCATTGTTTATTTTCAGTGAATTGACAAATATATGTTTAATTTTTTTTGTTTTAATGTCTAATACAATAAATATCAATAGATTTTACCCATATAAATAAAATCTCTTTGGAATCCTCAGTAACTTTTATAGAGTGTAAAGTGACTGTAGGCCAAAAATGTTTGAACCATTCTACACAGATTCAGCAACAAAAGTTTTGCTTTTTTTTTTTTAACTTTTAAGTTCAGGGGTACATGTATAGGTTTGGCATATAGGTAAATTTATGTCATGAGGGTTTGTTGCTCAGATTATTTCATCACCCAGGTATTATGTTCAGTATCCATTAGTTATTTTTCCTGATCCTCTCCATCCTCCCACCCTCTGCCCTCTGGTAGGCCCCATTGTGTGTTGTTCCCCTCTATATGTCTATGTGTTCTCATCATTTAGCTCCCACTTATAAGTGATAACATGAGGTATTTGAATTAGTAAATAAGATAAATAGTAACTTCCTGCATTAGTTTGCTAGGGATAATGGCCTCCAGCTCCATCCATGTCCCTGCAGAGGACATGCTCTCATTCTTTTTATGGCTGAGTAGTATTCCATGGTGTATATGTACCACATTTTCTTTATCCAGTCTATCACTGATGGGCATTTATGTTGGTTCCATATGTTTGCTATTGTGAATAGTGCTGCAGTGAACATACATGTGGATGTGTTCTTGTAATAGAATGATTTATATTCTTTCTGGTATATACTCAGTAACGGGATTACTGTGTTGAATGGTATTTCTGTCTCCAGGTCTCTGAGGAATTGCCATACTGTCTTCCACAATGGTAGGACTAATTTACACTCCCACCAACAATGTAAAGGTGTTCCTTTTTCTCCACAAAGTCGCCAGCATCTGTTAGTTTTTGACTTTTTAATAATAGTCACTCTGATTTGTGTGAGATGGCATCTCACTGTGGTTTTTTTTTTTGCATTTCCCTAATGACAAATCATGTTGAGCTTTTTTTATGTGATTGTTGGTCGCATACATTTCTTCTTTTGAGAAATGTGTGTTCGTGTCCTTTGCCCATTTTTTAATGGGATTTTTTTTCTTGTAAATTTGTTTAAGTTCCTTATAGATGCTGAATATTAGACCTTTGTCAGATGTATAGTTTGCAAACTTTTTCTCCCATTCTGTAGGCTCTCTATTCACTCTGTTGATAGTTTCTTTTTCTGTGCAGAAGTTATTTGGTTTAATTAGGTCACATTTGTCATTTTTTGCTTTTGTTGTAATTGCTTTTGGCATCTTCATCATGAAGTCTCTGCCCATGCCTGTGTCCTGAATGCATTGCCTAGATTTTCTGCTAGAGTTTGTATAGTTTTGGGTTTTACACTTAAGTATTTAATCCATCTTGATTTGATTTTTTATCTGGTGTAAGGAAGAGATCAAGTTTTTTGAAACCGGCCTTCTATGCTAAATAACAAATTCAAACTAATAATGCCAGTAAATCTTATCAGTTTTATTTTCAAATTATCTCTAGGATTCAACCCTTTCTTACCATCACCACTGATACATCCCAGGTGTAATCTCTGTCATCTCTTATCTAGATTTTATGATTTTCCTGAATGATCATCCTCAACTTACTGTTCTTTTTAGTAATTTAATAATCATAGGAGGTGAGTTTATTGTTAAAATATATCAGGTAATGTTTTGGTTGTTCAAATTTCCAGTTATTTTATTTATGTGGGAATGGTATTTAGAGCATTAGATTAAGGAGGAGTAAATGTAAGATTCAAATGGGTAAAATTCCTTACAAATATGTACTGTTCTAGAAACCAAGATTAAATATTTTGACTCAAGTTCCCTGGAGTGTAACTCAAGAAGAGTCTGTTAGGTTGTGTAGTCAAAGCCTAAACTAAATATTGGACTACATTTAATAACTTTGAAATTACTGAATTTTCTAGGTCTACTCTAGAGAGGAAAATCTTAGGTTGTAGAAAACAGTTTTCTGAGATCAAATCTATTATGTGCAAACTGCGTAGTGAATTCTACAAATTACTAGAGGATGTTCCATTATCTAGGCTGAGTGGGCACCAGCAACTTTGAAGGCTTTTGTGGTGCCTCACCTTTGTAGGTCAGAGACAATGTGTGAGATCCTGGGATAGAATTACATTCCATTACCTCAGTAGAAATGACGTGATGATCCTGGAGGAGTAGAAGGTGATTTGTGTTAACTGTCTGATATTACTTACATGAGCACAAGAATCACAGTAAGCCATAGGGTTAAAATAGTTGCAAAGTACTATTTAATGAGTGATCTCCAGCAATGGCTAACTAATCACAGGGTCTCTAAAAATAAATGTATACCAGGTTAAGGTGTTGCTTGACATACATCAAAGGAAAAATTTAAGAAGCATAGTTCATGATAGAGGGAATTTATGTCTTTAACACAGTTTTTAGCACTAAACTAGTTTCCAGACCTGGAGTTCCTTGATTGAAGAGGAGACTGTCTTTTCAAGGAAAGACTCTGCTTCATAGTCACAAGTGTATCCCGTAAATATTCCTTTAGTTATCCTCCATTTTCTGGGTGAGAGTAGACTTGGAAAACATATAATGGCTGTATTTGTATTAGACATTAACTCTGAGCATACACTAACCATTAGAGACTCAAAATGCCACTGAGGTTCAGGAGTGACAATGGAGACTTGAAGAAATCATAGATTAAATAGAGAGCTCAAGTCCATCTTACACTACTTCTCGTGGAATTATGAACCCATTAATAGTTGCTGGACTCACGTGAGGGCTCCTATGGTGGTAAAGGCTTAATAGAAGCCCCAGTAACTTCCCACACTCACTTTAAATTAAAGGTATTGGTTTAACTCCTTTTGGAGGAAGCATCGAAGATTAATGCCACTGTGAAAATTCTGAGAGAAGAGGTGATGACTCCCATCTTAGCCCCATTACCCAGAGAAAGTAATTTGTGGGGCAGAGAACAATAACAAATTATTAGAACTATAATTATATGGTGATGCCAATCAGATGCAATTCAAGATCTGTGACCTCTTTTTGAGTAAATCTACAAACGTTTAGAGAATATAGCTACTCACTCACTAATAAATGAAATCTGAAGAAGGCCGCGTTTGTAGAATGAGCAGCAACATTTATTACCTTATCTCTCTTTGTCACATCATAGTCCAGAGGAATTTTATTAATTTTGTTAGTTGTCTTAGATTAGAATTTTCCAAAAGCAACCAAAAATTTGAATGTAGAGTTTATTTGCACATTAGTCCAGGAGCAACAAAAAAAAATAGGGCAGGTCATCAACAATATCTTATCCAATATCAAAAAATAATCACACTGTACCTTTAATTTATAATATTATAATAATTAGACCTATCTTAGTCTTATATTTAGAAAGTCTTAGAACTAAGTAAGTTATAAACAACAGAAATATATTGCTTATAGTTCTAGAGGATGAGAAGTTCAGATTTGGTGTCTGGAATAGGGCCTCTTCCCCATAAATAGCATTTCTAATTGTGTCTTCACTTGGTGGAAGAGGAAAATAACCTCCTTTGAACTTTTTTATTATAAGGTTGATAATCCCATTTATGAGGGCTCTGCCCTCATGACTTAATGACCTCCTAAAATGCACCACCTCTTAATATTATCACATTGGGGATTAGGTTTCCACATAAGAATTCCGGGAGAACACAAACATTCCGACCATAGAAGGACTTTATGAGCAGAAAACTAGCAATCACACTTTAATATTTATGAGTATTATGCTTATAGAGATTGGAAAATAAGTGCTTATCATTGAAGTATTTAAAGCTAGAGTAGTCTGTTGCATTTCAGGAAGTCCTTTCTAAAACTGAGAGATAATTTGCTTTGCTTTGCATTGCCCATCGTGAATAAAGAGACACACTACTTGGTTGTAGTGTTTGCTCTATGGAATTCCTTTTAAACCTCAGTAGGAAAATAATGGTAGAGATCCCTAAAGATTTGACATAAGGCCATACTCTTTTCTGCCAGTTAAAGACTAGTCAGACTGAGTCCTGACTAGGTACTTAGCAATGGTAAAAACAGAATTACTGACCATAGGACATCAAATGAATCTCTGACTGGAATGCCTAGTCATGAACCTGATGTGTTTGATACATGAAACCGTAAAATGATATTTGTATAACAATATTCCAATAAAAAAATGCATGTGATGTATCCAACAAATAAACCTAGCAGATATGGAAAGCACAAATAAATTGTAGGCCAATGGCATAGGCTCTCATTGCTTTACTGTCTCTTCTTCAACTGAACTTAGTGGAGAATACCCTATGACTAATGGAGAAGGAAATGCAAGGATTTGGTTGATAGAGATCCATAGCATGGCAGTGCCACTTTGAAGAGAACAGTTGTAATACAATTATAGGCAGGGATGACTCTGAAAGATGGCAGGAAACAGGAATTTTGACAGCAGGCAGAATTGTAGGCTTTAAATGTAATTTTTCATTGTGTTACTGATGATCTGAGATACAGATTTACACTCTCATGAGCAGTGGCCAATGGGTTGGTCAGGTTGTCAGATTCTTAGGAAGAATTAGAATATTAATGACAAGAAATTTTAGGTGTATATTATATGGTTACCCTTCTTGGGCTAGGCCAAGATAGTTCTGCACTGTTTAGATGCCTACTAGAGAGCATCAACAGTCTAAAAGACTAACTGTTCAGGTAGAAGAGATGATATTGGATGTTTGTTATGCTTGTCAGTTAGTGTTTTTCACAAATGCCCTCAATTTTTGTACAATGGGCCCTCGTAAAAAGTCGCTATTTTCGTTACAGTGATGCGTAGACATAGAAAATGGTCTTACCATCACAACAGTTTATTAGACAACAACAGAAACCACATAGAAGCTTTAATACAGTAGCATCACCTGTAGAAATTTGCAATTATCTGATGCCAGGTTGATAACACTGAAGTTTTCCCTTTATGGAGAGAGCTTTGCTTTGTCCTCACTGGGACATATATTCTACATTAGTATTTGCCTTTTCTGGCCAAAGCCTGCCTGTCAGCACCTCTATTTGTGGCCTTATGGACAGATAGATATTCCACACAACATCACTTCTAACCAGGGGAAATTTTATTACAATTTAAATGTAGCAAAAACGTATTCCTTAGTTATTCACAGGCATTTCTGCATTTTATATCACATGGAAGCAGCTGATTTGATAAGATGATTATGGAAACTGATGACTGGGAGACAAATGTAAGTTTTGGTTGCTGTCCTGCAGAATGAGCTATGTGCCTTTAGCGCTAATTATATGGTGTATTCACATCAAGATGCATCAGCTGGGAACCAAAAGAATATGTGGGAGTGGTCATTCTCACTAGTGTACTTCACAACCAATTAAAACACTATTCAGAAATGTCAACTAAAGCTAAACATATCTTTAATTCCATTCCTAGTTATTTCCCCAACAGAAGTGCACAAGGTAACAAGCAAATATTCATTAGAATATTTTTGGCATCATTATATGTAATACACAAGTGGACCTCAAGGAGAGATATCTGATGTTTATTCTGAATAAAAAGGTACGCCCATGTCAAACTCTAGAAAATTTTCAAAGAAAACGTTCATCTCAATAGTTTAAACTTTAAATCTCACGGTTAGACTATAATATCTGCACAGGACATACTTTTTACAAACTCTGCAATAACTTTTTCACTGGAAAATCATGATTTTGTTGCAATTCTAGTTCACTTCATTAATTTGTTAGGCACAAACTTTGTTTACATTAAATACCAACAATAAACCAATTTTTTCACTCACTATTTCGCATTTACATCTTGTATATTACTACAACCTCAAAAATTAGAAGTGACTCAGATTCCTATTCAACTTTTGAAATGTGCAGAAACAGGCTATTGGTGGTTAAAAAGATGAACCATGAAATCTAGATTAGGTAGAAGATAAATTGAAGAGAAAAAAAAGAGACTTGTGGATAAGGCAATTATACATTAATGGGTTGGAGGGCCTAATGCAACCCAAGAATATTGTCATCAAACAGTGAGACAAAACAGTGAGGAAAGAAGATAATCTTGGGGTTTTAACCAAGGTCCAGGGGCATAGATTGGAATTTGTACCATGTGCTATTATTGTCTCAAACAAAATCTTTATTCTTTTTTTAACCTTTATTTTAAGTTTAGTGGTACATGTGCAGGTTTATTATATAGGTAAACTTCTATCATGGTGGTTTGCTGGACGGATTTTTTTGTCACCCAGAGTTTAAGCCTAGTACCCATTAGTTATTTTTTCCTGATCTTTTATTGATCTCTACACATTGAAGGCTACTTTCTTTGAACCCTTGTCACCATGTGACTTAGAGTCTTATTTTGTCCTGTAATGCACACCTGCCCTGTGTATAGGGTAAGCCAGAAATACCTCAGTTAATCTCTCGAAGCATCCTTCAACCAATGATATTCATGATGTCGGTAAATAAATACCATAGTTTTCTCATCCCCTATTTGATTTGTCATAACTCACAAATATGTAAAATTGTCTTGCAACATTTTCTGAAGGAATTAAGCTGCAGCCACACACAGTATAAAAATAATTAATGAAAAAAATTTTGTTGTATTTTTTCCATTTTTTGCCTTACTAATTTCTCTGTATTTCCTAAAATTACTTCCTAAAAAGCCATTCAGACTTAAATCTTTGTCTCAGTTTCTGCTTCTAAGGAATTCCAAACTAGTATAGAGGTTTTCTCAAAGAATGATGGTGAAGATAATTAGGAATGAGAATGTCGAAACATTTAAAGCCAAGATTATTCATTATGTAAACTGTAATAATTTTGAGGTTATTTTGAATGACTACAAGAGCCAAGATGAGGAAGAAACTGGTGAGTCTGATAGCAAAGTGTAGATTTTTATTTTATTTATCTATTTATTTAGTTATTTATTTATTTAGTTAGTTAGTTTTGAGACACAGTCTGGCTCTCTCGCCCAGGCTGGAGTGCAGTGGCGCCGTCTGGGCTCACTGCAAGCTCCGCCTCCTGGGTTCACGCCATTCTCCTGCCTCAGCCTCCCGAGTAGCTGGGACTACAGGCGCCCGGCACCACGTTTTGTATTTTCAGTAGCCACGGGATTTCACCCTATTAGTCAGGATGGTCTCCATCTCCTGTCCTCATGAGTCGCCCGCCTTGGCTTCCCAAAGTGCTGGGATTACAGGCGTGAGCCACCTCGCCCGGCCGATATTTTTATTTATAAGAGTAAATAATAATAATAATAAAGAATGGTTACAAGGATGAGCCTAGAAAGTCATAAATTTTCACTTGTTTTATGGAAGTTGAAAAAAGACATTCTGGAAGTGGGGGATAAGTAGAATGCTACTGATCCACTCCCTCAAAGCAAGAGTAATAGTAGTCTGGAATCAAGAACCAAAAGGGAAATATCATATTGAGAATAAGAGAAGATTTTTTTGTGGCTTTTTGTTTGTTTGTTTGTTTGTTGTTTTGTGGCCGGGGGCAGGGATGAATGCATCTAAGAAAGCTTCATTCAAGAGGATGAAGGTGTAGGTAAGTTTCTTGTGCATTGAAGGAACATTCTTTAGAAATTCTATAGTGAAAAAGAGCGGGGGCAAGAATGTAGAATATCTGAGGGAAGAGGACATGTTTGTACACACACATACAATGGGTATATTTAGCTCCCTTCTTGTTTAGCACGTTCTCTGTTGAAATCCAATATTTTTTTAAGTTTTAAAAAGGGCGTAATAAATGAAAGTAATTTATTGTCATAATACTGCTAGTACTGCTACATAATAACAAAAAATTATAGTGGCTTGCCTGAAAAAATGTTACTTGATCTTCCATTTGAAATATTTATATGTATATGTGTGTGTGTGTGTGTATATATATATATAGAGAGAGAGAGGAAGAGAGAGAGAAAGTATAAGTTATAACAGCAAAATGTTTGGTTTATTGTTTGTATTTAATGTAAACCAAGTTCACGCTTAACAAATTAATGAAGTGAATAGAAGTGATACAAAAACATAATTTTCCATGAAAAGATTATTGCAAAGTTTATTTAAAAATTCTTAAAATCTTATACATATATACACACACACACACACAGAGAGAGAGAGAGAGAGGGAGAGAGATGCAGAGAGAGAGAGCGCGCTAAACAATTAGGGAGCTGAATATAGCCTATCTATCTATCTATCTATCTATCTATCTATCTATCTATCTATCTATGTATCCATCCATCTATCTATCTGAGATCACTGTTCCAGGCTAACATATGCACTTTTATTTTATTGACCTTGCATATTCTTTAGGTAAAGTCCAAATGCCTAAACTGTAAATAAATTCCATTATGGTTTAAGGGTCTTATCCTTTAAGGCATTCTTTCTAGTTTTGGCATTTACTACTCCACCTCTAACACTCTCTGCTCTAGCTCACCTGTTCTTAACCTAAGATATGTCTTTGAATCACTTAACACATTATTTTTTTCTGAAATATCTGAGGAAACCTGACATTTGACTTTCAGTTGCCCAGAAGCAGATACAAAATACATTTGTATTTCGAACAAGTTTTGCAGATGATCATGGTAACAAACCTTGATTTATCAGTTTTTCATGTCTTTTCCTCTTGTCTGAAGTGTGCTTCTCTCTGAAGTCCTTAACCAATTCATCTCAACATATTGTGCTGAACTAAGTTATAATCTCCTGCAGGAAATTGTCCATTGCCACTTGTATGTGAATTTTGTCCATTTTATGTGTCATTAGTCTTCTTATGCCAAACCCTATTATGAGTACATTGTAAAGTTTGCTTGCCTTTATACTATGAGGCAGCTGTGGGAAGGGACTTTGTCTAAGTTTGAATTTCCAAAGTAAGGAACTTTATATGGTGCTTGGTGGACAGTAAAAAAAAAAAAAAAAAAAAAAGAAAAAAGAAAAAAAGTTCTTGGCTGGGCATGGTGGCTCACGCCTGGGATTCCAGCACTTTGGGAGGTCGAGGCGGGCAGATCACTTGAGGTCAGGAGTTCAGGACCAGCCTAGCCAACATGGTGAAACCCTGTCTCTACTAAAAATAAAAAAAATTAGCTGGGTTTGGTGGTATGCGCCTGTAATCTCAGCTACTGGGGGTGCTGAGGCAGGAGAATCGCTTGAGTCTGTTAGGCAGAGATTGCAGTGGGCCGAGATTGCACCACTGCACTCCAGCCTGGGTGACAGAGGAAGACTCCATCTCAAAAAAAAAAAAAAACAACAGTTCTCCTAATAAATAAGTAGAGACATAAATTACACAGAATGGAAATAAGTTTACCAGTTCAGTGTCATCTTGTTGAAAACGTATCTATTTATAAGCGTCTTACCAAGGGGTAGAAAAATTTGTGAAAATAAAGAGATTAAAATAATTGCTAGGATTTTGTAAATTTTATATTTTTAGATACGTTTATGGAATTTTCTGAAACACTAGGGCACAAACTCTCTCTCTATATATATGTGTGTGTGTATATATACGTATACACACTCATATGTATATACACACACACCAGAATGTGTATTTGTGTGTGTGTGTGTAAGCTGACAAAAAAATTAAAATTGATTTTATCTTAAGTTAAATAAGTTTGTTTTTATAAAGTTTCCCCTAATTTTAAGGCTTTTTTGGTTTAACTAAAGTTATTCGTGATGGACAGTTTTAGTTATGATAAAACTTACTGTCTTTAGCCATTAGGAATAAGTAAGAAACTTGTATCTAAATGTTTCATTACTTTTTTGAACATTTAGTTCTATGAATTATAGATCTTTTATGAAACATGGCAAATGAGTAAAATGAGTAAAACAAGTGTTTACATCATCAGGAATTCTTTCTATCAAAAATTCTCTTCCATCTCTATTGAGAACTGTAGTCAAAAGTGTTTGAATTCAGTTCTGAATAATTTTAAGTAGCTTTCAGATGGCTATAACTAAATGTAAACAACTTTACTTCTCTAGAGTTTCTGTCTGAGCGATCATGTTTAAATTATAAATATGGTGATAATTTTCAAAGATTCAGTTGTCATTAATAATGAGTTGACAAAACTTCAGAAATATGCTTCTGTTAAAAATGTGAACAATGAGATCACTTGGACTCGGGAAGGGGAACATCACACACCGGGGCCTATCATGGGGAGGGGGGAGGGGGGAGGGATTGCATTGGGAGTTATACCTGATGTAAATGACGAGTTGATGGGTGC
>CM052586.1:48848414-48905075 GCA_028551445.1 Miopithecus talapoin
AGTAGTGATGGGGTTTCACCATATTGGTCAGGCTGGTCTTGAACTCCTGACCTCAAACAATCCACCTGTCTTGGCCTTCCAAAGTGCTGGGATTACAGACGTGAGCCAATGCACCCAGCCCTAGCACAACAATATTTGAAAAATTATGTAAAAGCAAGAAAATATAAAATAAATACATAAAACATATGAGGAGATTTTCTGATGATGTCTGAAAATGAAAACTATGTAGCTAGAAGAAAATTTAATTGTTGTAAAGTATGTCTTTAAAATTTCAAAATATCTGTTGGAAGTGTTCATGTGATTTTATTATATTTTAAGATTTCATTAGTCATGATGAGTTACGTTCTCTCAGGATTATTTCCATCCACATGAACACACACACTCACACTCTCATATAGCGAAATGTCTTCAGTTTTGTAATCTTTTAAACTCCAAAACAAAATCTGAGATTCTATCAACAGATGGTAAAATGAAACAGATTGGAATTTCTTATTCCAATAACTGTTGAAATTCATACAACGGCAAAAAAAAAAAAAAAAAAAAATATCAAACAGCCAAATAAACAGGAGCATAACTACATGCTGTGAATTTTTTTAAAAATCACAGCTAAGACAGAAAAATAATATTCTGGCATAGGCTGTCTGTCCCCAGCTCTGAACAGAAGATGGAGCACTGAGTGAGAAAGAAAGGCAAATAAACACTCAGATTGTCAAAAATTATTTGCTACTTGGAGCAAAGTAGAATAGGGGTAGGGGATGATATAAGAACAATTATACCTTTCTCTCCTCTATGATTCTTTTCTGAGTTCTGGTGGTGTCTGTTAGTGGAAATATCAGCTAAAAAGAGTAATAACAAATAGGCAACATCTACAAAGACAAAGGTTGCCCATAGTAGAAGCATAAGGATTAGGCTCCAGATATTTATTTATTTATTCATTCATTCATTCATTCATTTATTCATTCAACATAGCATTACTGAGTGCTTTCTAGGTAGTAGCAACTATTCCAGACATTAACACTACTCATAAAAATGTTCCAGCACAAATCTCTTTAAACTCTTACGTAGTTCAAACTCTAGTATGTGAGAGATACATAGCATAAGAATTTAGAACATAAAATTATTTCATGTCATGATAAATGATTGAACTATATCATTAAGAATAATGTGATGGAGAGTAACTGGGGTGAGAAAATGGGCACCATTAGACAGGGTATCCAGGTGTCTCTATGAAAAAGATATTTGAATTATAGTCAGAATGATGAGGAGGAACCAGGTGGGAAAAGATCAGGAGGGAGAGTTATCCAAGCAGAGGCCAGAAGACGAACAAAAGACCTGGGCAGAAAACAAGTTCATCATGTTTTCTGTCAAGATTGGTCTGTTCAAGGGTAAAACTGAGAGAAAATAAGCTTAGAGATAAGTAACAATCCAGCTGATGCTTGCCACAGAAGAGTCAGAGTTTTATTTGAAGTGGAATTGGAAGACATAGGTATATTAAAAATTGGATAGTGATATGATGTGTTTTGCATTTTTAAAAGGTCATTTTGAAGGCTGTGTGGAAAAAGCATTTCAGAATAAAGAGGAATGAAAGCACAAAGGTCAGTTCAAAGACTATGTCAGAAGTCCACATGAGTGAAGATGAGAGGTTGTAAAATTGATAACACTAACTATGGAAGAAGTTGCAGACTGGGGAAATTTTTTAGTGTTTGTGAATAGAGTGGACAGAAGGTGGATACAAATAGGATAGAATCGGAAATCCAGGTTATATCTTCAACTATATAAAATGCATTTCTGACTCTATACAGAGGACCTGAAACAGGATATTTAATTTCAGATTACAAAATGAAGCTCAGATGCCACAACAAAAGCCTCAGAAGGTCCCATTTTAGCTCTCCCTCATCTTCAACCGTCCTGCAGAGGATGCTACAGAAGCAACAGAAGCAACAGATGGTGTTGAATCCTTCTTCTACCAGCTATTGAAAAGACAGAAAGAAAGCATGCAGCCAAAGACCACCGAAGAACATGCTCTTCCATGAGACCAGATTCGAGCACATGGCACAGGAAATAAAGGACATGATGGAACACATCTCACTGGGCCTGGTGAGACTGGCAGAGGCAGGGGCTCAACAGCCTATTCTTCAAGCTGTCTCAGTAATAGGCTTCCTGCTTCATACTTCTTGTCTTTTTGGAGATCTCTTTGATCCGTATTATTCCTCAGCCTCATCTTCTAGCCTTTCGTAAAATGTGCAAGCCCTTTAATATCCTTTAAATAAATTGACTTGTACTGGTCAACCATGTTAGTTTTGTTGCTGCCAGTGTTCACAGAGAAATACCCAACTGATATATTAAAAAGCAAGAATAGCTGGCACTCCAGAATAGAAAAATCCAGTGATGAGAATGGAAAAACAGGAAATAATAAACATGTAAAGATATTAAGAGGCTATGATCACCTGAAAACTCGAGATAATTAAGAAAAAAAGGTGTACCAGATCCACAACTTATTCATTAAACAATGCCAATTAAAATATTTGGGACTGACATACTAACAAATGAGTTAATCAATAGGCAGATAAATGAAACAGACTAGGAGTACAGAAATACAATCTCATACATTTGGGAATTTAATGGCATCACATTTCACATTAGATTAAAAAATAGATTATTCTGTAAACAGGATATAAAATTGTTTCTCCAAAAATTAAATCTGAAAAATAAATACGTGACTCTATAGACAGATAAAATCTGAGGTGAATTAAAATTTAAAATATAAGAAAAATATAAAACTGTAATGTTATTACTTTTTTTACTTAAAGCACAAATCTGTTCTACAGAGTGACAATATAAACATAGTTAAATGACAAACCACAGAAACTTAGCAGATGTTTAAAACATAAACAAGTAAAATGTTCAACAATTGCAGTATATAAAAATTTATTCACAAATATTAAAAATAAGCTAAATGTATAAACAAGTTTTTAAGTAGAAGACACAAGAATACGCAAAGTTGTCTGGCCTTGCTACTATTTATGGAAACACAATGGTGGGTTACCATCTTGTGGTGCCAACTATGACAACAGCAATTGATGGTAATGTTGTAGTTTAACTTTATGTCTTACACACTGTTGGTATGAGTATAAGCAATGACAACTATATTGAAGAACAATTTTACGGTATCCAGAAAATTGAAGATAGACCTACCCTGTGGTATAGGATATACAGGAATATATACCAAGGAGGAACATCTTGTTCAAAAGTGCATACAATGTTTATTGCCACTTATAAAGAGTGTTTGTGGCAGTGTTGTTTAAAATAGTGCAAAATTGATAATATAAAAGTCCATCCAGGAGGATATAGATAAATAACACCACCCTCAGTGGAATAATAATAATAATTAATAATAATAGCATTTAGTCTAATTAAGCAATTGCATTTCTAAAACATTGCATTGTTTACTTGTATTTAAGTTATTTAATCATTATAAATCCCTGAAAAGAAAAATGGTATTATTAATCCCATTCTGAAGATAAGAAAACTGATACAGAATTTAATTATACAAATTTTTTGAGAGCACAAAACTAGTAAAAAACAGAACCAAGATTCAGGTTACTCTCAATATGCTCTAGAAGCCACTCTGTTAACTCTATCATTGTAATATAATATAGCATTTATGTAATATTTACCAAGTTTGTTTTTATATATATGTATATATATACACACAAATGGAGATAGAAATATAGATAGATAGATAGATAGATAGATAGATAGATAGATAGATAGATACACACAAACGGAGAGAGAGAGAGAGAGAGAGAGATCCATCCCATGGAATAATATTCAGCCATTTAAAAAAATGAACTGGAGTTTTATGAATCAACATGAGTAGTTCTTTAAAACTTAATATTAGCAACAAATCACATTGTAGAACAATCTGTGTTCTCCTCACACAGCTGCTGTGTTGAGCAATCTCAAAGAGTGCCATTGGCTTTGTGCCCTAGGAGCTGCAGTCCAGTTTTAACACTATAGTCAGAAACCAGCTAGTGCTGGTTTCTTAGCCCTGTCAAGTTAACCTGTGGATCCATACCTGGATTACTTTAATGACTAATAGTTCCCCCCTTCTACCCTATAATCTTTTCCAATATAGAATTAATGAGATTCCCTTACATATTGTCAGATAATCTTACTTGTCCACATAATACCTCCCCATGTATTTTTTTTAAAATCTCACTTGGGGTAAGGTCCCCAAGTTGTGCATGTACAACTTATAGTGACCTGCAGCCTGCTAGGAAATATGGTTTTGAATTACCTCACTGACCCTTATCTCCTGTGACCCTCCCTGCTACTCATCCCAGGATTGACATACTGGCCTTGTTTGCTTTTTTAATCAGAAAGTCACACTTCTTCCTCAGGGTTATCTTACTTCCTGTTTCTTCTGGCTGTAACACTCTCTGTCCCAGATATCTACAAGGACCATTCTCTCAGCTCATCAAAGGATTGTTGCAAATGTCATCTTTTGACTAAAACCTTCACTGGTAACATTATTTAATTTGCCTAGAAACACGATTTAACTAAAACCTTCCCTGGAAACACTACTCCCTCACAGGCGGTTTTCTCTATTATACTTATCAGCATGTAAGATGCTGCGTATGTTAATCGTTTTTAATGGACTATTGCTCACTTCAATGTAAGGTGCATGAAAGTAGAGAGATTTGTCTGTGTTGCTCTCTGCTGTATTCCTAGCATCAGGTTCTTCTGCATAACAAAATTTATACTGAATGAACAAATGTCATAGGGCTTATATCAATTTAATAGCAAATATAAATTAACATTGTACTATTTCTTTGGATGTACATATTTATGGGATATATATAACATGTGCTATAAGAGTATCAAGTTCATGCTTATGTATTATTTTTTCAAAAATTTTATTTGCTTATTTATGTTTTTCTGATGGGAGAGTAAAAGAGTCTGAGATAATGTAGCAAATCCTGTCAGTTTTGTTGACAAGGAGTTTAATACATTTACAGAATGGTATCTTGAACTCTTGAATAATCTGTGGGCTACAGTAATTGTAGTTTAAAAATTTCATAACTTATTGGAAGAGTATAAGGAAACATTTCAGAAAACTTAGAGAAAAAAGCATATTAGAATCGGTTTAGTATATAAGACTAGAGAATCCACCCGATGACAATGTCCCCTGGGATATTGGGCCCTCCCTTCACTAAACTAATGAAGAGTCCACTAATAAAATTGTTACAGTAGGTAGCTAGTAGGAGAGGGTTGCCCCAACACACACCAGGAGTGACAGGTGATCATCAGGTGATGGTCAGGCAGTTGTTAACTGTCTCTCTAAGTAATAACTGGTCACAGCTAGCATCAGGGAAAGGCAGTCTTCTAAAAGTAGAAAACACCTGAAACTGATGATCAGTCGCTTCCCAGTAAGATCTCAGGAGCAGGGAGAAGTAATGCAGGACCCCAGAAGTATGCCAACGTATAAAACCCCAAATCAAAAGGTCCAACCCTTCACTTCTGTTTCAAATCGCCCACTTGTCTCTCTTACAAGCGTACATTGTTTCCTTCCTTTCATTCCTGATCTAGAGCTTTTTAATAAACTTTCTCTCCTGCTCTAAAGCTTGTTTGGTCTTCCATTCTGCTTTATGCTCTTTGGTTGAATTCTTTATTCTGAGGAGGCAAGAACTGAGGTTACTGCAGACCTGTTAGAATACATTTGCCACCGCTAACATATTTGGTGCCATGTATTTCAGATAACATCCACTGCTAACAAAATATGAGTGAGACTGGTGGATTGAATCAATCTCCATATTCTTGTTGTGATACTGTACTGTAGTTTTGCAAAATGTCATCACTGAGGAAAACTTTGTAAAAGGTAGAGGGGGATCTTCCTGTATGAATTCTTTAAATTCTATGTAAATTTACAATCATATCAAAATAAAACATTTAATTTAAAAATAAAAAGCAATTCCTCTTATCCTACAGAGCTTGGGTATAAACTAAGAGTATTATCACAAGATATCAAGTGGTTTTATGCCCAGATTTGTTCATCATGAGCTGGGTTTTATAAATTATCCCAAGTGATTAGGTCAAGCAGTTTCCACAGTAGTCCATTATATGATGAAAACAGTATATGCAAGATCAAGTCCAAGCAGGTCTGAGAGAACATCAAAGGGTGACCAAGATTCTCACTAGCCTCTGTTACACTCAAGTCTCTTCATCAAGTCCCACATATAGCCTCATGAGTAGTTTCCCTAGAAAAACTAGTGAAGAAGAAAAAAATCCAGGTCTGATTTTAAGAAAATTCAACTGAGTATGTGTGATGGTTAATACTGAGTGTTAACTTGATTGGATTGAAGGATGCAAAGTATTATTCCTGGGTGTGTCTGTGAGAGTGTTGCCAAAGGAGATAAACATTAGAATCAGTGACTGGAAGAGGCAGACCCACCCTAAGTCTGGATGAGAACCATCTAATAGGCTGCCACTGTGGCTAGAGTGAAACCAGACAGAGGAATGTGGAAAGGCTAAACTAAGTCTTCTAGCCTTCATCTTTCTCCCGTGCTGGATGCTTCCTGCCCTCGAACATCGGACACCAAGTTCTTCTGCTTTTGGACTCTTTGACTTATACAAGTGGTTTCCTAAGGGCTCTGGGGTCTTTGGCCACACACTGAAGGCTACACTGGTAGCTTCCCTACTTTTGAGGTTTGGGGACTCAGGCTGGCTTCCTTGCTCCTCAGCTTGCAGACAGTGTATTGTGGGACTTCATCTTGTGATCGTGAGAGTCAATTCTCCTTAATAACCTCCCTTTCATATATACATCTGTCCTATTAGTGTCGTCCCTCTAGAGAACCCTGACTAATAAAAAATGTTACCGTGAACTGAAGATGACTGGCCCCCATGTAGAGATTAACCGAAAGAATGAATGAAAATGATTTTGGTGAATATCAACACATCGGTTCAGAGTTCTGGGGAGAGCAGAATAGGAGAACCGGAAAAGGAATGTTCTGTGATAGGAGAATATGGATAAATCTAGGGAAGTGCAGTGCTCACCAGACATCATTTGCTGTAGAGGAGGTATTCCATAAACAGGAAGACAGAATTCTTCTCCAGCAGATGTCACTCAGTCTCTGTCCTTAGCCATCCTGAGTGTATTCACAGTAAGACAAGAACATCACAGCCATGTTATTAGAGATGAAAGGTATGCATGAGTCCAACAGTGTGAGCTTCTTCTGGTTAAGGGTGGTCTATCTTCTGCATTTGCTGAATGTGTAACCTACCAGCAGTAGACACCAATGCTGAGCCCCTGACATAGTAACATAGCTCAACAGTAGCAACAAATTTCTTACTGGAAACTTGATTACATTGGACCCCTTCAATTCTAAAGGAAATAGTAATTGCTAGACTGATGCATGTGTTTTTAAAGGATTTGTCTAATCTGCCTGCAAAGCCTATACTAGCACCACCACCTCTGGGTAAATAGCATATAATTTAACATAATATCTCACATAACCTCACTTTAGAACAAAAGACCCACTTATAGATATGAAAATGAGCACTGACTTACTCACAAGATCCACTGGATGCACCTTATACTGCTTTAGTTGGAAATGTCTGGCCTGACAGCACCTTGAAATGACCTCTTCAAGACTGAAATAATACATCATTGGCAATGTTATTCTGTAGGATTAGAACATTATCATTTAGAATCTGTATGTAAGTTAAACAAAAAGTCATTATATAATACTGTGTCTCTCAATATAGTAAAAGACTGAACCTATGAAACAACCGTAGAATTAGCAGTGACCTTTGTCATCATTATTGTCTTTGATTAACTTATTGTTTTATACTTCATTGTTTCTAAAACATTAGAGTTAGCAGAATAAGAGGAGTTGGAATCAAAAGATAGTATGTTTTCATCAGGTTGCACTGAACCTAACCTGTGATATTACATGGTCGTTCTGGACTCCTCAAACCAATGCACCAGTAGGCTAAGAAGTGAATCACTATATAGTCATGTGCCACTTAACGGCAGGGAAATATTCTGAGAAATGCATCATTAAGTGATTTTATCATTGTTCAAATATCACAGAGTGCACTTATACAAACCTAGATGGCATAGCCTACTACACACCTAGACTATGTGCTATAACCTATTGCTCTTAGGCTACAAATATGTACAACTGGTTTCTTTACTAAATACTGTAGACAATTGCAACACAATGGTAGTATTTGTGTATCTAAGCATGTCTAAACATAGGAAAGGTACAGTGAAAATGTGGTATAGTCTTATGAGACTACTGTCATTTGTGCAGTCCATCATTGGCTGAAATTTTATTATACAGTACATGACTGTTTATTTGAAGCTAGTCAACCCTGAATATCATGAAAAGAGAGAGTTGATACTACAGCATGGAGGCAGGGAAGAATATATGCAGAATTGAAATGTATTCATCAGGGTGTGTTTGTGTTCCCATACTTAGTAAGAGGAAAAACTGTAGCAATCATAGCCAGACAAAAACAAGATGACCAGAGCTCAGAATCCCACTGCATAAAGTTCTGAGTAACTCTACCTGGCAAACAATCTAAAACAGACACATTATCTCCCTTTTTAAACCATTTATTTTTATTTCTTAATTATTAATTTTAACAACCTATTAGTACATAAAATGAATTAGCCCTATATCTGTTATATGTGTGGTAAATTACTTTTCCCAAAGTGTATGTGATTAATATTTGCATAATGTTCCAAGAGACCTCATCTGTTATTGTTCTTTACATCCCTTGGAGAGAAGCTCTACTGTATTGTCACCTTGGTGCGTCTGTAACTTAAATAATAAACCTCACAGATCCACATCCCAGTTTTCTGGATTCTTAGTACAATGGAGATATTAAGGAGTACACTTTCATTTATTTTATTTATTTATTTATTTTGAGATGGAGTCTTGCTCTGTTGCCCAGGCTGGAGTGCAGTGGCCGGATCTCAGCTCACTGCAAGCTCTGCCTCCCGGGTTTATGCCATTCTCCTGCCTCAGCCTCCCGAGTAGCTGGGACTACAGGCGCCCGCCACCTCGCCCGGCTAGTTTTTTGTATTTTTTTTTAGTAGAGACGGGGTTTCACCGTGTTAGCCAGGATGGTCTGGATCTCCTGACCTCGTGATCCGCCCGTCTCAGCCTCCCAAAGTGCTGGGATTACAGACTTGAGCCACCGCGCCCGGCCCGAGAAGTACACTTTCAATACATCCTATGATTTTCCAAAACCTTCAACATTTACTTAACCAGCTGAAGAAGCTTCCCTAAGATTTACTTAACCAGCTGAAGAAGCTTCTCTAAGATTGGTTGTATCTATTTTCACACTGCTATAAGGAAATTCCCAAGACTGGGTGATTTATGAAGGAGAGAAGTTTAATTGACTCAGTTTCACACGGCTCGGGAGGCCTCAGGAAACTTACAATCATGGAGAAAAGTGAAGGGGAAGCAAGAGCCTGGAGAGAAGGAGTGTATGTGGGAGGAAATGTCAAACACTTAGAAAACCATCAGCTCTCATGAGAACTCACTCACTATGACGAGAACAGCATGGGCTAAACTGCCTCCATCATCCACCTCCCTCCAGGTTCTACCCTTGACATGCGGGGATTATGGGGGTTACAATTCAAGATAAGTTGTGGGCAGAACACAGAGCCAAACTATGTAATTGGTCTACCCCTTACAACAGAGTGCTTCAATCTTTATTGGGGAAGAGCCAGAATTATGAGGGAAACCCTGGCTTACTTCAGCATTAGAGGTGATTGTTATATTAATAAAAGCTGTTTGTGGGTTGGTGATATACTAGCCCTGTATTGATGTATTTATTCTACACTGTTGTAATAATTTTGAAAGATATCAGGTAGCCATTGACAAAATAAGAAACATTTGGACATCATTAAATAGTTTTCATATTATGAGAACAACTCGAATTTCCTTGTTATAATGCATATGAGTCTTGGATGAAATACTTAGCATTTTGAATAGTTTGATTGATATATAATTTAGCTACCACAGATAATATAGATTGATATATAATTTGTGTACACACTTATTGTTGTACACAATTCAATGATTTTGAGTATATTTACAGAATTTATCACAACAGTCTAAGTTTTAAATATTTTCATTGTCCTAGAAATAAATGGCATGCCCATTTGTAGTCCCTCTTCATACTCACCACCAGCTGTAGGCCACCAAAAATCTTTTTTCCTTATAGATTTTCCTTTTCTGAACATTTTGTCCAAATAAAATCTTACGAAATGTACAATATTGTGTTTTTTGTGTCTGGCTTCTTTCACTTAGTGTTATGCTTTTGAGGTTTTTACTGTGAAAGGAAAATAAATATCAGGACCCCCAAAATCACTAAGCCAAATGGAAAAATCAAGCTGGGAACTGCATAGGGCAAACATGCCTCCCATTTTACCCCTAAATAAGATAGCTACAAACACAAAAAAGCCACATACCTCCCTCGCAATCTGCCCACAAGGCAATTCCTCCTGGACAAAGGACACATAGAACTCAAAGTCATCCCTTTGCTCACGTGAGACAAATGTATTATCTGATTGCTCCCTTTGCCCTATGGTTTCACTAAACCAGACTAAAGCATAAGTGACTATTTCTGTAAATTGCATAATCAGGGAAAGACTAATCAGAAACTCAAAAGAATGCAACCTTTTGTCGTTTATCTACCTATGATCTGGAAACCCCCTCCCCTGTTCGAGTTGTCCCACCTTTCGGGACCAAACACCTGTCCAACTTACATATCTTGATTGATGCCTCATGTTTTCCTAAAATGTGCAAAACCAAGCTGTGCCCGGACTACCTTGGGCACATGTGGTCAGGATGTCCTGAGGCTGTGTCATGGGTGCATCCTTTACGTTGGTCAAAAAATATTTCTAAATTAACTAAGACCCGTCTCAGATATTTGGAGTTCACAATACTTGACACTTACAAAACAAAGAAACAAAGTGAACTACACTATAATATTGACAACCTTTGAAATGCTCAAAGCAGAAAACATTTTATAATTAAGAGGAACAAAATTTAATTTGCATTTTGTTTTTTATGATGGAATATTATGATTTCATGAGAACACCAGTACGAAGAAGAGCATGCTGCTGTTATTTATCAACTGGCAATACATCCCACTCAGGAAATTATGTCATTTCCTTTTATGGAATATTTCCAAGGTCTAGAATCCACTAAGCATATTCATTAGAAAGGTACAAGCATTTACAAAATGAAACCCGGTAAATACTTTAGGATCAAAAAACTTAAAAACTAACTGCACCCTAAAATATCCCAGTTTCATAACTTGTATGGGAAGTAAATAACAATTTTCTACATCTACACAGTGTTGTAATACTGATGTTTGAAAGAGTGCTAAAATCTGTCAAAAAATCTTCAAAATGCAGCACTCTTTCAGTTCCTTTTTGTATCTATGTGGAAGAGTATAATTTTCTGTAATTTTTAACAGAGTTTCAGGATGAAGCTATTAAGTATAAAACCTAGAATGCATTTGGGAAGGTAAGAAAATGAAACACAGAAGACGTCTATGCTGGAATCATTTACACTTTTAAGATGTTCCCCAAGTTAACATCAATAGAATTAACTCTAAAACTACCTTAGTTCCATATCTTAGTCTCCCTGATATACATTACTGAAATGCCTTAAGACCTGGGTATTTCTTTTCGGCTCCCTGGCCATGCTCTGAGTGGTGCCAGCAATTGAAAAAGGATAGCTGTGTAATGAGCCCAGGCAGGAGGGATAGACCTGCTGGGAGAGCTCAGTCTTGTCAGATTCTCACGTTAGAGCTAGGCTAAGCACAGCCAAGTCACTGCCCTTGTGAGACCATGTGAACTTGGGCATGAAACCAGTGTTTCATAGTGATTATTGCCTAATGGTCTCCAGACAACCTTGGCTAACTCAGTATTTCTCCTGTCTTCTTCTTGTCTGTAATTCTCAGATAACTATAGAATGTGCTGGTAATGCAAAACCCTGACCTAAGGCAAAATTGTCCCCAATAGTCCAAGTCTTCTTCCTCTTCCTCGTAGGGAATGTAACACCTCGATTTAGAGAGAAACGTCCTGGGACAGCCCAAACTTTGTTCTTCTCACCTCTGGAAGCAAGGTATCTTTCAACGTTTTGTGCAGTGAGTCCTGTGACCGCTGTGTTATATAAGCAGTCTGCCATTCCAGGTTCCTCATCTGTGGTACAATTGGGCCATGCACAGTCAAAACTCAATCTGCCCCAGCCAGTTTTTTTGAGCCCTTGGGGGACCAGTCCATAATGGATTGTAGGCTTTTTTTGGCCCCTTGCTGCCTATCTATAAGTAGTAAATCTCCTTTATATAACTTGTTGCATGTAAATGTGTTCTGTCTCACCAGACATAGTCTGTTGGTGAACCTGCAGCCCAGGATGCAGGGGATGTAAGTGTTCCGACTCCTGTTCCTGGTGGTTGGCATGGTGACAGTATTTGCTATCTTCCACATGTGAGTGTCCTTTCTTAAAATTGGTTACTAGTGAACCTGCTTCACAGTTATGATGGATTGAAGGCTTGTAACCTGTACTCTTGTTTTCTGGTCCCAGCATTAAGATAGAAAAACAAAGCATTTAGAAAAAAGAGTCAGGAACATGTAAAAAAGGCAGAAAGAAGCACAATCATATCAACATACAAGAACAAATTCAAATATCATGCATTAATTTTAATTCATGACATTTTCTGTGGAAAAGTGCCAAATTGGTTTATTGTCTCAAATCAAAAAAAGTATAATAGGCATTGTCTTAAATTAATTAGAATTGTTTTCTGTTATGATTCAAGCAAAAGTCAATGCAAGAGCATAAATTAATATAATCACAGTTGTCAATTATCACCCCAAGATTCCTAAAGATAAGGATTGTCTCTATAAGCCAATTATCATAATATATGTCAAGATAGGAATTTAGCATCTATTAGGTAATAAATGCAGTAGTCTATTGCTATTTTTGAAAAATCAAGTTTTTGTTTTTATCTTGCTTTGAGAAATGTGGACACTAGCCTCTACAAATTGCCAAATATATTTAAGCAGTGACTGCGCTACTCTGACAAAAGAGAAGCTACTACATCTGTGTTAATAACTACCAATGCAAAATGTGCTAGTTCAACTGAATAATCTTGTTAATGGCATCTGAAGAACTAAAAATTAAAAACCTTTTCTTCAGGTAATAGAAGGTGATGGGGCAAATATATATGGCATATGACTAGCATGTTTCTAGCCATGGAAAGAAACTATAAATAAGGAAAACAAACTATAAGAAAATGTTCTAAAGTCTGTATAAATCTCTTTCACACATTTTGTCTCTCTGAAGGAAAAGAAGCAAGCAAATTAGAGTCATTTGGACGGCTAATTAAAATTTTGATTTTAATTTATAGTTTAATTCTTTCAAAAAATATTTATAAGGGCCATTTATGCTGCACGGGAGTTTGACATTATAATACAAAACTCTACATATTCAAGGAACTTACACACTGGCATGAAAGATAGGCAAAACCATTGTAAAATGTTAGTATAGAAAGCAGTGAAATAAGATACTTATAGGAGACTAAAAACAAAAGTGTCATACTACTGGAGAAGGTTTGGTGTAGGGCTAGTTTCCAAAATAAAAACTTGGTAAGTTTGAAATAATTAAATGTATTCAATCTAGAGCAACGATAGATTTTGTGTTTTCTGATTTTGTGTTAAAATGTTCTTTGTTTCATGTCATTAGGTTAATTATGAATGATGACATTTTAATGAACTTACCTGGAGCAATTCTTTCAATCCCCTTTCTGGGAAATACTGATTTGGCATAGAGTGTGTGCCAGCTAATACCAAAATTCATCTTTTCCCAGGAAACTCAAAGTATGTAAGTACCTGTGTGAAAGGATCTATGAGTTTGAGTTGAAGAATAAATTATTAAACACTTTAAACTTTCAGGAGTCAAGAATCTTTGTAATGTTTGCCCAGGATCTCAGAGCTTAGCAAACACAGAAGGATGTTTGGACTCAATTCAAAGGTATCACAAAAAGAATAGTTCATATCAAGGATCACCATTATTCCCCTCCCACCACCAATGGGACAACTTGGAAAAAAACAATGGAATAGATTGTCATCCTCAAAGCTCACCCCAGTGAAGACAAAATGGCTTAGAAATATATGTACAGTCCTGGCTCTGCTGGTCCAGTTTATGATAATATGCAAATAGGCTTGTGTTTTCAGAAATATAAGGTGAATTTTACAAAATTCAAGCTAACATACCATAGAAAGAAAGAAGACGGGTTCTGGAAGGCATTTCGATGGGTCTTCTAGAGGAACAGGGAAAAGGGAATTAGTATCAATATGACTGTATAATTTGCTTTCTTATTGCTATAAGTAATTTTTTACATATTTTTTTTCTGCAATTCTTCCAACTAATAACCTTGCATTCTGCTTGTTGAGAAAATAGAAGCCACATTTAGAAAATACTTTCATCTGAAAATTCTAGAATTTATGGACCTACCTTGATTTCAAACTTTGCTCTTTATCTTCTCTCTTTTTATAGAAGAGATTGTTGCTTCAATCAAACACATATTACCCTCTCCTTACCCCATCCCCACCTGGAACTCAGGATACTTACTTACCCATGATTTCTTATGGATGTCAATTCTATCACACTCCATTTATACCTACCTAAGTGTGTGCGTGTGTGTGTGTTTCATTCTTAAGTCAATTATTCCCCTTAAAAGCATTCTCTAGTATCTCTAGCATTATATATATATATAAAATATATAAAACTATATATATATATATATAAAACAACTATAACTCGCATCCCCTTGCTGCTTCTCTGATTCTCTTCCCAAAATAACTTATCTGTTAGGCTGCTCATCTCATCCCCTAGCCTCAACCCAATCTACTAGAGCAACGTTTTGGCCCTATTTTGCTGAAACCGCTCTTCTATAGGTCTTGGATAACTAGTGTGAATCTACTTTCCAATTTTCATTGGACAGTCTTGGCTTACCCCTGTTGCACTAGCTAATTGTTAATGATTCACTTTTCACTCTCAAAGTTTCCAAGATACACAATAAGTTACATATGTTACTCCACTAATGGCATCCATATCATCACATAAAGTTTACTTTGGACCATAAATCAGTAGCAGCCTGCAAATATAATCTATCTCATGTTCTTTCAAAATTTTCTTTTTTTTGTTTCTGTGACATTACATTCTTCTGGTGGATCAGTAGTAGTGATGCTTACCAAATCTTCCAAGTACTTCATTACATTTCCAAGACATTTTCAGTTAGGCATATGATTCTAGCCAATAAAATGTGGAAAGAGTATGAGTCTCTTACATGCTCAGTGAAAAATCATATAATATGACTCTTTATTATTTTTTAATAGAAAGCTGCATGTTCCAAGTAGTGCATCTATGAGCTATTTCAGCCTCTATCAGTCTTGTTCCTGTGCGATTTTATACTTCATAGTCCCCACTGACCTTGCCAGGACAGAAACCATGAGTGAGAAACAATCTTTTGTAATATTGAACCCTGAAATATGAGAATCCTTTGTTACAGAAACATACCCTAGCCTGTCCTGAATAATATACCCACCTTAATATTTTCTCATTCTCAGTTTTCATCCTGGCTCTGATGCCTTTGACTGACTTTAAATACATCACATTAGCATATCAAAGATTCTATTTTCTTTGAACATTTATTATTGCTTATCTATTTGTTTGTTTGAGTGATTCTTTAATCCCTCACTAGAATGCAAACTTCATAAGAGTTTGAAATGTATTTGCATTGTTTACCACTGTTACCACTAACCTTAGAATATCGCCTGCCACAAAGTAGTTGCTTCTTATTTTCAGCTAAATGAAAGTACACTGTGGATGGAAAATTGAGACATGTAACACAGCAAATTTAGAAAATTTCTATTTTTGCAGCTATTTTGTATTTTTAAAAATTCTTGAAAATATCCAACCCATGAAATTTTGATTAATAGGCCAATTATTTTCAGTTCAGAGATGTTTCCTGCTAATGTGAATCAATGTAGATAATTATTCAGTTCCATTTGTCTTAACCCATTTTTCAGGAATATGAGTTAACAGTGTTTATATAAAGCTATCTTGAACATATTTTGTCTGAGTTGCAAAATGTCTGAAAATGCATTTATCCTCTGTCACAATATGGACAACTTGACTAAATTTAACATGTCTAAGTCACAACTCTTTTCTTTTAAATTGTTGCACTTTGTTCTATCAGTGTCTATTATTTTGCATTAGTACAGAAAATACTGAGATCAATATGATTTGTATTCTCCTAAAGTAGCCTCATATTTTAATATTCTTACTTAAAATATATTTTATGTGTAACTTTTGAAAATTCAAAAATATTGCTATCTAAATATGGATCCTTTTCATTAAGTTTGAGAGATGAACTGATGTAAATGGCCAATAATAAGAACAGGCTGCTTTTGTAAGAAAAAAATAGTTTTCAAATATTGTATTTTTTATGCATCTTCTAATCTCTTTTCAACTTAGAAATCATTATTATATGTGGGCCTAATCATCATTTTTCTTCACATTTTAATATTTTATCTTTCTGTCATATTCATTTATGTGTATGAGGGATTTTTTTTTTTTTTTTGGAGGGGTCTCCTGAGTCCTTGATTCACTTGTGTTTATTTCCAACAGCCATTCATTTTACTAAATGTATTAAGTCAAGAATTACCTTGTTTAATACAAAAATTTCAATTTTATGTTTGTATTTAACTTTGATAATTGAAAGCTTTGTTATAATTCACAGATATAAGCGAGCCTTGCAATTTTTAAAAGATGAATCAGGTTTCCTAAAATGTGACAATTTTTTAGTCAATAAATTTAGGAAAGGCAGTGCTTCGGTTATTCAGAACATGTTAGTCATCTCATTTTCTACCACAGATTATTTTCATACATACTTGATGTCTACATTTTTCTCATCAGTGCAAGAAAAGAACTTCACTTAGGTGGAGTGGACATAGAGTTTTTAGAAATTGATGTCTGCTGTTTCTATGTATGCTTATACTCATATCTTTCTTGGAGATATATGATAAAAATGGCAGGAATGGAAATGGTGATTAAAAAAACAAAACAAACAAAAAAGACAAGACACACAAACACAAAGTAGTTTGTAACTGCAGTGTTTCATCATTCTCGTGTGGAAATAATGCTGTCTAGTATTAGTAGTAAGCAATGTTTTGTTTGTTCTGTTTTTCTTTCTGCTTATCTGCACAGATATTCAGAATTCAGTGCCTCTTTGCCATATCTGATTTTCCGCTTGGTGGGGCCATTTAAAAAGAAACATATTCCAAGGCTTCAGAGTATTGTGTTTTCTGTATAAAAGAGACAAATGAGAGAAAGTTTCAGTGCCTGCTTATCTACAGTTCTGAAAACCATTCTTATTTTACAAACTTAATCTGTCAACTAAAAGTTAATAGGATGATAGATTCTCTGCCTCATCTCCAGGCAGGCAGCCATCTTGCAAAATATAACTAGTTTCTGAAAATGTTTTTTACAGTTGTATAGTTTTCTCTCACCCTTATGAGACTTTAAGCCTTATATCACACAGGACTTGGGAATTTTCCCCCAGTGGGTCATGGATTCCTATGGTGACTTTAAACACTGTAGACAGTCACTGTTTATAAATGAAGCTTGATTGTCTTAAGTGCAAAGGACTTAAGAAAGTTTAAAACACAAGAGCGTCAGGAGCCTCAGCAAATGTAGGTGGGCCTGGCTTTGAGACAGCTGTTTCCTAGAGGCCAGGATAGCTTCAGCAAGGAACAGACAGGCACAGCCGTGGAATGTTCCAACTTCAGGGTTCTCACTGCAGCACATGCGCAGGGTGAGGCAGATGCAGCTAGCATAAAGAACCCAAGATCTTATCGAAGGGAAGAATCTTCCCCTATACAGGCTCTTGCTACTTTAAAGGGATGAAGTAAATATTATATTTGCTGGATTAACATTTTTTTAATAACAGGTATGTAACCTGTGATTCTAAACAGCAATTAAGTTTCACTGGTAAACAGCACAAAGGATCCACAGAAAAAATGGACAAGAGACTTGAACAGATATTTCACAGACAAAACGGAAATGACCAATAAATATGTAAAGTAATGTTTAATATCTTTGCTAGTCAAGGAAATGCAAATCAAGACCACAAAAATAAAATTCTATACCTATTTTCTTGGCAGAAATTTAAATGTTAAAGAAATGGTCAAGAATGATGATTTACAGATTGCTGATGGTATTTTGAATTGGTGCAAACGCTTTAAAAGAGTTTAGCATTGCCTTTTAAATTCAATCATTTCATACTTCATATATTGTGTGATTCACGAATCCTTTTCCTTGGAATAATAGTCGTTAAGAGAAATGTATATTAGAGTTCCTAGTCTTCTTTCCTTCTCTACAATTTGAAGACTTATTTTATATATTCCAGATGCAAGTCCTTCGGTTGTTATAGGCACTGCAAGTGTTAATAACTTCTCAAACTCTTTACTTGTCTTTTCCCTTTTAATTGTTTTTTAAATGGGCAAATATCTTTATTAGTAGTATAATAAATTTATTATTTTGTGGATAATGTTTTTGTGTGTTTTAAAACAAATATTTGACAACCTAAGATATTGAAGATATTATATATGTAGTATGTAATTATATAAATTAAAATTTATGTGATTTTCAACAAATTACATGTAATTTATGGTTTTATTTGCTCATTTAAATCTATAATCTACCAATAACTGATTTTCTGGCATACTTAGAGATAAGTCAAATTTTATTTTTCTGCAAATACTTAATAGATAGAGCACTACATTAAACAAATTTCTTTACTCATATTAAATATGTATACTTCCAGACTTCTGAAGTAATAATAATTATTAGTTTCACAATATTTCAATATTCTTTCATTGGGTACCCTAAAGGTTGCAACATATATCCTCATCTTATAAAGTCTAGCATATATTAGAACATTCACTAAATACTTTTGAGCATTGTAACTTTATTCACTTCCTTCCCGCTGGAGTATTCTCAGCTTCATTTTATACGATATTTTATATAAAAAAAAGCAGCACACAAGACATAACTTTTTAAAATATAATCAATCTTTTTTTGTTATATTTTCTATCACATTTCATTGTTCCATGTTTTTTCTCTTCTTCCCACTTTTATCTTTCAGTTGCTTCAATTCACAATTTTTTTTCATAAATATAAGCCCTTACATATATGTTCTTTTTCTGCTTCCTTTCTTGGAAACGTTTTATTTAATTTTTTAAGAGGTTTTTAAAGGTTATTTTCAGTATTAGTTCCTCCATGTTCTTCCCTGCCTTTTACTAAGAAACATAATATTTTTCTCAGATACCCTTACCAAACCCCATCAAATTTCCAAGATAATAAATATTATATTGTATTTAGTCAGGTATTTTTTACAATTGTTCCCTCTCTAGGTATTGCAAGTTATGAAATGTGTGCTTCATGTTTGTAACTCTAATGTCTTACACGTAACAATTATTTAGTAAATATTTGTTAGATCCACAAGTAAATTAATTATCTGCTACCAATAATGTCCAACACTACAAAAGATGTCAACCAAATCCAGCAATTAACAATGTAAAATTCACAGTATAGCATTCTATCCAAAACTGTAAATATGAAAATGACTGGTATAATATGCACCAAGAATGGAAAAGAAAATTAATACAAATATGCAGAGATAAAATTAACAGAGAAACATTTAAATAAGTTACTCTAAATATTATAAATATGCTTAATGGTTTAAGTAAAACATTAATATAATGAGATTAAATATAAAGAGTATTAAAAATAAACATTTTGGAGATATAAATTTTTAATTAATTTAATTAAAAATTCGCCAGATGAGATTTATGATAAATACATATCAGGAGAAGAAAAAAAATTGGGGCACCAGAAGCCACAGCAATGGTAACTATTCAAATACAACACAGAGAGAAGAAAAGAATTTAAATAATGAAAAGATCACTAGAGATGAAGAAGATAATAGCAAGGAATCTCTAGAAGTCGGTTGGTTGAGGGAACATAAAAGTATTTGAAGAAAAAATTATCAAATATTTTCTAAATTGGACAACAACCTAAATTTACAAACTCAAGAAAATCAGTAATTCCCATAAACATAAAAAAACAAACCAAGGTATATTATATTCAAATTTCCAAAAATCAGTGATTACATTTTAAAATTAAAGGGAAGAAGGGAAAACAATTTGTGCTGAGTAACATTGTGCAATGCTTCCTCAGACTTCTCTGAATTTCCACAAACCAACAGACATAGTACAGACAAAGGGAAAAATGAAGCCAAACTGTCCACTGACAATTCGATGTCCAGGGCCGGGCGCCGTGGCTCACGCCTGTAATCCCAGCACTTTGGGAGGCCGAGGCGGGTGGATCACGAGGTCAGGAGATCGAGACCATCCTGGCTAACACTGTGAAACCCCATCTCTACTAAAAATACAAAAGAAAAAAATTAGCCGGGCATGGTGGCGGGCACCTGTAATCCCAGCTACTCGGGAGGCTGAGGCAGGAGAATGGCGTGAACCCAGGAGGCGGAGCTTGCAGTGAGCTGAAATCGCGCCACTGCACTCCAGCCTGGGCAACAGAGTGAGACTCCATCTCAAAAAAAAAAAAAAAAAAACACTATGTCCAGGAAAACATTAGAAAATTAAAATAAATTTTAAAAAGACAAACACAGAGAATATGTATCACAATTAGATCTGAATAACAAATGTTGCAGGAAGTTGTTCATACTGTAAGAAAACTATTCCAGATATATATTCTGTTCTACACAAATGAATGAAGTGTTTCTAAATCATTGAAACAGGAAGAGTGATAACAGTTATACCAACACTTTAAAGTATCATATATGGAGAGGTTAGCAAAGTTCAGAATAAAGGCAAACCAAATTTTCCATGAACTAATTCCTATGATAAGTAGATTTCAAAGCAGAAGAGCATGTCTTTATCAGAAGTAACAGGAAAAACAACAATAGATGAATTGTAGATACAATAGATGAATAGATGAACAATAGATGAATAGATGAACAATAGATGAATAGATGAACATTTAGATAGAATGGCTGCCATGGTATAATTCTCTAAGGATTCCATAAATGTTAGCTACTAAATATCAGAGAAGTCCCTCATTTTCTCCCTTTCCCTTTCACCTTACTTTATATTGGCATATTTCTGGTCTTGGACCAGCAAGTCCTACAAATAATCACCATGCTAGCCTTAAACTACATAGTTGACTTCTGTTGGTAATTTATTTGTAACTGTCATTTTAGGACAAAATTAAAAGAAATTGTATATATTTTTTAGATGATCTGATTTTAATGAATTAAATGTATATATACAAACCCATTGTTTGAATAAATATAATGTTTTATATTTATTATAGAGAAGAATTAGTTCTGGAACAATTGGGTTCCATTCTCAACCAAAAATTATATTTTAACTCTTTCTCTAAATGGAAACACAGGAATTTTTAAAATCAATATACTAACTATATAGTGAATTATGTATGCAAAACAGTTTATAAAGCATTTAAGATACTCACTTTTGAAAACATAACTTTATGTGGCTAGCAACTAGGTTTATTCTTAAGGAATAAGCGTTTGATTTGGCTTTGCTTTCCCCTCTTTTTTAAAATTTAGCTCATTATGTCGCCATGTTGAGAATAAAAATGAATTGCTTCTTGGCCTTTTGATTAAGATCAAGTGGAGAATAACAATGACACATTTTAATTTTATACTATTTCTGAATGATTTATAATTAAAATTGCTTTTTTCCTGAGCTATAAAATATTAACTTGATCTTTTCGGGGTTAGCAGTAACTAACGTTTTTACTCCACTTTGGTGCATATCTTTATCATGCTGCTTAAGAAAATATTTTTATGAGTTTGTAAAGAAATAATATTTGCACAGATAGTCATTTATTTTTAAAAGTCATATAATTTTTCCCTGCACCTTTTTTTCTAACTGACCAAAAGAAAATTAGAAAAAAGGTGATAGAGTTGTTCATGCTGATGGCATCAGTGACCTGTCTGGAGCGGCTGCTGCAACCGGGGAGGCACAGAGGGGCCTGCACGCTCCACAGGGTTGGCAGGGGCTGGGAACAGGCGGAAGCCCAGCCGCCTTCTGAGTTGGCAGGGCAGGAGCTCTATCCCAGCTGCAGCCTCCCACCTGAGGCTGTGGACCTGGGCATCCCTGTACTCCTGGGGGCCAGGAACAGGCAGAAGCCTCACTCTCCCCGGGCGCAGCTGCAGTCGTCCAGGCAATGGCTGTGAACCCAAGCAACTCGACACTCTTAGGGGCTCAAAAAGGCCTTCCTTCTCTGCGCAGGTTTATCAATACCTGTTCTCACTCCCCGGCGTCTCCCTGCCCCTGGCACCTGCTCCACAGGCTCAGAAATGCCTGCTCCCACTGCTCGGCATCTCCCCGCTCCTGGCGCCTGCTCCAAAGGCTTGGAACTGCCTGCTCCCTCACCCTGGCGTCCTCCCGCTCCGGTGTCCACTTAATCTTGGAGCAAAGTTGAGGCGAAGCCCAGGAGCTGTTGCAACCCAGCAGGATGTGTACAAGCTTGAGGCAGTGCTGACACGCTAGCCCCGTGCGCCTCAGCCCTCTCCAGATTTGGGGTGCCAACAAGCACAGAAGGGAGGCCGAAGGGGTGTTGAGGGTGGCTTAGCGCTGGCCTGCAGGTGCCCCTTGGCACAAATAGCGTAGGCAACCGCAGGAGGCAGACAGGCTCCCGTGTAGAAAGTGGGGGTCCCCAGTGAAATCATCAAGTGATGGACAGCCTGAAGCCTAGGGTCTGGGCTGATGGGCCAGAATGGGAACTTAATGATGTTTTTTCTGGGCTCACCCATTTCGCCCACGAACCCATCGGCACACAGTTCCTCCCCTCTGAAGCCCAACACCCCGGCCCCCTACCCTCAGCCAGACTCAGAGGCAACTGGCAACCTGACTGTGGAGAGGAACTACCCACTTCAGGGTCTCCTCTCCGCTGAAAGCTGAACCCTTGTCGGGACGCCCTGCCTGCACAGAGGAGCTACCCAATGCAGGTCTCCTCAGAGCTGTTCCTTCCCTTAATAAAGCTCCTCTTCAGCTTGGTCACCCTCCACTTGTCTGCATACTTCATTCTTCCTGGATGCAGGACAAGAAATTGAGCCCTGCCAAACGGCAGAGCTAAAAGAGCTATAACACAAACAGGGCTGAAACATGACCCTTGCTCACCGTGTTGCAGGTGATGAGAAGGAGGGAAGAAAGAGGAAGAGAATAGCTGGAACCCTTGAGAGTGCCCAGACCTAGGAGTTCCCTGAGTCAGGGCTGTGACACCCTTTTGGGGGCTCTGCGGTTCCTGGAGTCTCCAAGTTTCTGGCTGGCCCACGTTGCCAGGTGTCACCGCGTTCCCCGTGCCAGCTGTGGAAGCTGCTTGCAGTACACCTGGTCGAGTTGCAGCCTCAAAAAGAGCCAGTGCCAGGAGCTGCCCGCCCCGCTGCAGCCAGTGTGCCTGGCTGTGTGCAGTGGCTGGACCCCATGCTTGCTTGCACACACAGTCCTTGCTGCTTCACTCGCTCTTGGCAGGCATGGGATTCAGGATGAGAGTGCGAGCTGAGTGCAGCCTGCCAGACCAAGTGGGTGGAACGAACCTAGCTGGCACGAACAAAACTTGGGCAAAGGTACCACCGACCACAGAGATTTCCAGCCAGAAAAGCGTCACCCCATGAATCCTAGGGCTTTGTTACTCTGTCTGGTTTTCTACTCCACATCTCTTGCCCAGCAATATAATCACTCAAAATACCTGCATTAGTCCATTTTTGCATTGCTTTAAAGAAATACCTGAGGTTGGGTAATTTATAAAGAAACAAGAGTTATTTGTCTCATGGTACTTCAGGCTGTACAAAAAGTACAGTGCAGGCATCTGCTTCTAATGAGGGTCTCAGAAAACTTATAATCAGTACAGAAAGCAAAGGAGGAGCCATCAAATCACATGGCAAGTAAGGAAGCAAGAGAGAAGGGAAAAAATGTGCCACACTCTTTCAAACAACCAAATCTCACATTTTTAAAACAATCAGTTGTTGTTTTAAACAAGTCAGAGCAAAAAATCACTCATTACTGCCAGGAGGGCACCTGTCTGCAAGACCCAAACACCTCCCACTAGGCCCCACCTCCAACACTGAGGATCACATTTCAACATGCCATTCGGAGGAAACACACATGGCAACCGTACCTACATCGTAACAATACAGAACAAGTTGGCGCATGAGAATCCAGCACTAATATCCTCTACTACAGATCACCTTCTATACCTAGGAATGACTAAAAACTTTAAAACAATAGGTAAATTGGTAGATAATTAGAGCAAAGATAGATAATATCCATTGAATGGAGTACTTACAAGATGGTCAGCAAAGATAGCCTAACAAATAGAAAAATCAATAAAGACAGTGGTGAAAGAGCTGTGCATTGATCTTCAGCAAAGGATTATGTAAATGATCAGATTAGCAAATTAGTTCACCATACATGAAACATTGCCTATTTCTATGATAAAGAGAATATGACAATAACAGAATGGCAAGTTTTGTTCTGATTATTTTGGTTTGTACATATTTAGTACATACGACTAAGGAAGATAATATACTTTGCAATAATATACTAATGATATACAACTTCAAAACCTTGAAGTTTTCTAATGTACATATTCATTCTAACTCAATTTTCTCTGCAAGCTAATCAATTATTAGCACTTCAAAATATCCTTGCCTTTTGAAGCGATTTATACCCTCACTCTCACCACTCCATAGTAAGTTTATCAGGAGGCTTAAAAAAATAATCAAACTAATCGAAAAACACTGATGGCTATTTCATTATAAATCATTTACTGGTATGTCAAATACCATGTGTACATTATGTTATTTTAATCTTAAATCTCTTAAGATACATTTCAGAAAAAATATTTCCCCCTGTATTACTGCAATTACTTATCTTTAGTTGGTCAATCATTCCTTAATGTAAATTCAAGAACTATTTATCTTAAATCCATATTGGGTCTACATAGCTCTTATTAATGTGGAATACTGCAATACCAGGCCATCAAAGTGGTAGAATACAATCAAATAGTGATTACTTATTTTTTTTAATATTACATCTCTGCTTTTTAATTTTTTTTTACAAATAAAATATATTTATTTATTTTTTAAATTACTATGAGTACACAATAGTTGTATAAAAATATGGGGTATATGCGACACTTTGATACAGGCATACAATGCATAATGATCAAATCAGGGTAATCGTAGCAACCATCACCTCCAGCATTTATCACTATTTTTTGTGTTAGGAACATTCCAATTCCACTCTTTTAATTATTTTTAAATATATGTAAGTTATTGTTAACGCTAGTCACCCTATTGTGCTGGATCTTATTTACTCTATCTATCTACCTGTATTTTTACACCCATCAAAATCCCTATTTTATCCCCTGCTTCCTTTCACCCTTCCTAGCCTCTGGTAACCATCTATCTTCCCTTTATCTCCATGGGCTCAATTTTTTTTTTTAATTTTTAGCTCCCACATATAAGTGAGAACATGTTAAATTTGTCTTTCTGTACCTAGCTTATTTCACTTAACATGATTGCCTCCAGTTCTATCCATGTTGCTCCAAGTCATGGAATTTCATTCTTTTTATGACTGAATTATATTCCATTGTATATATGTACCTCATTTTCTTATCCATTCATCTGTTGATGGACACTTATGTTGTTAATTTCATATCTTAGCTATTATGAACAGTGCTGCAATAAATATGGCATGCAAATATCTCTTGGATATGCTGGTATTCTTTCTTTTGGTTGTATATACGTAACAATGAGATTGCTGTATCATATGATAGTTGTATTTTTAGTTTAGTGGTTTGTTTTTGCTTTTGTTTTTGAGACGGAGTCTAGCTCTGTCGCCCAAGCTCGAGTGCAGTGGCGTGATCTCCTCTCACTGCAAGCTCCGCCTCCCGGGTTCCCGCCGTTCGCCTGCCTCAGTCCCCCAAGTAGCTGGGACTACAGGCGCCCGCCACCACGCCCGGCTAATTTTTTTGTATTTTTTTGTAGAGATGAAGTTTCACCGTGTTAGCCAGGATGGTCTCTATCTCCTGACCTCGTGATCCGCCTGCCTCGGCCTCCAAAAGTGCTGGGATTACAGGCATGAGCCAACGCACCCGGCCTAGCATTTTTTTTTTTTTTTTTTTTTTTAAATTCAGACAAAATATCAAGAATAAACTTAGAGTTTCTAATTTTTCGCATTATTTTTAATGAAGTCAGTGATCACTTATTAAATAAACCATTAGATTGAAACTGTCAAATTAGTATCAATCTGCTAATTTTCAGTTGCTGGTAAATATTAGCCAGCTGACAGATTTTTGTTAATTATATTGGTAAAATACATTTTACACCATTTTTACTAATTTATAAACACATAGATATTTCAAAAAATATTTTCTGTTACAAAACTCAATCAGCAGTTTTTCTCAAAAGTTACAGAGTTCACTCATGGACTTGCTACAAACATTTCAGTTCACACAATGTGAATATTAGCACTTCAAAACACCCTTGCTGTCTGAGGTGATTTATACCCTTACTCTCACCCCTTGCAAGTCCGTGATAAGTTTATTAGGAAGAATAAGAAAGGAGTTCACTCTTAAGCTCTGTATTTTTTTGTGTGATCTTAGGTGTTTATATTATATGATAAAAATGACTCAGCTTTTCTTTTAAAAAATTTAGATTTATTGAGGTATCATGTCAATACTGTAAAATTCAGCCTTTTTAGGTACAGTTCCATGAGTTTTAGCAAACACGCAGTTATGTAACCACTAACATAATTGACAAACACTTTCATTACCCAAAAAATTTCCCTTATGCCCCTTTGTTGTCAGTTTCCCCCACTGACCAGCCATTGGTAACCACTGATCTATCCCTCTAGCTTCCAGTGTCTGTGGTTTTACCTTTTCCAAAATGTTGTAGAAGTGAACTGACTGCAAATAGCCCTTTGTGTCTGGATTATTTCACTCAGTATAATGTTATTGAGATTTATTTATGTCATTGTATATATCATCAATTTATATCTTTTTTTCTTATTCAGTAGTAATCTTTTGTATGTAGATACCACAATTTGTTTATCTCTTTACTAGCTGATGGACTTTTAGGCTGTTTTTCAGTTTGGACTATTACAAATAAAATTGCTCTCAACATTTGGGTATGACTTTCTATAAACATAATGTTCATTTCTCCTGGGTGAAGTGGAATTGTTGAGTCTCTCGTTAGGTATATGTTTAACTTTATAATAATCTGCAAATTGTTTTCCAAAATGGCTGTACTATTTTCCAATACTATTAGTTCCTGTCCATACCAGCACTTTTTATTGTATGTTTTTAATGTTATCCATACTTCTCAGTGTGTTGGCTTTAATTTGCATTTCACTGATAACCTATGATATTAAATGCCATTTCATGTTATTTCCCATTTGTATATCTTTTTTGACAAACAGTCTGCTCACACATTTGTCAATGTTTTAATTTAGTAGTCTTCTTGAGTTGTAAGAGGTTTTTACATTTTGGATAAAAGACATTTAACAAATATGTGATTTGCAAATATTTTCTCTCAGTTGCGGTTAGTCTCTTCATTTTTCTTTAGATAGTGTATTTCAAATATCAGTAGCTTTTAAATTTTGATGAAATAAAATTTTTCATTGTTTTCTTTTGTGATTTGTTACACCAGAACGTTTTGCCGAACCCAATGTTACAATAATGTTTTTCTGTGTTTTTGTATAGAAGTTTATAGTTTTAGCTCTTACATCTAGATCTATGATACAGAACCGTCTGAATCCAGTCAAGCTGATTTCATAATAAAACGAGCTAACAAAAATCAACATTCTCCAGAGAATTTTAACAAGCATGAGAGACTCACAACATAACATTTAAATTGTCCAGGATACAATCCAAAGTATTGTACAAAAAGCCAAGAAACTGTGAAAAATTCTCAAGGCAGAATGAAATCAAGATATTTCAACCTTAGGATGACTCAGATGAAAATATCAAACAAAGACTTCACATTTCAGAAATTTGATATTTTTAACTGTGTTTATATAAGAAAAATCAAATTCATTCAATAAATAATATTTTCCTACATCACTATACATGTATCTTCTCTAATGATCAAATTCATTGTATGAAATGGCATGCATAGACATATAAGAATGGAGTAGTGTTAAGTTGTTGCAAAAGTAATTGCGGTTTTTGCCATTGAAGCTAGTGGCAAAAACCGCAATTTCTTTTGCACCTACCTAACAGAAACAACAAGGAAGAAAAAGTCATTTGTATGTGCCACCAGAAAAGAACTTTGCTTTCCTGCATCCATCATGTAGATTAAAACTATACATAAATATCTACACATTTATGAAAGTGAATCAATTATGCAGATAAGTAACAGGTATAAAGCTTTTTTTCAATTAGTTCTCAGTAAAAGAGATATTCAAAATTGTAATTATTCCTGAAGAATTGCCTTGATTATTCAGTTAGAACTTGTACAGATATCCTTAAAAAAATTAGTATAAACTATAATGCCAACAGTTTTCAAACTGTTTTGCTTAGGAAGCACCTAAAAGAATTTGAAAAACCACGTGCTCACTTGCACGTTTTAATTTTACATCTAAATTTTTCATCAGAAATTGAAAGTGACAAAGGATACAATTTTCCAAAATTTAAATATAAAAGCATTACATCATTTTTCCATTACCTGATGGAATAGTAACTTAATAGTCATTATAATTTGTTTTAAAAATATGAGAACAAAAATTATTGGGAAGGGTTACATTCTTTTTCCTTCCTCTTGAAGTTACCTTCTCTCACCTCACAAAATTTTGTTACCTTAATATATTTTCATGTTTGAAAGTCTGTATTGATGATCTATCACATTTCTCTGAAACGAAATATTTGTTATTTGAATTTTAATTTTTTAAACCTCTGTGAGTAAAAGCCTCTATGTATTAAAAACATTTTTCCCTTGGGGTTGAGTTGTTATTATAACTTTTCTTAAATAAGTGATAAAAACAACTTTAACAAACCATGAATTTTCATGAATGCTTATAAATAAAATATTTTTCATTTTAAAATTGATATATAATAGTTGTACATATTTGGAAATATATGAAATATTTTGATCCTGTATATAGTGTGTAATTATCAAATCAGAATAATTGAAATAACCATCACCTCAAATCTTTTTCTTGAGAAAACACTACAAATTTTCTCTTTTAACTCTTTGAAATATACACAAATTTTTGTTAACTACAATTTTCTCCTATACTATTAAATATTAGAACCTATGTAGAGAAATAGGAACGCTTTTACACTATTGGTGGAACTGTAAACTAGTTCAACCATTGTGGAAAACAATGTGGCGATTCCTCAAGGATCAAGAACTACAAATACCATTTGACTCAGCCATCCCATTACTGGGGATATACCCAAAAGATTATAAGTCATGTTGCTATAAAGACACATGCACACGTATGTTTATTGCGGCACTATTCACAATAGCAAAGACTTGGAATCAACCCAAATGTCCATCAGTGACAGACTGGATTAAGAAAATGTGGCACATATACACCATGGAATACTATGCAGCCATAAAAAAGGATGGGTTCCTGTCCTTTGTAGGGACATGGATGCAGCTGGAAACCATCATTCTCAGCAAACTATCGCAAGAACAGAAAACCAAATACTGCATGTTCTCACTCATAGGTGGGAACTGAAGAATGAGATCACTTGGACACAGGAAGGGGATCATCACACACGGGGTCCTATTGTGGGGAGGCGGGGGTGGGGGGTGGAGGGATAGCATTAGGAGATATACTTAATGTAAATAACGAGTTAATGGGTGCAGCACACCAACATGGCACATGTATACATATGTAACAAACCTGCACGTTGTGCACATGTACCCTAGAACTTAAAGTATAATAACAACAACAGCAACAACAACAACAAAAAAACAGTAGGAAGAAAGTACACAAATTCACCTTCAGTTGCATATACCCAATAAACCTGTAAAACAAGAAACAAACAAACAGACAAAAATATATTAGAACCTAATCATTTTAACTAACTGTATTTCTGTAATCCTTAACCAATTCTTTACATTCCACCTACCCCTTTTCCTCCAGCCTCAGGTTACCAGCATTCTATTCACTATCTCTGTGAGATATACTTTTTTAACTCTCAAATATTAAGGAAAACATGTGATATTTATCTTTCTCTACCTGTCTTATTTCACTTAACATAATGACTTTCAAGCAAGAGAATATATTTTATGGTTTTTCTTATTTTTTAATTTAATGATTAATCTACTAATGTCTACTCTCTCTTCACTAATATATGAATGATGACATATGCATAATGTTACCCTGCTCTTTCCTGTTTTTGAGAGCACTTCTTATTATAATAATGTCTTTATATAAACAATAAAATTAAACAGGGACACAGTAACAGATTACTCTGAGTTATAGAACTATATATCCATCATGAAATTCTAGCAATATCATAAAACATAAAAATATGTTTCATTTTTATAGACTCACTATGATACACTAAACTGTAGCTCTGTCATTCATCTTTTCTGACTCTCATACCATTTATGAAACATGCAATTATCAGATTTATTTTCTACATAGTGTTGACTTCTTTTCTGATTTTTTGTAAATGCTATACATCACGACTTTTGTATACAAAGGCCCTCTAAGTGTATACTAGAATATAAAATCCCTACTCATCTTCCAAAATTTACACGGGATATAAAATAAATAAATAGGAATAGGGAATGAATGAGCTCAGTTTACAGTCTCAAAAAGATCAATTGAATTCATGGCTACTCGAATATCTTAAATTGTTTTATTAACATTGCTTCCCATTGAAATCTGAGGAGACTTATAGTCAACAATAAAATAATAAAAAAATTCCTCAGAGAAGATAATAAACTACATAGGTTCCAATGTAAAAATATGATTTTCCCCTAGAACACACAACACACACAAACAAAATACTAATGGCATTCAACAGCAATACCTAGAAGCCACTGGGGATATTTATTAACGAAATTTTCCTCTGGGGATTGGCTGCTCCCATAACAACTTGAAAGGATATTTTAGGCACTAAGCTCATTTGGGACTGACTTAGGCAGGTCGAAATATGTATGAATCAAATGTTAAATTCAGTTTAAGTTCAACCTGAAATATGAATTACTTAATGGGAAATAAAAAAGTTCTAGAATAAATTAATTTATAAGTTTCCTAGAATTATAGAAAACAAAATATATCGAACTCATTATAGATACCTAGACTGATAATTTTAATTTGCTCACTTGCTTATCAGAGATCTAACTTCAAAAATTTACTAAAAGTACTGTTAGTAGAAAAATTTATAGTGGTAAACACCTGCACTGAGAATTTAGAAAGATCTCAAATTAATGATCTAACATTGCACCTGGAGGAAATAGAAAAACAAGAATAAACTAATCCCAAAGCTAACAGAAGAAAATAAATAGCCAAAACCAGGGCAGAAGTGAATAAGATTGAGACCCAAAAATTCATACAAAGTATCAACAGATCCAAAAGTTGTTTCTTTCAAAGGAAACCAAGATCAACAGATAGTTAGCTAGATTAACAGAATAAAAGAAAAATCCCCAAATAAGCACAATCAGAAACAACAAAAGTGACATTACAACCAATCCCACAGAAATACAAAAAATTCTCAGAAAGTATCTATGCACACCGACTAGACAATCTGGAAGAAATGAATATAGTCTTGGAAACACAAGCCTCTGAAGTTAGAATAGGGAAGAAATCGAAAGCCTGAATATATCGAGATCATGTATTGAATCAGTAATTTAAAAAAAAAAAACCTATGAATGAGAAAACAAAAAAGCCCTGGATCAGATGAATTCACAGCTGAATTCTGCCAGACATACAAAATGTGTTGAAACCAATTCTGCTGAAACTATTTCAAAAATTGGAGGAAGAGAGATGCTTCTGTAATTCACTCTATGAAGCTAGCATCACCCTGATACCCAAAGCTGAAAAAGGCACAATCAAAAAAGAAAATTACAAGCCAATATTTCTAATGGATATAGACACAATTTTCTCAAGAAAATACTAGTCACCTGAATTCATCAGTACATCAAAAAGTTCATTCATCATAATCAAGTAAGCTTTATTTCTGTGATACAAGCCTGGTTCAACATATGTAAATCAATAAATGTGATTTACCACATAAAATTAAAAACAAAAATTATATTATCATGTCAATAGATTCAGGGAAGTCTTTCAATAAAATCCAACATCCCTTCATGATACAAACCCTTAACAAACTAGACATTGAAGGAGCCTTCCTCAAAATAAAAAGAGCCAACTATGACATGCCGACATCATACTGAATGGGCACAAGCTGGAAGCATTCCCCTTGAGAACAGGAACAAAGGAAGTATGGCCACTCTCACCACTCCTATTCATCCAAACAGGAAAAGGGGAAGTCAAACTATCTGTCTTCAATGGCAATATGGTCCTATACTTAGGAAACCATACAGACTCCACCAAAAGGTTTTTAGAATTGATAAATGACTTCATTAACATTTCAGGAGACAAAATCAGCAGTATTTCTACACTGACAGTATTAAACTGAGAGCCAAATCAAGAACACAATTCCCTTTATAAGAGCCAAACAAATACATAAAATATCTGGGAATACATTGAACCAAATACATAAAAGGTATCTACAAGGAGAACTGGAAATGACTGCTTAAAGAAATCACAGATGACACAAATAGAAAAGCATTCCATTCTAATGTATTGGAAGAACCAATGTTGTTAAAATGACCATATTGCCCAAAGTAATTTATAGATTCAATACTATTTCAATCAAACTCATTTTGAACATCATTTTCCCATAGAATTAGGGGAAAAAACTATTCTAAAATTCATACAAAGCTACAGAAGATGCAAATGGACAAAGCAATCCTAAGTGAAATGAATAAGGCTGGAGGCATTACACTACCCAAATTCAAACTATACTACAAGGCTATAGTAACCAAAAAAGTATGGTACTGCTACAAGAACAGACACACAGGCCAATTAAATAGTGTTGAGATCCCAGAAATGAAGTTGTGTACCTGCAGTGGTCTGATCTTTGACAAAGTTGACAAAAATGAACAACTGGGGAACTACTTCTTATTTAATAAATGCTGTTGGGATAACTGGCTGGTCATATGCAGAAGAAACTGGACTTCTACTTTTCACCATATAAAAAAATAAACTCGAGGTGAATCAAAGATTTATATGTAAGACCTAAAAGCATAAAAGTCTTAGAAGAAGACCTTGGAAATACTATTCTTGACATCAGCTTTGGAAAATAATTTGTGGCTAAGACCTCAAAAGTCATTGCAAAAACAAAACAAAACAAAACAAAACAAAAACAAAAATGGACTATTGGGATCTAATTAAACTAAAGAGCTTCTGCACAGCCAAAGAAACACTGAAAAAGTAAACAGACACCCTACAGAATAAGATAAAATATTCACAAACCATGCATCTGACAAAGGTCAAATATCCAGAATCTATAAGAAACCTAAATCAACAAGCTAAAACTAGATAACTCCATCCAAAAGTGGGCAAGGAACATGAACAGAAACTTCTCAAAAGAAAACATACAAGCTTCCAACAAACATGAAAAAAATGCTCAACATCACTAGTCACTAGAGAATTGCAAAACAAAACCAGAGTGAGATACCATCTCACACTAGTCAGAATGGCTCTTATTTAAAAATCAAAACACAGGCTGGGCATGGTGGCTCACGCCTGTAATCCCAGCACTTTGGGAGGCCGAGGTGGGCGAATCATAAGGTCAAGAGATTGAGACTATCCTGGCCAACATGGTGAAACCCTGTCTCTAGTAAAAATGCAAAAATTAGCTGGGTATGGTGGCACACACCTGTAGTCCCAGCTACTAGGGAGGGTGAAGCATGAGGATCTCTTGAACCTAGAAGGCAGAGGTTGCAGTGAGCTGAGATTGCGCCACTGTACTCCAACCTGGTGACAGAGTGAGATTCCGTCTCAAAAAACAAACAAACAAATAAACAAAAACAACAACAAAATAATTAAAACACAGATGTTAGCAAAGCTGTGAAGGAAATGAAATGCTTATACACTATTAGTGGGGATGCAAATTAGTTTAATCGCTGTGGAAAACAGCTTGAAGATTTCTTGAAAACTTAAAACATAACCACCATTTGACACAGCAATCCTATCATTGGGTATACACCCAAAGGGAAATAAATTATTCCATCAAAAGGACACGTGCATTCATATGTTTATTGCAACACTATTTAAGCATGCATTTATTTGTTCATGACACAAAGACATGGAATAAACCTAGGTGCCCTTCCACAGTGGATTGTATAAATAAAATATGGCATATATACACCATGAAGTACTGTGCCCCCCAAAAAATGAATGAATTCATGTCCTTTTCAGTAACATGGATGTAGTTGGAAGCCATTATTCTAAGCAAATTAATGCAGGAAAAGAAAATCCAATACTACATGTTCTCTCCTGTAAATCGGAGCTAAACATTGGGTACCCAGGGACACAAAGATGGGAACAATAGACATTGGGGATTCCAAAATATGGGATGTAGGGAGGAGGGAAAGGATTTATAAAGTATCTATTGGGTACTACGTTTAGTACCTGGGTGTCGAGATCATTTGTACCCTAAACGTCAGCATTATGCAATATACCAATGTAACAAACCTGTACATGTAGACCCTGAATCTAAAAGTTGAAATACTTTTTAAAAGTTTATTATATTATCACACAACGACCCAGTGGATTTTGCCATAAACAACAACAAAAAAAAGTGAAAGTAAAAAAACGCAAGGTCTTTAGACGTAGGAATCAGAATGATATAAAGAAGGAAAAGAGATTTATACTAATATAGAACCTTTTTAGACATGAATTTAAAAAAAATGATACCCAGGTTATCAAGTTACTTTTGTGTCCACCTAATATTCATACACTGTATCCCTAACCACAATTGGCTGTATTTGAAGACAGAGCCTCAAAGGAAGTAATTCAGGTTTGGTGTCCCTATAAGAGGAGACACTAGAGATCTCAGCTTCTCTCCACGCCACCCCCAACCCCACAAAACATGTAAGAAAGCTTATGTGAGGACACAGTGAGAAAGGTGCCATCTGTAAGTTATGAATAGTCCTCATTAGAAATCAAATCAACTGAAATTTTGATTTTAGCCTCCAGAACTTTGAGAAATAAATTTCTGTTGTTTAATCTACCCAGTCTACGGTATTTTGTTATGGCAGCCTGAGCTAATACAATCATGTACTTCAGCTTGAGGAGAATCTGTGTATTTGTTTATATATTTCCAGTACACATTGATGTATGTTCAAGACTTAACTTTATATTATAGAAATATTTGAAAAAATTTAAATCTATCAAGTAAATTAAATTATGTATATTCATTTTATATTAGTTCATTCTTACAATGCTTTATAAAACTACCACAGACTGGGTAATTTATGAAGAAAAGAGATTTAATTGACTCAGAGCTCCAGAAGCATGACTGGGAGGACTCAAGAAACTTACAATCATGCGGGGAGGTGAAGAGGAAGCAAGAGCCTTCTTCACACAGCAGCAGGAGAGAGAGAGAAGGAGGAAGTATCACACGCTTTTAAACCATCACATCCTCATAAGAACTTACTCACAGTCATGAGAACAGCAAAGGAGAAATCCATCCCCATTATCCAATCACCTCTCCCCAGGTCCCTCCTCTAATTCAACACGAGATTTGGGTGGGGACACAAATCCAAACCATATCAATTATATATATATAGTATATATATAATGTATAATGGCATTCCAAAATCAGCCATGACTTACTACTCAAAAATGCCTTAGTTTAAGTTTACAGAAAGTGAAAAGTTGAATATTTTCTAGAGGCGCTTACTTCATACTTGAGAACACAAATTTAGATCTTTCTTTGGAGGTAAAATGATAAAATGAGGGGAAAGCATGATTAAGATTCATTCTAAGTTTTTGAAAGCAAAGAACTTGGAATACTCTTTGTAGATAGTAAAGAATCTGTGAAGAACATTAAGGAGAGGAGTAACATGATAAATATGTGCATTAAGATTTCTCTAACTTTAAAGAAAAGAATGGATTGAGGCAGATACAGGAGGGGGAAGTAAACCCAAGATCAGAGCCATATAAACTAGAACCATAATAAAATCTATATGAGAGATAATGAAGGCCTGACACCATGCAATTGCCATTTGATTAAAAAAGAAATAAGTCTTTATAATATTTTGTTGTAGAATTCATTTAATTTTAGTTTTATACCTAAACAACAGCACATAAAAATAAATGTTTCTGTATATAATGACTGGAAAAATTCTAAAACTGAAATAATAGCAAAATAGGGGAAAATATATACAACTGAATTTCAAATTTTAGAATCATTGATTCTGAATTGTCAAATGTAAAATTGTACAAATTCATTACCTAAAAGATATATAGGATTGAAGGTGAGGCTGGAGAAAACACTGTTTTAGAGAAACAAACTTGAGTTTCCTCTGCAGAAGACTGAGAATACAAGATGAGCACTCACTATATCAACCAGCAATATCTTCAGTGTGATACAAAAAAAGAAAAAATAAACTTTATAAATGATTCATATGTATTAGGTACCCATTTCTTCAAAACAGATAAGCCGAAAGTTAGTGATGTAATGAAATAAACTGATTGCCTGTAGTTTCTGTGGGCCGTGAATTCACACAGGGCACATTAGGATGGCTTATATCTGCATGACGGTGTCCACGGCTCAGTAGTAATACTTGAAGACTGAGACTGGACTAATATGAAATCTCATTCATTCACATGTCTAGCAGATAATACTGATGATCACCTGGAGGCCTAGGTCAGACACAACACCAATACTTGGCCCAAGGCTGTTCCATATAGCCTGACTTTTTTCACATTGTTGTGATTGGACTATAAGGTATGCTTCCTTAAACAAAGAGAAGTGAGAGAAAGAGAGTCGTTTGGGAGCCATAGTGCATTTTATGATCTTTAGTTTTGGAAACAAAGCAGCAATATTATATTGGCTTTAGCTTTAAAAGTCCACCAAGGTTCAACATTATATTCCACCATTTGAGGAATATCAACATCACACTCTAAAAAATTTGAATATGAAACAGACAATAATAAACATATGACTACAAATAGATGTTAATCAAAAAGGAAAACAATTTAAAACATGAGAATAAAGTGTGGTTCTTTGAAAAAAGTCAATAAAATTGATAATCCTTTAGGCAAGGTAACTAGGAAAAAAAGAGTAAAGAAATTTCCAATATCAGGAAAGAAATGGAGGACTTTGCTGAAGACCCTACAGCTGTTGCATAATAATAAAAAATAGAGAAGAGGGAAATTGGCAATGTTCATCAAACTTTCAGCTATACGATGATTAACTTCTGGGGCTCCAATGTAGAGCATGGTTACTATAGTTAACAACACTGTTTAGTACACTAGAAATGTGTTAAGAGAATAGATCTTAAATGTTCTCATCATACACATAAAAAAATGGAACTATATGAGATAGATAGGTTAATCAGCTTAATTGTGGCGATCATTTCCCAACATATATGTATATCAAATTATCACATTGTATGTCTTAAACATGTACAATTTGCATTTGTAAATTTTACCACAATAAAGCTGGAAAAAAATAAAGAACTCTGAAAAAACTAAACTTGTGATTTTGAAAATTTTATTGGAACAGTTCCTTGAAATAAACAAACTGCCAAAGCTCACTCAAGAAGAAATAGATAAGCTGAATAGCTCAAGATCAACTAATAAAATTTAAGTAAACTAAAGACCCAGATGGCTATACTGGGAAGTATTCCAAATATTAAAAAATGAATAATACCAAATTCACTAAACTGTTTCCAGAAAAAATAAAAGGAACACATCCAAACTTATCTTATGAGGTCAGAATTATTCTGACATCAATACCTGCCATTACAAGAATGGTTAACTGAAGACCAACATGTCTTATGAATACAGACACATTCTTCATAAAACATTGCCAAATTGTGTCCAGGAATATGTATAAAGAATTCTACACAACAACCAAGTAATGGTGTGCTAAGAATACAAAGATGGTTTGCCTATGGAAAATAAATGTAAGACATTCTTAACAAAACCAGGCTAAAAAAGAAAAGCCATATGATCATCTCAATAAAAGAAGCACTTCACAAATTTTAGTATCCATACGTGATAAACACTCCCAGCAAACTAGGAATAACAGGGAATCCATATAACCCTATAAAAAGAGATCTACAAAATTCTACTGCTGATTCCACATATAATTACGAAAACTTGAATACACCCCTTCTAAGATCAGTAACAGACAAGGTGTCAATTCTCCCCACTCCTACTAGACACGATACAGAAAGTCCCAGGTAACACAGTATGGAAATTTTAAAACAGTTTACAATAGTTCAAATGGATGAAGTAAAAGTGTCTCTATCTTCAGGTGAAATTGGTGATTTTAGAGAAAATCTGAAGGAACTATAAAAATGTTTTAAAAGATTATTGAACTAATAAGTGAATTGAAGAAAGTTTCAAGATTCAAAAATAAACTGTATTTCTATATACTATAAACAACTTGAAATTGAATGATAAATAATATCATTTGCAATAGCATCAGAAACATAAAATAGTTACATATGTGACAAAATATGAGAAAACCCTGTTTGCTGAAAACTACAAAACAATAATGAAATAAATTTTAAACTGTCTAAATGAATTCCAGCAGAGTAATTTGCAATATTTTTTGTAGATATTTATAAATTGGTTTTTAAAATTACATGAAAAAGGGAAATAAACAGAATACTCAAAACATTCTGAAAAAGAATAAAGTAGTGGACAACTCACTACTTTTCCTTAAGAATTATTATAAAACTACAGTAATCCTGATTGTTTAATGTTGACAAGAGATAGATACGGACATCAGTGGAATACTATAGAGAGCCAAAAAATTTATCTCCATAAATATGGTCAATTGATATTTGAAAAAGGTGCCACGGCAAGTCGATGGAGAAATAATACTCCCTTTAACAAATAGTGCTGGAACAACTGGATATCCATGTACATAAAACTGAACTTTGTTCCACACATCACATAATATACAAATATTAACTCAAATGGATCCTAGAACTAGCTCTAAATCCTAAAACTATAAAACTTCTAAAGAAAATATAGGAGAAAATCTGTGTCTTTGGATTAAGTAAGGTTTTTTTTAGATAGACTAACAAAGGACAATCCCACGAAAGAAAAAGAGAAATAAGATTTCATCAAAATTAAAAAGATGTTATCTACAAAAAACAGTAAGAAAATGAAAAGACAAGTCACCAGTTAGTTTAAAATAGAACATCTAACAATGAACTTGTACTAAGTGTATACAAAGGACTCTCAATATTCAGCAATAAGAAAGCATAAAAACACAATTTTGAAAAATGTGTGAAGTACTAATAAGGATCCATACCAACCCAGTGTCTTATGCCTCTCTTGTGGAAATGGAAAATGGCACAGCCCCTTTGGAAAACAGTTTGTCAGTTTCTCATAAAATGAAACATACTCTTATCATACCAATATTCTCAGCAATTGTAGTATTTGTCTAAGAGAAATGAAAGTTTATTTACATAAAACATGTATGAAAATATTATAGCACCTTCATTCATAAATCACAAAAAACTCAAAATGGCCCAAATACTTAACAGCTGGTGAATGGATGAACAACCCCTGGTATATCCACACAAAGGAATACTGTTAATAGACTTACGTCCAATGAACTAGTGATACACACAACAATACAGATGGATTTCAAATGTGTATTGCTACTTCAAAAACCTGGGCTCAACAGATTTTATGCTTTATGATTCCGTTAAATGGCTTTCTGAACCAGTAAAACTAGAGGAACAGAAAACAAATCAGTAGTCTCCAGAGAACTGAGGATAGGTGAGATAGGTGAGTAAAACAGGCCGAGATAACTTTTAAATTTACAGAACTGTTCTATATTTTGATTGTAGTGGTGGTGACATGACAACATGTACTTGCCTAAACTCATAACACTGTGTAACATAAAGAGTTAATTTGACTCTATAAACTATAACACAGAAAAAAAAAATGCAAAGCTACTGGCATCCAAGCAATATAATCCAAACTATATAAAAATGAATGATTTAATTTTTAAAATTTCACTGTGCTTAAGCAAAATACCCTTAAAAATCTGAAAACCAAAATAAATGTGTTATATTTTTATGACATTATTGACTTAACAGGGTGTTTTTTAGCTTCCAATTGCTGTGTAACTAATTATCACAAGCATAGTGGTAGAAAACAGCTCCATTTGTTAGTTCATAGGTGAGAAGTTCAGCATATCTTGGGTTTTCAGTGGAAATCTGAACACTGGTGAGGCTGTTTCTTCTGGATACCCTGGGGAAATGATCCACTTCCAAACTGATCTTTTGTTTCCAGAATTCTGTCTGTGACTTGACTCTTATGGATTCTAATCCATCATGACAGCCTACATGAAGCTACTAGATGTTTGTTAGATATTAAGTTAGTTTTCTTTCCCCTTATCCATGTCTATAGCAGATTTCTCTTCTTCCTGCTTTGCCAGTGAAAATAGTAGCTAGCAGTCCTTGAGTTTTATATACATGTCATTATAATTTCTGCTCTAATTAGTTTCAAAGATATTATTTTTTATTTTATTCCATTTTGTATTATTTTTTATGGAGAGTGTGACAGGTTTTTTTGTTCTCTTTTTCTTCTTTTTTTGTGAATTTATATATTCTAATCAGAGTGCAAAACCCACTATTAGGTAAAGTTTCAAATCAGAAAGCAAAACAAAACCAAAACATGTTTCTCAGAGAGACAGTAATGAGTTTTCTATTGCCACTGAATAATAAGTTATAGTAGAAATATTCTCCACATTTTGAGTGCCTACTCTGTGTCAGTCACTGTTCTAAGCATTTGTATTAACTCATGCTTCAACTCTTACACTGTCAAAGGAGGAAAAGATGTTATATATTTTTCTCAATGTTTTATGGTTTTTAAGTAGCAGAATTTATAGTTGAACATATGCAATCTAATTCCGGAGAGCAGTTCATCTGTACAGATTCTGCTTAATCAAAATCTGGTAGTTTAAACAGTGAATGCATTTCACAGTCAGATCTAAAACACTGAACCATATTTGGTTATTTTGTTTAAAATTATGGAAAGAAATATATCTTTAAATATCTATATTTAGTTAAAAACGTATAAAAGCAATCTCAGGTAAATACGTTTTCAAGAGTTTATGATTCTGTATCTTTAATAATACTGTCAGAAAGCTGAAATATTTACCTACAGTCAACAGAAATCCTATTATGCATTGGTATGTTCTTGTATTCCTTAATTTCACCTCATCTTTATCTAATAATTAAATATATAGCAGAGTCTGCACTGATATTTCCCTCCAAAACCTTGTTACCAATAGGATGTCATGCCACTATCATCTCTGTAAATCCCAGAATCCAAAAATGTCATTTTTAAAGGTCATTTTAGATCTGTCATTCTGGATAGATGTATCTTCTTTCTTGAAAAGGCCAAGTTAAGTATCTTTATTAAAATTATAGTTACTCCATTTCTTTCTTCAATGCTCATATACAAAACATGGTCAAACTAGCCACATGAAAAGCTTAGATATTTTTGTCAAACTTGAACCATGTAATACATAAGAAATTGTTTCATAATTTATTATTTTATAATTTACAAGAATTCTTTCTTTTAGAATATTGACAACTATCGTTGTATATATTTATATATTTATGGTGTACAACGTCATGCTATGATATATGTATACAATGTGGAATTAATGAATCAAGCTTATTAACGTATCTATCACCTTAAATGCTCATCACTTATTCCTCCTAACTGAAACATTGTACCCTTTGACCAATATCTCCTCGTTACCCCCGGCCCCAGCCACTGGTAACCACCATTCTGCTCTGTGCTTCTATGAGTTTGTTTTAGATTCCACATATAAGTGAGAACATGCAATAATTGTCTTTGTGTACCTGAATTGTCTTTGTGTGCCTGCCTTTCACTTAGCATTTTGTCTTCCAGGTTCATCCATGGTGCTCTTTAATGACAGAATTTCCCTTTCAATTAAAACTGAATTGTACTCATTTTGTATATATACACAATTTATTTATCCATTCATGAAGACATTGTTTGGTTCCATATATTGGCTATGGTAAAGAATGTTGCATTAAACATGGAAGTGTAGCTATCCCTTTGACATGATTTCAGATCCTTTGGATTTTCACCCATATATAGGGATCTCGGTAAAAAATGATCCATAATGTAGTTTTTTTGAGAAAATTCTATTTAAGTTTTTCATAATAGCTGTACTAATTTACAAGCCTGCCAAAAGTGTGCCAGGGTTCTCTTTTCTCTATGTCCTCCCCAACATGTGTTATCTTTCATTTCTTTGATAATAGCCACTCTGACAAGTGTGAGGAGATATCTCATTATAGCAGGTTTATATTTAAGTATTTAATTCATTTTGACTTGATTTTTGTATATAGTATGAGATATAGGTCCAAGTACTTTTTTTGGCACATTGATATCCAGTATTCTGTTAACACAGTATGTCACATTTATATATTTGTGTATGTTAAACTATCCTTGCATCCCTGGGCTAAATCCCTCTTGACATGACAAATGATCTTTTTAATGTGCTGTTGAATTGAGTTTGCTAGTATTACATGAATTCTTATGTAACTTCCTTGGTGAAACCCAAGCTTCACATGCTATATTGCAATATGCCATAAATCCAACAACTAAGATGTTTAAAAAGGTATCAGTACTAAATAATAAATTCCAAACTTTTCCAAAATTATTATTTAATGAATATTTTCATTTTCTACTATTAAAGTTGTAAGTTTACATTTAGGAAATACATGAAGCAAAAAAAAGTCATCCTTGATTCTAACTATTCAGAGCTTTGGATAGCCTTGATTATGAACGGATGATCACTTTATTGTCTAATATTCATGGTACTTAAAGACATTAATGTACTTAAAATATTTTCATAGCATAAGCAATTATTTTATTCAGAAAACTAATTTTTTATAATACTTTAAGTTCTAGGGTACACGTGCACAACGTTCAGGTTTGTTACATAAGTATACATGTGCCATGTTGTTTTGCCACACCCATCAACTTGTCGTTTACATTAGGTATTTCTCCTAACGCTATCCCGACCCCAGCCCCCCACCCCCTGAGAGGTCCCAGTGTGTGATGTTCCCTGCCCTCTGTCCATTTGTTCTCATTGTTCAACTCCCACCTATGAGTGAGAACATGCGGCGTTTGGTTTTCTGTCCTTGTGAATGTTTGCTTAGAATGATGGTTTCCAGCTTCATCCACGTCCCTACAAAGGACACGAACTCATCCTTTTTATGGCTGCATAGTATTCCATGGTGTATATGTGCCACATTTTCTTAATCCAGTCTATCATTGCTGGATATTTGGGTTGGTTCTAAGTCTTCGCTATTGTGAATAATGCCACAATAAACATACGTGTCCATGTGTCTTTATAGTAGCATGATTTATCATCCTTTGGGTACATACCTAGCAATGGGATTGCTGGGTCAAGTGGTATTTCTAGTTTCTAGATCCTTGAGGAATGGCCACACTGTCTTCCACAATGGTTGAACTAATTTGCACTCCCACCAAACAGTGTAAAAGTATTCCTATTTCTCCACATCCTCTCTAGCATCTGTTGTTTCTTTTTTTTAAATTTTTTTTTGTATTTTCTTTTTTTTTTTTTTAATTATTGTTATACTTTAAGTTCTAGGGTGCATGTGCATAACGTGCAGGTTTGTTTCATGTGTATACTTGTGCCATGTTGGTGTGCTGCATCCATCAACTCATCAGCACCCATCAACTCATCATTTACATCAGGTATAACTCCCAATGCAATCCCTCCCCCCAACCCCCATGATGGGCCCCGGTGTGTGATGTTCCCCTTCCCGAGTCCAAGTGATCTCATTGTTCAGTTCCCACCTATGAGTGAGAACATGCAGTGTTTGGTTTTCTGTTCTTGCGATAGTTTGCTGAGAATGATAGTTTCCAGCTGCATCCATGTTCCTACAAAGGACAGGAACTCATCCTTTTTTATGGCTGCATAGTATTCCATGGTGTATATGTGCCACATTTTCTTAATCCAGTCTGTCACTGATGGACATTTGGGTTGATTCCAAGTCTTTGCTATTGTGAATAGTGCCACAATAAACATACATATGCATGTGTCTTTATAGCAGCATGATTTATAACCTTTTAATGATCACCATTCTAACTGGTGTGAGATGGTACCTCTTTGTGGTTTTGATTTGCATTTCTCGGATGACCAGTGAAGATGATCATTTTTTCATATGTTTATTGGCTGCATAAACGTCTTCTTTTGAGAGTTTCTGTTCATATCATTTACCCACTTTTTGATGGGGTTATTTTTTTCTTGTGAATTTGTTTAAGTTCTTTGTAGATTCTGGATATTAGCCCTTTGCCAGATGGGTAGATTGCAAAAAGTTTCTCCCATTCTGTAGGTTGTCTCTTCACTCTGTTGAGAGTTTCTTTTGCTGTGCATACACTCTTTAGTTTAATTAGATCCCATTTGTCAACTTTGGCTTTTGTTGCCACAGCTTTTGGTGTTTTAGTCATGAAGTCTTTGCCCATGCCTATGTCCTGAATGGTATCGCCTATGTTTTCTTCTAGGTCTTGTCTTCTAGGTATTCTATGGTGTTAGGTCTTACTTTTAAATCTGTAATCCATCCTTACGGTGTAGGGAAGGCATCCAGTCTCAGGTTTCTACATATGACTAGCCAGTTTTCCCAACACCATCCATCAAATAGGGAAACTTTTCCCCATTGCTTGTTTTTGCCAGATTTGTCAAAGATCAGATGGTTGCGGATGTGTGGTGTTATTTCTGTGGTCTCTGGACCACTGTTCTGTTCCATTGGTCTATATCTCTGTTTTGGTACCAGTACTATGCTGTTTTGGTTAGAGTAGCCTTGTAGTATAGTTTGAAGTCTGCTAGTGTGATGCTTCCAGCTTTGTTCTTTTGGATTAGGACTGTCTTGGCTATGCAGGCTGTTTTTTGGTTCCATATGAACTTTAAAGTAGTTTTTTTCCCAATTCTGTGAAGGAAGTCATTGGTAACTTGATGGGGATGGCATTGAATCTATAAATTACCTTGGAGAGTATGGCCATTTTCACGATATTGATTCTTCCTATCCATTCGCCTGGAATGTTCTTCCATTTGTTTGTGTCCTCTTTTATTTCATTGAGTAGTTTGTAGTTCCCTTTGAAGAGCTCCTTCACATCCCTTGTAAGCTGGATTACTATGTATTTTACTCTTTTTGTAGTAATTGTGAGTGGGAGTTCACTCATGATTTGGCTCTCTATTATTGGCATATAGGAATACTTGTGATTTTTGCACATTGATTTTGTATTCTGAGACTTTGCTGAGGTTGCTTATCAGCTTAAGGAGATTTTGGGCTGAGACGATGGTGTTTTCTAAATATATAATCGTGTAATCAGAAAACTAATTTTTTAAAGGAATTCAGTGAAGAAAAACATTAAGCTGTTTAGGTTTACATATTATGAATACCTGTGTCTACTTTACATTCTAATCAATTCAACATTGTTTCCTAGGCACAGCTTTCTATTCTCAAGTGTATCCATTAGGCTAGACCTAAAAATATAATTGAAATAATATGTGTAATATTTGTGGTAAGCAGAATTCCAAGATGGTCAGCTAAGAGTCCCGGCCTCTGGTTATTAAACACTAAAGAAGCTACTACTATAAAGGTATTTTTCCAGTATAATTAATGTTACTGAGTTTTTTGTTTCACAGACTATCTGTGTACACCTAAATGAGCCCTTTATAACCAGAATGTTTCCCAAGTGGCAACAGGGGGAAAAATTGGGAAGATTCAAACTTAAAAAGGATTTAAAAATTTGATATGATATTGAAAGATGTAGGGTGAAAGACGATGAAAGATGAAAGATGTCCATGCAAAAACTGGAATTTCCTACATGCTGAGAACAATCCCTGCTGAAAGCCAACAGAAAAATAAAATATTTAATTCTATCAGTGCATTGTAATGCGTAAGAGATATAACAAAACTATTAAACATTTTTTTCAATTTGGAAGGCTGAGGTGGATGGATCACGTGAGGTCAGGAGTTTGAGACCAGCCTGGCCAACGTGACGAAACCCCATCTCTACTAATAATCCAAAAATTAGCCAGCCCTGGTGGTGGGCACCTGTAATTCCACCTACTCTGGAGGCTGAGGCAGGAAAATCGCTTTAACCTGGGAGGCAGAGGTTGCAGTGAGATGAGATTGCGTCACTGCACTCCAGCCTGGGTGACAGAGCGAGACTCCATTTCAAACAAACAAAAACATTTGCCAGTTCTTTTTTAAAAAATTCATTGTAATTTTGTACTGTGTTCTTCTCTTCCAGTTATTATTTTGAATAATACTGAGGTGGAATAATAGATACAAATTAGGTTTAGCAGGAATGTTCTAGATGCAATGGCAGTAATTCTCTATCATTCATCATCTGTGTTGCAAATTATATGTTTTAAAGCATACTAATCCATTTATCTTATGTATTATGAATATTACACCTATAAATCAGAAACTTAGGTATTTATGTTGTACTACCAAATTAAATTATACAAAAATTATTTATTCTCTAACTAGAGCCTGCCAGACACTAGAGCAGGCACTGGGTTTTTAATGTTCAGCACAAAAGATAGGATTCTGAATTATGATTTTCAATAAAGTTATTATAAACATAAATATAAATAAATAAATTATTTTGTAAAGCCTTATGGAGAAAAAAAATATATACTGCTGTGAAAATACGTAACATTAAATTGTTTCTAGTTGAGGATTTCAGGACAAAGCTCCTCTGAAGAAGTAAATTATTGAGCTGAAACTGGATATATGAAATACAGTTGTATAGATGAAAAACGGGAGGAAATTTTTTCAGGCAAAAAAAAAAAAAAATGTATGCAAAGCTTGGTGACACCAGAAAGCATAGTTTCTTTAAGAAATTGGAAAAAGTCTATTGGACCAAAATGGAAAGGCATACCTGAGAATAAGCTTCAGATTTATAAGCAACAGCCTGATCACAGAACATTGATGTTTTTGTTAAGTATTTTTGATATTCATCTGAAACAAAATTGAAGTTTTCAAGTCAGAATTATTTTGATAATATCAAACTGGGATTCCAGAAAGACTGCTTTTCCGGAGATTTGAGTCTGTATTGAAGGGGTGGCTAGAGAAGTGAAAGATGAGCAGAAACAAATTAATGTATTTTAGGTGAGAGATGTTTAATTACAACAAGGTAGCGTTACTAGAAATAGAAAAAGACTACTTGAGCTTGGGAGGTATTTGGGAATAAAATAGATATGACTTTTGATAAATTTAACAGAACAACTCAGGGATACGAAAACCATGATAATTTTTAGATTGCTTTTTAAAATAACTGTGTCTTTGGTGTGTCATATGCTGAGGCAGATAACAAGAGATAATTCTATTGGATAAGAAATATTATGAGGTTGTTTGGGACATGTTTAATTCGCTATTTTATTTGGAACATCTAGATAAAAATATCAAGTAGTGAATGGGGCATATTATTCAAGAACTTTAGAAAAGATTTGAAAGTTGGAGATATAAATCTGGACATCATTGGTGCATATACAATATTGGGACTGGTTATATAAGTGAGAAAATAGAGTTAGGGAGAGGGTCTGGGACTTGCTGTTGTGATGTCCCCAATGTTTAATGTCAGAATACACGATGAGATTTAAATAGATCTGTCAAAAAGGTGGGAGAAATTCCAGGGAGAGTGTAGTCATGGAAACTAGGGAAAGATCATGTTTCAGAAAGAAGCAGGGGCTCAACATTGTCAAATATTGCTGAGAGTTCAAGTGAGATAAAGACTAAATTACAGCATGAGATGAAGAAAACAGATTCACTGTAGCTCACAGAAAAAGCTATGTTCCATAGGATGATGGTGGTGGTGAATGGGTCGAGGATTGTTTGCAGAAAGAGAAAGGCTTCACTGACTATTGATTCTATTTTGTGTAGTTAGTTCTGAAAGTCTGCAGAGAAACTGAGCAGAAGTTGAAGTGAAATATGTGTTATGATGATTTTGTTTTTTCATTTTTTAAAGATAAGCAGGACTTTGAAATTATCAAATGTTTTTGGAAAAGATTTAGAGATCTCATTAAAAAAGAGATCAAATGTAGAGAATAATGAAATAATAATTTGTTCTTCAATTATATTGAGAATGGAAGTGAAGAAAATTATGGATAGAGAGGGAAGAAGCATTTTCTTTACCATTATAGAAGGAAAGGAATAAAACACTGATGTGGAAGGAGACAGATTGGGAAGTTAGTTACATTGTTAGAGAGTTTTGTTCTGATGTTATATAATGGCAATACTGCATTTGAAAAGAGATGAAAATGATTCAGACATTCAGGGATAAGAGTCTATTTTAGATTGTGGATCATAAATGCACACTGATAACAATTTACCCATATATGCAAAATTTTTCCAGCTGTCCTTTTCTATGTCAATACAATCACAGACTGGAAAATGAAAAAGAAAGGAGCAAAGAAATTGAGAATGTGCGTAGTGATGTTGCAATCGTGAACAGTAGCTCTAAGCTGGATAGAGAAGAAGCTTAATAAAGCAGAGGGCTTACAGATAGAAAGACATAAAAAATGTATATTTCCAAAATTCCCAATGAAATAGAAGAGTAATAGTGAACATAGTTCAATAAAAATGTAGAAAAAGAATTGTTGCGTTCACAAAACAGAATGTTTGATTTCATAATAGTAAAGACCATTAGGTTTGACGTGAAAATGTGCATTGGTTGCTTTAATCAATATCTATTTAGCACACTTATGAGTACAGAAGTCATATCATAGTGGGCTTAAGAGTTGAAGTTGATAATGTAGAAATTGCAAGTTTTCAAGTCCTGTCAGAGAGTTTAAAGATAAGTTGTCTTAATGAAAAGTTTTTAAAACTAGGAAGACATAAATGTGTTTGGGGGCTAAAATTTATAAGATAGTAGACATAGAAATATCAGAAATAGATTAAAAGCATAGACAGATGTTCTCTGAGGAGGGAAAATACAATGAATAAAAATCACAAATGATCATTTTAGCCTTGCCAGAGAATGATGTAAAATCCTTCTCCAGAAGCACCCAAAGGAAAGAAAGTGAGGAAAATAAATACACAAACAGTACAGACATGGAGGTGGAGAAGAAAAAAGTGATAAGAAGTTATCAAACATAAATTCTCATTTCAGGGAGTTGAACTGAGGTTCTCTGTGGAAGGTGGGAAGCTCAAATATATGATTGGCAGCTTGAAATTTTTTATAAAGTGACATGTTTTCTATTTACTTTCACATCATGGTGATATCTCATCTATCTGGGAAACAGGAGATTTGGATACCAGTTGTACCTCTGATGTACAATGGGCCAAAACCCTTAATACTTTTTTTTTATGTGTGTAGATTCAACGAATTTGTCACATGGATATATTGTGTAGTGGAGAGGTTTTGGATCCTAGTGAAGACATTACCTGAATAAAGAACATTGTACCCAATAGTACTTTTCAATCCTCATCTCCCTCCCATATCCCTAACTTTTGGTATCCCAAGTATCTATTTCCCTCCGTATTCCCCATGTGTACCTGTTCTTTATATTCTACTTTATAAGTGAGAACCTGCAGTGTTTGATTTTCTGTTTCTGAGTTATCTTACTTATGATAATGGCCTCCAGCTCCATCTGTGTTACTGCAAGACAGGATTTCAGTTTGTCATTATTTCAAAAAGACACCTGCATTCGTATGTTTATTAGAGCATTATTCCCAATAACAAAGTCATGAAATCAACCAAAGTGTCCATCCACAGATGATTGGGTAAAGAAAATATGGTATCTATGCACCATAGCATAATAAACTGTGATTAATAAAAAACTGGGACTTGCTGTTGTCTAAATGCTGAAAACAACCTCTTGGGCAGCCAATAAATAAAAATAAAATATTTAATTATATCAGTGTGCCATAGTGGATAGCAGGTGTAAAATAACCCTTAGAAATGTTTCATTTTGGGAGTCTGAGGTGTGTGGATCACATGAGGTCAGGAGTTTGAGACCAGCCTGGCCAACATTGCAAAACTCCGTCTGTACTAAAAATACAAAAGTTAGCTGGGCTGGTGGAGGGTGTCTGTAATCCCAGCTACTTGGTAATAAATAGTGATAAAGAAAACTGTTTAGGCCGGGCGCGGTGGCTCTAACCTGTAATCCCAGCACTTTAGGAGGCCGAGACGGGCGGATCACGAGGTCAGGAGATCGAGACCATCCTGGCTAACATGGTGAAACCCTGTCTCCACTAAAAAAATACAAAAAACTAGCCGGGTGAGTTGGCGGGCGCCTGTAATCCCAGCTACTCAGGAGGCTGAGGCAGGAGAATGGCGTGAACCTGAGAGGCGGAGCTTCCAGTGAACTGAGATCCCGCCACTGCACTCCAGCCTGGGCGACAGAGCAAGATTCCATTTCAAAAAATAAAAAAAAGAAAAAGAAAAAGAAAACTGTTTATTATTCTGTGGTATATAGATATCATATTTTTTAATCCAATTATCTGTAGTTGGAGACTCATGAACAGTGTTGTAATAAACATAAGCATGCAGGTGTCTTTTTGAAATAATGACTTGTTTTTCATTTGGTAGATACCTAACAGTGGGGTTGCTGGGGTTGAATGATATTTCTACTTTTGACTCTGAGAGGTTGCCATACTATTTTCCATAGAGGCTATACTAACAGTGTGTAAGTGTTCTCTTTTCTCTGCAACCTTTCCAACATCTGTTGTTTCTTGACATGTTACTTTCATGACCAGATTTCATCGCTTCTGGTATTTGAAGAATCTAGGCAGAAGGTAAAGCACTGGGGTGAGATGGGGCATGCCCATCTCCTGTGTGGAATGTCTATATAGGTGCAGGCAGTTAGACTAAGAATTTAAACTAGTTTAAGTCTTGCCCTACACCAAAGGCAAGAAAAGTAGTATTCATAAACATTTCCCTTTGACCCATACTCTGGACCTTGGCTTTTGAATCACAATTACCATGATGTCAAGAAATGGCAACTGAAACTGGTTCCAAGGAAAACTGAGCCCAGGGAAAAAGAGAGGAGTTACTCTAAAGTTTAAAAAGAAAACTTTAGTCACCCATCCCTTGCTTCTTTTCCCTAGGACATAAGTGTAAATTCATTAGAGTATTTGGAGATGGAGTTATCAACATAGTAATGTACTAAGTTCTGGCAGTACATTGCATTAAGTGCTAAGATGATGTAATTTCTGTGTGCTTTGGAAATCCAAAGGAGAAATGTTTAATGTATGTTTTGGCATAGGTTGCTTAGCAAAGTCTTCCTGAAGAAAGTGCTTAAATAGAAAGAAATCTAATTATAAGAGTTTATTTTCTTGTTTTACCATATTAAATTAGAATCTCTAAGGGAATGTCTTGACCCGTCTTATTCACTATTTTATCTCCACTAGATATCCCTGTGTGTTTGACACATACTAACTGCTCAATGAGTAGTGATTAATAAGAGTGAAAGAAAGAGTTAAAATAAAAGTTTAAAAAAGTTTAAATACATTATGATGGCAATATTCATTTTACAGATGAGAAAATAGTAACATCTGATATGTGGGACTTAACATGTGTAAAGCACTACTCTAAGTGATGTAAATATTAACTAATTTAACCCTTGTAACAGCAATACAAGGGAGGCACTATTATTATTATCTTCATTTGATAGTTTTAAGAGCTGAGGCACAGAAAACTTAAATGACTTTCCCAATATATGTATATAAGCAGTCTCTTCACTCTGAGTTTTGCCTCTCTTTTCTACTCCATGACATCTCATTTCTCAGAACATCTCCATGTAGCTTAGGTTTCTCACTACATGGTGGTCTCAGGTGGTCACATTTCTCATCTGGTAGCTGTCTTCTAAAAAAGACTAAGGCAGAAGTTCTAGTACTCAACCAGAGCACAGTAGGGCTTTCATTGTACTTTATTAGTCAAAATGGTCACTGGCCATCCCAGATGCAAGAGAAGCGAAAATAGACACTTTTAATGCATATCAGAGAAGTTTCTGCCAATTGTAGTCTGCAACAAGAGAATAAGAACTTGCTTTGTATTACATAGCTATTTTCTTCAAGTACACCGCTCTTCTCAATATTCTACACATCTAGGACGTATTTCCCATCAGAGATAAATTTTTGAATACCTGACTGTAGAGAATTACATAATTATATAATTAATAACATTCCCTATTTTGGGGAGAAAAGCTTGCCTTTCTTACATTCTCTACCTTTCAATTTCTATGTGTCCTTTTCTTACTCAAAACCTCACTCTCTACAACCAGGTAACTCATGTTATCAAACTAGTATTATCTTCATTGTGCTTATGATATTTTTGTGTGTGTGTACATATATATAGCTATAGATAGATAGATAATAGAGAGAGGAGAAAGACAGATATATATATTTATATGTATAAATGTTTATATTGATTACAGATATGTATATATATGTTTTTACACATGTGTATGCTTGCACATTACATATATAATCAAGGTAATAAAATTTTATGCATACTTCCATACATCTTGTTTTCCTTTTATGCAATAATGATTTTTGGAAAACTATGAACTTTATATTTATTATTAATTATTTTTAAAAGTTACATAATACTCTATATTGTGGACATACCATACATTATTCAAACATAATCTTTTATTAAAAATTAAAAATATATACCAATATAAAAAAATTAAACATTGGTCTGAGTTTTCCAGAGCTTTAAAAAAAATAAATTTAAGAAGGGAAAATGCAGTTTTGTTACATGGATATATTGCACAGTAGTGTACTCTGGGCTTTCAGTGTAACCATCGCTGGTGTAATGTACATTGCACCTATTAGGTAATTTCTCACCCATCTCCCTCCCACCATTCCACCCTTCCAAGTCCCAAGGGTCTATTATTCCATACTGTTTGTCTATGTGTACATCTTGTAGCTTCTACTTGTAAGTGAGAACATGTGGTATTTGACTTCATGTTTCTGAGTTGTTTCACTTAACATAATGGGCTCCGGTTCCGTTATTGCTGTTTCAAAAGACATGATTTTATTCTTTCTTGTAGCATTCCACTGCATTCCACTGTGTGAGTATATTTATTTATTTATATTTCTGTATGAAGATTTCCACATTAAGATGTCAACAATCACTAGAGTCTGCGAGTATGTTACCTTGTGTGGCAAAACAATTTTGCAGATGGAATTAAGGTTGCTAATCAGCTGACCTTAAAATAGATTAATTCTCAATTAACCACATGGGTCCAGTGTAATCACAAGGATCCTTAAAAGTAGAAAGAGAAGCAGATGGAAAGAGTTTGAAGGAGATGTGACTATGGAAGAAAGGCACAAAGAGATACATGGCTGGCTTTGCATAGCAGATATAGGGTTACAAGCCAGGGAATGTGGAAGGCCAGTAGGAGTTAGAAAAGTAGATAAATTGATTCTTCCCTAGAGCCTCCAAAACAGTATGTAGGTCATGCCAAAATTCATTAATTTTAACCCAGTAAGACCCCTTTCAGACTTTCTATCCACTGTATTGTAAGGTAATAAATGTGTGTTGCTTTAAGCCTCTAAATTTCTGGTAACTTGTTAAGGCAGCAATAAGAAATCAGTGCAATACACCAATACTTACTGGGCTTTTTATTTTTATGAAACATATTCACAAGAGTAGGATTGCAGGGTCAGAACATTTTTTAATTTCTTGACTGATTACCTTTACTTTGCTTCCAAAAACTTTAAGAATTTCGGACTGACATAGTTCTCTGCAGAATTGTGTTGAAAAAAACTAGGTCACATGTCTTTCATTGACATTATAAAACGTGACCCAAAAGATTTGAAGTTGATTAAATATGATTAGAATAAGAATTCTAGTTTCTGAGACAGACTCTTTAGACAACTGTTTACTAACTTGTATTAAGCATGTGATAATTCGTAGTTTCTCTGGAAAAATAAATTCACTACCATTGTATGATATTTGAGAATGTAATAAGGACATTTTAAAAATAAAATTTAAATTAACATAGCTTTTTGTAATTTTGCATAATATGAATTTTAAGAAACTTGAAAATCAATGTTTATTTTACTTTAAAATATGAAAATACTTTAATTTTCAAAAGTATGTTTACTATTGTGAAATTTTACATTTGGACAGTTTTTAACAATGATCAAAGCTGAAGGCATTACAGTTCCGGATTTAAAAATATAGCTACAGTAATCCGAATAATATGGTGCTAGAATAAAAACAGACATAGTCTCCTGGAATAGAACAGAGAGCCTAGAAATGAATCCATGCATTATGCTCAATGACTCTTTAACATGTGTGTCAAGAACACACCATGTGGAAAAGATAGTCTCTTCTGTAAATGGTGCTAGGGAAGCTGGAGATCCACATTGCATAGGAAAGAAATTGGAGTCTTATCTTGTCCCATATACAAAAACCACTCAAAATGCATTAAACACCTAAACCTAAGATCTGAAACCATAAAACTACTAGAAGAAAACATAATGAATGGTCTTCTTGACAGTAGTCTGTGCAATGATTCTTTATTTTTTTGATCTGATCCCAAAAACACAGGCAACAAAATAAAAAATAGACATGAGATGTTATCAAATCGAAAAACTGTATAGCAAAGGAAAAAAATCAACAATGAAAAGGTAACCCATGAAAAGAGAACATACTTGCAAACTATGTATCTGATAAAGTGTTAATTTCCAAACTGTATAAGGAACGCAAAAAACTCAATAGCATAAATAAATAAACCCTGTCTCGGTTCATTCAGGTTTCTGTAACAAAATACTATAGATTGAGAGGTTTAAAAACAACAGAAGTGTACTTCTCACCATTCTGGAGACTGAGAAGTCCAAGATCAAGACTCTGGCAAATTCAATGTCTAGTGAGGGCCAGTCTTTTCCATGTGTCCTCACATGGCAGAAGGAATAATGAAGTTCTCTGGAGCCTCTTTTTTAAAGGCACTAATCTCATTCATAAGGGATTTACTCTCAGGACCTTATTACCTCCTAAAGGCCCCACCTGCTAATACCATCCCCTTGGAGGTTAGGATTTTAACATATAAATTTGAGGGATACACACATATTCAGTCCATAGCAAATCTGATTTAAAACTGGACTAAGAACCTGAAGATACATTTCTCAAAAGAAGACATAAATGGCCAACAGGTATATGAAAAAGTGTCTAATATCTTTAATCATCAGAGAAATGCAAATTAAAACCGCAATTAGATATCACCTCACACCTGTCAGAATAGTTAGTACCAAAATGATGAATGATACCCGTTGGTGAGGGTGTAGAGGAAAGGGAAGCTTGTACATTCTTGGGGTGAGTGTAACTTGCACAGTCATTATGACAAACACTATAGAGGTCTCTACAAAAATTAAATATAGATTTACCATATGATCCAGCAATCACACTTCTGTTTATGTATCCAAAGTAAATGAAATTAGTATTTCAAAGACTTATCTGCACCCCATGTTTATTGCAGCATTATTCGCGATAACTAAGAGAGAAATAACCTAAGTGTCTATAAGTTGAAGGTATAAAGAAAATGTGATATATATATAGTATGTATATATAATTAACAGAATGTTATTCAGCCTTAAAGAGAAGAATATCTTGCCATTTTTAACAACATAGATAAACGTAGAAGGTATTATGCTAAGTGAAATAAGCTAGACACAGAATGACAAATACTGCATGATCTCACTTATATGCGAAATCTAAAAATACTGAACTCATAAAAGCAGAGAGTAGAATGGTGGTTGGCAGGAGTGAGGGTGAGGAAAACCGGGAAATGTTGGTGAAACAGTACAAATGTCCAATAACGCTGAATAAATGATCTTTGAGATCTAATATATATGATTATATACATTATATCATATATGATGACTATATATACTAAATAATACTATATCGTATACTCGAAATATGTTAGGAGAGTTTAACATAAGTATTCTAACCACATAAAAAAATCATAACTATGTGAGGTCATGGATATGTTAATTAGTTGGTGGCAATAATTTCTTTTTTTTTTTCTTTTTTTTTAAATATTTTAAGTTATAGGGTACATGTTCATAACGTGCAGGTTTGTTAATATATGTATACTTGTGCCATGATGGTGTGCTGCATCCATCAACTCGTCAGCACCCATCAACTCGTCATTTACATCAGGTATAACTCCCAATGCA